>JANFOE010000679.1:0-662579 GCA_025667525.1 Glebionis coronaria
AAATGTCATGCCATAAGTCACAATGGTCCCTTTCCCAGTGATTGTCCCATGTCCATATCCAAATGAGACACCATCATTATCATGCAGGAGAACAAAGTTTGATAGATATGCTTTATGACCAGTCATGCTCCTTGAACATCCACTATCCCAGTAAGCTTTGTCATTCTTGGTCTGCTTTGTTACCTACAAAAAGAAAAATAAATTAGTTCTTCTGGGGACCCAAGCCATTACTGACTTAGATCTACCTCGTGTATCAATATAAGATAATTTGTCAAAGACTAAAAATACACCATTGGATTGAGTACCCTTTTGGGGGGCCCAAACCCAACGAGCTGAGGCTTTCATAGCTTTTCCCCATCTACCCTTGTTTCTAAAGGCCATAACTTTGCCAGCAGGGGAAACCCTGGGCTTAGCAGGGGAATCCCTATGCTTAGCAGAGGGAACCCATTGCTTGTTTTGGCCTTTATAGGTACGTTGGTAAGGTCTATGGCCAGATGCAAATGCATTATGAGATGTTGGTCTGGTTACATTAGAGCTAGATTGGGGATATGCTTCACTTTTCTTTCTCAAGGCAGGCACAACATACTTATCAGTTACCTTATTTCTCAAAGCAGGGGGAATATACTTGGCAGGGGAAAAAGGTTTTGCCCCTGCATTCAATAAAATAGCTTGTGGTTGCATTTCTTTTAAAGGATTTGCAGCCACCATTCCCTTGGTTGCTTTATAGTCATGGTTTAAGTGATCAAAACTGCCACAGGTGAAACAAGGCTTGGTATTTTTCACCAAGTCTTTTCCTAGTTGAATGGACTTTTGATTATTCCAGTTTCTTTGATTTCCTCTAACCACATTTCTGTTGTGTATAGGCATATATATCTCTGCATATCTAGTAGTGGTTTTGTAAGGTTTTGGACTAGTAGTTTTGGTTCCAGTTTCTGTTGTACTACTAGTTCTTGATGAAGTGCTTTTGGAACTAGTGTCACTACCAAACAAACCTTCTCTAGAGAAGAGGACAAGATTATCTATTTTCCACTGCTTTAAAGCAGCTTGTTCTTTTTCAAAGTCCCTAACCTCACTGGTTTTTACATAATCACTTAAGCTAAACTCAATATCTGCCTGCTTGGCAAAACAAGGAAGACCAATCCAAGAAAGATCTTTGATAGGAGTGGTTCCATGTATGTTAGCAGGTGGTGGTGAAAAGTAGCATGTTCATTTTTAACACCAAAACCAGTTTTATCTCTTGGAGATTAACCTATTTCAACAGCCTTAGTTAGATCTTTAGAGGCTTTTCCAAACTTTTCAACAGTTTGTTCATCTACCTTTTTATTAGCTCTAAAGATTTCAACTTCATCAGTTAATTCCTTAATGAAATCATCTTTTTCTCTAACATCCCTTTCTATAATTCCAATGTGATCTCTATATTGGTTTTCTCTTTGCTTATATTCTCTAATGCTAGACTCTAATTGTTCTAAAGCACGCTTGTAGTTGTCTAAATCATTATCACAATTTATGTAATCAACATTTAGTTTTCTTATCTGGTCATTTAATGACTCAGTATTTTTCCTACATGCTTTGGTACAATAGGAGTCATCATATACCTTATTGTATGAGCTAGATGTTGACATAGCCATGAGAGAAAATTATTCCTCTTTCTCCTCAGCAACTAGAGCTTGGTTCCTTTCAACACCTTCTGTCATAGAGCTCTAGTCCCATCCAACTACTCCATTTATTCCTTGCATGGATACCATAGCCTTATCCTCTGAATCCTCATCCATGCTTTCCTTCCTATAGGTGCTTCCATTCTTTGGACCTTTGCACTCCCTAGCAAAGTGACCTTTCTTGCCACAGTTGTAGCATTCCACCTTTGATTTATCAAATCCAGCCACATCAGAAGGATTAATGGAAATCTTTTTCCCATATTTCTTATAGAATCTGTTGGCTCTCATGCTAAGTAGAGCCATATTACACTTGATGTCCATTTCCTCCAAACCTTGCTTACTAATTTGAGTAAGATCTTCATGTAGCACAGTGGAACCATGAGATCCTTGTGATGCAATAAAGGCACAAGCAGTGTCAAGGCTAAATGTTGCAGGCCTTTCTTCTCCTTTTGAATCAGTAGAGTATATAGCAGGGGAAACTTCAATCCCATTGCTTTTGTCTGAGGCAGCAATTCCACTGCTTTGAGAAATGAAAGCCATGTTAGTAGGGGAATCAGTAGTTCCACTTGAGTTTTTGGGAATAGTCCCTAAGGCCTTCATTTCATTGATCACAGGCTCAAAAACCTTCAGGTTGTTGTAGATATCATCAATGTTTTTATCATCAATGTCATCTCTATTTTGCCAAATGGCTTTGTAAACAAACCATTCTTTTTGAAGACTGTTGAGAAATCTTGCATTGACTTGTTCTCTTGACACATCTATGTCAAAGCGTTCTAGTTGAGCAACTAGATCTTGAAGCCTATTATAGATGGAACCAATTGCTTCATCACCTTTTGCTTTAAAATAAGCAAATTGGTCTATCATCTGATTCTTCTTCTTCTTAGTAGCTTCATTTCCTCCAAATGTGTTACCAATGGCTTCCAAAAGATCCTTAGCCGTCTTATGCTTCCTAAACCTTAGCTGATGTCTATCAGGTAGAGCCAACAACAAAAAATTGTGAGCTCTGACATCATGCCTTCTCAATTGGATCTCTTTGTCAGAAACAGCAACATACTTTTTCTTTCCATCACCTTTGGAGCTTTTACCACCATCTACCTTTTCCTTGTTCTTATCTTCAACTGCTATTGTTTTGGTGAACTGGTCACCAAGTTCT
This sequence comes from Glebionis coronaria, assembly GCA_025667525.1. Lineage (NCBI taxonomy): Eukaryota > Viridiplantae > Streptophyta > Magnoliopsida > Asterales > Asteraceae > Glebionis > Glebionis coronaria. Next base: position 2,809 of record JANFOE010000679.1, read on the forward strand.
ATGACCTCCCAAAGGGCATAATGTTCCATCTTGAGAAACTGTTGAATCCTGAATTCCCATATTTCAAAGTTTTTAGGATCCAATATTGGAAGTTTGAGTGCATTGTTATTTGTGGATGAGATAGAGTCAGTAGACATGATTGAGGATGGATATGAGGTTTGAGTTGTTCTTGGTTTAATCAAAGTTTCTCAACAAGCTCAGATACCACTTGTTGATCCCAAACTCAGATCTTAAACCTTAGCTTGTTTAAGGGTTATAGTAGTGAGAAAGAATTCAAACTACTATGAAAGAAACTTTGCAATACACAAAGTAACTAAACAATATGCGGAAAGTAATGTTTAGCACAAGAACAAGTATTTAAACAAACGATTAAGCTTTAATATATTAATGATATACGAATACCCAAGATGGTATTAGGGTTTTACAACCTTAAAGCTATGAAATGAAATGATAGAAAGATGTATCAAACATGTAAACCTAATGAGTCCTTTTATAACACAAGGACCCATGTACAAGATCACTACTAACAAACTAGGAAACTATTCTGGAGTAGTAACAGAAGCGCGTCAATATCTCTTCCTAGTTTATCCATGCAGCAGGGTCTTTGACTTCTAGCAGGGGGACCAACCCCCTGCCTTTGTTATTCAACAGGGGCAACTTACTCTAGCAGGGGGAACTTTGACCAACCAGCAGGGGGAACTAATATACATACATTTATTCCCAACATAAAACACCTAAAAGAAAGAGTGAGAGAGGTGTTATAGAGCACGCGCTGCAACAAGCAACCAATAGCCAATGAGATCAAGCAAATCACCACAAAAACAATAATGCACGATGGAATACAACCTAAATGAGTTAGTTATAACACAATAACCAATCAATCAAGAAAATACCTAAAAATTGAAGAAACCTTAATATTTGATTTTAGGGTTTTTTTATTAAACTTACCAGAAATGCAATTAAAGACACTTAATTGCACAAGAACCCAATACAACCTTAAGGAACACCAGGAATAAAAAAAACCCCAAAAATTAAGAAACCCTAATTTTTAGAAAACTTAATTAACCCAAGAAAACCAATTAATCAGCAGATTAATTGAGATTTATCTTAAAACCCACGTTTAGATCTTTAAAAACAAGTATCAAGAACCTGGCTCTGATACCATATACGATTTTATAACAAAAACAAGATTAAAACCATATTTATTCAACCAACCACCTCATTTTTTATTAACAACTTCAGACAATCACTTCGAATGTGAATCCTTGATTTGTGATCAGTACATACAAACAGAAAGAAAATAAACTATGAATCAATGATCTTAAAGTCAAGATCAAGGCTCATAAACAACAAGCATCAACAAGACCTCAATAACTAACAATGGCGACTAGAAAGAGAGACAAAACAGAAAAAGTGATAACAAAATACAAAACAAACTAGCTATCGCATTCCTATTATACTCCAAAATTAGGGCAGCATCACACTTATTCACTTTGTCACTTCTAGTCCTTTATCTTTGTAAAACATGCAAAATAGAAACTACACACTCCAAACTATTATAAGTAAATAAGGAAATTTTACCTTTCTTACTCCTGAAGTTTAAAACATGTCAACTTATATTTTAATAGATTCCATGTGTTGAACAAATTAAGCTTTTGATCTCGTTTAATTTTCGAACCATAAATAAGCTTATCTCGTCTAATTTTCGAACCATAAGGCTTGAAATGAGTCGAGCTTGAGTTCTGATAGGCTGAGATTCAACTCGACTCATTTTCACCTTTGAAGGAAAAAAACACTTTTGCTACAAGTTAGGGCTAAGCATCGGTCTAAAACCAAACTGAACCAAAAAAACCCGAACCGAATCGAGAGTAGATTTTAAAAAGCGCGAATAAAAAATAAGCCGAATTAAAAGAAGAAAACCTAAACCGAACCGAACCAAATAATATATAGTTTTGGCGTGTTTTTAACCCGAAATCGAAAATTAAACCGAACAGAACCAAGTAAAAACCAAAATATACATACAAAACCAAAACAAAACAAAACAAAACAAAAAATATCAGTTCGGTTCAATCGGTTCGGTTCGCTACAACTCGATTTCTCTATTCGGTTCGGTTACCAAGTATAAAGTCATATGTAAAAAATCTGAACAAAAGGACTTAAAAAGAACAGAAAACTTTTTTTAAGGTTGGTGAAGTAAACCGACATATATTCCGGCAGCCATGGAAGCTTCTTATGTCGGGGTTGCCAAGAATTCCGCCGCCTTTCGTCTCATGAAAGAAATGGTTTTTTTTCTTTCTTTGTTACTTTATTCATAGAGGGTGTTTGTTTAAGCTTATACAGGCAGGCTTATGGCTTATGTGGTTTTCATAAGCTCATCTTTTGTGTCTTACTTTAAACCATTTATAAGCTTATTATCATGTTATAATAAGAGGGTGTTTGGTTAAGCTTATATAATGGCTTATATATAATAAACTTATAAGCATTGTTAAGTGTTTTGTTTCGCTTATATAATTAATAAAGGTATATTAAATGAGAGTATAAAAGTCTTTTTATACAATATTCTTCTATATAAGCTTACCTACTCTTATATAAGCCGCAAATTTTGGGCTTACCAAACCCCCTTAATATAAGCTTATAAGCCCACTTATATAAAGCTTAACCAAACACTTGGTTTCGGCTTATAAGCTTATATGAGCTAATAAGCTTATAAGCCCACTATATAAGCTAAAACAAACACCCACTAAGCTTATATAAGTCGAAAACCATATAAGGTACAAGCCCGCTATATAAAAATTAACAAACATATAATGTAATTTGTAAGTATTTGATTAACAAACATATAATGTAATTTGTAGTACATTGAAACCTTTTGTAAGCTTATCATGTTATAATAAGGGGGTGTTTGGTTAAGCTTATCAATTGGGTTATATAATGGCTTATATATAATAAGCTTATAAGCATTGTTAAGTGTATGTTTGGCATTCTTAGGAGCTAGAGCGGGTTGCTGGAGCATGTAAATTGAACTTGTTTTTACATGCTACTTTAACTAGCATGCCATTTAGGAGCTTATTTTTTTAACAAGCTCCTTCAAACTTTGTCAACCAAACGAGACTTATTTTGTAAAAAACAATAAGCTCGTGCTACGATAAGCTCTACGATAAGATCTGATAAGCTCACGTGCAAAACATAGCCTAAGTGTTTGGTTTAGCTTATATAATTAATAAGATAGAATGACAAAAAAATACATAAAAATAAAAAAATTGTAATTATTAAATGAGGGTATAAAAGTCTCCTTATACGATATTCTTATATAAGCCACACCTACCCTTATATAAGCCACACATTTTTGGCTTACCAAACCTCCTTATATATAAGCTTATAAGCCCACTTATATAAGCTTAACCAAACACTTGGTTTCGGCTTATAAGCTTATAAGCCCACTATATAAGCTAAAACAAACACCCCCAAGCTTATATAACTCGAAATCCATATAAGGTACAAGTCCGCTATATAAAAAATTAACAAACATATAATGTAATTTGTAGTATTTGATTGATGGATTTGTATATATTTGGTTAGGGATGGGAAGAAGGTGAGGGACTTGGTAAAGATAAACAAGGAATCAAAGGTCATGTCCGCGTTACCAACAAACAAGATACTCTTGGTACACTTACTTTGTTTCCGACTTTTTCGCTAACTAATTGACGCCCGTGGCATGACCACTTTAGACTTGTTTGCAACTAGGGTGACCCTGACTGCTTGTCACTTACTACAACATGTTTGTTATCAAGGGGGTGTTTGTTTAGGCTTTTGAAACATAAGCCTATTTTAGCTTATATGTCATAAGCTCCAAATATTTGGCTTATTTGAAGACTTATGAGCTTATATAAGTAAATATGATATAATAAACTTATTTAAGCCTATAAATCTCAAAATAAGCCACAAAATGGGAGCTTATGAAATATAAGCCGAAAATAAAGCCCCAGTTTATTGTTTATTTTGAGAGATATGGGCTTATATAAGTGTATCCTATTATAATAAAATTATATAAGCCCATAAGTCTCCAAATAAGCCACAAATTTGGGGCTTATGAAATATAAGCCGAACCCTAATAGGCTAATACCCTTTAGTTATTCGCTAAGAGTGTTCGATTCTGTTTTATGTTAGGCTTTAGCACTGAAAGGGTAGGATTATGTGCTTATAATTTATTTTGTTAGTGTTGTTTAAGAGGCCTGTGCACGAAATTGTAGTCTGCGTTCCCTTTGAAGAAGCAAAATAGTAGTGTCTAATTTTCATAACTGATGTAAAGTCGTCGATTTAGAAACTACTATATCGAGTGTAGAATGGAAAGTTGACATATTTCTAAAGGGTGCGAAAATTGAGGGCCAACATGGGTATTCATGAAATATTGAAGCTTTTTTTTTACTTTAGTACTAGCTTGTAGCTTTACGGGAACAAGATTACACATGATGTCTAGCTCTAGCATATTTGCAATACCTATTTGTTTATGTGATTCTGATTTATGGTCGTGACGGTATGAATGATTTTGATATATTGAGGATAGGCATGGTTGTAAATGAGTCTGGGAGCTTGTCGGGTGGTCAATGGTCAATTACCTAGTAGCTTGTAATCGGTCTAGGCGGGGATTTATAGGATTAGAATTTTCAAATTATGAAACTATATGTGTCACATGTTGCTGGTACCATAGATTTGTTTATAGGACCGTATAAATATGTTTTGGCCAAGTTTTGACCGAGTTTTTGTACGAGTTCTGACCTTCTTGCAACTAATCAATAATTGACCTTGTAGTGAGTAAATTGCCGATTATTCAGCCTTGTAACCCTTGTTTAACAACACTGAGGATAGCTTTATGAATCTGAAAATTTTAGTTAGGGTTGTTTGTTTAAGCTTACTTGTTATGCATACAAGCTTATTCAACTTTTCAAATGCTAATAAGCTCTAAAATTAAGCTTACTATGTTTTGAAAAGTCCAATAAGCTCATATGGCGGGAAAATAAAATAAAACAAATGACCTTTTAACAGGTGTTGGCGTAGAGAAGCCAAACGTGTGGGCACTCGACACTAAACAGTTTGATGATATTCTCAAAAAATTGAATTTTGTAAGCTCTATGTAATTCTCTTATAGAACATAATAGACACTTATTTATCACCTGTTCTTTCCAATTTCACTGGTTTCCGTATTAATCTATTTTTTTTTCATGTATATCTGACAGCAAGTAGCAGAAATAAAAGACGACGAAGGTATGTGTAGGCCATGTTTGTTTTTGCAAAAAAAGGTCTGACCGCCTCTGACGTCTGACCAGTCAGACGCGGTCAGACATCCAGGCTGTTTGTTTTTTGCTTGTGAGTTAGAGGGAATCAGATGTAAATTGTCTGACCGCGTCAGAGGTGGAAGTTTGGTCTGACTATCTCTAAACCTTAGGTGGTGTTTGTTTCATTAAGATGTTTTAGGTCTGAATCTGACTACCACCTCTTACCAGTAAGAGGCGGTCATAAAGTATAAATCTGAATGAAAACATCTTGTTTGTTTTTTTTATAATTGTCTGAATGGTTCGTTTATCTATGTTTTTCACGTATTTACAAATAAATAACTTAAATTAATTTTGAAGACGAGCATGCGAATTTTTTTTTCAAACTTTTCAGTAATATTCATGTTTTTATTCACGTTTCGTAAATGGACGAGTCGTGGTTAAGAATCTTTATCCATTTCGTGTAAACTACCTCGATATCTTAATAAACGAATCTAACTAATTAGCCTAGTTAAAATCATAACCATTGGTGGAAACGATTCGAGTCGAGCTTGAGCTCGGCTTGTTTAAGTTTTACAAAGCTCGAGTTGAAGCTCGGTTCGTTTCGAGTTTTATTATTTAGGTTCGGGCTCGAGCTCGAGCTCGTTTAATAAATATTAATATATGGATGTATCTTTTTATTGAAAAACTGTTGAATTATATATTCTACTATATATTTAAAATGTTGCATTTCATATTTAATGTAATATGCTTATATGAAAGTGATGAAAATGGAAAATGTTCAAACTTTATTACTGTAAAAGAAACTCCTACTACCTTCTATATTTAAAAAGAATACAATTTTTTTACTAGAATACAAATGAGGGAAAACCAACTACCAGTATAATTTTGCTTTCTTCTCACCTCACGTGACACCAAACACATTACGTAGTAGTAATAGTACTATTTTTCACTTTTATAGCATCTTTCCATATTCTTCTTCCCCAACATATATCTTCTCCTCAAAAAATTTCAGATCTAGTTTTTCAGTTCTTATCATAACAAATTTTCTATTAAAGTTTTGAAGGTGGATGAAGGGTTTAAAGAGGCACGAGGTGAATGAAGGCAGGTTAGGAAGGAATCAGAGATTACAGTCAGATTTAATCACTGCCTCTTACTGGGTCAGACAACTCACATCTGACCGCGTCTGATTGTTAACGAAAAAACAAACATCGAAAATGTCTGACCGCGTCTGACTGGGTAAGAGTCAGAGCCGGTCAGATCTTTTTTGCAAAAACAAACACACCCTTACAAACTTTCACCTAACTCCAAATTTGGAATAAAATTTTTGTTATGATGTAAAAAACTGGAAACTAGATCTGAGATTTTTTGAAGAAGAAGGTACATTCGTATGGAGGAAGAAGAAGAGATATATTTGGTCAAAGTAAAAAATAGTACATACATACATCACGTGGGAAAGAGAAGAAAAAGCAAAATTAATGCCTATAAATTTGGTTGCAGTCAAATTAGTCAATATGGTATTTTTTTTTAAATATAGAAATCTATGTTTAATTTAATACTGTAGAATCGTATTTTATTCGTCCAAAATTAATTGTCCCTCAATAAAACACGATATTTTAAAAAAAAATTTACAGCATTTTTTCGTAAATTAACAACTATACTCTTATGTATATTTAAACATTTGAATAAACTTTTAAATTTCTAATAACAATAGGTGCAATATGGTAAACTTGTTAAATTAACCACAACTATATTTAGAAAAGGACAATAATTTTGGAACGTCCCGAGATAAAAAGAAGGGTTATAAATTTTGGACGTAAGAAGTAGCACTTTAAAATATATGTTTAATTTTGAATTGTGTCAAAATAAATATTATCTTTAGTTTCATAAAAAAATGTTTTGTTTTTAGGAATGTTTGCAAAGATATCGTTCTGTGTTAAATTTTTGGAGCGTTCACGTTTTAGAAAATAAATTTTTTGAACCCGTTAAGATGTTTTAGCTTCGCCTCTAGTCATATTACAATGATTTAATATAATATATATTATAAAAAACAAAAATTAGAATCGTTCAGACAATTATAAAAAATAGACAACGTTATTTCATTCAGATTCAGACTTTTGTACCGCCTCTTACCAGTAAGAGGTGGTAGTCAGATTCAGACCCAAAACGTCTTAATGAAACAAACACCACCTAAGTTTACTGATTATTAATCGCAGTCACATGTAGCATTTTCTAAATCGTGATTTCTTGCTGCTGACATCTTATAGTTGTTCGAAAGGAAGAATTTCGTGAAACAAAATTGCCAAAGAAGAGTAATGAAACAATTATCAAGGCTACACGTCCCCAAAGAAGGTCCATATCCTGCACAAACCGATTTTTTTTTAGTTATTATGATATTCAAGTATTCATAGTGATTTGAATATATATTGTTACCAGATACAAGCGAAAAGAGAGAGAAAGACGTGTCAATGTGTATGCTGCTGGGGATCTTGAAGGAATCCATGTACGTTTCCTTGTTTTTTAGCTAACTGTTCCCATTCTCTATATAAGTAAGTTTTTAGATGGATAAATATTTTGGATCTAAAGAGTTGTATGAAGATGGGCGACAATAATATTGTGCTTGAAATGATCAGGTTACTTTGAAAGAAACACCAGTAAACGCCAATTGCTCAAGACATAGGTTAAGCTAACTGATTGCTTTATGCCTTTAATTATAGACTTACAGTTAGCTTTCTGAAGTCTGATTACGATTTTTCTATTTGATTAGTCGTGTATACAGCTTTATGATACTCTGATTATGCCATATTCCTTGTGTCACATCAGTCAGACGCACTTTGTAATATCTAGAAAAAGACTAACGTCTAGCAAAGTGATGGATGGGTCGACTCTAGATTACTTAAGTACTACCTTAGGATTATCAGTTGAATCGTGACACTTTTACGTAATTGTATGTGATGAATCTGAAAGTGTGTCTACATATAGGACTAGGAATATGTAAAGTTTATATTGGCCCTACATTTCGAGGTCATTGAGACTTGGAGTATACGAATGATGATAATGTGGCAAGACATGGCTGCAATGCTGCATATTTTCCATGTATGAACTAGCTTATTTTGTGAAAGATAATAAGAAACCATAGATACAAGCGAAAAGAGAGGGAAACTTGTGCAAATGTATACTTTGCTCAGGATCTTGAAGGAATCCTTTTGCTCCAAATGTTCAGTTTATTGGTTTATACTTTATAGGAAACCCCGGTTACGGTTACTGCCAATTGCTCAGACATTAGGTTTAGTATACTGATTGCTTTATGCCTTAAACTATGGACTTATAGTTAGCTTCCTTAAAGTCTGATTGTAATTCTCCTGTTTGATTAATCATTGATATTGTAATGATGCCGTATTCCTTTTGTGACATCTAGGGCGTCATCAGTCAACCGGACTTTGTTTTGTAAAAGCTAGAGAAAGACCTAGCGTTTAGTAAGCTTTTCTTGTCTAAAGTTAAAAATAACGTATTATTGATGAAAACATAGACTACGTAGTTGACACTATTCAATGTTAGATCTACAACTAAAATATCCTGCAAAACTGAAGAAGAAGAAGAAGAAAATAGTTGCCCTTAGAATTTTTATATTTTGTGTTCTTAAAAGCTACATAACACAAAATAGCTACTCAAGCGTGTATATGACTCTGAATCTTTTAACTTGATTCTGGTGTTATTTACTCACGTTCTGCAGATTAAAAAGGATGATGAGCGTCCAGTGCCCAAGGCTTTTTGTAGTCAGGATGAAGACTTAGAGTTGGTCAAAGCATCTGATGACACTGAAGCCGAAGGCAACTCCTTATGATTTACACGTTTATGCAATCTGATATTACGCACCGTTTGAGAATCCAATTTGTAAGGAGTATTCTCATACTGTCATACATGCTTAAGATTAGCTTTATGATCTGTTTCACCTTATTATCTAAAGTAATTACGGCTATTTGGATCGTTCTTTGATATGACTTTAAAAAATTAGCAAAGTAACAAATTGTGACGCTTGAAATATCTAAATGGTGCATATTTAAGCATTGCCAGGTATTAAAACATACCATCTTGTATCAGCGATTTCTTTGATATGGGAAATCATACCATCCTTAGCATTTAGTTACGGCTTTACTTATATGTTTTTTTGGTATTAAAACAACGCCTATTTATGCAGTTCAATATGAAAAAGAAATTCCTCCGCACTGGTGGGGTAACAAATTTGGATTTGTGTCTGGAGGTTTCCTCGGGGCTCAATCCAAGAAAAAGAAAACTCGCACATCCGATGTCACTCAAAATGTTAAAGAGGACTGCATTTCATGAGGATGATCAAGAAAATCTTTACAAACTTGTACAAGTATGTACGCTTTTCACGTTTGAGCTCGACCATCGACGTTCAGTGTTTATGAACCTGAACCCCGAGTATCTTTTCTTTTGCAGGATAAAGCAACGTCTGGAAAGCAGGGACTTGGTATCAAGGATCGTCCAAGGAAAGTAGCAGGGGTGCACTTTCAAGGTAAAAAAAAGTCATTCAGCGATAGCGATAGGGAGGAATCTGAATCCGAAGATGGCCACTCTTCAGCAAAACGTAAAATTGATAACATATCAGAATCAGAAAATGGCAATGAGCCAAAAGTGAAGCTAAAGAAGTTGTGCAGAAAGCTTCTTCGCCAAGTACGTTGTAGGATTATTACCCGACTCAGTCTAGAGGCATAGTGAGATTTTTTGTGCTAATCAACTTGTTTTTGGAGGTACCTGAGAAGTCACTGAAGTTTAAACAACTTAAAGTTCTTGTCGATCAACATTCTTCAGCATTATCCAACTTTTCTTCAAAAAAGGAGGCTCTTGCATTTCTAAGGAAGAAGGTAACTATTTCCCCTTCGAATATGTTTTGGTTTTGTTATATGCTAGTCCAGTATAAGTAGTTTGTATATGTGTTTCTTAATGCAGCTTGAGGGCAGTAAAAAGTTCAGGGTAGAAGGTAAGAGAGTCCGACTTTAGTCAAAATGAGAAGTCTTGCGGATCAGTTGAGTGTAGAGTTTTTGAATAGATGTATGATTTCCCATTTGAGGTGTATATCCTAGCATTCCTTTTATTTTTGAAAATTTTGAACAGGAGGGTTTCATCGAGGCCATCATTGATGTGCATTTTCTATACCGATAATTGTATGCTAAGATATACTTCATTCATTCCACCAATGCACTTTCTAATTTTTCATTGTCAATTTATGTTTCAGAAACAAAATGATATTACATTCAAATGCAATTCTCAGAAAATTTCGTACATTGGTTCTTTTCAATCGTTAGACCGTTTAGTTAGTAGTAGTAAATAGCTGAACTTTGTCTGCGATATTGTTTGGTGAACGAGTAGTTGCCACCTACGGGTCCTTTTGGAAAAATCACTATAATAAGCCGTCGGCAAACCCTTCATGTTTGCAATCGAGGGTGACCACATTAGTAGTGGTTGTTATGCAGGAACCTCAGAAAGCAAGAGAGTAATAAAGGGATTAATGGAATAAAAACAACTCAGATGAATGTTGTTTTTGAACTACATAAAGGAACATCGGTACAACAACAACGACAACGAAATTTCATGGTGTCCTAATTATACAACCAAATGGAATATATCGTCTATGGACTCACAATATAATCCACATCAACTATATACAGTAATAAAATACAAATTGTTTCTTTTTTTTTTGAGAGAAATCATGGCCGTTGGTGAGATCTGTTTATGTGTGTAGGTTCCATATAGAGATTATGTCAGGGTAAAATGATATGGTAATAATGGTAGAATTTATAGTTTGCTAGGCACAGCTGCGAGTTCTCATCATACTTGAAGAATCGTTCTGTTCTTGAAACATAGATGTTGCCTTTGTATTTGATAGAAGTAGTGACTAGCTCTTAGTCGTGACTAGCTCTTAGTCGCTACTTCTATCAAACACAAAGACCACATCTATGTTTCAAGAATGGACCGATTATAGACTGGCTACGGGCGACTTCCAACGATCATTACCCGTTCAAAAGATAATTAACAGGCACATGGAATTTACATCCGGCTGTCTCTACAGTTGGTGCAGGGGCGGGTGGTGTGGCTGGTGTTGACTCGGTGGTTCAGCTCTTCCGTCTGTATTACTGTATTACTGCTAAGCATGCATCCCCTCACACGTGGTAACTGAGAGCCAGCACCCTATAAAGTTTTATCAAACATAAAACATAAAGTTTTATCAAACAGATACAGAGTCATGAAAAGCATAAGTCTGGTGTTTTAATTTTTTACAAAGCATCTTAAGGCAGGCATTTATAAGCACCCTATATGATTCAAACTTAAAATCCGTAAGATCATACCCCACACAGATCGATCTAACCGTTTACACCCTATTCGATTGCAGATCTATTTATTTTATTGCAAATTGTTTTGTGACTAATCAATATATATTAACTCAAATAAAAAACATTTAAAGCATAAATGTTGAAATGGGTATTAAAATCCATGAGCTCAAATAAAATTTTTAAAAAAAATTTGATTTTACCTGAGAATTTAAACAGAGAAATCGTGGTCTGTGGTGAGATCTATTGTTTGGATTCTTGTGTGTGAGTTCCATACAGATCTTGAACAAGATGGTGTGGGCTGCTCCTCACTCTTCCAAATGATTTACCCATTTTTTATTTTTTAATTAGAAATGGTTGAAGGAATGGATAGACTTTGTTTTCTGATGAATGAATGGTCTGTGTTTGGTGTTTGTATTTATAAAGGGGTAGTTGTGTTTTGAGCCAATGGGAGCAAAGCACACGGATCGTGGTTTTTGATTGTTGGATTGAATTTGATCTGACGGTCAGTTATTGTGTGGGTTGTGTTTTTGAGCCAATCAGAACCGTGGTTGCGGATCGTGTGCTTTCTGGTCTGAGGATTTGATCTCATCTCACACTCACACTTTTTGACACATTTTGGGCTGAAACACAGTTTTTTTTTGTACTCACATCATCAATATAAGACAAGTCAATGATAAAAAAATTTTAAAATCTTTGTTATTAAGCTTTGACAAAAAATATTTTTATTTATGTTATATAAAAATTGATAAAAATAATACGAATAGTTTTGATTTTTAAATGTATTTTTATTGATATAATTTTCAGATTTAAGTTCATTTGGATACCAAACTTTATTTTGGATACCAAGGGACCAATCTCCATCCTCCATCTCAATCTTAATTCAATGGATAAGATTAAACAAAAAACTCATTTTCCATATTTTTCTTCAAACATTAATATCTTTTAAACCGTTAATCGTTAGACGAAAAAAAATATACCGTTACGACGGACATTTAATTATCTTTCTACAGATATGCTATATGATATACTTTCGACAAATTTTTTTTTTTCGTTTTTTTCACGTTTTTTTTCATTGTCGAAAATTATCATATATGATACTAAATATTATATATGATAGTAACACTAGTATCATACAAGATATAACTTATCATATATGATATAAACCAATATCATATATGATTCAGTAATAATTTGTAACCTAAGAGTGATATCATATATGATAAAACACTATTATCATATATGATATTTTACGCAAATTTTAAAAAAGGAAAAAAAAGACGAATTTTTTTCTTCAAAAGTATATCATAATGCATATCTGTAGAAAGCTTATTAAATGCTCGTCGCGATGGTATATTTTTTTTCGTTTAATGCTTAACGGTTTAAGAGATATTTAAATTATAAGAATAAATGAAATAATAAAATACTTTTAACGTTATCCATTAGATAAGATGGAGATGGATGGTGGAGATAAGTTCCTTGGTATCCAAGATTAATATGGTATTTAAAATAACTTTACTCTAATTTTCATTAAATATTATATAACAGAAATAAAAATATTTAAAGTTAAAGTTATATAAAAAAGACTAAAGCAACTAGGACAAACTAGAAAGGAACAAAATAAAACAAAACACCGACAAAATAAAAATATTTAACGTCAGAAAAGTTCTACTACCAGCGCCACATGAGCATAACCCCAACAATAACATCAATCCTCTTACCATAACACCAAATAACACAATCTCCTATTATTCTTCATTAAACCCCCTAAATAAATTAAATATTTTAAAACAAAAACACTTTAAGAAAATAAGAAAAAAATAATATATAAGTTTTTGTTAGTTTGAACTTTATAAAACTACATACAACACATGATAATAATTAAGTCTCATACAAGCAAATTTATCTAGTTGGGCTTTTTTGTAAGGGAAAAAAACTAATTTGGTCAAAATCACCTCTTCAAAGTAAAACCATGGTCAAGTTTTTTGATGGGGACAAATTTAGTCATACATAAGTGCACAACTGCACAACTCCATCCAATTACCGCCACCTGTCCCTCCAACTTCAGATTTTAACATGGGACCGAACCCTCACATGTCCCCATTTACTATGACAATATTTGTCTTATTATGTTATCAAATGCACAACTGACGACGCTCAACTTGCAAATGCTCAACCGTATCAGTACTTTTTTTCTCGATATCCGTTCTGAGATTTTCAAATTTAACCCTTCCAAATTAATAAACGTTTCACATTATACCCAAATACAACTTATTTCGTTGTTACGATTTCATAGTATTTCAGTTACTATTTCAGATAATCTTAATCATGGCCGTGTAGATAAACCTTCATCATTGTTCATCGTGGTGATTTGTTTCCAGATTTGTGTATAACTATGGCCGGTATTGTACATGTACGTTCTTCAATCATAATAATTATGTTTAATTGAATATCCCATTTTGTTTATACAAAGTTTTTAATAATTATGTTTAATTGAATATACCATCTTGTTTATACATTAGGTTTTTAATAATTATGTTTAATTGAATATCCCATTTTGTTTATACAATAGGTTTATGATGCGAAGGTTGGGATCAGAAGTAGTTTAGATTATTTGACAACTATAAAATCAAAATTGTCTATGAAGGCCTCGCGGCAAAATCTGTTCAGGAAAACAGTATTTGGGCCTTGGTTGGATATAGGAACAGTGGAACATGATAATCATTTGATTAACTATCTTCTACAACATCAAAGATACATTGAGAACCCACCTCCTGATAAGTCTTTTTACTTTGATTTTGGGCAACATACCTTGGAGTTGAGCCAAAAGGACTTTTGTTTGCTTACCGGTTTACGTTTTGGTAACTGTTCCTTAAAACAGTATAGTAAACGTGAATCGGAATTCAAGAAACGTGTCTTTCCAGACATCTCTAGAGTAAAGGGCGACAAAATTAAGAAGCTTATTTTGGACGATTCTGCTTTTAGTAATTTGACCGATAAAGATGTCGTGCGGGTCTGTCTATGCATTAAATTGGGTGTTCATGGGTCTTCAACTACGGGGAGTTGTTTCAGAAGAGTTGTTTAATCTAGTCGAGAATATTGACTCTTGGAACAATTTCCCTTGGGGTGAGTATATGTGGGACGAGTTTCACAACCGGGTATACAATAATGACAAAAAGTACCGCAAGGATCATTTGGACAAGAAAGTTGCGCTTGGCCCAACTTATCTCCCCACGTATACATTGCAAGGTTTTGTATTTCCATTAAAGGTGTGTAATTTTCTGTTTATTTCGTACATAAATCCTATTAGCAAGTTTCCTACATACAATGTTTATGTTTCCCATTCAATCCAGGTTTGGCTACTGGAAAAGTTTCCGGTTTCAAGATGTTGGTGGTCTAAGAAGCTTGATGTATTACCTCGGTGTGTTGCATGGAGTGATGCGAAGCCATTTTCAAAATCCGATTCTCTAATTTTATTTGATTTTATAAATCCCAATTATAACATTGAGCCGACAAATGTTGAGAAAATACAACCCTGGTGGATTTCTAGTTTGGAATATTTCAAATCAGGTTCACGGTTGTCGTTGTCTACGGAAAAGTCGAACAAAAGAACCCGTTATAAGCGCAAGTCTCTAAAGTCACCAAAAAAGGCCACCGCAGAAATCACTCCTATGGAAGTAGATGTTGATTGCATTCAGCATGGATCTACATCATCCGGTGTTGTAGATATTTCCAAGGAGGTTGCTGATTTGAAGTGTGAATTCAATGATCGTATACGTAACCTTGAGCTTATATGTAGCAGCCCCTTTACAAACCACGTAGACAAAGTTGATGTTCTTCAAAAGATTAGTCAAATCAAAGCAGACTTTAAGATACGTTTAGCAGAACTAGATGATCTCGTGAAGAACCCTTTATCTGGTTACCATCAGAAGGTATAGTTAAATTAACAACTGTTTGTATAAAATACAAAAAAGTAAAATACATTATAAGTTTATGTTTTTTATTGACTTTTTATCAGGAAAACGATGACTTAGGCGGTTCAACATTGGGAAGTTACACCACTGCTTTCGATGGTGTTGACTTAAATGTGGAAGATCTAAATGGCAACCACTCAATGAATGAGAATCATAATGTTGCTGAGAATAAGCATGATTTGCTTGATAATGAAAAGGTAACCTATCTATTTTCAAAAGTCTCTTTGAGGAATGTCTGGTATATAATTTGTTCTATCAACCCTGCAGGCATCCAGCCCTTTTAAAGCTAAGGTGATGATGGAAGAACATCCTGTTTCAGTTAATGAGAATAAGTGTTCAAACACATCTGAACACAACGAGTGTAAAGAGGCGTGTAAGGATATGGAAGTTGATACACTTAAAACAGTTGAAGTTGAAGATTTTAGCTCTTCAAAATCTAATGCATCAACGATTAATGACCCAAATCATGAATCGCTTCATAATGAAAAGGTAACATTTTTGTTTTCATATATCTCTTTGTGTTATGAAAATGTAACATATCTGTTTTCTAAATATTTTTTCATCCCTGTAGGCATCCAGCCCATTTAATGGTAAGGTGATGATGGAAGAACATCCTGTTTCCGTTAATGAGAATAAGTGTTCAAACACATCTGATCACAACGAGGGTAAAGAGGCGTGTAAGGATATGGAAGTTGATACACTTAAAACAGTTGAAGTTGAAGATTTTAGCTCTTCAAAATCTAATGCATCAACGATTAATGACCCAAATCATGAATCGCTTCATAATGAAAAGGTAATATATCTGTTTTTAGATATCTCTTTGGGTTATGAAAAGGTAACATATCTGTTTTCTAATTTTTTTTGTCAACCATATAGGCCTCCAGCACAATTGATTCGTATATGGACACTGATTTGATTGTTCCACCTAACACATAAGAGTCTCCCCTTAAGAAAGAACATACCGAGTCGCTTCATAATCACAATGTATAGTATCTCACTTCCCCCTGCTAGTCATACTATTCTATTTAAACTTCCCCCTAGTTATAATACTTTATACTGCTAAATTCTCAGCGTTTCTCCAAGGATGAATTAAATCAAACGAAAGACGGAAAAGTGTTTTTGTCTAATGACTATTCTTGTATCCAAGATGATCTTTTAGTTTTCGAAAACACTCAGGTAATAACTTGATCTTCATACATCTTGTTTGATTTAAGTATTCTCATCCCTTCGAGAATTTATACAGACACGAGAAAATAAGTTGTGGATATGTTGCATCCCAGACTTGCATTTTGTCGGACGACACAAAAGGCTTCTATCCTACAGAGAAACTCGACGAACTAGACTTTGGGCTTGCCGATGTTTTACTGGACATAAACTGTGCATCAAAGCTTTGTAATAACCAATTTCTTTCTGATGAAAATTTGGCGGATAATGCTGATCAAATTGAAGTTGGGTCAAGTACGATGGATCAGTCAGTTAATAACGCAAATGATAGTGTCCCGGATGTGGCTTTACTTAATGTTGATGAACAACCAGCCCTTAAAAGTCAACGTGAGACTAAACTTAGTAAGTTTCGAAAAGACCCTTTCATCACCCCCCCCCCCCGAGTCTTCACAACCTAAGCCTAAGGTTCGTGCAAGGACCAAGAAACTTAAAAAGTTTACAATACCATTGATTGGTCCTGATAATCATGAGATTCCCGAATGGTCCGAGGTATGTATTTGTACATTTGAATTTTTTAGTGAAATATATTAGAAAGTATTTTTTTTAATATATACTTTTTTTATGAAGGATTTATGACGCACAACAAATGCACCAAGAAGCCGACCCCTTGTTCCTAAATATATTATGGACTTGATTATAAGCCACGAGGATAAGGAATTCTATTTCCCATGGGGTCCTGATTCAATAACTGTTAAAGCTGCATTTTGGGGACGATTATTGGGTATCGGTCGTGGACGAGATTGTTGACTTTCGGATACTGTAAGTAGAACTATATAAACGATTATTCGATATTATAGTTATTTTTCATATAGACGAAGTTGGTCATTTATAAATTTATTTTTCAAATGACAGCACCTGGAACTATGGATTTTATATTTGTGTCACTATAGACTGCCTGATGCCGATTACATACTTCATGGCCCATTTTTTCATACCTCTATTTTTACTAAGGAGACTCGTTCCCATTTTGTTTCTGGTGTTACTTATGGTGTCCCATGGTCCGATGACGATGTTGAAAAGGTTATATCTTATTTAATGTTTTATGTCTAGGTTCAATATGGCTTCTACTTACAGTTTATTTGATATTATAGGTTTACTTTCCAATCAACGAAGATGATATCCATTGGGTCCTTGCTCAACTACATTTACGTTCTGGTGTCATAACCATTTACGACATCATGCTTCCTAATCACTTGCTAGAAACTCAAGTTGAATATCGAAAATGGTGGCTGGCCTTGGCTGAAACATATCAATATGTCATTCCAAAGTATCTTGAGGACAATGATGTAATGAGTAAGAAAGGGATTGATCCTAAAAATTACACAATCATCTTCCGTTACGCTGCTAATGTCCCTACGCAAGCTGGCCCTTTAGGCGATTGTAGAATTTGGGTAATGAGAAATTTGTTTATGCTGACAAAAAATATGGAATTGGAGGTGACTAATCCATTGCTAGCAGGATTAGCCTATAGGGAGCGTTTTGCAGACTTCTTTTGGACATACAAGATTCCCACTAAGTGTGCAAACAACAGTGCAGACAATTGATCGTCTTGATTACTTATGTAACTTTTCTATTATCAGATATTATTCCTAAAAATGTTGGTCACAGTCTTTTGGACAACTAGATTGTTGAACTTTTGTTTATATTTATGTTAAATGCCATTTTCAAATGGCCAATATATTTTATCTATTGTGCATTATATTTATGTCCATAATAAATATAGACAAAAGCTAAATTTCCTTAACTACTAAGTTGAAAACAAGCTTATAACAAAAGTTGAAAATTAATATAAGCTGAAAACAAAACGCCCCTTGTATACAAGCCCTAGGGAAACTTTATCAGTAAAGACCCTAGGGCATGACGGTAAGGTGTGTGTGTTGTGGTGTGTGTGGCGCAGGTTCGAGTCCTGGCTACGTCCAAATTTTTTAAAACTTTTTTATTTTATTTTTCTTTTACACTACTGGTAATCCCAATACCAATAAACAAAATTTAAACCTAAGATTAACAAGATTAAAAGCTAAATTTCCTTAACTAATAAGTTGAAAATAAGCTTATAACTATCGAAAATTAATATAAGCTGAAAACAAAACACCCCTTGTATACAATCCCTAGGGAAACTTTATCAGTAAAGACCCTAGGGCATGACGGTAAGGTGTGTGTGTTGTGGTGTGTGTGGCGCAGGTTCGAGTCCTGGCTACGTCTAAATTTTTTAAAACTTTTTTATTTTATTTTTATTCTACACTACTGGTAATCCCAATACCAATAAACAAAATTTAAACCTAAGATTAACAAGATTAAAAGCTAAATTTCCTTAACTAATAAGTTGAAAATAAGCTTATAACTATCGAAAATTAATATAAGCTGAAAACAAAACACCCCTTGTATACAAGCCCTAGAGAAACTTTATCAGTAAAGACCCTAGGGCATGACGGTAAGGTGTGTGTGTTGTGGTATGTGTGGCGCAGGTTCGAGTCCTGGCTACGTCCAAATTTTTTAAAACTTTTGATGGAAAAGTTGAGCATTTGTTCATTAAGCAACAAAAGTTGAGCATTTGTGCGTAAGCAACAAAATTTGAGCAGTTGTGCAATATCCAACAGAAAGTTGAGCATTTGTACATTAGGAAAATAAATAGTTGAGCAGTTGTGCAATATCCAACAAAAGTTGAGCATTTGTATTTTTCTTTTACACTACTGGTAATCCCAATACCAATAAACAAAATTTAAACATAAGATTAACAAGATTAAAAGCTAAATTTCCTTAACTAATAAGTTGAAAATAAGCTTATAACAATCGAAAATTAATATAAGCTCGAAACAAAACACCCCTTGTATACAAGCCCTAGGGAAACTTTATCAGTAAAGACATTAGGGCATGACGGTAAGGTGTGTGTGTTGTGGTGTGTGTGGCGCAGGTTCGAGTCCTGGCTACGTCCAAATTTTTTAAAACTTTTTTATTTTATTTTTCTTTTACACTACTGGTAATCCCAATACCAATAAACAAAATTTAAACCTAAGATTAACAAGATTAAAAGCTAAATTTCCTTAACTAATAAGTTGAAAACAAGCTTATAACAATCGAAAATTAATATAAGCTGAAAACAAAACACCCCTTGTATACAAGCCCTAGGGAAACTTTATCAGTAAAGACCCTAGGGCATGATGGTACGGTGTGTGTGTTGTGGTGTGTGTGGCGCAGGTTCGAGTCCTGGCTACGTCCAATTTTTTTAAAACTTTTTTATTTTATTTTTCTTTTACACTACTTGTAAACTGGTAATCCCAATACTAATAAACAAAATTAAAATCTAATACTAATAAACAAAATTTAAATCTAAAATTAACAAGATTAAAAGTTGATCATTTGTGAAAATTGTGCTACGGTTGAGCACTATTGCATTTGCTAAATAAGATTAAGAACAATACAGACATTAAACAAAACAAACAAACGAAATGAAATACAATACATCATGATATCACTAACATACATAACATAGCATGGAGAGTTATATAATTTCACTTGGTGGATTGTTAAGAAGAAATAACGATTCCTTGTAGGGGCCGGCCATGAAAGAACCGGCTACTCCTTGAATAGCTCGGTTGTTTACCCATTGATCGGTTGGTCTGTGCCATGTTTCTAGGATGTGAGGAAAACTAACAGGGTTTACACTTGTCACAAATATCGGCTCATTGTTATTTGTAAACCCCAACAACTTTGGCACTAGCTCGATATCCCTTTCGTGAAAGTAATTCACTCCAGCCATTGAAAGCAAGCTATCCACCACATCTAATTGCCAACCACAAGTAACTCGTCCTCTTAGAAAAACAACTGTCCCTTAAATTATGAGACGATTGTTTAGCTTTGAAAGTGTGTATGGAAGTGGAACGGCTCTTGTTATCTCTTCAGGGATATCTTCCAGTATAAACTGGTGAGTATCCAGTCCAAAGGACAAAATCATAAATCTTCTGTGCTCTTGTTCATGGTTACAAATATAATTTTCAGAACACACCCAATAAATTCTTCCGGCCACCACCGCCTGGCTGCCCCTTTTGATTCGTAGAGATCCCCGAGGCGAATCTTCGGGTAACAAATCAATCCATACACGTGAGGACATTGTAAATACAGAGACTGAGCATGGACCTTCAACTACTGGATTAGATATCTTCAATAAGGTAGGTTCCCGTGTTGCCTCCGAAACACCAAACCCAAATACCTTTTTGGAAAAAGGAGCCTCTAGATATGGTGCCAAGATGGTCACATTTTTGTCCAATATTGGGTTCCAGAGAACAAATGTGATTTCTCCTGCAACAACAAAACACCATATAGCTTCAGAAGTGCAGAGTGCATCCAGTGAAGCAGAATTTAATCCAGAATTCTCAACTAGTCTGAATTCTATGTCCCTATTCACCTTATACATGATACCATTGCCCAGAACCTCTTGCTTGTATTGAAAAATAAAGCTGCAATTAGCAACCTCATGAGACCCGTATTCACGAATGAAATCTTCTGCGTCAATGATAGCTTTCAGAGACTTGCATATCTGACGACATCTGCATACGTCTCTTACAGGTAGTCTAAGCATGATTTCTCTTTGTATTTCTATTGGAATGTATTCAGACATTTTTTAAGGAGGTTTGTGACAAAAGAAACAAACAATTGGTATGTTGTATCTGATGACAAAGTTTTGGTCAACATACTTATAACCTAGTAAATGCAGAAAAAACCTTAAAGGACATAGTACAATTTCACTAGTTGACTTTGTATCTTGACAAGACAAGTCAAAATAAATACAAGTTGATCACTTGAGCACCGTCAGTTGCTCAATTAACCAATTCCAAAGAAAAAAAATAAGAATCCTAAATTAACATTCAGGAAAAGATTATTTCACATGCCTGTTCTTTTACAAACAAGGATACATGAACTAATAAATCTGAAAGTGATTACTTCCGGTTTCCTCTTTTGGTAAAAACGTTCGCCCTATTTTGATAAATATTTCCCCCTGTTTTGATAAATAATTCCCCCTGTTTTGAGATAAAATTTAACTAATAGTTGATAACGTGAGCACCGTTGGTTTATCACTTGCCTAAGTCTACGGTTGTTGAATTAATTTATGAGTATTAACTAATGTTGTTACATTATCACTAACAAAACCTTAAAGAACAGTGCCTACACTTAACACCTTTTCTGAATAATCTATATCTAGTTTCTTGTTGCACATATTTATGACCATTAACTTCACTGAAACTACCCTAAAGACTTTCCTTGTATACAAGTCAAAAGTCCTAGAAGCCATTTGACTTTCCTTGTATACAAGTCAAGTGTTCCATTACAAATTTTCTTTCAAAATGAATCAAGGATTCAGAATAGTGAAAAGGAAACATACATTAAGTCATACATTATACGGTTACATAATAAATACCCATACTTTCTAGTAACGGGTAAAGTGTGCAAAAGGTTACATAATATTATACCATTACATAATAAATACCCAGTGACGGGTTAAGTTTGCAAAAGATTACATACGACAAATATACTAGTTGTCGCGTTTACCTTTACCCTTAGAAGGCTTAACACGCTTTGGCTTGGATGTTGCATCAGAAATAAGATCATCTGGGAGGTTCTTTTTACCCTTTGAAGCCTGTTTTGACTCGTCATCGCTGTAACTTAGGAAAGGGCTTTTATATATGGGTTCCCCTTGTTTCTCACTTTCCGTGTCGTCATCAGAACTGGTATCATCAACATTTCTTAGTTTGAGTTTTTTTTGGCTTCAAAAAGAAGAACTCTGGTTCATCTTTCTCTTCCTCTTCATCAAACCAATTGACGAGGTAATTAAATGGACCTTTACTAGACACTTTTTCCATTTCAACCGCAGAACTTGATGAACTCGATGAAAAGCTATCATCTGAATCCCATGTTAAGTAGTTTGATCCCTGAGAACTATTCTGATTATCTGAATTTGGCAACAAAATACGAAGTTAAGTACCAACAACATAAGTGTTCCTTTTAATTGGTATTCCTTAATTTTAAAAAAGAATCCCCTAAAATATACCAAGAAGATAAGTGTTCCTTAATCTACCAAAAATATACCGCATCTTTAATATACCAACAACATAATCTACCCTAAAATATACCAACAACATAAGTATTCCTTAATCTACCCTAAAATATACCAACAACATAATTGTTCCTTAATCTACCATAAATATACCGAATCCTTAATAATCAATATACGACAAAAACATATCATATGTGTATCTCATATCTAATTATAATATTTTGTATAACAAATTAAAATTGTAGTATTATACGGGGGATTAAATTAAATTGTCTAAATATAGTATCAAAATTTATTAAAGACGTGACTTACCGTTATGATTTGCCATTGTTCCTGATCTTAGGCATCTGATTGATTTGGGTATGGGATTGGTCGTAAGTTATGTTTTGATCGGTTTTTATGTATTACAATCATTAACCGCTTGTAAACAAACTTATCTAAACTGTGTAAAAAATTACCCTTCAACTTTAATTAATTTTATTGTACATATATAAATTGGTCTTTTTCCCTAAATTTAAACATTGTTATGTGAAACTACCCCTCTCTAAACGACTTGATGTAAACAACTTAAGGTGACTTGTTATGTGAAATAACAACTTAAGGTGACTAGTTAAAAAAAAATATTACTTTGGAATTAATATGTGAAACTACCCCTCTCTAAACGACTTGATGTAAACACACTAGTCTAGTATAAATCTTTGTAAAAGTCTAGCCCATCTGTTTCCACCTGTTGTAGTTACTATTCCCCTGAATTCACAATTACTAACCCCTGCGAAAGTCGAGCATCTACCCCCTATTAGTTGAGCACTTGTAAAATGTCCTTTGGTTGTTGAATATCATAAAGACCATTAATAGTTACATGAACTTTACTATTATGTAATCAAGAAAAATGAGTTTCCTTTTTAGTTTCTTGTTACAAAAAAATTAAAAAAATGACTTCTTCCAGGAAAGAAATTAGTGTGTTTTTTGATTACGAAGGCTTAATTTTTGGTGTTAGCCTTAAGAAAAGCACAAATTACGAAGAAATTGTCTCTTATGTGAAGAAAAAGTTCAAAATTAACCTGCGTTCCGATATCACGTTTACTTATGAACAAGGTTCAAGATTGGTGCGCATACACGATGATGATGATGTCAATTTCTTCATCAATAATGTAGGTCACAAGAAAGGTAACCCGCATACAATATTTATAAAAAAAATAGACATTACTTCTAGTCCTGTTAAGAAGAGTGATTTGGATCCTCAAAAACATGATATAGATGATAATAATAATTCACCTTTACCGAAACAAGAAACTTTAGACAAGTATGAAATAATAGATTGGGAACAAAATACATTAACAAATATAGGTAGTCCACCAGAAGATATAGATCAGTACATGATTGAAGAAGGTCACTCAGGTGAATCAAGTAAATAATTATTTGATCGAACTGTGTCACAGGGTGATAGATTTGATAGTAAAGAATTATTAATGCGTAAACTTGGTGAAAAAGCTCTTTTAGAAGGATACCAGTTTAAGCCTAGGAAATCAGATCCCTTTAGATATGATGTAATATGTGTGCACGAGGGTTGTGGTTGGAAAATAATTTCAAATAAGCTGACATCTTCCAATGAATGGATTGTTAAAAAAGTAAATGACCATCACACTTGTCCAAAGAACCAAATTGGTATGCATCATCGTAATGCTACCGCAAAATTGGTGGGTCATTTATTAAAAGATAAGTTAAAAGAAAATACCACTCGTATATACAAGGGTAAGGACATTCAAGATGATATAAACAGTCAGTACAACATCGACATTACCTACAAACAAGCATGTAGATCCAAGAATGTGGCTTTGGAAGCTATAGCCGGTTGCCCTGTTGCCTCTTTTGCACAGTTACCGTATTAGTGTCATAACTTAATGTTGACAAATGACGGTACTGTAACACATATCGAGACTGATGACGAAAAAAGATTTAAGCAAGTGTTTATAGCTTTTGGTGTTTCGGTAAGCATTTTTATTTGTATCTAATTTTTATCAGTATAAATAAACTTTCAGTATAGCTAAACTTTTTTAATTAATTTAGATTCGGAGCTTTAAGGACCATATGAGGCCGTTGTTGATAATAGATGCAGCTCATCTCAAAGGGCCATTCCAGGGAACTAATTTGACAGCTGTGGGAATGGATGGCAACAACCAAATTATACCTATTGCAACTGGTGTGTCTCAGGCTGAGAGTGCAGAATCATGGACATGGTTTTTGAACCACTTGAAGGAATGCATAGGGAAAAATCCTGAATTGGCTATCATATCAGATAGACATGCTGGGATTTTATCAGCTTGTGTTGCTGTTTTCCCAAATGCATTTCATGGGTACTGTTGTAGGCATCTAATGATGAACTGTAAGTTGAGCGGTGATGTACTTGAGTCAACATACTGGAAGATGTGCAAAGCTTACCTAATTGAAGATTTTAATAATAGGATCAGTGAAATTAGAGGCAAAAGACCACAAGCATACAAAACCCTTATAGATGCTGGTGTAGACAAGTGGTCCAGGGCACATTGTACTAGTAATCGTTACAATTACATGACTTCTAACTCGGTTGAGTCAATCAATGCTTTAACAAAAGAACGAAGAAAACTTCCAATTACAAACCTAATGGAGTGGTATAGGAAACTGGTTCAGAAGTGGTATTGTAGTCGTCGCCACAAATACAAAGGTACTATTATTGTTCTGTTATCTGTAGTTTTATAACTAATCCCATTTTTTTTGATAAAAAGTCCCCCCTGTTTTGATAAAAAAAGTTCCCCCTGTTTTGATAAAAACGATCCCCCTGTTTTGATAAATAGTTTCCCCTGTTTTGCCCTAAAAAATGCAGTTGACATGTAGTTACTCTATTTGATGAATAAGGAATAATTTAACTAATGGTTGATTATTTGTGGAATAGTTGAGCATTTTTACAAAATCTGAGAATTTGTGCACAAGTAAAAGCAGTTGATCATTTACAAACTGAGTATTATTTTTTATTTTTTTAAGATGCACAACCAAAGGACAATGAACTAAGTAACTGGGCTAAAGGAAAAATAAACAAGCGGCGGTGAAAAGGCGTTAGTTGGATTGTGACAGGCATTGAGAAGTTTAAAATTTACCAAGTTGATGATACTCGTAGAATCCATACTGTCGAGATATATAATTACTCATGCACATGTCGAGTTTGGCAACTTTCAGGTTTGCCTTGTGCCCATGCTTTGGCAATATGTAGAGTTCTTGGGTTGACAGAGTTTAATCACATGGCACAAGGCTGGTTTAAGAAAGCAACGCTAAAAGCCACATACCAAGGAATGGTTTATCCGGTCGGAGAAGTTTCAAGTTGGCAACGTCCTAATTACTTGCAAGTTGTTAGGCCACCAGTTATTGGTAAAAAACAACCGGGCAGACCAAAGAATAAAGATCGTATTAAATCACAAGGTGAGAAAAAGCTACCTGTTAAATGTGGAAATGCGGTAATCGTGGGCACAACAGACAAACTTGCAGAGAACCGTTACCATCCAAAAAGGTAAGCTCTTTATGTTGTTTTTATATTTTATATTTGGTTACGTGGGTGTTTTGACATTTATATAATTTTTTACATATGTTTTAGGCAAAGACGTGTGACAATGAAATAAGGCAGGGAGCACATAACGGCACTCAGCAGTCAACGTCGTACTCTTTAGACGTTGTTAACTTGGATGAACCATAGATTGCATCAACTTATGTGGTTGTTAATGAACATTGATTTGTTGTTTATGTTTAAGAACTTATTTTCTTGTTTTATTTTTTTTTATCGAACAATGTGGGTTGATTTACATTATCTATCAAACTGTCTGTTAGTTGATGATGTTTCATATTTGTAAAAGCCAAAAATTTGGTTTGTGTTTTATTTTATCGGTTTGAATATATTATAAAGTTTAAATAATAAGCATTCGATATTAAAACCTTATGTTCTATAATTATTCGTTTATTATTAACTTTTAAATATAAGATATTTATTTTCAAAAATAAATGTGACATTGGTTCTTATATATATCACATAAATGAGAAAAGAATCATTTTAAGTAAATGAGCCCATTGCAAATCAGTCAATAAGACGTCTTTCCTTTCGAAATTCTCGTTAACATGTTTAGACGTGATTTAATTATTTATTCTTCCTATACTTAGCTCAATAAACAATAAACAAATCAAATTTTAAATCTTCAAATTTCACTGTCATGATATGTAACATTAAAAGTGTTCCTATAATTACGCAAATATAAACGCATTTTTATGTGGAGTCAAAGCAGTTACGTTTACCACCCGACTTATCGCCTATAAATGATTCTTTTTTTTCACACCCGTCGATCCAAATTGATCTTTCAGTATTAAACGTTACATAAACCTCAACAACAATTCTAAAAGAATTAAGGGCATGTATGTCGATTCATCCGTTAGCGTTCGGAGTCGTGTTTTTATGGGTGGTTAACATCATGTTCAAGATACGGGTCGGTTTCGGTTAGGGTCAATCGCATATCGTTGAAGTCTGTTGTTTGTGTCTCAGTTGATGTCCATGCTCATGTTCGTCACACCTCTCGTTTAGCAAGGAGGTAAGGTCTCATTCATATAATAGTAAGTGTATAAATGTTATACTTATAAAAGGAAGTATATATCATTCTTACTATACAAAAACGCATGAAGGACTAGAAGCTTTTAGCTTGGATTACTCCTACAATACATATACGTAAAGAAAGATTTATAAGATCTGTATGAAGGTTGATTTTCAATATATAAAACACTAGACTCAAGGCCCGCCCCACGGGCGGGTTGTTTCACAGAATATTAGATGGTAAATTGTGAAAAATGAGAATACATAAAAATAGTAATTGCGATATTTTTTTTAATACTAATCAATGAAAAAATATGAATGAAAAAATAAATTTTAAAAATATTTTTTCATCAAAAATAAAATAAAATCGATGTGCATAAAATAAAATTTTAAAAAATACAACAATTTGTACAATTAACATTTTTTTCATCATAACAAATGTTGTTGTAAAAATTTTTATTTTAATAAATTTTAAGTAACTTACAAAAACCTACTCCATTTTTTATAATTTGTAAAGTTAATTACCATTTTAATTTAACTTAAAAATACTTATAATTATTAATTTAAAATACACCAAAAGATGGACCGTTTTATAGTCAACTCTATTTCATCTTCACATTATCTAAACTTCCCTTAATTACAAATCACTCTATTTCATGAAACACCGCATCACAAAAAACACACAGGACAAAAATCATCTCTAATCATTAATCAGGTACGTTTTTTTTAACGAAAATCTTTTAATTTTATTTTTTTTGGCAATAATTGATTCAATGTATGTAAATATTTAGGTGTTAATTGATATATTATGTGGTATGTATAGTTTAATTGGATCTGAATCGATAAACCTGGAAACTTATATAGATCGGATGATAATAGTTCCATTATATTGTTTATGTTATAAATTATTGAATTTTATGGTACTGGAATAAGTTAATTTGTTTATACGTATGACTGGGGATTTGATTATTTTTTATTAGTTAATTGAAAGTGTAAAATCGTTTATAATTAAATTTGTGAAAACAGCCATATTCTGATTCATAAATTGTTGAATTTCTGAAATGTGTGAATTAATAAATAAAAAAAAAATTAAAAAAAAAGGTGAAGATTAAATAATTCAAATGTGTGAAATAATACCAAATGTCAATTAATACAAAAATAATCCCAATGTGAAAATCTCAAGACTGGTATGGTTTATAAAAAAAATGCGCACATAGTAAAACCCAAATGTATAATTAAAATGTGTGAAATAATCATAATCCGTGAAGTACTTCTCGGAAGACAACGTTCGTTGTAAAGTTGCAGTAGTTACCTTCTTTGTCACAACACAAAACCTTTAATCCGTTTTTGCTCTTTACTCTTGAAACTGCCACATACAGTTGTCCATGAGAAAAAACTGGACGTTCCAAGTAAAGTCCGACTTTAGAAAGAGTCTGACCTTGACTTTTATTTATTGTCATTGCAAAACAAACCGCGATCGGGAATTGCCTTCTATTAAGCTGAAATGGCATCTTCTTGTCAGTTGGGGATATTTTCATCCTTGGAATAGAACAAATATCACCTAATTTTCCTCCAGATATAATCTTAGCTTCGATATTATTAGTAGAAAATCTTATGATTTGTAATCTGGTTCCATTACACAATCCGCCTCTCTGATCGATGTTTCGCAAACACATTACAGGAGTACCAATTTTTAAAGCTAATCTATGATTTGGAACTCCTGACATCCTAATTGTGTTTAGAAACTCAGTAGTGTACAACGATTCGTTGTAGTTGAAATCAGCATCTACATCTGTTACTGAGTCTGAACTATAGTAAACCTTTTCTCTACCATCTAGTTTCGACATCATTAAACAATTTATCTTGTCTACCTGTTCATGAGTCGGTGCAAGTATAGCTCTCTCTTGGAAGAAGGTAGGATCCCATAGGTTCTCTTGCCAATTATCATATGTTTCGTCTATGATAGACTCAACATGATTATCCGAATTAGGTATAAGCATTTCTTCTGGGAATTCAACCTTAGCGTGACCATCATTTTTTCCACCAATTTTCCCATCACCAATAGTCAAAATCCATTCTGCAAAATCCTTTATTGAATCTGCTTCTTCAGGATTGGCACCAACACGAAGCCTCATGTTCTCAGTAAGTTTAAATACAGTGCAATGTTCCCATAATTTAGACTTGTTTAATGAAGCGTGTACAACATCTTGCCTGGTGCCATTAGGAATAACGGGTAAAATTTGACGAAAATCACCACCAAAAAGAACAACTTTACCACCAAATACTTTGTTAGTTACTATATCCCGTAATGTTCTTTCAAAAGCTTCAAAGCAATGTCTATGTACCATTGGTGCTTCATCCCATATGATTAACTTGGTCTGACATATCAATTCAGCAAGATCACTATTTGCAGGAATACAACACATCGAATCCTCTACAATATTTATAGGAATTGCAAATCGAGAATGAGCTGTTCTTCCACCATCTAGCAATAGTGCAGCAATACCGCTTGATGCAACATTTAAAACAATCTCTCCTTTTGACCTTAGTGCAGCAGTCAAAGTCTTATATAAAAACGTCTTTCCTGTACCTCCATAACCATAGACAAAATACATTCCTCCTTTTTTTTTCTCGCAGGCATCAATAATTGTGTCATATATACCCTTCTGTTCATTTGTTAGACTTCCGACTAAGGCTCGATGTTGACTTAACAATTCTGGAATGTCATAATTGAGCTCATCATAAATGAGTCTATTATATTGTTCCATGGTGAATTGAGATTCAGGATAAGGCATGTTAACAATATTCTTCAAGCTTTTAGAATTGCTAAGTAACATATCTTCAATATATGTTAAACATATGTTGTATCTTTACGTATCCGATAGTTCTAGATCTGTATAAAATTTAACAAATAGTTTAAACTAAAAAGACTATTAAGTAAGACATATCAAATAGTTATGAATCTGTATAAAAGTAAACAAATTTAAAATGTCTTTGTTTATTTGACTGATACTGTTTAACTATAAGATAGGGGTAAATAATTAAGATTGGATAAATATTATTATTGTTAAGAACTATATTTTTCTAATTAATTCAAAATTAGAAACTATTAGATTTTTGTAATACCTGGATGATTTCGTTTCTTCCTTTCGATGTCCAATACATCTTCTGCTAAAAGGTGCCATGTTTTTTCGTAAACAACCTCAGGTCTTGACATACTTTCAGAAAGTATTAACATGACATAATGCTTTCTAAGATATTCACCCATTCCCCAGTCACTTGCTTCAATAATACCGTCTATGTATTCCTTGTCACCGTCTAATAAACCACGTGCAAAACATGCCTCTTTGCACGTATTGTAAACAACCTTGTCATACTCATAAAAAGATTCCCAACCGGTTGCACCTTTTAATTTGTTAAGTAACATACGTAAATAAAAAAGCTCACCCCAACTTGGAGGGACATGATGAACCCTTCCTATGCTCTTACCTTGTTTCCTCCGTGTCCATTTTTTTGTTGACTTGTTCCAAACATAATGTTTAGGAAACTGAACATACAAAAGTGACCGTGCAAACACATCTGTTTTGTTTGTTTCCATCCACTCTAAGAATTTTGTGGTGTTCAGCGAAGCCTTTTCTACTTGAAAGTCAATACTTTCTGTAGGATCAAAAACAACAGTTTGTTCATCAGGTAGGTGAAAAGGCAAGCGTTCAACAGCCGGAAACCTATGATGAATATCAAATTTGAATATTCTCCAAGCTGCTTCACAAGCAGATAAATACCTACAATCGTAGTACTCATCTATTTCGTCTTTTTCTTCATCATCTACCACTGCTGTTACTCTATCAGGACCTTTGTTAATATACTTGAACAGGTATTTGATAGACCTGAATTGATTACACCACTCTACATTTATATGGGCTTGATATCTTCGTAATAAAGTGGGGTTGTATGGAACAACAGATGTATTATCTAATTCAGCACGCTGTTTGATTATGGTCCTACCATTTTCTCTCCTTTTTTAAATGGCGTAGCCATTTTCATCAATGACAGTTTCTTCGTTAAATTTCTTTGGGAACTTCTTAGAACACTTATTATCAACCATGCAAGGGCAACTTCGATGATCAGGACCACACGGACCATGCATCATGAATTCTTTAACCAATTGGTAGAGTTCAGGGTCTTCATCTTTATCAGGAATCTCTGCAGATATACATCTATCAATATCGGAGGGAAACCTCAACTTATCTTCTGTTTCTAACCAAACGCAAAGATGACAATGAGGCAAACCACGTTTCTGAAATTCTATTGTGTAAACTTCTGCAAAAATATAAATATAAAAAATTATACTCTGTAGAGATATATTATTAATATTTTAATACTATTTTTTTATTATTAACAATAAATATTTGTATAAAAAGGCATAAATCATAACATATTGTCTATTTTGCGTATTAAGCGTACCTGCTTTAACTTTTCCAAATATACGTTTTTCTTTAATGTCCTTAATCAACTGGTCAAGCTTAATCTTGAAAACACGTGTTGCGACATCAGGGCGATCTTCTGATTTCAAACCCTTCTTTTTAAGATACCTTGTAATTTCTGGCCACTTAGGATTACACGTAAACGTTATAAATAAATCTGGGTATCCATACCACTTGCACATGGCCATTGCATCTAAGTAGTTTTGCATCATGTACCTCGGGCTACCTGTGAAAGATGAAGGTAATACGACTTTAGATCCACGTTTCTTACCGTTTTCCCCAGATTGGGCGGCCTTTAATAACCTCGAATAAGTTTCACATCTTAAGTCACTTTGCTGATTACGAATGTACAACATGCGTTCAGCTTCAACCATCGTGTAACCATCTACTAAAAATTGTTGAAACAACCGTTTACTACTTAAAATAGTTGAAAAACTATCCTTTCTGTCTTGTATACGGTAAGCAAACCATTCACGCATAGTGACATATTTTTTTTCTTCTTTCGGTGTTTCATCAGTAATACCCTGGTGGTATATGTCAGTCCTATAACCATCCTCTGCATAAGGGAACAACAACGGATACTGCAAAGGGAGGTATGATACATGCAGTTCACTTATTTTCTTCACTTTACCACTGTTTTCATGAACAATAATATCCCTTTCATTATTTTCCAAAGAATCAAAATCACCAACAATAAGTGCAGCTACTTCGTTTGCAGTAGGAAGATTATATTGCCTACCATCTGTTGGGCGTGAACCTATAAGTCTTATCTTCACATTTTTTACACCCATAGCTAATTTTAGACTTGCCATCCTATATTTCTTAACCAAAGGATTCTGTCGATCAAGCATGGTTTTCAAATCCTTAGTTAATACTCTGTCCAATTGACTATTGGATGATGATGCGCCGCCAGTTCTGGAACTGAAATATTTAGTAAAAAAAATTAGATTAACAGGTTTCACATACTGTAAGTTAACAAATATAAACTGATCATATGTGTGTACATAATTAAAGACTTAAGATAATGTAAGTAATACCTTACAACACCAATGCGATTTTCGATTTCATTTGCTGGGTCATATATATAAAGTTGAGAAAACGTTGGTGCAAAACCTGGCTTTGGTAACATATCACTTATTCTGTGAGTATTTTTACCTTGAAGTCTAAAGCAAAAAGGTCCGCGACCTTGATTAACTGAGTTATCAACATTACCACCCAGAGACGTAAAAGCAAACATAGAATTATAACGTCTAATGTTCTCCATGAATGCTTTGCTTTTCGGGTTTTCTCCACTCATTAGTCCCCTTAACAAAGGCGGTGGTTCTTTTAATCCAACCGGCAGTTTAACTTTTCCTCTATTACAACACAGGGAAAACCCTTCAGGATTATCTAAAGTGTTTGAACCTCTTTTAGCTTCTGCAATCCACAACATACCACCACACTTCAAACATTCTATGGTTGGATCACCGTTGTCGAGGTAATCTAAATAGAAATTAAAAAAAAATTAATTAGTGAGTTGATAACAAACATTGTTTAAGATAATTTAACAAAAAATTACCTTTGGAAATTCCAGATATTCTATCAATATATCCTTCTTCGTCATCCGTATCCGATTCTAAAATATCAAGGTTGCCCTGGTTTAACACCGACTTTCCTTTGTTTGCGACATTACTACTTGAAGCCACATTACAGTTTATTGATAAGTTATTATGACTTATGTTTGGTGTACCTATATAAAAAATTAACACATTAAAGAATGAGTTGATATAAGGTAATGGTAGTATCATACGATGCATTAGAAACTAACCAATGTTAAAGGGCACCGGAGTTTGGTTTTTGAACCTTTTTCTTGGATTATTTATTGAATTGTCACCTATATTAAAAAAAAGTAAAATAATTAATATTTAGACTATTTCTTAAAAAATAAAGGAAGGAAATAAAACATGTATATAAATTGTGACGAATACCTGTACAATGTGAAGTTGGTGGTGTGCTGGCGCAATTAACTGAAATCTTAATACCCATACTTGTATTTTCATTATCCAATGAATGAGAAACACTTTTACCTAAAAAATGATATTACTATTAATATAAAACATTTATAAAAAAAATAAACTAATTATTAAATTCTGACTAATGTTTGTCGAAAAACCTTTTGAAGCACCAATATGTGTAACGCATGAAACTGGTTCTCTGACAATTGATGGTGTATTTCCAATAGAAGAACAAATCATTGTGTCTTGAATTGCTGTGTAAATATAAAATAAATGATTTAATATACATAAATTAAAACAGTTATGAGTTATATATATATTTATTTAAAAAAAATATGCGAGATATAAATATTAGTATATTTTCCAACTTACATTTTTCTTTAAGTGCTTTTCGAGGCCTTCCTCCTTTGTTTACTGGTTTTTCCAGTGATGGTTGTGATGAAGTGACAACAATTTCTACTTTTGAACTGTCATCAGTTAACAGAGTTTTGCGTGGTCGTCCGCATTTTCTCTTAGGTTCCACTAAATTTGTCAACGAACCTAACATGTTTAAATACTTACTTTATATATACTACCTAACATAAAATGAAGATACAAATATTAAATAAAAGATACTTACTTGGTGTAGAGTTATACTGAGGGGTTACATGAATATTTGGATAATGAAATATGTTTGCATTTTCATTGGTTTCTGAAGGCTGAAGTCCAACATTATCCACAATATTGTTTTGTAATAGAATGTTACTCGTTTTAGGTTCTGTAACAAATGATGGTACATCTGAAAAAGAAGAGTTGAGCATTGTATAGTCATTTGATATATAATGCATAACATAAAATTTTAAAAAATACAACAATTTGTACAGTTTGACTTATATCTTTTTTGAAAAAACAATTATATAAATAATGTCGCTTTACTCTACTTACGTTATATAAATAATGTCGCTTTAGTATACTTACACTTTTCTTGAAGTATTTTACGCGGCCTCCATCCTTTATTAACTGTTATTCCCAATGATTGTTGGGATGAAGGGACTACACCTTTTTTGTTAGGTTCATTTGAAACTGACGTTGAATATAAAAATTATATCTAATAAAGGAAATATAAAAAATTAAAATAAAATAATAATGAAAATATCAAATAAAACACACTTACTTGGTGTAGAATTAGACAAATGAGTTGCATGTATATTTTGATTCTCATTGCTTATTAAATGTCTAACTCCATCTGTATGATCCAAACTGTTTTGTAACTGAACGTTACTTGTATGTGGATTTTTTCTTGGGCGTCCACGTGGTCTTTTTGTTGGTAATGGGTTAGATACTGAATTTGAATGTCTTAAATTTGTTTCTTGTGTTAATAAGTGTTTAATAGGATCATCCTTTGATAAACTGTGGTTGTTATTGGACAATGAACCTAAAAAACAATGTAAGTAAAAAATGGAAACAACCATACATATACAATTCCGAAAATAATAGAAATAAAAACTTACTTGATGTAATATCGGAAAGGGGTGATCTTTGTACATTCTTAGCAGAATATGATACTTTAGATTCTAAAATATTAGAGGTTATATGGCTTAGTCTATCTTTTGCACCAGACACATATATAGGCTCATATTTAAGAATACTAAAGTCATAGTCTGTATGAACAAAATTATTTGCCAAATGTGTACGTTTAACAGGTGGATTCAATTCTGCGAATGGTAAATCCTCAAAAGATAATGCATTATTGTTGCCTCCCATACATTCTACCGTAGCAGATTTTCTTTTGATTCGTGAATCATCATTCTCTGCAACATAATTTAAATTACATGAAGTATAAATAAAAATAAAAAACAACAATAAACATCTAATGTTATGGTTTATTAATAAAAGAGAAAACACTGGTAAAAGTACCTCTTGATTCTTCAACATTGAATGAAAGTGAAGGTTTCTCTTCAAAATCATCCATTGAAAACAGAAGAAGATGAACTTTTTTTTGTAAAAAATATAGTTCGGATCTATGATTTTGTTTTTATGAATGGATATGTGTGAAGATACTGATTGACCATAATTATCTCCTAAAATGTCTGCATAAATTAGTATATTGCCAAATATAAATGTATAATTTATAACATAAAATATTAATTAAATGTGTTAACTTTATTTAGCTTATCATATATGTCAGATTAAGTGGATTTTTTAAAAACTAATTGTTGTTTATTAAAAAATGAAAATTAGACTAATTTCATTATAATCAAACTATATTATGCTGCTTTTGACGGATATGTTTTACTAACAATATTTATCTTTATCATTATAGGATGAATATACAGTTTATTTTTGAGGCGAACAAACGTACCATTATGACCGAGCAAGTAAGTTTATATTACGTCAGTTAGTAAACATTTTCAATTACGATAATTTACATGTTATTATTTCCCAACAAATAACTTTCATTAGTGCCTAACTAAACTAATAATATAACACACAGGTGCTACCTAATTACTTCGCTCCACTCGTTTGGTGCGGAACACCATGGTTATATCTGGTGAACAACAAAGGCACAAAACATAAGGTCTGGCTTAAGAAAAGTTATGGGTCAAAAAGTTATGCTTTATACTCAAGTGAATGGAAGGACT
This sequence comes from Glebionis coronaria, assembly GCA_025667525.1. Taxonomy (NCBI): domain Eukaryota; kingdom Viridiplantae; phylum Streptophyta; class Magnoliopsida; order Asterales; family Asteraceae; genus Glebionis; species Glebionis coronaria. Next base: position 39,375 of record JANFOE010000679.1, read on the forward strand.
TCATAAACGACAGTAACTACAATGGAGTTAAAATATTCCACTTCATTCAAGAGGGTGAAGATGAATTCTATGTAACAGGATATGACAATAATGGGGCAGAAATGAATGGGTATAAATTGTCCAGATTAGATAACAGGCAAATGAGATGCATGGTAACTTTGGAAAGCATCACCCAAACTCCTGTAAGTAGAGTAAAAAAATGTTTGCGTTTGTAAGTTTTTTTAAGACTTTGTCTACAAAAGTAATAAAGTAAAGCCTCTAATATCTTTTACAAATTTATTGCAGACACTTCCTTATCAATTCCTTGAAGATCTCAAAGGCAACGAAATAAAAGTTATGGTGTCTGATGAATTATGTTCTACTGTTAGACAACGTCGAGTGAAATTATCAGATAAACGTGTGGGGCACATTTTTTATGGAAAGGGATGGAATACTGTTGCTGCAGTTGAGTTGCTTGAAGTTGGTTACAGATTAGTTTTCACTAATTTGTTGGGAAATAAAGTTTCAATGGTACCCTTTAATGAAGATGGTTTTGCACTCCGGTTTGAGACTGTCCCAAGAATGCCTCTAAACAAAATGTTTCCATTCAGATGCAACCCAACTGATAAAGGTATGATACTGCAATCGTTTATTCGGTTTCAAAATTTTATATGTATGTGAAAAAAATCCATAATCATTTTTATTGTTTGTGCATTGATTTTTATTTTATTAGTTTAAATAGTTACATTCAATAAATTCCTAAAGTAATCTTTATGGGCTAAACATCTGTAGACGAAAGGATGAAACATGCATGTGTATGGGCTAAACATTCAGAACATGAGAATGAAAAGAAATGCTTTTATAGTCCCATTTTGGACTATGTAACAGACAGGAACCGTCTTGTAAGTTTATTTACATAATTTTGATATGAGTTCATAAAAAAATGTTCTTTCCCTTGAAATGGAATCATTTGTTATTACTTTATTACTTTTGATTTGTAGACAATACCAGCGGACTTCGTTAGGAAATATGGGATTAGAAAGTATCACAACGCCATCCTAATGCATGCTGATAAGTCATTCTATGTGGATATTGATATGGAACATCATCCAGAAGGTCCAGAAAGAAAGGATCACATGAAATTCACAGCTAAATGGAAAAATGTGATTCAGGAATGTAATTTCAAACGTGGAAAATTGGTAAGATTCAAACTGGTAGATTTTGTTCCTGACGGTACTCAGACAGTTGATCCTGAGCAGCCAGTAATGATTCCGGTATTTCATATGTGTTAAATGAACTGTTTGAATAAGGTATGTGAATCTGCACAAACTCTTTTGTCAATTTCGGAATTGTTAGTAGCTTGTTTTGATTATGTAAGTTTGGACTATGTACCCTATGTTTTGATTGACAATATATGCGTTTAGCATGAATGTAGATAGGGTAGAAATAATATAATGTAATCTGAAGACTTTAACATACATAATGTTGTATGTTTTATTATATGGTTTGTTGTTAGTTTAAATATTTGAAATATATAGTCAGTAACATGTTTTCTTTTTTATTTTGGGTTGTTACTTTAAAATAAGGTATACTAAATTTTGACACACTTTTAAATTTTTTTATAAAAAATCCCTGTATATAAAACTTGTGTGAATGTTAAATGCAATAGTTATGATTATCATGGAAATAATCTTCCCTTTTATTAGTCCTAACAAACTCCCTAATTTTTATGAATTATATATTTAATAGCTATATATTCATTGTGGATATGTTTCACTATAAATCATCCCACAACCAGATTTTTAGGTTTTCAAAACATCTCTCTGTCAAAACCTTATATTATGGCAAACAATCAAAACCTGTTTTCAATGGTAGACGCACAGAAACAACAGATCCGTGAAGACAGCCTGAAGAACTGGAAGTGGGATGATGTGATTGTGATCAATGATGATAACCTTAAAGTTGCTGAACCAAAGAAGATTGGCCAAGAGACAGGTCGACGTGTAAGACTACCCTCAGTCTTTCCAAATCAGAACATCAATGGCGATTATGAAGAAGCTTAATGGATTCATATTATTATTAGTACTTTATCATTTCGAAAATGTATTTCCGTTTCGGTAAGTTTTATGTGAGAATTAATATTCGGATGAAATTATGATTTCAAAATCCTAAATTATAAATAAAAACATAAAAAGCTTCATGCAACATTCTGTCTTTCAGAAAAATTATTACTTGAAGATGGACTTAATATTGTATGTTAATATGATATTGATGATAGTTGTTCAAACACATTGAATGTAAACTGTGAATCTACTTCTTAAATTTAATCAGTAATTTTAATTCTGCTATTTTTCATAATGAAGTGCAAAATAAACAAAAGTAACTACACATTAAAATAAAACCATCATGTTTATTTTCAACCAAATGATAAAAACAAATAGCATAAGCATATGAAAATCTAACAAAGCAAACAAAAGAAACAAACAAAACAGATTATGAAAACAAATAAACAAAACTCAGGAACATCAAATAAAACTTGTATGATGGTTGTAAAATAAGATAACTCCATATGTTATCTTATTCATCGTCAGCTGAATGAGCTGAATGATCGGAAGATTCATCGTTAATAAAACTGTCATTCAAATCATACTCATCATTCTCAGCATCAGTAAAGTCATCTAAATGTGACAAATCGTATGATTTATCATCATTTAAATTTTGATCATTTTGTGAATCCTCGTCCGCTTTATTATCCACGACTACTTCAGAAACGTCATTTGTTAATGAACCGTCATTTGTGTGTGATTGTGACGAATTAAGGTTTTCATCGTCGGTAGGTTCATCGATAAGATCCATCTTGATTGTTTTGAAAGGCGATGACGTTATGCAAGTTTTGCTCCGCTTAAAACGAATAGGCAAATCATCATCTGAATCCTGATAAACCTAATAATAAAACATAAAAATGTAAAATAAATTTATGTATCAAAAAAAATTAACAAACAGAATTTAATAAAAAATCTTAGACATAATACATACCATTGAATCAACTTTTGACTCATATTTCGATTTATTCTTGTGAGACCACAATGGATCTAATAGTTCATCTTCTGAAGACATAGAATGTATTTCTTTATTGTTACCAGTGTTTTGATTTTGTGAAAGTTGTTGATTATTAGTAGACAGTGACATATCCTGTTAATTCAAAATTAAATTAATAAAATTAATGTAAATATATATAAATTTATAAAGTTGTAGAAATCATACCAACTCATCATCCGAAAACACAATCAATTCATTATGAGTTGTGGACAAATTAATCACTTCCTTGTCTTGAATGACATTATTAATAGCCTACATTTAGACGAACAAATAACAAAAAAATATGAATATCAATTAAAAAATAATATACATAAAATAAAAAATGAATTACTAACTTTTGATTCTTCATTATCTTCATTCATTTTACTTTTTGATATTATGTGTTTGTGGTTTAAAAGGGATGTATTATTTATATAGCCTAAAGATTAAGTTAGATAATTATGGAAATGATAACCTTGTTAATATTTTTTTGAAAATCAAATCGCTATTCAAATTAGTTGTGAAGATATCTAACACATAGTTAAAAGTTATTTCTGGATAAAAAAATTTAAATTCCGTTTTTTGAAAATTAAAAAAAAAAACAATTCTGAAAATATATGTGTTTGATTTATTTTTATAAGTTATTATATTTGAGATTAACACACAACAATGTTAAAACATTTTGATTAATAGTTAGATTCTAAAATAACTTTAGTATACCACAAAGAAATAAGTTTAGGGAAAAACTAATTTTTAATAAGAATGTTATAAGTAGCTTACAATATAAAAGGTTTTGAACAAATAACAAAAAAATATGAATATCAATTAAAAAATAATATACATAAAATAAAAAATGAATTACTAACTTTTGATTCTTCATTATCTCCAGTCATTTTACTTTTTGATATTATGTGTTTGTGGGATAAAAGGGATGCATTATTTATATAGCCTAAAGATTAAGTTAGATAATTATGGAAATGATAACCTTGTTAATATTTTTTTGAAAATCAAATCGCTATAAAAAATAGTTGTGAAGATATCTAACACATAGTTAAAAGTTATTTCTGGATAAAATTTTATAAATTCCGTTTTTTGAAAATTAAAAAAAAAACAATTCTGAAAATATATGTGTTTGATTTATTATATTTGAGATTAACACACAACAATAAAACATTTTGATTAATAGTTAGATTCTAAAATAACTTTAGTATACCACAAAGAAATAAGTTTAGGGAAAAACTAATTTTTAATAAGAATGTTATAAGTAGCTTACAAATTATTTTTATTTACCATCAAAAAATCTCATGTAGTTAAAAATAAATATGTATCGAAAATTATAAAAGTTTTTAATGATTTTATATGTATGTAAAACGTCACAATATATAACATAAATGTTATATCCAAGTTGTAAAAATACTTAAGATTACTAATAAACAATGATAAAAAAGTAATAACCAAATCCAAAGATTAAATAATCATCTTCACTTCATTGCAAAAATAAGTCTCAATGTGACAGTAAAAGAAAAAAATAACAAAAAAACAAACACTTGGAACGAATTATTGTTCAACAGTTTTCAAAAAGTAAACAAACAAAACCGAAAATTTTTATTGGCAGTGAAGATGCTAAGCAAATGAAGTCGATCACTCCTTTTCTATTTTGATAGCAACCATTGGTTTCTTTGCTCTATTTGCTTCAGCTTCGACTTCATCATAATCATCTAAGTCAATGAATATGCGTTCTCGCTTACCACCAGATCCAACGTCAGACATGTTAGAATCAGGAGAATCTGCATCCACATTCTTAGTACCATGGCCTTTAGCAGATTCCGGTGTTGCCTCTAAATCAAAAGGAACCGATTCATGAACGCGTAACTGGGATGTATTTGCTACAACATTCTGAAGCGGAGTATCCATTTCACAATTATCAGCCTGTTTGAAATAATAACATAGTAAGGTATCATGAAAATTCTCACTATAACTAAAGTGTATGATTGTCCCATATTATAACGTATCTTAAAGAATAAAATAAAATGTACCTCAAAGATAAAATCCTTTTTAAATTCCTTGACCCATTCCTTGTTGTCAGACATCATAGCAATGGTGTATTGATGATGGTTGTTTTCGATATGATAGGATGAGTATTTGAAACGAAACAATAACATCTTACCAACAATGTTTTTAGTAAGTTCCTCTGGAAACATATCCTCAGCATCAGGTCCATACTTTTCTTTTAGCTTATAACATGGGATACCGACCAGCTTGTTCGTTAGATCATCAAACAATATGAATTGAGCAGATCCTGTATCATCAATAACACGTACAACAACCTTGTACCTACATAATGTTTTTACAGAAATATTATTAACACAAATTAACAATGGAATCTAACACATAAAGATTATGTATTTATAAATTTAAATATAAGTAACTAACCTTGGGCCAACCAAGCTGATTTCCTTTTTGCATTTTTTGCAATTCCAAGCCTTTTTCTTAGCTTTATTAATTTTTGCTGATGAGGATGAACTTACCAAATCAAAATCAGTAACCTTTGTACCACATTTCTTGCACCCTATATAAGTCCATCCGAGTTCTTTGTGTATCTTGTGGACTTTTCCATAAACAATGCAGTCATAAGACTGGTATGAAAAATTATACATGAAAATTGTAGTTAGTTTTCAGAATAAATAGTGTGTTTATATAAACTAACCAATGTTGATATTAAAAACTTACATATCCAGGATCACGGAAATTTCCAACCATCTTCTTGATGCCGTTTGAAAAGAATTCATTGGATGTGATTTCCTTCTTAGTAGGCGTGAATTCTTTAATGGCATGACCATTTTCAGCATATCCATCGGTTGCTTGATACCTTATATATACAATATAAAAACATTATTGTGGTTTCAAATTTTTATGACGAACTTTTAGTTTTTAGGCAAAATGTATATACCTCTTGCTGAATGCCATGATCTCAGGCAACTTGCTATCCAAATACAGTTTTGTAGCAAACAATGCAACGCTAATGGATGATTTACCTATATAAAAATTTAATTTAAAATATTCAGAGAACAAATAGTAAAAACTAAAAATATGAGTTAAAAAAATGAATAAATTTGCATATTATGAAGAACATATGATATACCATTGAATTCCTTGATTCTTGCTAGTTGCAAAATCATGACAACAGGTGAAGTAGATTTTTTAATATTATCGTATACATCATTGAACTTTAGCGCCCAAGCCTCATAGAAACAGCACTCCACTTGATTATCACTGTAATTCATTATGTAGTATTTTAAGATCAATATACATAATTGTACATGATTAGAGGAAAAAAATATAAAACTTACTTAACATCTTGGAGAATAACAGTTCGCCTCATCTTCTCTTTACCACCACCCTCAAAAGGAATAAGATCAGAAATTGACACAATTGTACCAATTACATCTGCATAATATTTAAAAGTTTAATACGTTAATATATGTAGACACATCTATTAAATAAATTATATAAAGGTAAAAAGGAACTCATTACTTACCGACAAAGTCCGATTCACTGTATGTTTTGACACCAAAGTTTTGGAATGGTTCAAATTTAAAACCACGCAAGTTTTGGTCAAAGTGATTCACCCTGGTGAGGATTGTGTTTTTGTAAAAGTTTAATTTGTATTCATGGTTTAGCAAAGGAGTTTTTCCACTGTTCTCATACACACCAAAATTGCTGATTTTGTAGCAAGAACCGTCATCCAAAACTGCCAGAAACTTGTTCATGTGCTCCTTTGATACAGAAGCATGAATACGGTTACCCTTCAAAAAAAAACATTGAAAAGTGTCATGTAATGATCCATTCAAATTTATTAGGGTGATTTCCATTTGAAAATAAAAAACAGGAGAATAACTCCTAATGATATATCATTAATCTACAAAAAACTGTTTAATGGTACATCACACAAAACTAAATAATTCATAAGGTTTTGTCATATAATAGTGTTTCACTGTTAAAATAATCGTATTAACAGTATACATTTAAAATACTACATATATTTTGAAAACATTATTTGAAAACATGATTTGAAAACATGATTTGAAAACATAATTTGAAAACAAATAATTTACCAGTAAATTTAATTCAGTTTTTAGTCTAAAATTTTACATTACTATATTTTAAAAAAATTACCCATTTCTTATGAATTATTTACATAACATTAATCAAAAGTAAAAACTGAGCAAACTTCGAAAATAGTGTTCAACATAAAAAAAATGTCAAATACTATATTGAACTTTATAAGTTTAACATTTTTCATAAAAATCAATAAATTTATCCACAAAAAATTACTAATCATAGAAATGGGTAAATAAATCTGATACAAATAAGTTAAGAATTAACAATAAAATGGAGTTATAAATTTTAACTTACTAATATTTTAAATAAATAACATATTTATGATCAACTTTTACCTAAAATTAATCAAATGTAATAACTGACAAACTCACAAATCGTATTCAACATACAAAATGGGTAAATAAAATCATATATTGATAATTATCAGATTAAATTTGATCATAAAAATTAAACAATTAAAAGCTTCATGAAACTTTCTGTGCTTCAATATGGGTAAAAACTGCCTAATCCTTTCAAATTCTGCGTATTATGATGTGATTTGAAAACAACATAAAAACACTTAATCCTATTGCCTAAAAAATATTAAATGATGAATTACTAACCTCTGGATCTTGCAGAATAACATCTAACCAGGGGCGGAGCCACCTTGTAATTACTGGGGGGAAAGGCCCCCAATAAAGCTTCACCGAATTGGATATACTAGTGGGAAAATGGTTGAATTAGTTGCGATGCCCTCAACTCAAAAACAAAAATGCCCTCTACAAAAAGAGGATATCACCAATTTGATACTCAAAGTGTTAATCTGGAAATCGTTGAGTGGCACAGAAAAATGTTGAGGAAGGTTAGGGAAGATGAAGACTATTGGAAACTGTGATATACATTATGTCTAATTATTTATATTTTTAATTTGTTAGTATTAATTTTAAAATAGTAATAAATGTCTAGCCTTTTACTTTTGTTTGTCAGTATATTTGTCCATTAGCATAGGATAGGTTCAAAAGTTACACATTTGTATATCAAATGTAATTACTCGGTAACAGAGTACAGTAGTATATATGTCAAGTTTAAAGTATTTAAGATGGATTTACAACAACATTTTTTTAATTTCATCAGAGCAATACGTCGTATTTTTGTTTTCGGGAAAACCCAAAGATAAGAAGATTGCTTTTAGATAGACCTCCGGCAATGGGAAAAGAGAAAAAAAGCAATAAAACGTGATTTATTTTTAGCAAAAATACTATTTTATTTTTTATTTTTTTAAACTCTTTTTATCAAGATAGACTTAATAAATTTGTATTATTAGGCCTCTATTTATGTAAAGGAGGTATGTAGTATTATTTTCCGTTTAATACAAACCGGCTCATTTTGAATTTTTCGTTTTTCTTATACCCGTGTTGTCGGGTATTGTTATAGTCGTTGCCCCCTTTGACGAGATTTCCTGGCTCCGCCACTGCATCTAACCCCCATGGTTCATTAGGTTTACCAATTGGATGACTTTTCCATGCTCGGACACACCTGGCCACAACTTTCACATCATCCATCATCGGGTTGATGGTAGAAAATAAAACCAACTGTTGTTCCATTTGATGGCACTACATAATTTTAACAAATAATAATATTAATAAGCATGATCCAAAAGAAAAAACATAAACCAAATAAGAACAAAACAGGGGTATACATTAAGAGATTAAGAATTTACCTGTTAATATATTTAGAGATTAGAGAAAAGAGAATGATTGTGATATGTGCATATAGTTTGCAGAGGATATATATAGGGCTATTAAGGGGTCGTAGTACTCAATACTCAAAATCGCTGAAAATTAGGTTAAACAGTTTAGGAAGTGATAACCAACATTTAAATTTTTACCTACAATCAAGGGGGTCAATACCATTTAGTTTAAAACGCATTGTTATCCTTTAAATGTAATTCATTTTTTTTTTTAAATTTAACTTCCTAATATTTTCTAAAAATAACAAATTTTTTATGAATTATTTACCTAATATTAATCAAATGGTAACCTGACCAAAATACCAATATCTTGTTCAACATAAAAAAAAGGGAAAAAAACTCAATCTTATGAACTTTTTGGGGAAAAAACTAACTGACAAACTAAATAATCGTGTTCAACAAATTTAAAATTTTAAAAGGTTTTGGGAAATTAACGTATTCATATATTGCTAATTATCATATTAAATCTGATTTACAAAAAATCAATTAAAATTAAAACTTTTATAATCATACATCTGGGTAAATTAAACTGAAAAAGATATATAACAATTATCAATAACAATGATTGAGCATACCTTTCAAATACTGTGTATGTTTTAGATCCATGACAAAATGCGATTCAATGATTTATAATTAACAAAAAAGTTGGTTGATTGAGTAGTAGATGCAGTGAAGAGCTTCAATTACAATCTACCTCTTATATGTCATATTAATCATAGGGAATTTTTGAACGGATAGGTTCTTGATTGTGAGGGTATGATTACTCAGTTTTTTTGTGTGAAGATATGAGGGTGAAGCATAGATCCGAATATACTGTATTAGGGGTTGGTTAAATGTGTTTGTGTGATCTAACGGTAGATAAAAAAAGTAGTGGACAGGTGTCATTTTTTAAAAGGTTTTGGAGAAAGATCAAAAAAAAGAAACCTTGTATTATATAAGAGGTAGATGGTCATGCATATATAGTCGAATAATGAAATGATGTCCATTTGTGATAATTTGGATGTGAGATAAACTAGTGTACAAGTATTTGAGAATTTTTATTCAATTATAGCAAGCATGAGTTTAAACGGAGAAGTTAAATTTTTAGAAAGTTACTATTTTTGGAAACCTGCTACTTTTAAAATCATTTTTTTAGAAACGTTCTATTTTAGGAAACTTTCTATTTCAGGAAAACTTTCTATTTTTAGCAGGTGACTTATAACAGTATTATAATACTAGAATACAGTATAATACAATAATCAGAATACAGTATAATATACAGTAATCAGAAGTACATGATATACACTAATCAGTAAATATTTAAAGAACAATCACATTTATCAAAAATACACCAGAATAGTCAGATTTACCAGATTGTATACAAGACAATAAAATAATACAAGAGCATATAAAACAAGATAAGAACACTCAGAACCAATGAAGTATACAGTAATCAGACAACTCATTCACGTCCCTTATTTATGTAGTATCCGTGAAGTCAGAGTAGATCCTTCAACTTTCATTCTTATTTCATTATTGGACACGAGGTACGGATTTTCCGTCCTTCAGTAAGGACTTCCTTTCTATGCATGATTAGGATTCCCCGTCTGCAGCCAAATGTTTTCCCCAATATATGTTTTAAGCTTATTAGTAATCTTGTTAATAACTATATAAATTGCCTGAGTTTTATATACAAGCATGATCAGTTTATGTACTAGTTACGGAGGTACCGTAACCATGACACTTGAGGCACCGGCGTCGTGACTCACATGCAGGAGAGTGATATCCTGCATCGTCCCACTCATGTTCAGTTTGGCCATTTTATCAGTATGTTTAGTGGGGCGTATGGATGCATCCTAGGCTTATCAGTTTACAAGTTATCAGGGTGAATGTGGTGTGTGCTCTACATCCTTCACATTGGAGCTGATCCCTCCACCCAGCACAGTATTTAGAGGTCACCCCTCTACAGCATGACGAGGTCACCCCTCCAGTTATTCATGCACCGTTGTTACAGCACATGACCTATATAAGCTCTGGCAATTAAAATACAGTAAATGCATGTTTTCAGATTTAACAGATAACAGTTCAGCTTTATTATCTATAAATCAGACTTTACAGATTATACACAGATTTCCGCTGCAACTTTACTTATCAGACATACAGCTCCAGTATTTCATCATCTGTTTTATTTCAGTAATTCCTTATCATGCTTTATATCCGTTCACTGAGCGTTATGCTCAGCCGTAGTTCCTTTCATGTTCTAACGGCAGGTACACCAGGACGCTCTTAGGATTCTGAGAGCATGTGCATTTGGATGGAAGCTATCCAGACTTCTTACTTCATGTACTTACATTATTCTGCTTATTTGGACATTTTTAGTCCTTTCCTTTAGTATTTTATCTTTCATGTTTTGAGCTTGGTTGGATTACCGATGTTTGATTCCGGTAATTCCGTTATGGTCATTTAATGTTTTAGGACATTTACCTTATGCTTTGATGACACGCCATAAATACACATAACGGTCCACTTATCCAAGTGGGGTGTTACAATATTTGGTTAGCTTCACAATGAAATTGAATGAGTCTAAACAATTGTTGATAGTTGAATGTTGTTTGACCATTTGTCCCTGTTTTTATAACCGTTGAGTGAAAGAACCGTTATTGGATAAACAGATGTTTGACCATTGACTTTTAACGGCGGTTTGATCATCAGTTGGTTTAATAACCTTCAAAAACAATATATTGATAATTTCTTTTTTCAATTCAATCAAATCCGTCCACTATTAATTCTTCAATCTGCATAAAACATTTCAATTCCCTTTTTTGGTTCATGGTAAATTGCAAATCAAGCATAACCCACTAGCAATGACTACTATAAAATTTTAGGATTATCACAACATGGTTGCCAATTTGAAGAAGAGTGATGATCACAGGGAATTTGATGATATTGTGGCCTATCTTCGTGTTTGCTACTTTAAGTTCGCACTTCAGGTAAATCCTAAAATCTACACTTCACGCATTAAGCAGTTTTGAAATAATTCAAAGATAAAAACTGTCGATGGAGAAGTAAAAATTAAGAGTAAGGTTGATGGAAAATATAAGTGGGTAACTGTTGATTCAATTAGAGACTCACTTCTATTGAATGATGCGGATGGTGTCAGTACTATGCGTGAAACCGAATTGTTTCGAAATATTTCATTGTTGGGCCATAATATTGCTGATAAACAAAAATCAAAGTTTTTTAAAGGACAGTTTGCACCCCACTGGAAATTTTTAATACATGTTATTCAACAGTGTTTAAGTCCCAAAACAACCTCGTTTAATGAATTCGGGAGTAATATTGCGACGACACTTGTATGTTTGGCAATAGGGAAAAAATACAATTTTTCGCAAATGATTTTTGATGCTATGTTGAAAAATGTTAAAAGCAAGAAAAAATTTTGTATGTACCCAAGATTTTTGTCAGTGATTTTAGACATGGATGGGGAGATCAAACACAAAAGGTTTTACAAGATGGCCAAACACAAAGCCAAATTATTCAACACCTTGAAACCAAACACACAAGACTTTTCTGGGAGATATGTCCCATTAACCAAACCAATTCTTGATATAATTCAGTGTGAAGCTTCTGCAAACACAGCAGAAGCCCATCAAACACCCTCGCCTGAATCACAACCTCATCCTGACCCTGTATCATCTCATACCAAGTCGATCAGGGTACATTCAGTTGTAGAAGAAGACACTCATACCATAGGTGAGGGTAGTAAGCAAAAGATGACTGAGCCAGGCTTTGAAGGTAGACATGAAAGTGGCAACACAGGTGAGGGTAGTATGGAATCCTTGACAAATACCGAGTTGACTGTTTTGTGCACTAGTCTGCAAAGACAAAATGCACAACTTGAACAAAAAGTAAAGGATCAGGGTCTGGAAATTGAAATTTTAAAAACAAGACTTGAACAACTTGAGGGGACGAGAAGTAAAAGTTTGGTTGTTTCCTCTAGTGATGGCAATCAAGATGATGATGCTGCCAAAACGAATGAAGATTCAAAGGAGTCAAGTGGGACTGAATATTATGACTATCCCACAGAAAATATTGAAACGGATACTTTTAATAAAGGAAGTGATAACGGAAGTTACAACATAGATGATATTGCTGATATATTGGCCAAAATGGCACAAACATCTGATCAAACACAACAATGTAAAAGAAAATATGAGAGTGGTTGTCCAGGTACGTCTAGTTTTGTTAGTCAGCGTAACAAACCAAAAAGAATGAAAAGGATGGAAAATCTAGGGAAGTTTGCTGCTGATAACACGGACCATCTGATGAGGAGATTAATAAGAAATTGAAATTAGTTCTTCCTGATGACTTCAAGTTAGATTCAATCTCGACAAAGTACTCAGTTTATAAATATGAATCTGTGATTGATAAGGGTATGAGTTGGTGGAAGGTGTTTAGGACAAATGGTGATTGTGAAGCGTATCAAACGTTTCCAGAAATGTTTGAGGCTTTAGACAGAGAAGATCTTGATGATCTTTGGAGGGTTTTGAAAGCAAAATTCCTGTCTAAGCCACCTACAGAAGACATGGAAAAAGATTTTGACATGTGGACTACAATGAAAAGAATGTACGAGCATGATAAAAAAGATGCCATTTGGGGAAATCAGACGAATTCAAATATGATATTCTGGAGGCTGTTTTCTTCTTCTGCAGTTATTGAGGTAATTATGACAGAGATGATTGTCTACTTGCTAGTCGATAGGATGTATCCCCTCACACAGGAAACTTTGAAGAAAATGCTGGAATTTGATTTACAGGTTGATTGTATCAATCATGTAGCTTATCAGTTGATCAGGTTTTTGCACTCTCAGATTCTCCCTTGAAGAAGTTACTTTATTTAATGTAATTTACTCTATTTTCTGAATATTTAGCAAGAAAATGTTGGAATTTATTTAATGTAATTTACTCTATTTTAATTTTCTCTATTTGCACAAAAAATTCCCACTGTTTTGTCAAAATATTCCCCCTGTTAATAGTATTTCATTTGATGGAAAAGTTGAGCATTTGTTCATTAAGCAACAAAAAGTTGAGCATTTGTGCATTAGGAAAACAAATAGTTGAGCAGTTGTACAATATCCAACAAAAGTTGAGCATTTGTGTATTATCAAACTAAAAGTTGAGCATTTGTGTAATATCCAACAAAAGTTGAGCATTTGTGCATTAGGATAACAAATAGTTGAGCAGTTGTACAATATCCAACAAAAGTTGAGCATTTGTGCAAAAAGTTGAGCAGTTGTGCACTATGAATAAAAAAGTTGAGCATTTGTGCACTATGAATCAAAAGTTGGTGCATTAGGATCACAAATAAGTTGAGCATTTTTGCACTATGAATTAAAAAGTTGACCATTTTTGCACATTGAATTAAAAAGTTGACCATTTGTGCACTATGAAACAAAGTTGAGCAGTTGTGCAATATGTGAAAAAAGTTGTGCATTAGTGCAACATTTGACCAATATTTTTAAGAAACAAATGTAATAGATAAAGTATCACAAAACAAATAATAAAACAAAATAAGTTAGAAGTTATTTGAAGCCATTCAAACATAACAGTTGATTAGAAGTTGCGTCTAAGAAATATGCAGGAACTACATTGCTATCTTGTGCTTGAAAAAGAATTCCAGCATTTTCTCTCTATAGGCAAGGGCGGTTTGTATTGGATCTTCAACATAGAGCGAGATACCATGGGCTAACCTATTTATATAGCAAAAAAAAATTAAAAAATGTAAGATCTGACAAAGGATATATAAGAAGACAATGAGTTATACAAGGATATACCTGTAAAGGAAAATGCAGAGAAATACTCCACAGTCACCAAATACCCCACCTTGGATTGGGACATTTTTTGCTCGACAGGAGTTAATAGAGTAGGAATTTTTTTCAATACCTTTGCTTTCAAACACCCCGGTTTTTTCTAAAACAACCGGAAGTTTATTCCCTAAACACTCCATTACTGACAAATACCAGTCACTACATTCATCATTATAATTTTCACTGTCATATATCGTAACATTTCCAGATGTGATATGAAACTGTGCTAAGAACCAATGTCGTTTGGATTGATTAATTGGAATGAAGACCTATAAATATTATTATACATAAAATTCAATTAAAAATAATATATGATTTGCATACGATTTTTCAAACTTGAAATAATTACCTGTTCAATATCTTTCCACGACAACGGGTAAACGTCATCCGTTGCATAAAACAGTGGCATCGATTCGGCCATCAAAAGGTTAAAAAAATAACAGCTAACCATTGACCAGTCATGCGATGATTGTCTAAAATGCCACATGTACCATACCCATAGATCAATGTGCTATAACAAGATAAAAAAAATATAATTAACAAAATTAAATGTATCTTAAAATATAAATAAAATATAGATCAATGTGCTATAACAAGATAAATTAAAACATTTAGTATAAGTACCTCATCCAAATACCAACCAACTCGTTCTTCATCCAAACCAACAAAACTATCCCAGAAACTACGATCTACTGAAATGTCACTGCACCATGAGAACTTGCAACGAGGAATTGGTAAGTTGTTGAGGAAAAACACCGTCGGGGAATCACAATAAATTTTGTCAATACTTTTAGATGGTCTCCTAAGATCCTGAGAATAACAAATTATCAGTAAAGACAGTTAAGTTAACAAAAAAGATAACAAGTATTAATTTGATGCCGTGAATGGCGGACAAACCTCTTTCCATGGTTCAAGATTCATGCACATTTTAATCATAAATGCATCAAGAACGTTCTTCTGATTTCTTAATGCATCCATGCTGGGTAACACAGTATCTGGATTGCTGAATCCCGGTTGCCTGACCACATTAACATACCTCCTATTTGTGTTGCTTCCAGTTTTCTGTAGAGCAAGTTTCATGTGACTGGAATTTGATATGTCCGTGGTCTTCATGATTCGTTGTTCCTCTTGCAATGATTTCATCCTTTTTCTCTTAACCTCATCCAGCCTATTCTTTTCAGCCTCTAACTTTTGCGCTTTGGTGTGAGAATTTAATACAAAATTTTTCTTCGCAGAACGGTGATCCTGTTTAAAGTTATATATACTTGTTAGAATACGCTTAAAAAATATATTGGAATACTGAAAAGTTGAGCAAAAAACATACCTGATTATCAAACTCATCTAAAGCTTTTACCAAATCCTCAACAGGGTCTTTGCTTGATCGTACAATTGGAGAACAATTAAATGAAAAATATTGTATTTCATCATCACTCGAATACTTGTCTCCAAGATCACACGCCTTATCAAGACTAGGCAACTTATCCTGTTGATTAATTTAAGAGGCTATTATTATATTGTATTGTAAACCAATGAATAAGAGGAGAATTACCTTTTGGGAAACTGTTTTAGTCTTATCTTTACGAGTGAGGACCTAAAACATTAAGATTAATGAAGTTAACATTAAATTAACAAGTGAATGTGTAAAACAACTTGATAAACCATGTTTTAAAACTTACATTGATAATAGTCTCAAGCTTGTAAACACGTGATTTCAAACTCTTTGTCTCTTTCGGTAGAATCATTAAACTATTGGATAATTTCTCTAGAGCCTGAAGACGGTTCTCAATTGATGGTTCTTTGCTAAGTGTACCTTTTGATGACTCAGCATCTTCCTCCTGGGCTTTGCGGGCTTTCATCAATTTTTTTAAATAATCACCAAATAGGCCACCGTATTCAACAGGAGGAGCTCTAGGTGTATACCACTTGAAATATTTATTACTTCTTGTATACCAACCAGTTTGCCCCTCAACTTTGTTTGGATAAATGTCAAAATCTGTCGCTTTTGCCTAAAGGTAAGGACATACAAAACTTAGAATGCCTATTTGATCAATTAAACCTGTACTAAATAAAACAAATATTCCCGTGTATTGTCAATAAATTCCCCCTGTTGTGCATTAGGTTACAATTTTTGGCCTGTTTGTACAAATATTCCCCCTGTTTTCAATCAACATAACTTAGAATGCCTATTTGATCAATTATACCTCTAGGGATCATATCAGTTGAATCAAATTATTTAGTAAATTATTAAAATAAAACATAAAACATAAAAATAACCTGGGGGAAAAGTTTGTCATAATCCTTAATATTCCTATGCTTTGACCAGGAAACGGCTCTAGGGATCATATCAGACATTTGGGACCACCACCAACCGCTCACTCTTGAACACTCTAAAATCCAAATCTATAATTTGTAGATGTAAAAAATGTTATGGTAAGGAACAACCACTGAATATGGAATACTATAAAATCAATACTCACTTTGAAAGCTAAGACAAATCCAGACAATGAATACGACGGAACAAAGTTAGGATTTCTCTCAAATGATTTACAGTGAGTATCCATATACCTGGAACTAACATTTCTAATGGCAGTATATAACTCCCGCCATATAAACTCACCCCAACAAAACTCATTCCAAACAGCAATATTTTCCACCATCCGCAGAAATACATCATCAACAATTGCTCCCAACTCGTGACCCATGAAAATAACTTCCAAAGACAAAAGTAGACAAACTCTAACAGAATCTTCATCGGACAAATTGGTAAATCGCTCTTCATCCTCAATGATACATAGAAGATCCATGATTTTTTACATATTCACCAATCTTCTCTGGTAACACTCTATCACGGAAACTGATTTCGTCAGCCCTATACTTACTAAAGCTTTGGTGCCCAAATTCAAAAGCAGTTATAATACAGAATTCACGACGACCAAAGTGGAGTGTACTGCCATTAACATGATAAATTAAGGGCAAATCATAATGATCACTATCTGAATACTTCTGCTTCTGAAGCATATAATGTATCAGACCATCGTCATTATCAACATTATATAAATCCAACCAGCGACCAAAACATGTGGACCTAAACAACTCACATCGTCTTAAACCTAATCTCTCTTTCATCAAACGAAAGTAATGGAGTTTGCTTTTTATATGAATCTTCGCAACATATTCCTATAACCATAAAATAATAATACTATATCAATTCAACAAATTAAATCAGTTTCATGGATGAAATGAGACATACTGTTGGAAAAAAAAAGTTAATGAGACTTACAAGTCGATTCATGGAGCTTCCTGGATGAAAAATAAGGATGCCAAAATAAAAATATTATGTGAAAATTAATATATATATGGTTTATAACAGGGGGTAAATTGAAAATAAAAGGGGGTAAAAGTGAAAAATATTTCCGGATATCAAGGTTATGACAATAGTACATAATTTTTCAATTTCCAATAAAGTGAAACACAGAAGTTGTGCATTTGAGGGTTGAGCGCCGTCGGTTGAGCATTTAAAAAGTAACTTTAGTGGGACACTTGTCACAATATGAATGGTGATGACCAAATTTGTCCCTAGTTGAAAAGTTGACCATGATAAGGTTTTTTAATGCTCAAAATGACCATATATGTCTTTTTCCCTTTTTGTAATGAGTCTCAACCTTCCAACAAAATCTAATATACTCGATTACTTTTTTTCTTCATTAACAATTTAACATCATCGTCTCCAACCTCCCACCTCCATTAAAACTTGCGACTTGATTGGAAAAAAACGCACACTAAAAACACAAACACGTTATTCTTTTCTTCTTTTTGTCATTTTTAATATTCAGGCGGTGCTTTAATAAGTTTTTTTTACATAAACACCCACCAAAAAAACATCGAGCCCAACGGCGTTGGGTAAAACCAATATACGATGTAGTAACGCCGTTTCCACCGTTACTACACCTAACGCTCTTACAAACACTAAGATTGACAAGACTTAAGCCACTAAAAGACACACAAAGCACATGATGCATACATATAATTACAAATTTTAAATCGGTTTAGTCGAGTCATCGAGTCACCGAATTACCGATTTGATCCGAATCACTCTGGTTTTCCAAAATAATTTTTTTATATTTTCAATGATTTAACAAAAAATATATATATAATTAATGAAATCTTCCACATATTGAACATATAAAGTTTTTGCCAACAATTATAATATGTCAAAATAAAATCACGTCACAAATACGCAAAATTCACATGTTTTATTTGAAAAAACACAAAAAAATCAAAATCGGATCGAATCTTGAGAACCATTTAACCCGAGCCACTCCAATCTCAATTGTCTAACCGAACTTCGAAAATGTAAAACTTGGTTTAATATGACCTATTTATTCGATCGAAATCGAATTAACCGATTGACCCATCCGGGCAAAACCAATTTTCAAAATATTGTATAAGTTATAAGTTATACCGTATAACGCTCAAGTTGTCTTAACTTTGAGTCTTTAAGGCAATAATGTCATCATACTTTGAGCTCTTATTACATTACATGCTCACCTAACATGTTCGATATTGTATAATAAACTTTCATAATTAGTAAGAGCCTCAGGTACGTGGCGCTACTAGCCCACGATGTACCAAAAGCCAATCTCAGCCTCCCGTCAACCACAACTTGCAAATATTACTTTAACTTTTTAGAGCACTGGGTACAGTGGTGTAGCGTGGTAGAAAAAAAATGGTGCCATAACTGACACGTAGCACGAGATTGGTATGGTACAACATTTAATAGAATAGCAGTGAGCTATGGAAAAAGTGGTGTTATATGAGTAAAAAGTAGTATAAGATGTCCACATATACCCACTTTAAAAATTAATAGAGAAAAAAAAATAAAAAATTCACAACGCGAGATTGTGTTGGCTGGAGAATACGGCGCCACCCTCTTGGCACCAGACCCTGGTGTGGTGAGCCATGCAACTTTTGGGCTGTTGGTGTTTGGCGCCAGGGATGGCATGGCCATACCTTGGGCTCTTACACTCTGTTCTCAAATCTTAATTTTAAAGAATGGAAGGGGATAGAATACGAAGGGCAAGGAAGGGGATGACACCATGAGAAAAATAGTTTATGTAGTTTATGTTCTTGAGTTTATGTTTTTAAGTAGCAAGGAAAGGTAAAGAAGCTAACAAAATTACCGGCCTGCCCTCAAAATTATTTACGTTCATCATGTTTGTTTTTGCAACTAGATATCTCATGATATTTAATATATTATTAAAAAATCAATTTGATAGTTTTGAAAAATCATAATCACAAACATCTTGGATCAGTATTTAATTGGATTATAATTTTTATTAGATATGTTACTTAATTTTTTCCTACTTTCTCGGATGATTTGTCGTCATACAAATTCTTATAAAATATATCATCAATAAATAAAATACCATGGGTTTAGATGAGGACTAAATTGATGGATTTGGTGATGCAACAGGATCCTAGACTTATTTGTTATTTTTGATTATTGTGAAAGAAAAATGCGAAGTACTGTAAGAAATACAGAATGGGGAAGAAAACCAACAGGGATAAATATGTAAAAAAATAAAAGCTGTACCATGCTTCCCTTCACATTCCGCCCATTTTTGGACGGATCAGTTTTATAACAAAAAACACTCCCAGTCCCTTCGTGTCCCTTTCCTTCCTCTTTCTTTCCTTCTTCAAAAATATCTTGAAAACATGATTTTGTTTTTGTTTTCCTTACCTTTCTTTATTTTTCTTTGGTAAAAAAACTTGAGAACACAGTGTTAGTGATGTTGCATCTTTTTAAGTAGATATTTTCTTTTCTAGTGATGTTGTATATTTTTAAGTGGACATTTTCTTTGACAAAATCTTCTTTTTTTTCATTATACCTAAGTTTTTTAAAAACATCTTTACAAGACCATATTTTGTAAATACAATCATATAAATTTGGCACATGCATCTACGAAGTCTTGCATAGAGTTATGAATTCAATAAATACCTCAACAAACTTCTATATTTAACAATGAATACTCATGGCAATGATGTTACAGTGACAACGATGGGATGATACATGATATGTTTTGTCTTCATCAAAGACTTAAGAACAGTGACTTAAACTATGTATAGTTTTACCAATTAGATAGATGATTAAAGTTTTATATTAAATATGGTTAAGTCCATATATTGGTAATATACTATCCATCATTTATATATCTAGGTAATCCATTATTTTTATTACTAATATCGTTATAAAAACCGGCTAAACTTTTCTAATATAGGTAATGTGACCGGCTAGGACAGGTTACAACTCGAAATTAGGAACAAACGCTTCATTTTTTCATCTCCTTCAATTCTTCATCTGGAACAAACGCTTCATTTTTTTCATCTGGAACAAACGCTTATTTCTTTTCCAAAAAATAAACAAGAATCTATACTTGGACATAAAACCAATAACCGAGATCCATGTAGCTGCATTTACCATCTAAATGTTCACGAAGGGTTCCGTTAGTAACATATTTTAGCATGATAATACGCTCACCAGCATGATCGATGTAACCATAAAATCTGACCACATTTAGATGCTCGATCTGTGATAATGTTATAATTTCATTTTTGAACTCCAATGGAGCCCCTGGTCATAAATGTCCTGCCACAGAAAAACGTAAATAATTAATAGATACTCTACCCCATGGAATTTGAATTATAATGTTTTCTATATAAAAACTTTTATATAATCCAAATACCATAATGCTAATAACTTGATCGTGTAGCTTTAGAATCACAAGATTCGATTCTTGAGTGTTATTTGACAAGCACACGCGTACTAGATATTTATATCAGACATTAGCAACCAATTTACAAGCTAAGAATTTGTTTAGGAGTATATTTATTTTCAATTATCGAGGTAGTAATTGTTTTCTTTTAAATTTCGAGTTCTAACATGTCATAGCTGGTTACATTACCTATTTTATAAAAGTTTAGCCGATTTTTATAACGATATTAGTAATAAAAATAGTACATTACCTATATGTGTAAACCATAAATAGTATATTACTAATATATGAACTTAACCATAATAAATACCATACACACTTTATTCTTTAGTGATGACTGTTAATTTGTTGCATTATGTTCAGACAAGTTTGTTTCTTTACAAATTGATTACACGTTTCGGTTTAGTTACTATTTCTTATTTCAATAAATCGTTACTTGAGATTGCATTAATCGTGGGTGAATGATGTGTATCAAACGTGCTCTATTGAAACCTAAAATGGAAAGGGAAATTCTTCTCATGCACGTTTCGTTTTGTATTTTGGAGTGTTCGTTTGCAGTTATTAGAGGTTGTTATGGAGTAGTTTTTTTGGGTTTTTGTTCTTATGATTTAACATGAAATCATATATAACTCACCATCAATAAAAACAAGGTGAAATCTTGGCAGCATAGCTAAAAAACCATAGTTCTATGTGATCAAAAACTAAAATTTTAATATATTGGATATCTTTTTATATCTTACTACATTTCTTATTTTGGGGTTGTGATCAAATCACGCAAAGTTACGTTTCAATACAATGCATTATATGATCGGAGAATATGTATTATCATTCATGGATATCTTAAATTTTTTGTTTCTATAGCAACTTCCCTAATTTTTCCTTAAAAACGTTGTTGCAAGTTCTTTCATTTCCATGTTACTTTTTATTACAATGATAAAAATAAGGAAAATTACAAGAATAGTCGAAAATCAAAGTTAATTTTCAAGGATTCGACGAAACTTGGCTAGTGAGCATTTTTTTTAAGAATTTGACACTTGTTCATTTTTTAATTTTAAAGTGCATAATACTCTTAGTTTCCCAGTGCCCTACGTTTCCGATAGGGCAACTCGAACACATGTCAAATAATTTACGCTGTTGTCCGGTACTTCCATTTTTATAGCTCGTTAATACACTTTCAACTTGTAAAATAAATAAATTTATTTCATATGTTCTCGCTTTAACAAAAAGAAGCTAATGTTTTATGTTTATGGTTAGAGTAAGTGCTTCAGTTTCATTTGACCTAACTAAAGATTTATAACTGAAGTGTTTGCATCTTTTTAAGTGGACATTTTCTTTGACAAAATCCTTTCTTGTTTTCATAAAACATAGGAAGTTTTTGAATTAAATTTAAATGACAATATTTTGTAGATACAAGGCTTTTCATTTGTGCATTGGATGCCAACAAGCAACTTATATTTTACAAATGCATTCACCAAGTCTTGCAATTGAGTTATGACTTCAATAAATAACTAAACAAACTAGTGTGTTTAATAATGACTACTCATAACAATGATGGGACGAAGCATGATATGATATTGTCTTCATCAGAGGAAGACTTATGTAAACATGGAGCTTTTATTGTTAAACACGGCCCAAAAGCTCATGTTTCACAAGTCATTATTAAATTGTATCGATTCTAGTTGAGATTCCGGTATTTGAAATTCAATAGGTCCATGCCTTTAGTTAATGACGAGACATAAAAAGCGACTTCATACATTTTTACCAACCAGCAATATATGACTATATTTTTAATTGATACTAGCAGGGTACCCGCGCGATGCGGCGGCGGGTATCCTGTGACTAAATTTTCTTCAGTGTTATAATTAGTGTTTTTTAATTATAATTTTTGGATCAAATGTTTTCATCTAAAAACATGTTCTATAACGATCTCGGCTTGCATGTCTAAACACGAATTGAATCTGAGATCTTTTACTTTTTTGAGTCTGGTCTGATGATAGGTTATAAAGTCGAGCCATTTCGTCTGGCCTTTTTTTTATTTAACTCGGTTGAGGCTAAACTCCGTTGAGTTAGTTGAGTTAACCAAGTCCTTACATTTTATATTCCCGGGATATTGATTTTAGCATATTCTCGTCACTCAAAAAATTGACATTATAGTTTGTATTAGTATAAGATAGATGTTTTTTAGTTTTGTACAATGTGCATATGGTATTGTATATTTATGTAATGGGGTTTTTTATTAAGAGTATTAATTACAATTTTAAATTTAATTTTACCATATTGTACATTTAGCTTGTAAAATTGTATTCCTTACACAATGTTTTGGTTTGTGCATTAAAATGAGGTACAACATGTAGATGTAGTAGTACCTCTTAATTTTTTGGTTGAATTAAGAGT
Organism: Glebionis coronaria; assembly: GCA_025667525.1. Taxonomy (NCBI): domain Eukaryota; kingdom Viridiplantae; phylum Streptophyta; class Magnoliopsida; order Asterales; family Asteraceae; genus Glebionis; species Glebionis coronaria. The sequence continues at coordinate 63,295 of JANFOE010000679.1, forward strand.
ATTAATTACAATTTTAAATTTAATTGTACCATATTGTACATTTAGCTTGTAAAATTGTATTCCTTACACAATGTTTTGGTTTGTGCATTAGAATGAGGTACAACATATAGATGTAGTAGTACCTCTTAATTTTTTTACATTTAATAAGAAAGAGATATCAATCTCTTTTATAAAGGAGTTAGATAAGCTTAGAAAGAACCAAGTCTAAACGAGTTGGTGCCAAGCTAAAGCCTTTTTAAGGCTCATCATAACAATGAGTTCGAGCATGATCCGTACCCTCTTTCCATGAACGCATCCACTTGCCTTTGCACTATAGGTTTTTTTAGTTCTTCGGAGTTTTGAAATCAAAAGCTAAATATACTTTGCGAGACTAAATAAGTATAGACGATTAGCTTGTAAAATATTTGTGTTTCAACACGTAACATACATCATATAAATATGATTTTATATGTGCTTTAGTGTGTTTATATAGACCAACACAATAAACGAGCTCGAGCTTAATGTACCGAATAAGTCAAGTTTGAGTTGAGCTTTATTTTATTTGAGCATATTACAAAACTAAATCGACTAAGAGCTTGCAAATATTTCACGAGTTGAGCTTGAGCTTTGAGAGACTCGAATCCAACTTTGTTGTTTACCCTTATTTAGTAGTCATATAAATGTGAACATAAACTTTAAAAATAAAATGTTTATATTGTAATTGACACATCACATATAAGATAAAAATAGTTTAACTATGTTAATTATATGTTGGTTTAAATATATAGTGATTGGTAAAAAAGGTGTATTGAAGTGAATCAACTCTAGAAAGAAGTCGAATCTTTAAATCAATGCATAAATACCACATTTATTTGAAGAATGCATCTTATAGTTCTGAAAAGAAGCTGAGTCCTAAAACTTAATCCACAACCACCACATTTATTCGAAGATAGCGACATATCTTTTATATAATAAAAGAATTAGATTTTTTGAAAATTTAAGTGAAAGTGGAGGTTGTAGAAAAACTAATTAGACCAATCAAATAACTTGATTTTGACACATAAGCAAAATAGAGTGATGTGATTGGTGGAAAAAAGTCAAAATTAAGTTTAGTTTAGTCAAAATTAAAAATTTTGGTGGAGGAATTTGATAAAAACACACAAAGATATATGTGTCAAATTTATAAAAATAAAAACTTAAAAAAAGATGAAGGGATTGATAAAACTTTAGTGGTTGAATTTTTAATAAATTTGATGGATTTAAATATAAACTTATACTTTGCCATATTTTTTATTAACTTTATAAAATAAACAAAATACCCCCTTAAACTTTATATCCTCTAAACTTTCACATATGTTATATAAAAAAAATCAACAAATCAAACGGTTATAAATATTCAGTTAAAACACAAACTATTGTCTATTTTTATTTTGACACTTAACAAAGTAAAGCAATGCAGTCTACGTAAATTATTATTAGCATGAATATATATATATATCAAAATAAATGCACGACCTCAGGTATCGGTGTGAGATGAAAATAAATAGACGAGACTCTACATATTATAACAACATATATTTTTTTAAGGTTGTTATGTGTTACTAAATACACAATGTTTAGAAAAAGATAATTAGTGTTTTAGTTAAACAAGTCAAATTTTTTGTGTAACAAATATTTATACAAATATCAATTAATATTATCACATAACGAAAAATTATTTAAAAATTTAATATTATTTTATAGAATAATATTAAACATTACAAATCATAAATTTATTAATCGTGTATGTGTAAGGTTGATGTAAATCGTTTGTTGATTAATAATCAAGATATAGCTATTTAGAATAAAAATATTTAAAGTAAAAATAGTATGAAATTCAAAAATAAAAATTCAGATGAGTTTATAATAATTTACACGGTGCAGAGTAAAATAACAACATAATAAAACATATAAACATTATATGTTTTTAAATAATATATATATATATACATAAACATTATGCGTACGTTGATTTGACAGGGATTTCTCCTCTCGTTGGGCTAGGCAGTCGAGATTTTACAGCAGGTCAGGCTGCTATAAAAGCCGTCTCGTGCAAAGTGACTAAACACGAGAAAGCATGTGTTGAAAATCAACACGTGTTTATTCCTTTCGCGTTTGATACATTTGGTTTCCTTGCACCGGAGGCGGTGGAGCTACTTACGAGAATACAACGTGTTATAAATAGTAATGTTTTGACTCCTAAATCCGCAAACGTTGTATTTAATAGACTTGGTTTTGCTATACAAAAAGGGCTAGCGGCGCAGCTTGTTGCCCGTTTGCCTTCTCCTAATATGTAAATTATAATTATTAATAAAAATTCTTCATAATTAAAAAAAATAAAAAATAAAACATAAAAATATATATATATACTATATATAAAATCGCAATAACGAAATTATTACTTAATTTATTTTTTATGTTCAAATCTCGTGCGTGCACGGGCATTAAACCTAGTTAGTTATTCTATAGTATTTCATTAGACAAGTAAGTTTATAAAAACACGCAACAATTACAAAACCATGTGTTTTCTCTTTATTTCTGACACGTCTAGATACACTTTTTTGAAACATGTAGACACATAACACACGTAATGATACGAGTAATTTGTGATGCTTCACAATTCTACAAATGACTCTTTGTTCTCTTTTAAAACCTTGACAAACGAAACGAAATAAACTAGCTACATGTGCAACTACAAAATAATACTTGAACCGAATCGGGTGAACATTGATAATGAGGAAACAAAACAAGAATCGACAAAAATGATGACCAACTCAAGTCCATGCCAAAGGCTTAACAAATTACTCTGGTTCTCATCAAAGTCATCAACGGGTTAAACTAGAGTATTACTTTTCTAATTAAAGTAGTACATAGTAATTGAAAAGCTTCGTCCACTTAATCAAATACACCTACTCACAAGTATGTAGGCAAATCGTTTTTTGAAAACCGGTTCGGTTTTAAACCAGTTCGATTTGAGTCAACCGGTCAACAAATTGGTTTGACTCAAAACCAGATCGGTTTGAAACTGATTTTTGTTTATATTTTTTCCGGTCTTTAACTGAGTCGGATCAGTTTGATTTTAACCGGTTTTAAGTCGTTTTCGGACATTTTATTAAACCTGCTACGAACCGCCAGATCTGTTTGAGAAAAACTGGTTTTTTTTAACTCGTTTTGATTTTTTTCATGTTGAATCATGAACCGGTTTATTTGACCACCCTACTCACAAGTCACAGCGATGATAAAATAATAGTATTATAGTATATACAAAGTACATAAAATGTGTTAAAGATATAATGCATTACACTTGATAATAATATATTCTGAAATAAGTGTTTCAATGATGATGCTCATCTTAGATAGGGTGTTAATAAGGTCGATTTGACGCGATCTCGAACTATATAAAGCTTATTAATTTTACACGAATTCAATAACTCAGTATTGGTTTTGGATTAAGCTAGGATTGTATTAACTTTCATATCGAGTTATCGAATCTACCCGCTATCTTAAGCGGGTTTTTCCACCTATAAATTTAGGCCATTTTTATTATTCGAAGGTTCATTAATCATCATTTGTTAACAAATCTAGAATGATGGTGGTAGTAAACTACCAAACAATTAAATTTTTATTAACACCATAAGTGGCCATTTCTACATTATCGTTAAATGTTGCTAAAAAGATAATAATAACAGAAAATATATTATTGTGAAACACATATGTAATAATGCAATCAAAGTTTCTTAGTTGTTTCTCTTCGTTACAAAAAAATCTTCAATGTTTGATGATATTCACTCATACTGTGTTTAGGGGTGTCAAAAAAGTTGACCCGACCCGAACCCGAACCCGAATAATCATATTCGGGTCGGGTCACTCGGGTCCGAAAGCGTATTCGGGTCAATTCGGGTTGACCCGAATTGACCCGAGTTTTAAATAGGCTCGGGTTCGGGTTATATATTTTTACCCTTGACCCGACCCGAGTTGACCCGAACCCGACCAACCCGACTAAATTTAGACTTTTTACATTGTTTTAGTACAAAATTAGGCCACTTTTTACACTTTTTTCTCAAACTCGGGTTGACCCGAACCCGAGTTGACCCGACCCGAGTTGACCCGACCCGAATTGACCCGAACGCGAGTGACCCGAGTTCTAATTAGGCTCGGGTTCGGGTTATATATTTTTTACTCTTGACCCGACTTGACCCGACCCGAGTTGACCCGAACCCGACCGGGTCAACCCGAATCACACCCCTAACTGTGTTAGTTACGCCATCTAATCTACTCAAATAATGAGTTATGCATCCAAAAGAATGAAACCCTAGTTATTGTCGATTTGATAATTCCTAACCAAAACCCAAACCAACCTGACCAGTTGACTCGCAAACACGAACCAATAACACCCTTAATTATATCATTGGAAAATATAATGCGCACTCAAGGGTTAAGCCTATGTCTTCATCGTCTTAACATTGTAATATTGTATTACGCAGTTGATCGTAAGCAAATACTTTAATTCAAATAGTCCATACACATATTTTCATATATTACATCATAAAAATGGGCTGAAACATGAAATTATGTTACTATGGTTGGATATGATGTTTATGGTTTGTTGATCCATCGTAGTCGTAACAAAAAAAACACTATTATGAACGGGAAATCCTAACATCTTGTTCCTTTAATGGTCAATGTTAAAGTTGAGTATCCAGTTTATCAAGCTTCTAAAACTTAAGGGCCGTTGTGTAAATATTTTACACTATGTAACAAATATTTTGTTTTTTTTTGTTTAGCATGTTTCTTATTATTCAAGGACTTAAATAAAAAATATGATCTATATATTCTCTCATCCTTATATAGAATTTTAAGTTTTAACAACTCATCCCTTCATACGGATAGAAATGTGTGAGCTCAATCCTCCACATATAACAATATTCTGGGATATGGAATCTTTTCGTGTTCCTCGTGGTTTGAAACTTCAAACCACGAGGAACACGAAAAGACTCCATATCCCAGAATATTGTTATCTCTAGAGGTAGCAAGGATTGCGCTCACACATTTGTATCCATGTTTCCAAAAAATATAATTATTAGGATCCATCAAAATCTTAATTATAAACATATAAGAAGGTGTTTGGGATTGCGTTATGGAGCGGATTTTCTAATTATATTATTTTCAAAATGTTATTAATTAGTTTTAGGTGTTTGGAAAACTAACATTTGAAATCATTTTTCTACCTTTTAATAACTCTCGTATTGGTTTTAGTGGTGGGGGTATATATCATGGTCGGGTTGGTCGAGTTCTCATGATGATGATGAAGTCCATGTACGTTTTAAATGCGGTGCGAGCGACCATGTTGAACTACAAAGAGATAAGACATGGTTCACTCATGTGTCCTACATTGAACTTTAGTCCACCACCTATGTAGGATAATCAATGATATGCTACCTAATGTTCAGTTTGTTGTAATAAAAGTGTTTGAGACATTCGTATGTGTATTTTTGTTTATATGTTGACTCTGGAATGCAAGCAACAATTGCGTGTGGTTTAATGATGCGTGTTTAAATTTAACAAACGAATCGAGTAAAGGTTATTAACACTGAATGAAAGATGATGATTGCATGTCTTTTAAGAATTCAATAATGTTAGTCTTTCTTCTTCTGTCAGTGAAATAATTAAGTATGGCTTGATAACAAATGATGTTTTTACATGGTCATAGTGTAAATAAAAAATGTATGGAATATATTATCCAAATTTGTGGTTCATGGATCATGGTAAACTAAGTACTCATGTTTTACCCATAAACAAATGAGTCAAGTTCTAATAAATGACGCACAAGTTTCATTAAAATGTGTAATTGATTTGAAAACATACATTATATCTAATGGTAATCTCAAAAATTTTGTTTTTAGAGTTTCAAAACGATACTTCCATAGCTCTCCGTCAATACACTTTCAACTCGTAAAAAATGTATGTTCATGTTCTCGGTTTAGCAAACTAAAGCTAAGGTTTTATGTTCATAGTTAGCCTGCTTATTTAACTTAACTAGAGATTTATCACTAGAGTCTTCAACTTGCAATTAATACATCAATCTTTCTTTTCTGGTAATGTTACATCTTATTAAGTGGATATTTTGTTTGACAAAATGCTTTCTTATTTCAATATACATAGGGGAGCTTTAAAATCAGTGGTAATATTTTGTAGATACAAGGCCTTTAATTTGTGCGTTGGATGCTAACATGGGAAATTAAATTTTAAAAATGCATTCACCAAATCATGCATTGAGTTATGGCTTCAATAAATATCTCAACTAACTACTGTATTTGACAATGACTATTGATAGCATTGATGTTATGGAGATATGGTGAACATTGACAATGATGATACGATGTATGATATGGTTTTATATTCATCAATGAAGAGTTGTGTAATCTTGGAGCCTTTATTGTTAGACAAAGACCAAATGCTCATTTTTCATTAGCCATTATTATTATGTATCCGTTCCACTCCAAACTAATTCCGGTATTTGAAATTCATTAGGTCCTTGCCTTTAATTAATGTCGAGACATTAAAAGCGACTACTTACGGGTTACCAACCAAAAACATATGATTATATTTTCAATTTGATGTAAGCTTAGAATGAAGTAATGAATCGAGTTTAAACGAGTTGGTGCCATGCTCAAGCCTGGTTAAGGCTCATCCTATAATGAGTTCGAGCATGATCTAGTACCCTTTTTCCATGAACTCATCCACCCGCCTTTGCACTATATGTTTGTTTAATACTTAGTTTTTTCAAAGTCAAAAGTTTGATATACTTCGCGAGACTAAATAAATATAGAAAATTACATTGTAAAACGCGTTCGCTTATGACGAATATCGTAATCCTTGGATTATCTAACTATTGAATGATTATAAGAGAGATACAGATGAAGAACTAGAGAGAGAAAGTAGAGAGAGGTTGTAAAGAATATGTGAAAAGGTAATATTAGATTATGAAATGTGAGAACCAGCCCCTCCTAACATGCTAGGAGGGGGTTTATATAGCCCACCCTACATGTGGGCTTTGTGGATTATATTATTAGACCTATGACTACGAGCCCATACTACGTATATATTGTTGGAGTGACCGATCCTTCCTAACTACTTAAAAATATATTTCCAACAATCTCCCCCTAAGGGAGGTCACTCCAAACAAGGGGGTTATCTAAGTTACAATCATAAAATAAATCTAGCATACTATGCTTTATCTTGAACTCGTAGTCGTCTTTTCCTTTTCTATTGAACATGCTAATGTGATCTTTGACTTTAGTCTTGAGCGCGTTTCCTTGCCTTGACCTTGTGCATTCATCACTTGTGATGAACGCCTCCTCGTGACTTCATGTTCCACACACTTATACCTTTATAAATTATTGAAAGCTTCAGAGTTTAATACAACGGAAGACTGGACTTTTAGGCTTTCTTGAATTTGTTGAAGTCTTAAGTGCAGAAAGTATAAGCATGCGGAAACGACTTCTTGTCGAACATCGCAAGCCACCATCTTCAAATGCAACAACATAGGTAGACATGAACAAAATGACTTTGACATTTCATTCTAATTCGATAGCATTTTACATCCGATGGTGAAGACCGATGGACGATATTAAATATCATACTTGTGGAAGGTAGTTTCAATTAAGAACTTACTTGACAAGATTTCACGGGTAAACCCGTTCTCTTTACTCGACCGTCCAAAGCTGACTGCGAACGTAAAGAGTGAATCATTTGGATAAATTTATCCTCATGATTGAAGCCATCAATTTAGATTCCTTGAACAAGTTTGATTCATTTAAGAATCGCACCATCGTTATTTTCCAGTTGTCATGAGCTTAATTCATTTGAATCTTACAAATTACCTACCAAGTGTTGTTTGATGTTAACACTAGTAGGATTTCCACTCATCACCGTGAACTCTAGAGGGTATCACTCTAAGTGTTGCAAGATCGTTAAGATATCGCGTAGAGGCCTAGAACATGTTTGAATTTAATTAAGAATTAAACCATTGTTGCTTTCCAGTTATCACAAGTTTGATTCATAAATAACTACACAAGTCACCTACCATGAGATTTTTGATATTCGCTCAAGAAGGATTTAAATCTTCATTGTAAATACATTCGTATTACTCGGATGTTCAGGCAAGATCATTAAGATTTTACGTAGGACTCTTAATATCTTTCTTACTTTTCACAGAGTGTGAAGAAACAAGGAATTATGAAAGTATGTCCTAATGAGATATTTGATGATATCAAATGGCTCTAGACTCGATCGTGCCTTTTGATTTTTGTGATCGGAGACTGGAGAGGAGTGCCACCATTTCAATACCAATTTATTCGGAGTGAATAAATCGATGGATAACGTGTTGATCTATGTGTGATTAAAAAAAATACCTTTTGAGAGATATTTGAGTTAGCTGGGATGGTTTGTGCATTACGTCACTGGTTCCATGATGTCTATCTTCAATAACATATGTGTTGACCCGGTTTCTACCTATGTTGTAAGGAGGACTTCTTTGTTTACACACTTTATCTTTACAATTCTTTTTCATTCTTCAACCCATTCAATTCTTACCAATATTTCATAATTAGCACATTGTTGTGATTGTTACAGTGCTAACTTAAGTACTTTGTCGGCATTCAACTACGTTTACATTCTTTCTCCATCTTTCCTAAGGACTACTATTTCTAGCTATGGAATGTCCTTGGGAAGATTCCTTCGGTTTTGGAAGAATCATTGGACTTAACCTATCCTACCATCCTTATATCACCACAATCGTCACCATCGTGAAATAGATAGGTTATGGGTAAGTATATGTCACCATGAAATCCATTTTGATATCCAAATCCATTTTGCTCCCCCTTAACATATGCCACGATATTCGAAAACATTTAGCATATGTAGGAATGAGCCAACACGTTAAATCAAGATATTGAATTAATTGATCTCATATTAAATCACATTTTCTCCCCTATATTAAAAATATTAACCCAACCGATGTTTTTAATATCAATTGATTTAATGAAATTTTTTAGAAAATTTGGGAAGAAAAATGAAAATCCAATTATCTTCATGATTTTCACAAGCTCTCCCTCAAAGTTATGAGAGTGTACTTGATACGCAAATAAGAATATTCACGAGCAAAGATCATATATGATAATGTATTCACAAGATTAATAATATACGAGGTTAGACTGACTGATGAGAAAATCATATGATAGAATCATATGGTTATTGTTGACGAGTGTTGGTCTCCTCATCACGTCTGAAGTTATCTCTTGACACCACGTGTACGATTGGTATCGCTGTCTTGATACCAATTTGTGAACTTGGCACTTTCGTCTTGATATCAATTGAAAGATGAATACTTTGTCTTGACACCAATTTGGTAGCACCGGCATTACACAATGAATCGGCATCAAAGCTTCTTAATGCTTGACAATTGATCCCCCTCAATTATTGACCCGTGTTCTATCTAAAGAGTTGTAGTCGTTGTTTGAGTAGTCGCATCGTCGAGTATATAGATACCAATTGTAAACATTTACGGTTTGTGGAGATTATAACTTCGTAAAAACATGATTTCTCTCGTTTTAACAAATAAATGCACTGAAGCGTACATATATTCGTGTTAGATTGTGTTATAATGTAAACACAACCCTTTAAGTGGTTATATAGTAAAAACCATGCCCGAGAAAATTAATTTTCGTTGTTGAGTCAAAGCTTTTCGGTGAAATTCTTGACTTGAATATGAAAAGCGGGTTACTATCTGAAATAATAGCAAGCCATATTGAGCATCTTTAAATCATTTAAACTTCTACTCATACTTTATTTACAAACCTTTGTCATTATTGAACGACATGTATAGGATCGTAAATATTATGATTTCAGAAGACATGCTCTTTTTATTAAAACATTTTTGAACACACAATTTTGAAAGATTTAGAAAGAATAATTTTCATAAATTCTTGATTTGTGTTCAACATTTTGAAAACCAATTACTTGAGGTTAAGATTTTGAATATCTTACTAAAAGAGCTCAAGTCTGAGAAGTTTTAAGTTTCCGGTTGTGAGGATAAGTTATCAATAAAGATATACTTTCCTTTTAACTAAAGAGCGAGTCCTAAGCTGACATTTACTTAGAAGTCGTTTTCATGAGATTGAAAACTTTTAAATATTTAACGCAAATCTCATGACCGAGAAAAATCAATTTCCCGTTATGAGGAGAAGTTCTCTTATTTAAAAGATACACTTTCCTTTTTAAGCTTAAAACTTAGAATATTTTAATACAAGCTCATGACCGAGAAAATTTAATTTCTCGTTACGAGGATAAGTTATCATTAAAGATAAGCTTACCTAAATTAAAGTCCGAGTTACAGTCTGATATTTAACTGTAAGTGATTGTGCATGAGCTTAAAAATTCGAATGTTTTTAATATAAGCTCATGCCCGAGAAAAATTAATTTCTCGTTGAGAGGATAAGTACTATTAAATGTACACTTTCCTTTCTTTAAAGATCAGGTCATCGTCTGTCTTTGAGCGACGAGCCATATACACGAGCTTAAAACTTTTGAATAATTTTAATTTCAGCTCGTGTCCGAGAAAATTTAATTTCTCGTTATGAGGGTAAGCTATCGTTGACGAGATAAACTTCCCTTTCTTTGAAGTTCGGGTCACAATATGTAATATGACTACGAGCCAATGTTGTAAGCTTAACCGCAAATCCCCTGAGAGACTTGTTTCTTAGTTATCAGCTTATTCGGTAACCAAACTCTGAGATTGTCTTTGGTTGACTTTGGTACCCATTCTCATTAGGAGCTTGTATGATTTTATATGGGTTAGCGATATCTATTTTAAACCATGTGGGGGTTCACAGTTGGCTTTACTTGTGCCAGAGGTGACTTGAATAGATGATTCACTTTTTTTAGCTGTTGAAGGTTAGCTTTTGCAGACTAATCTAATATCATACTTAAGATAAGTATCATCCTTTTCAATTTTCTCCCTAGTAGTCTTAGTAGGAGTGGAGACTATCCTAGTTAAATGGCACTCATTTCCTACAAGAGTGAAAGTTCTACCAGTGGGACGTCAAACTTTGCTAATGGGTTTGGTTCTTGCACGGGAGTTCGCCTCATGAAGGAATTTCTTGACCCAACAGTCATGATTTGCATTAAAGACACATTTCTTACATGTTTTACAAGTAGCATATTTAAAGTCCGAGTAAGATCTAGAATTCCTAGATGATTGATTAATGTTCCTATGATATGACATGCTACAGTTAGCAGTGTTAGGTAATCTAGAAGGCATCTGATTAGGTTTGAAATTCCTATCTCTTACTTGTGTCATTTTCTTAGCTTCCCTTAGACCAAAATTATGGCGAACGTCATTTGAATCAGATCGAGACGTGTTCATTAAACTATTCCTAGAGAGGCTAAATACAGTCATGTGATTAGATCTTGCAAAAGTTGTTTTAGTGACATTGGGCCCAGTTGGTGGAGTGACTGGTTTAGAAACATGAACCATATCAACTTGGGAGGCAAACCGCGGTCTCGAGGATTTTGGTCGCTCAGATCTAAATGCAGTCGGTTGTATGACAGACAGATTTTTAGGTGGTTTTCCCAAGAATGATGGATTTTCAAGCTTACTATCCACACTAGTTCCCTTAATTTTCCTCAGCTCGTTTTTCAAAGCAGCTATTGCAAAAACCTTTTTCTGAACTTGAGCCTTTAAATTAGCATTTTTGGTAGTTAACAAGGTCGTTGACTCTATAGTTTTAGACCTCATCTCTATGATAGAATTATTTAACTCATTATAGCGTTGCTTTAAGGTCTCGTTTTCCTTTTGTAAGATATCTTGGGATGCCAACTTAGATTCTAGCATATTAATTTGTTTTAACGAATTATCCTTTTTAAGCTTTAGAATCTATATTTTTTTGATCCAATTTTCGTTCAAGAAGAACGTTTGATTTTTCAAGTTTTTCAAATGTTTCAAATTTGTCCGTTTTCTTCAAAAGTTTAATTTTGGCATCCTCAAGATCTTTTGATTGTTTAGTTATGATCATTTCGAGCTCTTTAATTCTAGTAGCAGAATTGGTTAAAGGAGCAGTCATAAGGCAATTATCATGATTTTTATGACTCACGTCAGATGAATCAGAACTGGTATTGCTATCACCCATTTTCATCCCATGTTCGGCATAAGTAGGTTCGGAATGCTCAACATGTTGTAAATCATTGGTACATACATCATTAGTATTCAATTGTACTCCAACCATTGGCTCTTCGTCATGCATACTTGAGTCATGCTGGCGTGAGTCTATGACACTGCTATCGTCGTTAACCAAAGCGTTCTCCTCTTTGTCATCTATGTGACCATGTGTCTCCTCTTGCATCTGCATCGTAGATTCTTGCATTCCACTATCATACGTTAGTTGAAGTTGTAATCTTTTATAAATCGAAGACGAAACTGATGTCATGAATTTCAACAATGTAACACGGAAATCTTGAACCTAGATATGTGTGTCTCGAAAAAATGACTGGCAGATCACTGAATTTTCAGACTTAACGATATTGAATTGGAAGAAGGGCGTGAATTGTGTCACGAGAGCTTTATATGCAAGTGCAGATGCAAAGTGATTAAACCTTGACTCTTAGGACGAAAACACAGGCGACGATTAAGTTGGTCGTGTCGTCGCTTCGCGCCTTGGCGAAAACGCGAACGACGAGCCACTGTACCGGGACCTCTTATTGTAATATTCCATAAGACACATAATGTGGTACTCATGTGTTTTTTTTATTTTCCGACACGTTTAGATTGACTTTTGAAACATATGGACAAAGAACACACATTAATAATGGTACGAGTAATCTATGATGCTTCACAATTCTACAAATTCCTCTTTCTTCTCTTTTTTTTTGGTAACCGTGATTTCCGACTCATTGGTCGACTAATCCACGGGGTTTGAGCTCACCACCAGACTGACTCAAACCAGGTAAAGCTCTCCCTTTTCAGGAGGTTGGCGTGGCCACTTCAACTCTTTATATAGGATAAGATATCGATCGACGAAAATATTTATCTAGAACTTGAAAAGTTACGATTTAAAACGATAACAAATGAAACAAAATAAACTACCTACACGTGCAACTACAAAATAATCCTTGAATCAAATCGGGTGAACATTGATAACGCAAAAACTAAACGAGAATCAATGATAATGATGACCAATGATTCCTCAAGTTCATAGTGAAGGTTTAACAAATGACTGTATTAGTGAAGTGAATTCATGGGGCCATGCCAAATATATGATATTTCTAATCCATATAAAACTCTGTTCTCATTAAAGTCATCTATCGGTATAAACAGTGATGAAGCCAGGACCAAAGTTGATCGAGGGCACTAAATTTTTTGAACCTTAAGAAAGTAGAGATCAATTTTTTTATATACACCAACTAAATAAGGCTAGAAATACATTTCGATGCACTTAGTGCACTTAAGATATATTAAGGAGAAATCGATTTGTTCTCAATTAATACTAAATAAAAAAAATCGTAGATATCACGGGCTCCCGGGGACACCCCGACTCCGTACCTAGGTACAAACCAGATAAACACCTACTAACAAGTCACACCAATGATAAAATAGAGTATATATAAAGTACATAAAAACGTGTTAAAAATATAATGCATTACAAGAAAGACGTGATAAAAATATATTTTCAAACAAATGTTTCATGTATGATGCTCACTCATCTTAGATAGGGTGTTAATATGGTCGAGTTGACTAAAACTCGAACCAAATAAGCCTTATCAAGTCAAGTTTAATCAGGTTCGAGTTATTTTAACACAAATTCAATAATCCGATATTTGTTTTGGGCAGGCTAGGACTGTATTAATTTTTATTAGGTTATCGGGTCTACTAGTTATCTTGAAAACATTTTTTCACCTATATCTATTATTCGATAGTTCATTAATCATCATTCGTTAACAAATTTGGAATGATGATGTGCTAGTAAAATAACAATGAATTAAATTTTCACCAAAACCCTGATGGCCATTTCCATAATCCTGTGCACTACATTCTACAAAGTAATTATGCAATCAAAGTTGCTTAGTTGTTTCTCTCAGTTACAAAAAGAAGTCCTCAGTGTATGATGATATTAACCCTCTTTGTGTTAGTTAGGCCATCCAAACTTAATGTATCCAAACGAATGCAAGACTTGGTATCTTGCAATCAGGACTAGAGGTGCAATTGAGTCAAGCCGGTCTTAAGTTTTATAGTGTTTGAGCTTGATTTAATAAAACAATTATAGATTTGAGCTTAGCTGGATAGTTTGTCAAACTTCAACAATTCAGGCTTAAACTTTAGTTTGATAAGGCTTGACTTGAAAAGTTTGAATGTGTATAAAATTAAGTTCTTATATATTAAAACTCATCAATAGAAACATATGTATAAAGTAAAACAAACAAAAACCCTAACTCAAAACCAAATTCGATTCGTTTAGCATTAATAAAAAAAACATACTCATATAGTCTTGGTTTCAAAATGCGTCTGCGATTAAAGTCCCAAAGGCATTTGTGTGATGTGATTGCTAACGCAATTACGAAACATTCGTATTAAAAAGAGTACAAAAACATGTATACATATTATGTTTCACCAAATAACAAATAAATGTAATTAGTTTATAAAAATAAAAAAATAATTTAAAATACGATGATGTAAATTAAATTTGAAGTATTTTTTAAAAACGAAAAGAGATTGTTAACAAAGCTTGATAAGAGCTGGAGTCGAGCTATCAAAAGCTTGAGCTTAATATACGTTTCAAGCTATTTTTTAGGCTTGAGCCTGATAAAATCTTGGCTTGATCGAGCCAATCTCAAGCTCAAGTTACTTGATAAAAATTTGGTTTGATTGCAACCCTAATCAAAACATCAATCTTTCTTTCTATTGATGTTGCATCGTTTTAAGGGGATATTTTTTTTGACAAAATCCCTCCTTATTTTCATAATATACCGGGAAGTTTTTAAATCAAATTTACAAGACAATGTTTTGTAAATATAAGGATTTTAATTTGTGCATTGGATGCCAATGCCAACATGAAACTTAAATTTTACAAAGAGTAAAGTGCAAAATTCATCTTTATGATTTGTCAAAAATTTGAATTATATCATTCGTTAATACATTGCCTAACATACATCCAGGACCGTCTCGTTAAATTTGGAGGCCCTGTGCCGGAACCTTAAAATAGGCCCTCTAATTTTAAAAATCGAAATTTTCATGTAATTAGCAAATAATGGTATCGTTATGCCTTGCTTTCGGTGTCGATCAAATAACAACTTGTTATAGTTTAATATTACTGCGTCATTTTTATATAGTAAGATACGTAATATATATTTTGAAAATGCATTTTAGACATACACAAAATTACACTAAAATATATATTTTTACTTTGTATAAATTGTTATAACAAGATAAAGGGTTAAATGGTAAGTTGTAAATATAGAAGGTAAATTAAAACATTTAATGATAGAGTAAAAAACATTTTAAGTTTCAGGGCCCACAGTTGTCTTCTCCAACAAAATATATGGAAGAATTCATTTTCTCCATTGAAGCTCAAGCTAAAGTTTCTTTTTTCTTTCCTTCTGTTAACAATATTTTTCCTTTTTGTATAGAGATATGTAAACGCAACTAAATTCCCAACAATATAGTAATACAGAAGTTTTAAAATTTTGAGGCCCTTGAAAACTGGAGGCCCTGTGCGGTTGCCCCTCCCGTACTTGCCAAAATCCGGCCCTGCATACATCTTTGTGGTTTTAAAATGGTGCACCGTATATCACTGGATGATGCAAATAGTTTTCAGTTAAGGGTTAAAACTGTTTGACACCTTAAAAGTGTTTTAGTTATTTTACACTCAGGGATGATTCTTGCGCTTAACTTTTTCAAAATATTTTCGAATTTTTTTTTTCAGAAAAATTCCGAAAAAAGTTTTTATATACAAAAATTTCCAACATTGTTTTTTCTTCAAAAAAATTTCGAAAAATATTTCATTTCAAAAAAGTTTCGAAAAAAATTTTATAAAATTATTTCCATAATTATTTTTTTCATAAAATTTCAAAATTTTTTATTTTAATATTTACCTCTCAAAGAAAAAATTTTAAAAAAGAAAGTAAATAGTAAAACAAAAATTCTTAAAATTTTTATAAAAAAATAATTTTAATTTTTTTTTATAAAAAAAATCGTTTTTCCAATTTTTTTGAAAACAATCTCATTTCGTTTTTAAAAAATACTTCAAAAAAATGTTTTGGAATTTTTTTTATAAAAAACCTTTTTCGAAATAAAATAAAAATCTGTTCTCGAAATTCTTTAGAAAAAAAACACTTTTTGGAAAAAAAAAACTATTTTCGAAATTTTTTGTAAGACAAAATACTTTTTCGAAATTTTTCTGAAAAAAGTTTTTTTTTTCAATTTTTTTTGAAAAGTTAAGTGTAAAAATCATACATGAGTTGTAAAATGACTACAACGCCTTCAAGGTGACAAACAATTTCAACCCTTGAGTGAAACCTATTTGCACTATCCGTCCTCGGAGATGTATAATGCACCATTTTAGAACCACAAAAATGTATACTGCACGAAGTATTCACAAGGGATATAATTCAAATTTTTGACAAACCACAAGGATGATTTTTGCACTTTACTCTTTTACAAATGCATTTACGAAGTGTTGCATTGAGTTTTGTAGATACAAGGCTTTTAATTTGTGCATTGAATGCCTATGCCAACATGGAACTTAAATTTTACAAATGCATTCACCTAGTCTTGTATTGTGTTATGGCTTCAATAAATGTATCTCAACAAACTAGTAATGTACTTAACAATGACTATTGATAGCAATGATGTTATAACAGATCTGATGAACAATGACAATGATGGGACTTGTCTTTAGAGAAAGACTTGTGTAAGGTTGGAGCTTTTATTGTTAGACAAGGCTCAAAAGCTCATTTTCACTAGACACTATTATGTTGTACCGATTCTAGTCAAAATTCTTGCTATTTGAAATTCAATAGGTCCTGCATTTAATTAATGGTGAGATATTAAAAGCGACTACTTACCGATTACCAACCAACAATATAGGAGTATACCTTTAATTTGATATAAGGTTAGGATGAATCGAGGTTAAACAAGTTGATGCCAAGCTCCCTTTTTCAGGCTCATCATATCAATAGTTTGAGCATGATCCCGTATCCTATTTCCATGATCTAATCCACTTGCCTTTGCAATACAGGTTTTTTATACTTCGTATTCTTTGCGAGACTAAATATGTATAGACAATTAAAATATTATCGTTTATATACGTAAACATGCGTCTTATAAGTATGATTGTACTTGTGTTTATAAGTGTTTATGTAGACCAACACAATAAACGAGCTTGGGCTTAATGTACCAAAGAAGTCAAGCTTGAGCCGAGCTTTATTTTGTTTGGGGATATTACAAAACAAAATTGATTGAAAGCTTGCAAATATTTCGCGAGCCGACTTGAGGTAGTCATAACTCTACATATTTTAACTTTGAAAATAAACTGTTTATACTATAACTTACAAACCACATATAAGATAAACGCAGTTTAAATGTGTCAAATATTATTGCTTTATCAGCCGCCTCTCGCATCATAGATGGGATGTATATGAGTTTGATTTCAGCGTCCTCACAATCCTTATACGAACGGTGTTTACAGCATGTGCAAGTGTGCATCCTTGGAGATAATTCAAATGGTATATGATCCTGGACTACGAATGGTTTAGGATCTGTATTAAAATGGTATATGTTTTAGTATTCATTCTAGTTCTGAAAATTTTGAATGTTGAGGGTTTCATAGAGGCCACGTTGATGTGCATTTTCTATAAGAGATACTTCAATCATTCTACCATTGTGCTTTCTAATGTTTCATTGTCAATTTATGTTGTTTCAGAAACAAAATGATATTATACATTCAAATGCAATTCTCAGAAAATTCCGTACATTGGTTCATTACAGTCAAGCATTGTTGTCCGTTAGACCGTTTACTTAGTAGCAAATAGCTGAACGTTGTTCGGGGTTGTAGTTTGGTGAACGGGTAGTTGCCACCTACAGGTCCTTTTGGAGAAATCACTATAAGCCGTCGGCAAACCCTTCATGTTTGCAATCTAGTGTGACCACATTAGTAGTGATTGTTATGCAGGAACCTCAGAAAGCAAGAGAGTGACAAAGGGATTAATTGTTGTTTTTCAGTTACAACCACAGGAACCTTCATCTTTGATTTCATTTTGGTCAACTTTTTTTTCACTCCTTTTGTAATGACTTGTTAGATCCAAATTAAGATGAAAAAAAGTGTGGCGGATGAATCCAAGGGTCACTATTTTACTAGTGGCATGTCTAGTAAATGGACTAGAAAAAGTTGATATAACAAAAGTAATGAAAAAGGCAATTGATTTGCAACTCAGAATTTTGATTGAAACACTATTACATACTTGTACAATGTATAAACTGTCAATGTAAAGTTGATTGTCCTAATAAAAACCGTCTACAAATGACTAAAAGAGTACCAATAAAGCTAAACAATGGGACATAATCAGACTATCTAGAGCAAAAAGAACATACTACTAACTAATGTAATGACAAATGATATTTTTAAACAGAGGAACCATGGCCGCAGCTAACCCTCCAAACGATTTACCCATTTTTTTAGAGATTATGCCGGGGTAAAAAGAAATGGTACTAACGGTATCGGGTTGAAAAAGGGGGTGGAGTAGGAATTTTTTGCAAAGGTACAAGAACCTATAAGGGATAGGAGCATACTCGCGAAAATAGGTTCATCACAAGTGAAGGTATAGTCTGCTAAGCGTAGCTGCCAGTTGTGATAATACTCGCGAAAATAGGTTCATCACAAGTGATAGGAGCATACTCGCGAAAATAGGTTCATCACAAGTGAACGTATAGTCTGCTAAGCGTAGCTGCCAGTTGTGATAATACTTGAATAACCGGTCAGTTCTTGACCACATTAGAAGTAGCGAGTGTGTGTTATGCAGAACC
Source organism: Glebionis coronaria (assembly GCA_025667525.1). NCBI lineage: Eukaryota > Viridiplantae > Streptophyta > Magnoliopsida > Asterales > Asteraceae > Glebionis > Glebionis coronaria. Next base: position 82,385 of record JANFOE010000679.1, read on the forward strand.
TTTCATGTTTGCAATCGAGGGTGACCACATTAGTGGTTATTATGCAGAACCTCAGAAAGCAAGAGAGTAATAAAGGGATTAATGGACTAAAAACAACTCAGAGGAATGTTGTTTTTGAACTACATAAAGGAACATCGGTACAACAACATACTGTAACAAACAAGTCTTATAGATTTAACCATACAAAGACAATGAAATTTCATGGTGTCCTAATTATACAACCAAATGGACTCCCAATATAATCTACATTAAACAGAGAAATCATGGCCGTTGGTGAGATCTGGTTTGTAGCTGTGGTGCTACTGTCACACGTAACTTTCAACGATCATTACCCGTTCAAAAGTGGTTTAGGGGTTCGTTTGTAAGCAAAAAATAGACTATGGCGACTTTCAACGAAGTCAACGATCATTACCCGTTCAAAAGATAATTACTAGGCACATGGGATTTACATCCGGATGTCACCCTAGTGTTGGTGCAGGGGCGGGTGGTGCGGCTGGTGTTGGACTCGGTGGTTCAGCTGTAGTTCTCTTTCGTCTGTATTACTGCTCGGCATGCATCTACTCACACGGTGTAACTGAGAGCCAGCACTCTCGAGTTCGTGATAAACCCGCCTACAAACCTAAACTTTTAACATTCACACTTTTAAAACTTCAATTGTTAACATACCGTCGACGCCTCTGGAGACCTTGGTGTCGTCTAATTGTTTTGTGTTTTTTCGGAAGTATTTTGCTTGCAAGGAGTTTCTTGACTGTTTTGACCATGACATGCGGCAAAATCATGCACCCTACCTCCCGCATCTTAGAGGTCGAGAGATTCTAATATCACAAGAGCTTACTTTTTGAGCAAACCGGAGTGAACATAAAAATTCACCTGAGGAGAAAGAAAATATATATAATAAGAGACAAGATCTGGTCTATCAAACGACAAGACGCACAGTCATGAAAAGCATAAATCTGGTGTTCTAATTTTTTAGAAAGCATCTTAAGGCATGCATTTCTAAGCACCCTAGATGATTCAAACTTAAAATCCGTAAGATCCGCGAGAATAAGTTACCTATGTCTACTAATTTTACTACAAATGACAGCAAACCAAAGCCCTTTTTATACTAACACTAATTTACCATATTTCAAGTAAGCAGAACTAATACGTTAGAAGATAACAACAACAAGTAGGTGAACAAAAGTTCAACTCGCGACTGTTTTAAGCCCACAAGAACAAGTCTGTTATCTCAGCAAGCAAATCCAAAAATTATGACAGATTCATTTTTCATTATTCCAAGACATAAGTATCACAATAACCATTATAATATCATCTCAGCGTAACCTTAATCAACAAATCAACAAACTCAAGCATAAGCATGTTTCATTAATCATAGAAGGTTCAAAACGCATAATCCTTAAACTAACAAATTCAAATAAACATGATATTTTAGAAAAAAAAAAGTAACCAAAGCAAGACACGCAAAAGTCAAGAGATGCTAGACGCACAAATACATGAAAAGCAAAAAAAAAAAATCTGGTCTTTAAATTTTTTACAAAGTATCTTTAAGGCATTTCTAAGCACCCTAGATGATTCGAACTTAAAATCCGTAAGATCAACCATTTACAGCCTATTCGAATGCAAATCTATTAGTTAAAATTGAAGATCTGTTAAATCTATAGCAAATTTTTGTTACAGTATTAATCAATTTATATAAACTCAAATAATACATTTAAAGCATATATTTTGAAATGGGTATTAAAAATTTTAAAAAAAAAAGAGAGTAGGAAATGTAAATTTTTACCTAATAACTTAAACAGAGAAATCGTGGTCTGTGGTGAGATCTGTTGTTTAGGTGTGTTGGTTCCGTGCAGATCTACGATAAGGTGTGCTGCTGATGATGGCCCTTCAAATGGTCGTTTACCCATTTTATTTTATTTTAGTAAAATTTGTTTTCTGAATGAATGAAATGTGTTTTGTGTTGGTATTTATAATGGGTTAGAGCCAATCAGAATCAAGGTTGTGGATTGTGTGTTATCTGTTCGGATTTCATCTTATCTTGACAGATTTTGGGCTGTCTCAGTTGGGCTGGGCTGGCACTAGCACATATAATGGGCTTAACTAACCAACACAATTTTGGTTTGTAGCTACATAGTAAATACTTTCATTTGGTATAAAGTTTAAACCAAATCACCAAAAGTAAAAAAGATTATCTGTGCTAATCAACTTATTTTTGCAGGTACCAAAAGAAATCACTGAAATTTAAACAACTTAATGAACAATCTTTAGTATTGAACAACTTTTCTTCGAAAAAGAACGCTTCCTTTCGAATATGTTTTAATATTGCTAATTATATGCTAGTCCATTATAAATAGTTTGTATATGTATTTCTAAATGCAGCTTGAGGGAAGTAAAAAGTTTAGGGTAGAAGGTAAGAGAGTCCCACTCAGGTCAAAATGAGAAGTCTTGCGGATCAGTAGTGTAGATTTTTTGAATACATGTATAGTTTCCCATTTGAGCTGTTTATCTTATTATTCACTTTAGTTCTGAAAATTTTGAACGTTGAGGGTTTCATAAAGGCCACGTCGATGTGCGTTTTCTATGCCGGTAATTGTATTCTAGGATATACTTCAATCATTCCAATTTCCACCAATGCGCTTTCTAGTTTTTCATTCTCGGAATACTTTGTACATTGGTTCATTTAATTTCAAACAAGCATTGTTGTCTGTTAGATCGTTTATATAACACTATATAAGTGAATGTTGTGTGGGGCTGTCGTTTTGTGAACGGGTTAGTTGCCACATACCGCATACGGGTCCGATTTAAAACTTTTGGAAGTCACTATAATAAGCCATCGGTGAACCCTTCATGTTTTGCGCCATCAGAAACCATGCAACATCATCGGCAATCATCCCAAATCTACATAAATGATACATTGATACAACAACATACCAAGTAATAAAAAAGTATCAAATTTCGTGGTGCCCTAATTATAAAACCAAATTGTATATTAACTAGTTTATCTAGCACAACCACCAAATAAGTCCGAAGGAAAATTAGTCATGTAGTAATTTTTGGTAGTTCAGGTGATCACATTCAATATATACGTAGTGTGTAAGTATGTGTACTTTTATCAACTTGGGAGAAAGGTCTAGTACTTTAGTAAGGCTGATGGGAGTGGGAGATATCCCACGAGCGAGTGCCCAAACTCGCGAGTGGGTACCATTCCCCTCAATAAACTCACGCGCGAGGTAGTGCCACAAAGAAAAAAAAGGGGCAAACACACCTGGGTGAGTTTAAATTTGGTGGGCCCAAATGTTTTTATTTTTTTAGTTAGGTTTATTATTGGGTGTTTTTTGTGAGTGAGATGTGTTTAAATAATAAAAAATAGGTATGATAGGTGAATTGTATTAAGTTTGGGTGAGTGTCATTACATCATGTGGAGAGTTTGGGTGAGTTTATTAAAAAACTGATGTGCCGCTGACGTGGTGAGTAGGTTTCTTACCACTCCCACCAGTCTAAGTTTAGTGACTATCATCTTTTACACATTCGTACATGTTTGTGGTTGTGTATGGGTCACACATACTCTTAGTATCCCTCTTAACTAGGGATGAGCATTTGGACCCGAATCTCAAAACTGAACCGGAACCGTATCAATTCTCGGTACCTGAATCCCGTTCGGTACGGTACCGGTACCACGAAATAAGGTGAAAAAAATTCGGTACCACTAATTCGGTACAGAACGGTACCAAATCGGGAAATTCCCGAAAAACGGGAAAATCCTGATTTCCCGGTAACGGTACCGGTACCGATATCCGAATCTCGTTTGGTACGATACCGGTACCATTAATTTATGCTCGGGAAAAATTCGGTACCACTAATTTGGTACCGGTTCGGTACGGTACCAGTACCGTACTCATCACTACTCTTAACCTTTTTTTTACCGCTAATACCCCTCTAATGACGTATATCTACAAAAAAACATAATTTTTTTTATATATTCCATTATATAATTTTTTTATATATTTCGTTATATATTTTTCACATTATGTGATTTTTAAATTATAAAACTTTATAATCTTTGCTTCAATTTATTTTACCAATTTTACTCATTTTATTAACTAGGAGAAGAAAATAACTTACGACTCCGCATTTTTCATATTTTACTACATTTTACTTATCAAACTTTATAATTTTCACTCTGTTTTTCTTATTTCATAATATAAAAAAAAAATTAAAAAGGCATTACTTGTGAAAAAAGAGATGTATGGGGATAACCAAACCCTTGTCTACAAACTAAAAGTAGATGATTCACATGCCACATATTAACATCTCATGATTGAAAAGTCTCATAAATTATCGGCAAAGTATTTTCAATATTCTTTTGGTGCTTGTTCATGTGACCACATTGCCAAGTGTTTTTGTTTTTAGATTTTTGTTTCTTGTGTCGACTTTACTCGTATGTTTTTTGTTTTATGGACAATTATTAACATTTTACTCTTGATTCGACTTTGACCCGATTCGAATTTATCAGAATTCAACTAAACAAACCCGATTAACACCCTATCTAGCTATATCTATCTATATCTATACTACATTATAAAAGCCTCATCTCAAAAGTTGAAAAAGTTAAAAAATCAACAATTCCTTATATAGAATTGTTACAAACTGTGTAATTAGAAAAACATATCTCTTGATGAAATGCTGGAAATGTTGATGATAGAAACTATGAAAACTACAGTTTATACTTATGGAAATGATTGTAAATAGTTCTATCATTAAAATGCAATATAATGTCTAATTAACCAATTCTGGCAATTTAAAAAATGAAATTGAAACTTATGGACATATATATGGGAAGGATTTTTTTCACCATTGGCAACTTTATAAACCTAAACCCTAAACGATTATTGTTTACTCCTCCTATTTCTTCTTTCTCTCTAAACCAGACGACCATCACTGTAGATTTTATTGTTGTAGTTATTTCGATTTTGTTTGTATATCTCTACAAACAAAACACACATAAACCTCTTCTTTGATGCCACTACAACTGCCGCCACTATAACCAAACACTCTTGGTTGTTATGTGAGCCAGGTGGTTTAAGTAGGTGGCTTTGTTGTTGGTTTTGATTTCTTTGTATATGCCTTTTAATTTGTTCAGATCCAACGGATTTGGTGAGTTATTCAAGTTTTGTTCAGATCCAGCCAAAAGTACAACCCAAAGAAATGCCTTGGCTTGATTCGGTATCCGAGTCTTAAGTTTGCTCTAAAGAAGCGAAATAAAAAGTACAAAGTAGAAGTTTCATTAAGTGCAATGGGGATATAGAAGGTATGTTGTACAACGAGTTTCATTTAAATAATAGACCCCATTTTCTAATTCATCTGTAGTTAGTTTGTTCTTATTTATGTCGCGTGATCCATTAGTCCCAAAAGTTATATGCTATTTCTTTTGTGCTTATAAAAGGTGGTAACGAGGGGCCATCCTAACCTTTTAAATAAACCGGTTATGTTTGCGAAAAATGGTGGATAAACAGATTTGTAGGCTACGTGCGACTGTTATAAACAATTGAATGTAATCGTAGTTCTTAGACGGTAAGATAAATGCCCCTGATTGTGGCCTTTTTTGATTTGTAAGAGGGTATGTGGAAGCGACTACAAGTACAGTTATGCAAACATGAAATGTAATTGTTAAGAATAGTACGTGAATATTTATGTGTTGCATTATTAAATTTTAAAGTTTTATCTTTAATGTTAATTTAGTGATAATGTATTTGTTGTATTTGTATAGTTGTATGATATTGTTGATATGGTTGGAAATATTATGTTTATTAATGAATTAGGGTAGGGAGTGTTCGATTGCTTATAAATTTTTTGATTATTATAATAAACTAAAGTCTTGATAATACATTGCTCAAGTTTAATGTGAATTATATTATATATGTAGCAGCCATATAAGGATGATAGTTTATATACCACTTACATCATAAACCCGACTGTGTTTTCATGTCATTTTATTTCATGATTAGTTGATATATAAACAAAATCGCTACATTGTTTTTATCAAATGTCGCCTATCCATTTTCAAGTTTTTTAACCAAACGTCCAAACACCCCATTTGCTTTGTCCTCGAACTGTTAGTTTCATCTTCTCTTTGTTTAATTTATGGTGAAAAAAGATGTTCCAGACGAGCGATAAGATTGTTTGTTTTTTTGTTTAGTTAACTTATGAGCACTTTGTTGTTTTATATCTTATTTGTATTCGTATTACATACTTATATGTGTCTTTTACTAAAAAGGAAGTATGGCTGCTTAGGTGTTGACAACAGACGAGGTCTATCAGCATCCTTGGCGTTGTTCTCAGATCATTTCAAGCATTGACCACAACTACACAGCTAGATACGCCGTATATGTATCTCAGATTTACTAATGGAGAGTCGTACACGAGTCCCATAAATAAATTAGACCATGTCCTCCATCAATGGAAATATTGGATGTAGGCCTGGTCACGTGATGGAAGCGTTTCAGGATGTGTCATCGAAATGACAATAGTCTTCAAGTTTTCCGGTTGGGACTATTTTTCGATCAGACTGGTTGGATCTTTCTTAAAGTTTGAAGCTAGCAAGGCTGAGTTCAATCAAGATATAAAATATTTGTGGCTGCTTATTTTTAACCTCTTTTATGAATTTTTGTAACAGTTTTTGGGTAATTGGAGTTTGCGTGCTCATCGATGATTTCGTTGCTAAATCCAAGACTAAGCTAAGTCCTAAAAGACGTTGGCAATGATTTATAATGGCAACAAGGCATGTGCTTTTCATCCATTAGCTTAATTATCTTTTATATGCATTATATTAGATTATTAAATAGATTGGAGCATCATGGTTAAACTATAAAAAAATTTATGTCACTAAAAAAAAGTTAAAATCCATACTACATACACAAAAAAAACTACTTCATCAAAAGAACAAGAAGTTCTATAAAGTCTTAAGAAATACTACCATAGAATGTTTCTTCATATATGACCTCTGATTATACAAGATCAAAAATTGAAAACGATATAAGTAGCAGCATAACAATAATAAATTTTAACTTATTTGGTTTCCATTTCAAGTATAACTCACACATCAATAGTCATATCTTTATAATTATTCCCTTCCATCTTTGTTACTGATTTGGTCAAAAACCACAAAATCTGTAATTTTGTTCATAGACATGAGGTACAAGTCACACAAGCAAAGTAGAAAAATATAGTATATCACCCTAGCAAGACGTTAGGGGAAGAGCTAAGAGTTGTAGAAAAAATATGGGTTAAATGAACATTTCTTCCGGTTTTTGCTACAGAATATAATAATTATAGCAGAGTCATAAATTAGGTTTTCAAAAAGAATATGTTGGCGCCTCTCATTGGAACGTTCAGATTGGCTTTTTACCTCACAAGTACGACTCGAAATTGTATCCAAGTGCTACTACTACACGTACACCTTTAATTGTATTTTAATTATGTATGTACTTGTGCTAAAATTGTATCTAATCATGAGACATCTTATAATTTATAGTAAACTGTTTTGTAGACATTTTTTATATACTATCCCGTGTGTTTATGATAGCTTATCTTTTAAGTGCTTATCGCGGTTTTTTTAAATATGTGGTAAGATGAAATTGATGTTCATAAATTGGTATCAAACTATTACATTTCATGGTATACCATTTTTTTTTGAAAAAAATCAATGTATACAAAACGCGCCGTACCGAAGCGCGGGTTTAAGAAACTTGTTATAAACATAGAAGTTATGATTCAACAGTGTGAAAATAAGGGCCAAAGCCAATAAGTTTACGCGATGAGTAATGAGCATTATTGGTTATTATCTATTAATTGATGTAATATTTTATATTTATTTCACTAAGTGTTTTTTATGTCTTTTACACATATTAAGAATGTTAGAGTTGAAATATCGCATGTAACGACTGTTTACACTTACATTTTGATATTTTACGTTCTATTTTTGAACCTTACAAGACACACTTTCCTTATCATTGTGTATCATTAATTACATGTCGCTGAAAGGTCCGCCGTTATGTGCGGGTAATCGTCTAGTATCCATAATGCTTGAATCGAACTTTAAACTTTGACCCTTTTCTTGTTTGTAGTGACCATGTAAAGCTTGAATCAAACTAATGTTGTGATGTCCTCATGTGTACCTTTGAAGTTTCTTTGGCCCATATAGTTTTCATAACAAACATTAAAAGAAACCAGCTACCAACTGACAAGTATGAGTAGCTTAAACCAGTTGGTGCCGAACTCACACCTTTTTAGGGCTCTTTAGTACTCTATAGTTTTGATTCAGAGTGGAAACAAGTTAACCCGAGCTCGAGTTTGCTAGAGCTTGAAATATTTTCAGTTGAGTTTTACAAAGCTCGAGCCTTTTCTCGATTTGTTTCGAGCTTTATTATTTGAGCTCGAGCTTGGATCGTAGTATGTTAAAAAGGTTGTGGCTCAGCTTAACCTCGACTCGTTTATCCGACTTGGCAATGTAAAATTAAAACTTGGCTCGAGTACTTAAGTTGGTTAATAAGCTTGTTATTGAGCTCGTTAATAAGCTTGTATATTAAACATTAGGCTCGTTTGGACTCTCGAGACCAAACGAGCTTTGTACGTAAAGCTCGAGCTCGTCAAATAAACGAGATGCAATTTAGGCCCGGGCTCGAACTCGTTTAAGCATGACTTATTCGAGTTTTTATCGATTCAATCTCGAGTTTTTTACAAACGGCACGACTCATTTTCATCTATAGTTGTTTTATTACAAAACTTATATAGTTCACGAGACTAAATGAATCTAAACATGTAGCCTGTTACATATATACGTTTATATATGCAAACAACGCAAGCATACGTCATGTAAGTATGATTGCATAATAATCAAGCTCTAGCTTAATGTAATTAAGAAGTTACAGTATAAAATCAACCTTGAGTTGAGCTTTATTTTTTTTTTGAATATTACAAAAGTAAACTTATTTAGAGCTTGCAAACATTTCACAAGCCGAGCTTGAGATTTGAAATAATAGGGTCCAACTTTGTTGTTTACCCTCATTTAGTAGTCATTACCCTGAACATTTTATCTTTGTAAATGATGTGTTTGCTTTAATTTACAGATCACATATAAGATGAAAGCAATTTATCTACTGGTGTAGTGGTGTGTAGGGGTGTTAATATTTTCGATCCGATCTGAACATATTTAGGTCGGCTTATTACGTTTCAAATTCTAATTCGGGTTAATCAGGTTGATGGTTAAAATAGTGTATTTAGTTGAATCTTGTTTAGGTTACCCACAACGGCGCTATGGTCTTTCGATCGCGGCATAGGTTGAACTCAGTCGGCCCGTTGTGGCGACTCAGTCGGGGAAATCGACTCCCCCTAATAGGTCGTAGGTGCGACGTATTCGACAAACATGTCTCGCTGCTTTCTTTCTTTTCTTTTTTGTTTTATATTTTTTTGAAAATTATATTAGATTTAATTATGTTTTCATTATATAAAATTTATAAAAAAATTTCAAATTTTAATATATTAAGCTTTGTTTAATTCCTCACAACCTATATTAATTTAACCATTTTTAGAGTTAGTTTTAACTAATACATTTTGCCCTCTTTTGCTTCTAATTAAGTTTTTTTTAATTATATTCTTAACGGTATTTAAATATAAATATTATTGTAGTTGTTTTTATTTTATTTAAATAATTATTTGAAAAAAAATATTAAAAAATTGAACTAAATCGCTTTGTTAGGACAAATGAATCGCATTAAGCAATGTTTTGAAACCCGGGTCGACCCGGCCGGTTCAACCGGTTGGACCGGTTCCGGCCGAAAAAACGGGTCAAATTGACCCGGGTCTTACATTTTGGAAACCCGGTGTGACCCGCCGGGTTTGAAGCGACCCGGGTTGACCCGGTTCGTGCGACCCGGCCGGGTTTTGATTTTTTTCGATTTTTTTGTTTTTTTTTTTCGTTTTTTCGCGATATAATTATACGTATTTATAACGTAACTTTGTTTTTACGTGTTATATTTGTTAGTAAATGGTTTTTTGGGCCAAATATATGAAATATTCATGATTTATATTTATATATATATAGTAATATTGGAAATATATAAATAATTTTTTTTAATTGAAAACCGGGTCGACCCGGCGGTCCAACCGGTTGAACCGGTGACCCGGTGACCCGGTGGCTCGACCGGGTCGATTCAAAACCCGGGTTTTAAAACATTGGCATTAAGTCGTAAAAAAGAGAAAACTAACGTGTGAGGATTGTATTAGACTTTTTGTGTCCAGCCTTAAAATAGAACTGGATGTTTAATTCTACAAAATCATAAATGTATATTATAGTTCAAAACAAAGGGGTGGGTGGGTGGATTTAAATGAACTTTGGATGCTTTTTTTTTGAACAAGAACTTTGGATGCTTTAAAAACTCACAAATGCATAGACAGACATGATGTTTCACTGAAAAGGCATAGTTTGAGATATGTTATAAAGACCCCCATTTTTACAATCTATAACCTCCCTACTTTTTCTATTTTTTTATTTTTTTTATATTTTTATAATTTAGTATTTGTTATAAAACTGTGAAACTGAAAATACGGAAAAAAAATAATAAGTTTTAGTGACTCAAAATAATTAAAAGACAAAAAACGCGGAACATAAACTAATAAAAATTATGTCTGACTGAAACAGGGAGGAGACAAAAGGAATATTTTTATACTTTTTATGTACATTTAGTGGGGTAGGAGGTATGCATAGTAAAACCCTACTTCAATAGTACGGAAAGTTCATAAAAACACGCAAACTTAACAATGATAACACATGTGGTCTTCCTATTTTTTTCGACAGCTTTATATATAGATTTTAAGACACAAACAAACAAACACATCATACGGCTAATCAATGATGCTTCGTAATTATACATGTTTCCCTTTGCACGTTTTTTTCCCCACATATTTTATAAAGCTACCCGCAACGTAGGTCAAATGAACCGGTCGCGACCGATGTCGAACTCGATTGACCTGTTGTGGTGATCGAGTCGACGAATTCGACTCCCCAATTCGACTCTAGTGCAATCTAATTGCAAAAGTTGTCTCTGGTTTTCTTCTTCTTTTTTTTTGTTTTATATTTTTTTATTTATATTAGATTTAATTATTTTTTAATTATAAAAATTCATAAAAAAATCCAAATTTTAATATATTGAGCTTTGTTTAATTTCTCACAACATATATTAATTTAATCATTTTTGAAGTGAGTTTTAACTAATTAATTTTACCCCCTTTATTTTTAATTAAGTATTTTTTAATTATCTTTTTAACGATATTTAAATATAAATATTACTGTAGCGTTTTTTTATTTTATTTAAATAATTATTTGAAAATAATATATATATTAAAAAATTGAACTAGGTTGCACTAGGTCGCCTTGTTTGGGCAAATAGGTCGTACTACGCCGCAGGAGAAAGAACACTGACGTGTCAAGGTCGCGCTAGACCTTTGTAGCGTGTAGCCTAAGAGATCTGTTGAAGCATAATTTGATTAGGTTGGTATTGATGATTTTTTTTAGCTGTTTGTTGTCTTCTCGAACCTTGAATGATGTTGCAAATAAAGAAATTTCGGTTAGGAGTAGACGTGAGGTCGGAGCCATGAGGTCTACCTCCGACTGTCAAATCAGTATCGGGTCGGTATATTATAAAAGACGAGTGTTAGTATGAGAGATAACATGTGGAGTACGAGGATACTACCTAGATATATATAGGGCATGGATTTGGGTTTTCTGTTAGATAGTAAAGTGTGAGTCGCGAGCCTGTCGGCCTGACTCATTCCCAACTATACATCGACAAGATCATTGATCAGCAAAAATTATTGAGAACCCGAAACTTATTATCCCGGACCATGACAAACTCTACAATTTAGAATGTGGAACAAATTAGAGAAAATGATTGATTATTATTATTATCAAATAATGATGGTTTACAAGCTTTATATAGGCGGCAAATAGAGCTGGCAATTTTAAACCAAATGGTTATTTTTGCGTATAATGGATAAATATTGAAATTGAGGGGTTTAATTAGGTTTTATTGAAAAATATAGATGGGTAAAAATGAGTTTGATTAGAAGTCATTTAATAATTAAATGGGCAAATGGCATAAAAATGTATCAAAATTAAGAGTCATTTTCAATTAAAGTATTAAATTTTATTTTTTGCATAAAAAGGTATGTAACTTAATTTTATGGTCAATTTAGGTATTCTCGTTAAATATTTAACAACGATACAGTAAGTTGTTACATTTTAAGTCCACCGTGGCACTACGAAGCACCGTGTCTACCACCGGCATATCAACATCACTGAATTACAATTTTGTTCTAGATCAGTGATGTTAACTCATCATAATTAAAAATAATTTATTACCATCAAAACTAAAAAATAAACAATATATTTATTTATCTTACACCAATAATCTTTTAGTAAACCGTTGTTAATACACATGCCAGATACCTCATCTGGAAAAAGATTCCCATAGACCTTTAGCTAAGCATAGACTCAACCAACCAATCACAACCATTCATTTTTATCATGTAACCAAAAAACTCATTTTTTAAAAATTAAATATCTCACAAACCGTTAATCATTACGTAAAACAAAACATATCACCGCGACGAGAATTAAATCTTCTATCTATCGAGGGGCACATGTATATACTTTCGACGAACTTTTTTTTTTGACTTTTTTTCTTAAGTCTCGTCTGGAGAGAATCATATATGATTCGTCACGAAACATATATGATTCTCAGAAAATCATATATGATTCATATCACGAATCATATATAATTTTCTGAAAATCATATATGATTCGTGACGAATCATATATGATTCGTGACGAATCATATATGATTCGTGACGAATCATATATGATTCGTGACGAATCATATATGATTCTATCCAGACGTGATTTAAGAAAAAAAAAGTCGAAAAAAAGTTCGTCGAAAGTATATCCATGTGCCCCTCGATAGATAGATGATTTAATTCTCGTAACAATTGTGTAATTTTTTTTCGTTTGACGATTTACCGTTTGTGAGATATTTAATTTTTAAAAAAGTGGTGGGAAGTATAATTTTTAAAAAATGAATGATTATTATTGGTTGGATGGATCTATACTAATTTAAGTGTCTATATAGATCTTAACTCTACCTCATCTTTTCAGAATTTTTCTTGAGTTTGGACAACAAAAAATCTACTAGAAAATTAGGTACGAGCAATAGAATCTTAAAATAACATTGTTATTGCTATATAACTTTTAACATAGTTTCTAACCTGGAATTTCATTTTAAATGGAATATTATTTCTCGGTGTATCCATTTGCACAATAAATAAAAGTATAGCTTTATTACTTCGATCATAAATTTGTTTCTTATTATGATGGGTTAGCATTAATGATCTAAAACGAGAACAACAGTGGTTCAGTGATAGTGATAGTATGGTGATAGAAACGTTGCTTGGTAGTGATGGTGATGAAAAATATAATATCTTAATTGAAAATGACCCTTAACTTTGATATTTTTTTGTGTCATTTGTCCTAATTAAATTTGCTAAACAACATGTCTAGATGGGTTTATTATACATATGAAAATTTGAGTATCTTACATATAGGACTAATTATTCTAGAGTCTAAAGTTTTTAATGAATTATACGTCTATTATATTATATATACGGTATATAGTACATCTGTTTCATCTTCTTTTTACAAATATTCTTAAGACCACCATGAATAATTTCTTTTTTAATAAGATTGTTTAGATTTAATCTAACATTTTTATTTATGTTTCTTAGAGATACCAAGTTGCGGTGTCGACGTTTTAGAGGACGCGAGCACAACTTGAACTTGCGCGACTTGAACGTAAGCGATTGGAACGTGAGCGACAGATTCAAGAGGAGTAGAGGAGGAACAACACGGGTGGTGGTGGTGCATCCGGAAGCAACACCGATGGTGGTGGTGCATCTGGCAACCGTGGTGGTGGTGCATCCGGCAGCAACACCACCAATAGCACCAACAACACCGGTGGTGCTTCCACAAGCAACAACAACAACTAACAGATTGAGGGTTTGTTAGTTTAGACAGAATTACAAAAATGGTTTGTGTGGTTTGGCTAAATTGTACATTTGGTCCTTAGAGTTTTTAAATTACAAAATAGTTAATGTGTGAAACTTTAGATTTCTTTTTTTCCTTTTGTAATTTGAAAAGACTAAAATACTCTTGTCTTCATGCTTTAATTTTTGAACGAGAGTATTTTAGTCATTTCAAGTTAAAAAAAGGACCGTAATGAATTTTAAAGTTCTTCATACGGATTGTTTTTGCAATTTCAAAACTCGACGGACCAAATGTGTACTTTGGCCAAACCACACGCAATTCTCTCGTTAGTCTAGAAACTATGTGTTTGATATAAAGTCTAGAAACTATGAAGTGAAGTATAAAATGTATGAGTTCTTTGTTTATTTTTTAATGTTATTGTAAAATTATGAATAATTATAAGTTTTTTTTGAATTTATTCAAATTTTATTAGCTAAAGTTTATTAATTACCTCTTCTTAAAAAAAATTCTTAAATTAACACATACTTTATGCATTTTTTTTCTACTGTCAATTTTTCACTTTATAATTTTTTTTAACTAAATTTAGAAATAATCTAGTTTTTATTATTTTTAAAATTAAAAACATATTTATTTTTGGAAAAATATTACTTATTAAATAAGGGAAAAATTGGTTTTTAAACAAAAGAAATTTTATTAAACGTTTTACTTTACTGTATGTAAAAGATTATTATTAAAATACTGTAGACAAAGTTAAACTTGTTGATCAGATTTTCACAATGTATTGCATTCCTATAAAATATGCGACTCGATCTTGTCTCTTATTAGTACTAGTTATAATACCCGTGCACGCACGGGTTTTGACATAATTTTTTTTTATCAAAGTTTTCCAGCACAATTGGCAGTACCGATGCTATAGTTCTTTGTGAGATGTCCGCAATCTACATAGAAAAGAGGTACATTGAAGTTTACATAAAAGAAGCAAACTAAGTCATAAGCCTCGAAACATTTTGTGCTTTTGAGTACCATATTCTTGGCATAAGACCATGTATGTAAACTTCATATCAGCTACTGCTTTACAATGAGCCCATAATGATCGTTCTCCCCTCATTTGTTCCTCGTTTAATTCAGTCGCCTTGTACCCTTCCATCAGATCATCTGGTCAAGACTTTAGACACGGCAAAACACCAACTTGATTTATAGAACAATCACAGGAGAAGGAAAAATTATGTATCAGTATCTTTAGCCATATAAAGGAAAGCGTGAAGCTCCAATGCTTAACGATAATACATCATGTCGCGGACTATAAAAAATAATAATCCGTACGAATTAGTCCATCTTATATAATAAGATGTTAAATGGGTTGCTTAATCAACTTTGGTGAAAACACACATCCCTTGGTTAAAGTTTGGTGTATATAAGAATCCCATAGACGTAGTTGATCCTCTAACTCGTCGTTTCCTTTAGGTCATCTTCTGTAGCCAGTAAAACAATTTATAGTTTTTGCAAAATCTATGATAGTATTTTAGTTTTATTGTTCCATATGACTTCCATAAATGTGTTTAATCATTAAAATGTTTGTAACCAACCAAGATAAAATGATTTTATGTTAATAATATGTATATGCATAAATAATATCTAATTCAACAAATGCAAGTCTTATGCATTAAAAGTGGTCCTATGTATTTTTCAAAAAAATTTACCTCTTTGTTGTCGAACTTAAACGGTCCTATGTATTTCTCGTGGTCGTCTTTTTCGTCTATTGGGTTAACCGCGTTCTTGAAATCAACCTCAGATCCTTTAGTTGAACATAACATGAAACCAATAAACACCACTGCATTTTTAAGTTCAGGTCATAAAAATGTCAAATACTTGATTTAAAATCTTGACTGAAAATGAAAGATGTGAGATGTTTCTCATGGGTCAAAATTGACCCAAGTGTACTCAATACTTGCTACTACCAAGATTATAGCTGTAATAGCATACTTTGTCCATCATAATTAAATTATCAATTAATTATTGAGCATTAAAAAATGAACAAATATGTATTAGGCTACATCAACTAACACATCTTGATAAAAAATACATCAGTTCGTGTTTCGACCCACGTTAAGAATCACTCCTCTGGTCTTTGAATATACCATATTGATCAACTCGTAGTTTGTATACCTCAACCCATTTACTTACGTTAAAGTTATGTTAATTCGCAAGTAGATTTTGTAACTCTTCGTAGTTTACAACCTCTCGATAGAATTACCTTCATTAAATGCAATCTCATGTCACAAGTTGTTTTGATGCAGTGGTTTACAACACACATATAGCCACAAGTATATACATAATACAAAATTACAAACGTGTAATAACAATAGCAAAATTAGAGCATTTAACTACTTACACTTTAAATGATAGATCAGCACCATGGTGAGTATTGTGACACATATGGATGGCGGAGGTGAATTCATTTGTTACCTACTAAAATGAGAATTATTTTTTCATTATGCAAGGATGATTGGATGAAGCATGGGGATTTCGAAATTGAGGAATAAGAGGGTTACCTTTAATCTGATATTTGCTTCAATGGGGATGAAAGGACGGTTTTGCATGTCCTGACAAACCATACAAACATACACATCTCCTGTGGAATAATCATTGCACATATGTAAGAAAATTGTCTCTTTAAAAGACTGACAAACAGCCTATCTAGAGGTTTAAGAAAATATAAACAACAGTTCATCTATTTCAGATCATTAGAAGTAAAAAAACAAATATTATTTTAATTTAGCTATAAAAGTATCTGATATAATAAAAATGGCAATTTAGTTCCATTTTCTGTGACAGGAAAGCAAGATGAAGATACGTATACTTACTTCTAGGAGGTGCAGGAGGTAAACCATTGTGGAGCTCAGCTACACTTCCTGAAGCATCAGTGATGTCTCTGCCAACAATTTTTTATCGGGCTAAGAGAAACCTATATGTGATATCTAAATAACGTTACAGCATGAATCACCAAAAGTTCAGCAAGAATCCCCAAAAGTTCAGCAAGAGTCACCAAAAGTTTAGCAGGAATTACGAAAAGTTCAGTAACTATGTTATCGTGATATCAGTCCCTTCAAAAAATATCATCACAAACAGAAATTTAATTTGACAATAGCTTAATAAACATAACATAATCGTTATGTGTCTCCACCCTTTAACCAAATAATTACTTATACATTAGGGGGGGGGGGGGGTCGACGTAGTTGTTCATAAGCGATTGTTTTATAACTGCGTTTTCTGATAGCATATAGTTAAGCTTTTAGTATTTGGGCAAAATGACACTAATGTTTGTTATCTTATTATTTATTCATATATTATACTTAATCAAGTTTAGAAGTAGTTGTAAGCATATCATATTACTTTAAGCAGATTGAAGACATACCACTAGAGTTCAGCATGCTTATATGCCCCTCACATTTAAGGAACACATGCCTTTTCTAACACTATAGATAAGCAGTTAGAAGGTCTTCGGCACCGGGTAAATCACAAAGTGTCCTTATATACTGTCAGCTTTCAACAAGTGAACTTTTCTAGGAAATCTTCCACTCTACAATAAGCGTAGCATTTGGGTTCACTTGTTAAAACTGGTTACTTGAAACGTTCCCTCCTTTCCAAATTATTTGAAGTTCATGTTCTGTTCTGTTTGTTTTGGTCGAGGCATGACATCACTATCCCACATTTAAGCTCTTTCCAAATAAGACTTCGGCTTTTGGCTGAGGCATGACGTCACTATCCAACATTTAAGATCTTTCCAAATCAGACTTTGGTTTTTTTTGGTAAAGGGGACTATTCCCTAGTAAAATATAATCAGACTTCAGCTAATGTACCTATAGCAAAAGGTTTGCTCGTTTATAGTGGAAAAAAATAATTTGGAAACTGGTTTTCTTGACCAGGCGATGGAGGTGATGGTGGATGTATGCTGATGGTGATGGTGGATATATTATGGTGGTCACAATTGTGTTTTCTAAGTGAATTTAGGAATAGAATGTGTTTGTAACAATTGTCCGTGTTTTGACCTCAAAGACACAATTCACCGAAACGTTCCATGTTTTTCAAATTTTACTAAGTTCATGTTATGTTCTATTTGTTTTGGCGGAGGCATGATGTCAATGTATATTAAAGTTTCAAAATCAGCCACAAATATGAGCTTATGAAACATGAGTCAAAACCAAATAAGTGTGGGTGTTTAACACATGTATTCAAAACTCATGGAGCTTCTGGCTTGAAATGGAATAAGGCTAAAGATAATTCACTTTAATTTTAGATAACGACCTTACATATGTCGTAAAGGTACCCCATCCCTGAAAATCATTGAAAGAAAATAACGATGTAAGCATTAAAACGAAACATCCATAAGTTATTAACAATCTATTTCTAAAATGGTGCTAATAATATAAAGAAAAGTTTATGGGTTTGCGTTAACTATCTTATTGTCGCGTTTGGCAGTCAAAGTATTCCCAATGCTTACAGGATAAACATGTTTTCATTCTCCGTTTTAAGTACTCAGTTTCAAACCAATTGAATAAAATGGATGATCAAATCCTATTTATTCCTTATTTCACGCAAAGTTAAGAGAGTTCAACTCCCATTTCACAATAAATCTATTTTCTATTCCATAAAAAGGTCGTGTCTATCATTGTTTTTCTAGATAATTAGTATCAATATTATGATCATTGTAGCTTTGAACAACAAATGTTGCCTTCTTCAATCAGCTTTATTACAACTATTTATCTGAAATTCCTAATATATAGTAAGATTTAATCAACTTTTAAATGCAACTCCAAACACCCCCAGGTCTAGGATCCTAAAATATAAAACATAATACTCACACAGTAGACCAAAGATGTAGATGTCTTGATAAATAGTACTTTATAGGTGTCGTGGTGCAAAATATTCTATAGTAAGGTTTGGGGCACATTTGGGGTACTAAATATTCTACTGCTAGTCGTGCAGGTTCCGATATTAAGAAATATAAATTACCGAGTTTTGCATATTACGGCATTACAACAAAAAAAGCACAACACCTATTGGCATACAGATCATTGATAGAATTATACTCGAATAGCAACAACCAATAGTTGTTATTTGTAATACATAAATATAATTATATCGGTAAAAACATGTTAATGGTATTTATTATCTATGACATTATATAGATTAATATATCCAGCATACCTTTAGAGCACGATTTGTGACCTTTCCTTTTTGGCACCTCTATCGTTTCCTTGTGGTAATCGTTTTCTTGGTCTACACGATTCCATTACAAACATTAATTAGCCAGAACTATTACAAACAAACATAAGTACAAAACATGAAAAAATCAAATATTTATATCCACAATCTTAGACTTAAATGTATACAACCACTCAAACACACAAAAGTTATGTCTAACACAGTAACACTTCGAGCATATATGCATAGTGTGATACTTTAAATGCCAACACCATACGATAGTTTGTCAGAAGCATTTGATTAACCACCTAGTAAGTACATAAACATCATCAGTTAAATAAAAGTGCATATAAAATCAATCCTAGATTAAACAAATTTAACATGATAATTAAAAACAAATCACTTATACAATTCAAGAATCAATTGTAATTAATTAAAACAATAAGAAAATATTTAATCAAAACCTTGTACCCACCAATTAACACTTAATAAAATATTTAATGCGCGTTGAAATTGAGAGTACACTAATAATCAAAAGTACCATTCTTCCCTAATCATAAAAAATAAAACTCTACAATAAAAAACACAGTCATCTTTGTTGATGAAGAAAACTCCTAAAATTGAGTAATCTAATTTACCTGGATTGTAGATCATCAAATCGTCATCTGATGTAACATATTCAAGATCATGGTAACATTCCATTAATGAACAATATAACTCTACAATAACATACAATCATAGGGATTCGATTTAGAGTTTTTGTGTGCGGGGGTTTTGGGGGGCCGATTAATTTTTTAGGGTTTCGGTGTGAACTGAGCTGATGGTGACGGTGGCCAAACTTTCGATTTTAACATATATCCCCAACAAGAGAGCTTTAGCCTTAAAGTTTAATAAATGATAGATTAGACCCTAAAGATTTATAAATTTTCACCCTCTTTTTCTATAATTTTTGCTCTTTTCGTTTTTGACACATATATTTTTTAACCAATTTTTTACTTTCATTAAACAAAAATACGAAAATTACACATTTCAAGTCCCTATTTTGGATTTTGTTTTACAAAGAAAAAGATATATTTTCTTCTCCTTGGGTGTTTACCCTAACATAATCCCTAAAAATGGGAATACAATGTTCTTATACGGAACACAAGATTTCTATGACTGCGTAATCAAGCGTGTTCACTCTTTGGATATGAGGTATCGTTCAGACTTTTTCTACACTGTCACAAAATGGAGATCTTGTAGCGATCACAACAACGTGGTGAGTATCTACGAGACCAAATGGGACGGAGATTATTATAATATCGCCACAGAATCCTGTACGTGTAACTTACTCCAATTTGCCAAGGAAAAGGTGATTAGTATGAGTTGAAAAAGTTGTTAACCAATGTATTTCTAGGGGTAGTGCATCTACACTTCAATGGAGTGTCAAACGGTAGCATCCACCCGTCCAATATTCTAATTAACAAGTACCAAACAGGTTAGGTAATTGATATTTCAAACATTTTCCGGCAAGTCAATCATTATATTGCATAGGTGATAGTTTTTTGTGGGCTGTGTGTATAAAGGTCAGTGACGTAGTCAACGTGAGCTGATGACACACATAGGTGATAGTTTGTCTCAACTGTTGTGGTTATCAAAGAATACTATGAATCATCCTCATGAAGACGAAAAATGGAAATCCATTCACAATGGGGTGGAGGATTATATCAATTCTCATTTTCCACAACTGTTTAATTCAGTATGTCTTGTAGCGCAGAACTATACTTTTGATGATTTTTTTCCTAAAAATTCTTAGAAGTGATGTTTTATAGAAGTTTTTTCTCTATCATGTGTGATTGCCTATACGTGTGCTCTTATATTAACACGAAAGAAATCCAACCCAGTTATATGAAAAATCTTACTCCTAAGCCTACAGTGCTATATCAATTAGTGCCTAACAACATCTTTATAAATGTCCTGTCTATGGTCTTACCATTTTATAGGTCCATCAGTTGTAAACCATCTTGCGTTGTTGGAGAAATGGGGACAACGTCTTTTCGCTCATCAATGAGCTCCTCCCTGTGGTAAAGAACATTCACATTTTAAGGTTGAAACTAATCTAAGAGAACTTGTTGGCCTAACCTTGATTAATACTTGTCGATTCAATTTCATATTAGAAAGACATAACTAATCACTTTTCATAACCTGGTTAAAAGGCGGTGCAAATTTCTAAGATAAGGCGTACATTATTCCAGTTACACATGCCAATATAGGAAATCCGACAACAATTGGCCAAACTAGAGAAAGCCAATGAGCTACCAGCATCAGCAATCATACCCAATTCATAAGCACCTCCAAGCATATTCGCAGTAAATGAATGAAAAACGACATTAGCCTCCAAACAGATAACAACCACCACCAAAGCAACAACGTCATTCGATACTCTTATGTTCAATTTAAAAGACACAATTAAACATGAAACGGTAATAATAGGTAGCATTCACCATCCCAACAGCACTAACAACTAAAAATAACCAAACCAAAATCTCTTATGTTTTTATGGCCAATTGCTAAATGGTTCCCTTTCCATGCCAACAATATCACGTCGATCATGCTCTCCGTAACTCCATTGTAGTGGATCTATTGCAATGGTGGAAGATTGACCAAGCCAATGCCAAAAAAATTAGATGTTCGGTTCTTAAAACATCAAACGGTAAACACGTTATAACTGAGTTTACATTCTAAAATTGTCGGATACAAAGTTCTATAAACTGATAATGGCGTATCAAAAATGTTGGTGCTGGTCAAACTTCAATGTTGTCCAAATTTCATAGTGTTATAACTCTAATGGAATGCGTTCCTTAAGACGTCTAAGATGACTATCTAGTATTCCAGATGTTTTGCATATGCAACTTTCAGATGATATATAAATGCAAAAACAAACAAGCTGAAACTCCTGACAGTACCCTCAAGAAGCTACCAATTTGCTCCATCATACGTTAATTAACAAGGCGCAACATATTGCATCAACGATGGAGAATATTTACATTATTGTGCAGAAACTTCTAAAAAGTTCTGTTGGTCAACTCAAAAGTCTCGTGGTGGAGGTTCTGAAGATGAAGAAGGACCGGAATCTCTTGGATGCTTGCATTCTTGCTTGGGTGCCAGATTCTCAGGGGAAGCTCTCTTTGGTCTTAACTGCAAATGGAAATGGAAAATCATAAAATTCCAAGAAATGGGCAATGTTGTCTTTGTTGCAGTGTTCTAAACTTGACGTTTGCATTGTTAGTGTAAGCATTTGCAGAACATCCACAATGCATGCATTATATGACAAATACACCGACCTATTGTGTTAATTTGGCAATCTTCAAGTGTCGAGTTGACACTTTGCCTTGTGTTATATATTTGGTTTTGTGTTTCTTTGTTTTATTTCAGGTATAGCCTTTTGGGCTTGTGGCATTGCTGTTGGGCTTTGATGGGCTTCGAAGACGTTGGCCTCTTTACCGTTTGACCAAGTCATATATTACCATAGTCTTTGACTAGGGTTTGGCCAACACACATTCACAACACACATATCTGTGTGTGTGTGCGCAGCTCTCTCTCTCTCTCTCTCTCTTTATCATTTCATCCATGGAGTTTGACCTGGGAGTTTGATTATCATCTTGTATAGCTGAGTGTTTGAGTGATCTATTGTATGTGAGGGAGAACGGATCAACCTAGTTGGGACGTTCTCACCATTTCTTTTGTAATCGTTCAATTAGCATCCGTTTTGGGGACTAATCTCTTTCTGTTTTGTTTAAGTACTTTGATTCATAATAAAATACACCAAGGGGTGGTTGGTTGCGAGTAAAGATCTCTCTTATCAGAGATATTATGTTTATTAACATGGTATCAGAGCACTGGTTGTAGATCTTTCAGCCTATCGAAGCTCTCTCGGTTCTTTTTTATTATAATCATTTTTTGATTTTTCAAAACACTAATTAATTTTTTAGGGTGTTATACTTTGGGTGGTAATTCTTGCTCTCTTGACGTATCTGGAAGCTTGTTTTGGTGGTGCCGTTCGTTTTCTTAAAAAATATTATTAGGGTTTTCACAAACCCTAATTTTATTTTTTAGGGGTTTTGTTTTTGTGGTGCCCATGAAGCTTTAATAGGTGTTGCTGTTGATTTATTCGGCGGTGCCGTTAAAAATCTTGAAGATTGGATTAGGGTTTCTTAAAACCCTAATTTAATTTTTTGGGGTTTTCTCTATTATTGGTATCCTGGTATCACCTTTGGTGGTGCCGTTACCATTTTTTGCTTATTTACACAGGTATATCTGCTAGGGTTTGCTAACCCTAGCTTGTTACTTTTTTGGGGGTTTCTGATTGGTGGTTCACCCATCCTCTAGACTAAGTGAATCTAGAGATTGGGTGTCTTTTTTGTTGTTTCCGCTATAAATCTTCTTTCATTCTTCTTTCTTGCCTCTCTCTTGGTTACTATTGTGGGTCACTGTTGTCTTGTGTGTGGGTGCAAACGGATTCGGTTAACATCTTGACCCACCAGCCTTGACTGTTGTGGATACCTGCTCTGGCCAATCCCTGTCCACAGCCTGACATTTCTGGTGCTCACCTTCTGAGTTTTTATTGTGGTTATATTTTTTCTTGTTCTATCTGCTTTATTTTTTCCTGCCTTGGTTTGTCTGCTTTTTTTCTTTCTGCTTATTGCTTTGGGTGTTTATTGCTCTCTCTGTGTGTGAGTTATGAGTGCTAGTGGTGCTCCTCCTCCACCACCCAATGGTGGTGGAGGAAATGGTGGTGGTGAGGGCTTCCCTGAGACCACCACCAATCCTGTTGCTCTCGTCAGCGATTTGGATGCTGGAAACCCACTTCACATTCATAATAGTGATAATAGTAGCTTTGTCCTTGTCCCTTTCAAGCTGTTGGGGACTGAGAACTATAGGATGTGGAACAATGCTATGAGACTTTCTTTACAAGCTAGGAACAAATTTGCTTTTGTTGATGGGTCTTGCTTAAGAGAGTCTTATACTGATGATGTGTTGTGTGCTCAATGGGATAGATGCAATGCTATGGTTCTTACTTGGATTATGAATGTGGTTTCCAATGATGTTTATATGGGTCTTTTTTATTCTGAAAATGCTGCTAATGTTTGGAAAGAGCTTAATGAAACTTATGACAAGGTTGATGGTTCCATTGTTTATAATTTGCTTCAAAAGATTGGGTCTGTTAAACAAGGGGGTAGTTCTATATCTGATTATTATCATAGGTTAAACACTCTATGGAGAGAGTTTGATGATGTTTCTAAGATGTCTAAATGTGTCTGTGCTGTTAAATGTTCTTGTTCTGCTAGCACTGAATTAGCTTTGCATCAGCAAATCATGAGGCTTATGCAGTTTCTTATGGGGCTTGATGACTGTTATCAACCTGTTAAGACTGCTCTTCTCACCAGGGATCCACTCCCTGATGTTAAGGAAGCTTATGTCACTGTATCTAGAGAGGAATCCCATAGGGGTGTTCCTGATAACTCTGATCATACATAGGCTAAATTGAATGCTACTTCCTTTGCTGCTAAGACCTTTAATCAAAATAGGAGAAACACTCCCAATGTTTCTAATAGAACCCCCAACAAGGGCAATGGGTCTAAAAACTTTAGGGGTCCTAACCCTAATCTTTTGTGCACTCATTGCAATCAAATTGGTCATACTGTTGATAGATGTTTTGAATTGATTGGTTATCCTGCTGGTTATATAAAAAAGGGGGTAATAATCAAAGGCAAACTGTTTTTAAACCCAATTTTAATGCAAATTGTGATATCAAAACTAGAGAAAAACGGGCTTCCACTTGTAATTCTACAAACTCTTTCACCACTGAACAAATGCAGAAGCTTCTTAACTTGAACAATGACTCCTATGGCAACACTCAGTCAAATATGGTAGGTAGAATCTCTTTCTTTAATGCTAATGTTTGGTTCAATGTTAACTTTTCCAAGTTTTTTTGTGGGAACTCTAAATTTCTTGTTAAAACCATTACTTTGGGATGGATTATTGATTCTGGGGCTAACCAACATCTTACCACTTCCACAGTTGGTATGTTAAATGTTGTTGATATTTCCAACCTCAACATCTCTGTTGGTCACCCAAATGGCACTGTTGCCAATATAAGTCACATAGGTGACCTCAAACTTTCTAACAATGTTGTTCTTCATGATGTGTTGGTTGTTCCTGGTTATTGTGTTAGCTTTATGTCTGTTAACAAGCTTATTAAGGATAGTAAATTGTTTGTTGGTTTTGATGAGGATAAATGTTACATTCAGGACTTGGCCAAGGGGACTACTCTAAGGATTGGTAGTGAATCTTGGGGGCTCTACTTGTTTGATGACCTTAAGACTAAAATCCTTGGTACTGTTAATATTGTTGTGACCTTTAACACCTCTATAGATATCTGGCATTGTAGACTTGTTCATCCCTCTAACCAAGTTCTTAGTGCTCTCAAAAATGACTTCAAACTTTCTAAAAACACCTCCATTTCTGTTTGTGAAACTTGTCACATGGATAAACAAACAAGGGAACCCTTTCCTTTGAGTGATGACAAGTCCAGTAAACTTAGTGATCTTGTTCACTTGGACTTGTGGGGCCCTTACAAGGTTCCTAGTAAGGAAGGGTATAGATACTTCCTTACTATCGTGGATGATTACTCTAGAGCTGTGTGGACTTACCATTTGAAATCTAAGGATGAGGTTTTTGAGTGGTTAACTCAATTTATTAATCTTGTTAAAACCCAGTTTGATGCCAAAGTTAAAGTTTTTAGATCTGATAATGGGACTGAATTTGTCAATAACAAAGTACACACTATGCTCTCTTCTCTGGGTATCATCCATCAGACCTCTTGTCCTCATACCCCTCAGCAAAATGGGATTGCTGAAAGGAAACATAGACACCTGCTTATTGTTGCTAGGAGTCTTATGTTTCAGGTTGGGATTCCTATCAATTTTTGGTCTGAATGTATTTTAACTGTTGTTTATTTGATCAACAGGCTCCCCTCTTCTGTCTTAAATGATAGGTCGCCCTATGAATTGCTTTTTAGCAAAAAACCTAATCTCTCTCATTTGAAATGTTTTGGATGTCTGTATTTTTCTACTTGTCTGAAAAACAGTGACAAACTCACACCTAGGTCTGAGAAATGTGTTCTCATTGGTTATTCTTCTGTTAAAAAGGCTTATAAACTGTTTAGCTTGGATAATAGAAAAACTCTTTTCTCTAGGGATGTGAAGTTCTATGAAACTGTCTTTCCTTTCAAAATGAAAAACAATAGTGAAAAGGACTCAACTGATGTAGTTGTTACAAGTGATGTTGATCTCTTAACATTTTTTGATAACCAAACAAATGCAAGTCCTAATGATGATGAGAGAGCATCACCTGGTTTGGATGGTAGGGTTCACCCTACTATTGATGATGCCCCTGAGCATCATCAAGAGGAGAACCCTGCAACCACCATAGGTGAAAATGTGCAAATCTGCTCTGAGGGCAACTTTGAAAATGAAAATTCTTCTAATTATTTCATTGATCATAGTGGGGACCATCCTATAGAAGAGGAGCAGCCTGTTAGAAATTCTAGTAGACCCACTAAGCTGCCTGCTAAGCTTAATGATTTTATTCTTGATAGTATACTCAAGTATGGTATTGAGAAGCATGTTAATTATTCTAAGTTGAATACCACCAACTTTTTTTTTGCTACCACTCTTAACAAATCTGTAACACCCCCAAATTTGTACAACTCAATACAGCGGAAGACTAGTTGGTGTTACGGGATAGCACATTACTCACATCATAGACAACGCATAAAAATCGCGTCGTTTATTAATAAAGCATTTCCATTCATAAATATCAAAGTTACATAGGTCCCAAGTCATATTATTTCATACAAAGTTTTACAAAATATTTGAATGGAAAATATTGTTTAAGTGCGGGCCATGAATTCTTGTCGTCTTCCCGAGAATTACCTTCAAGTACCTGAGATAAGACATGTTAAAAGAAAAGGTCAGCGATAACGCCGAGTGAATTCATAGAGTTTAATAAATTCCATCAATATAATATCAGTATAAAATTATTACTGAAAATCATTTTGTACAAATCATTTTAATAGGCCATAAAATAGCCAAAGTCATTTTATACAAATTCTTATCGAAAATCATAATATAGGCATTTGCCGTAAAAATCATTATACGAGCCAATGTCGTAAAAACATCATACAATACGTCTTATGACGTTGTATAAAATCAAATAAAAACCGTTATATGAATATGGTTATGAAAACCAAAACACGAACATAATATCAATAGTATGACCCAATATTGCTAGTCAGGCAATATATCGTAATTCGGAGCGTCTAGTAGTATTTCGTTAGTTTTTGGATTATTATAAGCCGCATGACATTGTTACCTTACTAAACCAACAACGGGTACCTAACCCGATACCAATTTTGCCCATCTAAAGTAGCGTGTCGTCACAAAGGTCACGCTATGGAAATCTTCTCATACATAAATTCGCTTACCAATCAATGTGGCACGACGGGGATCAACCGTCAAGGCGCGAACTGGGGTGATCGTCCCCAAATAGTACTATTAAATGCATAAGCGTCTACCAAATCCCGGTAGTTCACAATTCATGCTAATGGGACTTTTAGTGACATAACCTAACTTCAATAATCGATTTAATTTCATCTATCGGGTCCTTTAATCATTTATCGGGTCATACAATTGGGTCATTCAATCATTCGGGTCCAAAATCAATAAACAAACAATCGGGACAAATGGTGTCCTATTTTATAAAACTAACATGTTATCTCCCTCGCGGGTTTATAAAACATTTATAAAAACATTTAAAAGAGTGCGAGGCTATGAACTCACGTTGATGTGGGAAGGCGGGTTATCGGCAATTCGGACGTACGGTACGTGCTTCAATCACGGAAACCTATATAAATAATAATCGGTCTTAGACTCATGTCCAATGACTTTATAAAAATAGCAATTATGTATACATATGATGATTATATATATATGATGATCAAGTCGGTTTACATATTCTCGTTTACTCATTTTAGTGTTATATGTCGATAACTTTTATACTAGTCTTCTCGTTTTACCTATTTACGTGTTTTAGGTCCAATAAACCTATTATAAGTTATTTAACTTATTTTAATCTATTTTGTACTTATATTATCAGTACTTAAACTTTACAAGTTGGGCCCAAATGGGTTAAGCCCAATAAGTTCTTTTTAAAAGTTTTTATCTTATTTAGTCCAATTATTAGTCCAATATGCTTAATTAGCTCGTAAATGTCCGTATTTCTTATAGTTCGGGTTTTATCGGTTTTTACTTGTATTAGATACTTATATATCAGTATATGACTTTTATAAACTTTACATTAGACGGGTTTGGTCGTCTAAGTTTTATTTGGCGAAAAACGTTAATTTTACGGCAATAGCCGAAAAAGTCGTAAAAATCAAGTTTATAGTTTTATATCTTATAAGACATAACAAGTTACCATTTTTATAAAATGTCCACTTATTTAACCTTTAACATATTTATATAAATAAAATTCATGAGTTAGTGGGTTTTAACTTTACATTTTATACAATATAATTTTGAGTGCTTATATAATAGTATTATACTTTATTTTTCAAAAATCTGATTTTTATCTTCACTTTCACCAAAACTGCCATATCTTGAGTTCTATATGGAGATAGAAGCTCAAATTTTTATCACATAAACTAAATGATATGTGATACATTTAACTCTCCTATAGCTACTGTTGAATCATCTTCTAAATATTTTCTAAAAATCGTCCAAAACAGTGAACTCAGATTTATACCTTAAACTTGTTTTGATCATATCTCACTCATTACTTTGATTCCATTGCATGGACAACTCTCACATGTGTACAAGACCCATAGCTTACTGTAAATGGATTCTACTTCATCATTTTATCAGTCCATGACCTGTTTATTTACTGTTTTATACAGCCAACAAATTTAACCAAGATTTTAACCTTGTTTCTTATGGTTTTTCACCTTTTTAATCATGTTTATCAACACCAAATCCCCACATAACATTTTTATCATCATATAATCATCATAAAAATATACAATAGGAAATGAAATACATGTTTACATAATTAAAATAACAAGAAGATGAGGAGGACAATCTTTATACCACCATGATGATGTAGGTTATGGTTTGGACATGGTTTTTGATGGAGAAACTTGTGATGCACCAAGACCATCTTCAAGACCACCATTCTTCATGTATACCTTGTGGAAAATCAGCCTCAAGACACTATGAAAACTCCTCCATGGATGTTATAATCACCACCATTCAAGAGAGCTTCAAAAAGGCTTCAACATATGTAGAAATAACATAGGATTCCAAGGTTAATTTTTGATCAAAATGGTGTTTGTGGGTGAGGATGGGACGGCACAAAATGGAGAGTAGAGAGGATTTGTGTGGTATTGCATGGTGAGAAATGGTATGTGTGAGTAGTTTGATGGTTTTGACTAGTTAGTGTGGTGATAAAGCTTAACTTGTAAGCTTTGTTACAAGTGTAAGTGTATTATTTACACTTTGACACCTCAAACGGTGTTGTGGCTATAGTTTGGCCGGTTTTGATGGGGGTGGGGCAAGTGTCCCACTTGTCTCATCCCTATTTATTTACGGGTACTCCTCGATTCTAGTTTCCTCGATTTGCGTGCCCTCGGGTCGTTTTACGAAAAACGTTTTTATAAATTATGAATCAACATCACAAAACGAATCCAATAAAAATTGTCTCATCAAAAACGAAGTTAGAAAACGTAAATACGAAATCCTAAGGTTTCCGGTTTAGTCGTAAAGGACGTTAAAATAAAATCGTAAGTCCTAATCTCTTCTCGTAAATTTGTGAGTTTGTGAACTAACACAAATTAAAACTCCAAAATAATATTTACGGATAAATTTATTTTCTGAAATGTCGGATTGTCACCAAAGACGGTGTATGTAAACGTAAGAACGTAACGTTGAATCCTCCGGTTTAGACGTAGTCGACGCTACTTCAAGACATAAATCCAAATTTCTTCCCAAAAATAAGTGAGCTCATAATATAACATTAAAATAATGTTTTTAAATAATATCTGAGAATAAAATATCAACCATAAATTGACGGATTGTCACAGCATTTACCCCTAAACAGGATCTTTGTCCTCAAAGATCATCTTACCTTACTACTCGCTTCTTATAGAGTTAAAGCCATGTGGGTATTTCCTCCACATTCGGTCTTTTCTCACCAGTGTAATCCATTATAATACGCGAGTTTCATCCAACATAACTACGGGAATAAGATCAGGCTAAATGTTGACTTACTTTCTCTATACATGAGGTTCACGGGTTTCTGATGCATGCAACTTTTCGCCGATCTAAAC
Organism: Glebionis coronaria; assembly: GCA_025667525.1. NCBI lineage: Eukaryota > Viridiplantae > Streptophyta > Magnoliopsida > Asterales > Asteraceae > Glebionis > Glebionis coronaria. The sequence continues at coordinate 113,107 of JANFOE010000679.1, forward strand.
TTTACTAAGGAACAATCAGATTCTCACTTGATAGATATTCCATCAAGTTCGATATACGAAACATAATTCACGCAGTTCTTGAAGTCCTAGGGTAGATCCAGCTTGTATGCCTTTCAAACCAATCTTCTTACATCGTCTCTATTGTCCCATACAACGGGGACTTATATCCCATGATTTGTCAGATCATGAATTCATTTTTCCAAGTTTTAAAAATTGTGGCATAACTTCGCTACCCATTTGGCACTTCAAGATCTACATTCCACATTCACATAACCTCTTGCCCAATATCGGCAGTCAATAATCAGATCCTAATTTCAACAATCATTTCAGATCTCGCGGGTCGGGTATTTTGCAAGGTTAGGTTCGCCATCAAAGGAAACCTTAAACCTAAAAGACATGTCCAACTTACAATGGATGTATGTCGGGTGTCTTCATCTCAACTCCGGCTTACAAATGCTCTAATATTTAGATCCTAACAAGATTCGATCTCAATCCTAATACGATGATTATCAATGATAATATTTCCAAAGGAAAACGATTATACGGTCTATTACCAAAGGTCAATCATTCAAACATAAAATAGCACTTATATTACTTTGTATCGTTACTTTACCTCGTCCCTTCGATTTGGGGTGGTATATAGTACTCTCATCAAGGTTCGTTCTCAATGATTTCTGAGCAAATCTCTAGAAATTCAATGCGAAGCGAGGATCTTGATAAAGATGTTCGATACAGGCACACTATGTTTACATAACTCTTTTGCATTTATCATTAACGGGAATGATATTAACAGATTTGGTCAGTCTGTCGACGATGACCCAAATCGAATCAAATTCAGATGATGACCTTTGCAATAGCTAGACGTTTACTAATGTATGAGGCGATGTCTACCTTCATAATTTCCATCAGTACAATTTCTTCAGACAAAGATACTTTTAGTCATAAATGACATAAATAGAATACTTATACTTACAAATTCCAACATAACTATATCTCACAATCCTCTATATTTAGACAATCACATGTGGTCTTTAAAACATTCAGCGCTATCGGCTTCTCAATTTTTAATGGTTCATATTAGCCGCGAACCCCTTTTTTATTATCTATATTATCTCTTTTTACAAACATTGTTTATTTTTATATCGTTCAGCAATTTATGTTGCACCTTCATTATTAAGGAATATGTCCTAACTTGTTCTTTATCTTTTCTACATAATGCGTCGGTGTCTATATTCACTTCTCATGATGATATAATTATCATGTCCACAATTCACTCAGATATTCTTTCTATATTATGCGTCAGTAATTACGTTCACCTTCCTGATGAAATAAATATCACAACCGTATTTATTCAAAATTCTTTTTTCATATCTTCTATGTTTTAGTTTCTTCTCAACTATCATTTTTTATCCGTTTTACTCAATCTGTCGTCTAAAGCGTCGATAATTATTATAATTAATTAAATATTTATTAGTTAATTTTTATGAAGCGTAAACGTAAAAGTTTTAAATTTCTTAGTTCGACCAATTATATAAAATGTTCAAAATAAATTTGAGTTTAATTAACAAGATTTTCGTTGATTTATCGAAAATAATTAATAAGATTCGTAAATGTTCGAAAAACCTTTGTTTATACTTTGGTCAAAATTTTCTAAGTTGAAAAGCAAAAATTTTCGTTTCAAATTTCAAGTCATAAATTATATAGTTTCCTCAATCCTTCTTAAGTTGTCTTAAGGTATGCAAAAACATTTACCCCTAAACAGAAGTTTAGTTAAATGGTTTGTGTATAAGGGAATAATCCCTTAAAAATCCTTTGTTAAAACATTTGTCAAAATATATTTGCACTTTCTTTTTAGTATATCTCAATTTTAAATGACTTCTAAATTTTAGAGAGTCAGTTTATATTCCATTATCTATTAATCACACGGTTAAATCATGTAAATGATTAAGTCTTAAATCTCATGTTAAATATTCAAGATACAGGTTTTAATTGTTCGGCCAATTCAGGGCAATCTATAAATAATTATTAACTCATTCTTATTCTTATAAACAGACATATAATCCTTAATGATCACAAGCATGAATTTATCAATTTACAGCCTACACACGTGATTCACCAAATTTATGAATGCTACATGTGTGTTAGTCAATCCAAACGACATTACGTGAAACTCATAATATTCATTACAAGTACCGGATGTAGTGATTGGAATAAATAATCTTCTTCGCGGATTCGAAGTTGATAATAACCATGCCGTGGATCAAATCTTAAAAACCTTGTAAATGATCGAACAAATCTTCCATTTCGAGTTATGGATTTCGTTTTCGATTGTCAATTTACTCAGTTCACAGTAATCTATAAATATAAGGAATGATAACACCATAGCTCTTCATGATGACAGGCTTGGTATAATAAAATCTTTCTCCGACAACTCTCAGTTGTACGGTAATTCCTTCAATTTAGATGGTGCTGACGTACAGTGCACACGCCACAGGTGCAGCACCGAGAATATAATCAATACCAATTTCAACTTGCCTTAATGGCGAAAGTCTAAGTAATTCATCAACAAATACTTCCTAAAGTTTTAGATAACATAAACATCTTTTAATAAATTTATTTTAAGTTCTTAATACAGGATATGGTCATCCATCATGAATTATTTAGATTACTTTTGATAATCAACATCTTATCTTTTAGGGAATTCTACTCGAGTTCCCATCAATTAAGACAATGTCGTCATGTCATAATCAATCAATCCATTCTACTGGCACTATCAACTTTCCAGTTTTTATTGCCGTCGATAAGATGTGAACTTCTCAAAAGTCTAATAATAACTCATAATCCTTCACAAGTTCAAGGATATATGGAGACACAACTTTCATCTAAAGAGTAAGGTCAACGCAAAATCTATGCGAGATAATTTCAAATCAGATACAGACGAAAACATTTAACGAATATGAACATATCCCATGTTTTCATAATTTTAGTACGCATTCGAAAGCTCCTCGGATCGTTACCCAGGTCATTCAAATGAAATCAAATCAAAAGAAATGATAGGAACGTCGATACATCCAGTCGGGTATCAATACTCGGTAATCGGATACTTTTCCTAAGAATCTCACTACAGGAGAATTGGACAAGAAAGAATTGTCAATTTTCAAATAAGACAATTTCCACAGATGAGTAAATTCGACTCAGAAGAATAGATGCTACAGGCACATATGTAGGTGTCCCTAACATTATGTCCTTATTTTTCACTTCTTGCAGATCTGATAAAATTTAATATTTTACAATCTTTAAAGAGAACGTAGTGTTTATTCATTGGTTTTATGGTGACTACTAATCAGCCTTGCATGGTCTATTCCAAATTGTATGTAGGCGCGCAACTATATACAATTTCAAGATTAACGATGCAATACTCAGTTCGTCAAAATTTTATCATCATGTGTATAATAAAAACATTTTCATGCTTAATTCTTAAATAAGAATCAAAAATAAATTTTCAAAGATTTTCTTTGTCATGAAAGCAATTAAGTTTCCACAGTGTTTCATAAACAACTTCATTTTGATATCAATCACTCGTAAATCTCACTTTGAATAATCCTTATTGTGTTGAAAATTAAATTTTCTCAAAGGATACCGTTTTAACTTTATAAAAATAATGAGTGATCTGCAAAATAGTGATGAGGAGTTGTTCACCAAGAATTAACTATAATATAATAGGAAATGAGCTTAGCCAAACAATCATGAGGTTCATGACTTCGATGGCACTCAGGAATACAAAGAGAATAATCCACAACGTAACTCAAATCAAGATAAGTACTTGTTCAATGGTTGCATCACTAATGCGAACATTAGGATGAAGCAATAAAGGATAGATAACATCGATACATGTAGAATTTAGCAATCAACGGTAGTCTTTTCATTAATCACAAACAAGTCAAAATTGTACCGTAACACATTACGTGTCACTATGTCATACAATTCTCAGAACTCATCCTACCAACTGATATCTCATTTAAGTTAGGGATTATTTTTAAAAGATACCACAATGAATACTAATCTACAAGGGTCATTAGGTGTTCCACATGTCCCGAAAGATCCATCTGTCTCAGTTCAGAAGAAGATTTCTTCAATTAATTTCTTGGACACTGGGCATCCTCATTAGTGGACAATGGCCTAGGAACAACCTTTAACACGAAACTACAATCATTTAAAACCTTATAATTCAATCACAGAACTTAACGACTTATATTAACAATCTCATATTCCATATGGGTTAAATTTTACTTTATTCAAGTTTCAACCACTTTTATACTCAATTCGATATCCTACCTCATTTTCCAATACTTTCAATCTTATTCTTCGGCCTTGTAAAGGAAATGAAAGCTCAATATGATCAACACTTAATTTCCAATCCTATATCTCTTACAACAACACTTATCAAATGAGTCACTAGTATGAAATGACTTGATCATTCAACTAGACTTCTCGGAAAGGTACTAGTGCCATGAGGCTTTTGGGTAATGGTTCCAATGAAGCCTCAAGTGCAACATTCACCCTTTCAATTTCAATTTAAGAATTGGATGACAACGAATCATATGACATCTTTCTAGGTGGTAACGTTTTGTCAAACTCCACTCTATAAGGAAAGATCGTCATGACATCAATATCAGATTTAATCTCACCAATTCTTTTTCAATATCACGATCAACTAATATCTACATTTCTACGAATATAAACCATTTGTTGGGATCATAAATATCCACAACTTGGTTTAGATCTAGGATAGCTAGAATTCCAATGAGAATAGCTTAGATTAATTTACTAGGGGATTTAGGGTTTCTTGTGACAATCTACGTCGTATAAATACCTCGTATAAATATCAAAATAATCATCAAACAATCATGTAATAAAATTACATCATATATATATATATATAATCCAAGTTATATATATATTAAGATAACACTTCTCGGTCTGGCCTTGTCGGTAACTCGGGAATTCTTCGGCACCGTTATAGTCAAAAGATTTTTAGAAAAATGTTTATAGTTAAAAGATTATGAAAAGTTTTAATCAAAACCTTAGTTTTAAAAATCTTTCGTTCTCTATAACGAGAGCTCTGATACCAAACTGTAACACCCCCAAATTTGTACAACTCAATACACCGGAAGACTAGTTGGTGTTACGGGATAGCACATTACTCACATCATAGACAACGCATAAAAATCGCGTCGTTTATTAATAAAGCATTTCCATTCATAAATATCAAAGTTACATAGGTCCCAAGTCATATTATTTCATACAAAGTTTTACAAAATATTTGAATGGAAAATATTGTTTAAGTGCGGGCCATGAATTCTTGTCGTCTTCCCGAGAATTACCTTCAAGTACCTGAGATAAGACATGTTAAAAGAAAAGGTCAGCGATAACGCCGAGTGAATTCATAGAGTTTAATAAATTCCATCAATATAATATCAGTATAAAATTATTACTGAAAATCATTTTGTACAAATCATTTTAATAGGCCATAAAATAGCCAAAGTCATTTTATACAAATTCTTATCGAAAATCATAATATAGGCATTTGCCGTAAAAATCATTATACGAGCCAATGTCGTAAAAACATCATACAATACGTCTTATGACGTTGTATAAAATCAAATAAAAACCGTTATATGAATATGGTTATGAAAACCAAAACACGAACATAATATCAATAGTATCACCCAATATTGCTAGTCAGGCAATATATCGTAATTCGGAGCGTCTAGTAGTATTTCGTTAGTTTTTGGATTATTATAAGCCGCATGACATTGTTACCTTACTAAACCAACAACGGGTACCTAACCCGATACCAATTTTGCCCATCTAAAGTAGCGTGTCATCACAAAGGTCACACTATGGAAATCTTCTCATACATAAATTCGCTTACCAATCAATGTGGCACGACGGGGATCAACCGTCAAGGCGCGAACTAGGGTGATCGTCCCCAAATAGTACTATTAAATGCATAAGCGTCTACCAAATCCCGGTAGTTCACAATTCATGCTAATGGGACTTTTATTGACATAACCTAACTTTAATAATCCATTTAATTTCATCTATCAGATCCTTTAATCATTTATCGGGTCATACAATCGGGTCATTCAATCATTCGGGTCCAAAATCAATAAACAAACAATCGGGACAAATGGTGTCCTATTTTATAAAACTAACATGTTATCTCCCTCGCGTGTTTATAAAACATTTGTAAAAACTTTTAAAAGAGTGCGAGGCTATGAACTCACGTTGATGTGGGAAGGCGGGTTATCGGCAATTCGGACGTACGGTACGTGCTTCAATCACGGAAACCTATATAAATAATAATCGGTCTTAGACTCATGTCCAATGACTTTATAAAAATAGCAATTATGTATACATATGATGATTATATATATATGATGATCAAGTGGGTTTACATATTCTCGTTTACTCATTTTAGTGTTATATGTCGATAACTTTTATACTAGTCTTCTCGTTTTACCTATTTACGTGTTTTAGGTCCAATAAGCCTATTATAAGTTATTTAACTTATTTTAATCTATTTTGTACTTATATTATCAGTACTTAAACTTTACAAGTTGGGCCCAAATGGGTTAAGCCCAATAAGTTCTTTTTACAAGTTTTTATCTTATTTAGTCCAATTATTAGTCCAATATGCTTAATTAGCTCGTAAATGTCCGTATTTCTTATAGTTCGGGTTTTATCGGTTTTTACTTGTATTAGATACTTATATATCAGTATATGACTTTTATAAACTTTACATTAGACGGGTTTGGTCGTCTAAGTTTTATTTGGCGAAAAACGTTAATTTTACGGCAATAGCCGAAAAAGTCGTAAAAATCAAGTTTATAGTTTTATATCTTATAAGACATAACAAGTTACCATTTTTATAAAATGTCCACTTATTTAACCTTTAACATATTTATATAAATAAAATTCATGAGTTAGTGGGTTTTAACTTTACATTTTATACAATATAATTTTGAGTGCTTATATAATAGTATTATACTTTATTTTTCAAAAATCTGATTTTTATCTTCACTTTCACCAAAACTGCCATATCTTGAGTTCTATATGGAGATAGAAGCTCAAATTTTTATCACATAAACTAAATGATATGTGCTACATTTAACTCTTCTATATCTACTGTTGAATCATCTTCTAAATATTTTCTAAAAATCGTCCAAAACAGTGAACTCAGATTTATACCTTAAACTTGTTTTGATCATATCTCACTCATTACTTTGATTCCATTGCATGGACAACTCTCACATGTGTACAAGACCCATAGCTTAATGTAAATGGATTCTACTTCATCATTTTATCAGTCCATGACCTGTTTATTTACTGTTTTATACAGCCAACAAATTTAACCAAGATTTTAACCTTGTTTCTTATGGTTTTTCACCTTTTTAATCATGTTTATCAACACCAAATCCCCACATAACATTTTTATCATCATATAATCATCATAAACATATACAATAGGAAATAAAATACATGTTTACATAATTAAAATAACAAGAAGATGAGGAGGACAATCTTTATACCACCATGATGATGTAGGTTATGGTTTGGACATGGTTTTTGATGGAGAAACTTGTGATGCACCAAGACCATCTTCAAGACCACCATTCTTCATGTATACCTTGTGGAAAATCAGCCTCAATACATATGAAAACTCCTCCATGGATGTTATAATCACCACCATTCAAGAGAGCTTCAAGAGGGCTTCAACATATGTAGAAATAACATAGGATTCCAAGGTTAATTTTTGATCAAAATGGTGTTTGTGGGTGAGGATGGGACGGAATAAAATGGAGAGTAGAGAGGATTTTTGTGGTATTTCATGGTGAGAAATGGTATGTGTGAGTAGTTTGATGGTTTTGACTAGTTAGTGGGGTGATAAAGCTTAACTTTTAAGCTTTGTTACAAGTGTAAGTGTATTATTTACACTTTGACACCTCAAAGGGTGTTGTGGCTATAGTTTGGCCGGTTTTGATGGGGGTGGGGCAAGTGTCCCACTTGTCTCATCCCCATTTATTTACGGGTACTCCTCGATTCTAGTTTCCTTGATTTGCGTGCCCTCGGGTCGTTTTACGAAAAACGTTTTTATAAATTATGAATCAACGTCACAAAACGAATCCAATAAAAATTGTCTCATCAAAAACGGAGTTAGAAAACGTAAATACGAAATCCTAAGGTTTCCGGTTTAGTCGTAAAGGACGTTAAAATAAAATCGTAAGTCCTAATCTCTTTTCGTAAATTTGTGAGTTTGTGAACTAACACAAATTTAAAACTCCAAAATAATATTTCCGGATAAATTTATTTTCTGAAATGTCGGACTGTCACCAAAGACGGTGTATGTAAACGTAAGCACGTAACGTTGAATCCTCCGGTTTAGACGTAGTCGACGCTACTTCAAGACATAAATCCAAAATTCTTCCCAAAAATAAGTGAGCTCATAATATAACATTAAAATAATGTTTTTAAATAATATCTGAGAATAAAATATCAACCATAAATTGACGGATTGTCACAAAATCTGTTGAACCATCCACCTACTATGAAGCTGTGAAAGATAGTAGGTGGGTTGAGGCTATGAACAATGAAATTGAAGCCCTTTTAAGGAACAATACTTGGACCTTATGTGATTTACCTGCTAATAGAAAGGCTATTAACAATAAATGGATCTATAAGATACAAGTCTTCTGGTCTTGTTGACAAGTTTAAAGCTAGGGTTGTTGTTAAAGGTTATAGTCAAAGGGAAGGCATTGATTTTGATGAGACTTTCAGTCCTGTTGTTAAAATGGTTATTGTTAGGTGTCTTGTTAGCATTGTTGTCTCTAATGATTGGCCTCTCTTTCAACTTGATGTTAACAATGCTTTCTTGTATGGTGATCTTGATGAGGACATTTATATGTCTCTTCCTTTGGGCTTCAATTGCAAGGATAAAGGTAAGGTGTGCAAGCTTAATAAAGCTTTGTATGGTTTCAAGCAAGCCCCAAGGCAGTGGAATGCAAAACTTACCACTGTCTTGGTTGAGCATGGCTTTTGCCAAAGTAAGTTTGATTACTCTCTTTACACCAAACAGAATGGTAACATGTTTATTTCTCTTCTTGTTTATGTTGATGACTTTATCATCACCGGTAACTGCATTGAGGAAATTGAATCATTTAAATGCTTTTTGAAAACCAAATTCATGATTAAAGATCTTGGCATTATGAGATATTTTTTAGGTATTGAGGTCCTAGAAAACTCCGATGGGATCTACATGACCCAAAGAAAGTACTGTCTTGAGCTCATACATGAGTTTGGTTTGCTTGCTGCTAAACCAGTAGCAACCCCATTACCAGAAAATTGTGTTTTGGTTGTTGATGAAAGCAAGGATGATAAATTTCTTTTAAATATTTTTGAGTATCAAAGATTACTAGGGAGACTTATTTACTTAAACCATACCAGACCTGATATATCTTATGTTGTTCATTGCCTTAGCCAACACATGCATGCACCCCTTCAGTCACATCTTAAAATAGCCTTAAGGGTTATTAGATACCTCAAGAACTCCCCTGGGATTGGTATCCAGTTCTATAAGGATACCTCTTTAAAGGTGTCTTGTTTCACTGATGCTGATTGGGCCAAATGTCTTAAAACCAGGAAGTCTGTGTCTGGATACTGTGTTTTTCTTGGAAGGTATCTTGTCTCTTGGAAGAGCAAGAAGCAACCCACAGTATCTAGATCCTCAGTTGAGGCTGAGTATAGGTGTATGGCCAGTGCTACTTGTGAGGTTATTTGGATCACCAACTTGCTTAGTGATCTAAGGATCAAGTCCTTGTTTCATGTTGATCTTTATTGTGATAGCAGTTCTGCTATTCAGATTGCTGCCAATCCCGTCTTTCATGAGAGGACTAAACATTTTGAAGTTGATCTTCATTTGGTAAGGGAAAAGGTTCAGGATGGTGTTATCATCACCATCAAGGGTGCTTCTCTTGATCAAACTGCTGACATCTTTACTAAGGCTCATGGCATTCATCAACACCTGAAATTATGCAAGCAGTTGAGGCTGGTAAACATGTTTGGTGTTTAACTTTGTGCTCTCTCACTTATCAGATTGAGGAAGGGTGTTAATATGGCAATCTTCAAGTGTCGAGTTGACACTTTGCCTTGTGTTATATATTTGGTTTTGTGTTTCTTTGTTTTATTTCAGGTATAGCCTTTTGGGCTTGTGGCATTGCTGTTGGGCTTTGATGGGCTTTGGAGACGTTGGCCTCTTTACCGTTTGACCAAGTCATATATTACCCTAGTCTTTGACTAGGGTTTCGCCATCACACATTCACAACACACATATCTGTGTGTGTGCGCATCTCTCTCTCTCTCTCTCTCATTTCATCCATGGAGGTTGACTTGGGAGTTTGATTATCATCTTGTATAGCTGAGTGTTTGAGTGATCTATTGTATGTGAGGGAGATCGGATCAACCTAGTTGGGACATTCTCACCATTTCTTTTGTAATCGTTCGATTAGCATCCGTTTTGGGGACTAATCTCTTTCTGTTTTGTCTATGTACTTTGATTCATAATAAAATACACCAAGGGGTGGTTGGTTGGGTGTAAAGATCTCTCTTGTCAGTGATATTGTGTTTATTAACATGGTATCAGAGCACTGGTTGTAGATCTTTCAGCCTATCGAAGCTCTCTCAGTTCTTTTTTATTATAATCATTTTTTGATTTTTCGAAACCCTAATTAATTTTTTAGGGTTTTATACTTTGAGTGGTGATTCTTGCTCTCTTGACGTATCTGGAAGCTTGTTTTGGTGGTGCCGTTCATTTTCTTGAAAAATATTATTAGGGTTTTCACAAACCCTAATTTTATTTTTTAGGGGTTTTGTTTCTGTGGTGCCCATGAAGCTTTAATAGGTGTTGCCGTTGATTTATTTTGTGGTGCCGTTAAAAATCTTGAAGATTGGATTAGGGTTTCTTAAAACCCTAATTTAATTTTTTGGGGTTTTTTCTATTATTGGTATCCTGGTATCACCTTTGGTGGTGCCGTTACCATTTTTTGCTAATTTACACAGGTATATCTGCTAGGGTTTGCTAACCCTAGCTTGTTACTTTTTTGGGGGTTTCTGATTGGTGGTTCACCCATCCTCTAGACTAAGTGAATCTAGAGATTGGGTGTCTTTTTTGCTGTTTCCGCTGTAAATCTTCTTTCATTCTTCTTTCTTGCATCTCTCTTGGTTACTATTGTGGGTCACTGTTGTCTTGTGTGTGGGTGCAAAAGGATTCGGTTAACATCTTGACCCTCCAGCCTTGACTGGTGTGGATACCTTCTCTGGCCAATCCCTGTCCACAGCCTGACATTTCTGGTGCTCACCTTCTGAGTGTTTATTGTGGTTATATTTTGTCTTGTTCTATCTGCTTTATTTTTTCCTGCCTTGGTTTGTCTGCTTTTTTTCTTTCTGCTTATTGCTTTGGGTTTTTATTGCTCTCTCTGTGTGAGTTATGAGTGCTAGTGGTGCTCCTCCTCTACCACCTAATGGTGGTGGAGGAAATGGTGGTGGTGGGGGCTTCCCTGAGACCACCACCAATCATGTTGCTCTCATCAGCGATTTGGATGATGGAAACCCACTTCACATTCATAATAGTGATAATAGTAGCTCTGTCCTTGTCCCTTTCAAGCTGTTGGGGACTGAGAACTATAGGATGTGGAACAATGCTATGAGACTTTCTTTACAAGCTAGGAAAAAATTTGCTTTTGTTGATGTGTCTTGCTTAAGAGAGTCTTATACTGATGATGTGTTGTGTGCTCAATGGGATAGATGCAATGATATGGTTCTTACTTGGATTATGAATGTGGTTTCCAATGATATTTATATAGGTCTTTTTTATTCTGAAAATGCCGCTAATGTTTGGAAAGAGTTTAATGAAACTTATTACAAGGTTGATGGTTCCATTGTTTATAATTTGCTTCAAAAGATTGGGTCTGTTAAACAAGGGGGTAGTTCTATATCTGATTATTATCATAGGTTAAACACTCTATGGAGAGAGTTTGATGATGTTTCTAAGATTCCTAAATGTGTCTGTGCTGTTAAATGTTCTTGTTCTGCTAGCATTGAATTAGCTTTGCATCAGCAAATCATGAGGCTTATGCAGTTTCTTATGGGGCTTGATGACTGTTATCAGCCTGTTAGGACTGCTCTTCTCACCAGGGATCCACTCCCTGATATTAAGGAAGCTTATGTCACTGTATCTAGAGAGGAATCCCATAGGGGTGTTCCTGATAACTCTGATCATACATAGGCTAAATTGAATGCTACTTCCTTTGCTGCTAAGACCTTTAATCAAAATAGGAGAAACACTCCCAATGTTTCTAATAGAACCCCCAACAAGGGCAATGGGTCTAAAAACTTTAGGGGTCCTAACCCTAATCTTTTGTGCACTCATTGCAATCAAATTGGTCATACTGTTGATAGATGTTTTGAATTGATTGGTTATCCTGCTGGTTATATAAAAAAGGGGGGTAATAATCAAAGGCAACCTGTTTTTAAACCCAATTTTAATGCAAATTGTGATATCAAAACGGGAGAAAAACAGGCTTCCACTTGTAATTCTCCAAACTCTTTCACCACTGAACAAATGTAGAAGCTTCTTAAATTGATCAATGACTCCTATGGCAACACTCAGTCCAATATGGTAGGTAGAATCTCTTTCTTTAATGCTAATGTTTGGTTCAATGTTAAATTTTCCAAGTTTTTTTTGTGGGAACTCTAAATTTCTTGTTAAAACCATTACTTTAGGATGGATTATTGATTCTGGGGCTAACCAACATCTTACCACTTCCACAGTTGGTATGTTAAATGTTGTTGATATTTCCAACCTCAACATCTCTGTTGGTCACCCCAATGGCACTGTTGCCAATATAAGTCACATAGGTGACCTCAAACTTTCTAACAATTTTGTTCTTCATGATGTGTTGGTTGTTCCTGGTTATTGTGTTAGCTTGATGTCTGTTAACAAGCTTATTAAGAATAGTAAATTGTTTGTTGGTTTTGATGAGGATAAATGTTACATTCAGGACTTGGCCAAGGGGACTACTCTGGGGATTGGTAGTGAATCTTGGGTGCTCTACTTGTATGATGACCTTAAGAGTAAAAGCCTTGGTACTGTTAATACTGCTGTGACCTTTAACACCTCTATAGATATCTGGCATTGTAGACTTGGTCATCCCTCTGACCAAGTTCTCAATGCTCTCAAAAATGACTTCAAACTTTCTAAAAACACCTCCATTTCTGTTTGTGAAACTTGTCACAGGGATAAACAAACAAGGGAACCCTTTCCCTTGAGTGATCACAAGTCCAGTAAACTTGGTGATCTTGTTCACTTGGACTTGTGGGGCCCTTACAAGGTTCCTAGTAAGGAAGGGTATAGATACTTCCTTACTATTGTGGATGATTACTCTAGAGCTGTGTGGACTTACCTTTTGAAATCTAGGATGAGGTTTTTGAGTGGTTAACTCAATTTATTAATCTTGTTAAAACCCAGTTTGATGCCAAAGTTAAAGCTTTTAGATCAGATAATGGGACTGAATTTGTCAATAACAAAGTACACACTATGCTCTCTTCTCTGGGTATCATCCATCAGACCTCTTGTCCTCATACCTGTGAGAACCCGTACTTTCCCAGCATTATTTTATTCTTTTTATTCGTGCTTTTTGAATTTTCCAACGTATTACGTTTTCTTGAATACTTTATATGTAAATCCTAAGATTTTTAAATTATACTTTTAAATATTATTTCGTTCATTGACAATGCTTCATATGGAATTATAAAATTTTTATTTTATTTTTCCATATTTAATTTAAATCAAAGTTTTTTTGATTTAAAATCATCCGCGTGCGTTTTACAACGAGTTTATTCAAAAACAATGTACAACGAGAATTCCTAGTGATCGCGATACCGACGGATGCCCAAAATATTACGTTTATTTATCGATTGTTTCGATAATTAATATTTTCGATGATGTCGTTTTAATTACGTATTAAGTCGTGTCGAGAAATCGTATAATCATTTCTATGATGCATTGTAACTTTTGAAAAGTATTTTTACGAAACCCGAGCCCCGTAAATATTTTCAAGATTTACTAATAGATATTTTCTACCCTTTAAAACTTTTAATTGTTTTTAAGTCCACAAGTTTGCAAATTGGCAACTTAAGTCCCTCCACTACCAACATATATAAATCAAAATTTCCACCAACAAACACATACAATCACAACTTTTATAAAAATTTCACCAACACTCTCTCCCCACCCTTGTTTTTCCGTCACATCTCAACCCACAAACACCCTCAAATTTTGATTTTCTACTATGAATCAATCAAAACAAATTTAAGACCCAACCTTATAATCCAATGGTGATTCCAATGATACACAAATCACTTACATGCATCAAGTTATGAAGATTTTATAAATCCATGGTGGATTGATGTTTAAACCATCTTGCATGCATTGTTTTTGGTATGATTATCACATTTTAATCCTTAAAAGTCTTATTTTTAATCTTTGATTGTGTTAGATTTTATATGCAAGTGTTTTTAAGAGTGTTTGGATGATGGGTATGATAGTATGATGATTCTATAGGTATAGGAATGAGTGGTTTTGGTTGAAAATTTGATTTGTCATGTTTTCTAAAAGGCTAATTTGGGACAGCAGCTTTAAACAGATTGTTTCGTGGGTTTAAGGTCTGTGAAAGACTGAGATCATTTAAAATTATTGTAGAGTTTTCCGAGACGGTCGTTTTGGTATAAGATAGAGCTTCTACGTCATTACGAGTCTAAAGTTATGCTAGTTTTAGTTTTCGTGTACCGGGAGACGCAAGTCGGCACAATCCGAAATTGTGGCTGATTTTGGGTCGAATCTCGGGGACTTTAGGCTTGGTTAGATTGTTGATACTACTGGTTTTCAAAGTTTACAAACTGAGTTTGATGAGTCTAGTAGTGATTTCAAAGTACGGATTGTCGAGTTAGTACTTTTAAAGTGGTCCAAACGGTTTTACAAAACAAGTGTACAAATCTGTCCTAAAATTTGGAGTCGAGTGAAGTGTCGAGCTGATGGATTTTAAAGTGTGAACTTTGGCTCAAATTTTGGTGAGGTCTTATACAGGTTATAAGTGATCTTGACACCAATTTTCATGTAAAACGGACAAGTCTAGATAGGGTAGATCGGTGTGTACATTCGGAGTGTACTTGCTGATTTTTATTTTGGACACGTAGTTCAATGTTTGCGTTGCGTGAGTTTGAGTATTCATCATCGGACATGATGACTTATTCAAGTGCTCAGTCATTATATAAATGACTTAGCTACTGGTCCAATTAAGGTTAAAGGATAGTTTGACTTGCGTTGACTAGGCGTCGTATAACGGGTCATTTTCAAGTGTTCAAGTGTTTAACGAGTAACGTTGGATGAATGGATTCTTTTGGTTCGTGTCAATGGTTTTGAAACGTGTATACTTTGAAAACATTTGAGTCATATTGTATTTGGTATATATATCGATATTTAATTCGAGTCTTAACGCGCGCCTTATTGTGATAGGTTGCGGTTTTCGTGTTTCCCCGGGCATCCACATTGTCGGTGATCGTCTCACTACATTGTTTCTACTCAGTTGCTGAGTACCGTGATTGACTTACCTCGTGGCTAAGGTGAGTTCATAGCCCCTTTTTACTTGTACATGGTTTCTAAACACGGGGTGAGATTTTACATGGTGGAACACAACCATTTAACAACTGTGTGCTATCCTCAACTTGTATGCTATCCAGAAATTGTATGCTTTCCAGAACTTGAGGATTTCCAACTGATTTTCATTGATATTATTGATTTTTAGTCTAGCCTTAAGTTATCTCTCATTGATCATGAACCGTTAATTAATACTGCTACCAAGCGCGAAATGTTGTGGGTGGATCCATCGGGATTGACTATCCCCGTCCCGATTACCTTGACACACTAATATTTGTTTATTCACTTGAGTATTTAGGCTGAATACTGACTAGAGGAACTTACATTGAGTTAAGCTTCGGTTCATGAACTAAACAGCAATAATAATGTTTCGGATTATGGTTAATGATCATAACCATACTCCATACTACTTGTTTTACAAATGAATGCTTGTGTTCCACATCATTATTACTAAACCTATGAAATTCACTCAACTTTATGTTGACGATTTTACATGTTTAATCTCAGGTATTATTACTTAGCTTTGCTTGGATGGGAGCCCGCAGGATATTATCGCAGCTTGGAGATTTCTGTGGTGTTTGTGAAAGATTTATTTTATATAAACTATCAAAAGTTTATTCAATCTTTTGGGCAACTTATTGTTATAAATCGAGACGAAATAATATAATTTTCGGCTTTTAAAACTCTGGGACCTATGTTTAAAAACTTTGACCTTTTATGATGTAATGTATATGTTTTATTTCGTCAGCTTTGTATGAACTGTAATTCATTGTTTCTTGTACTATGACGTGTTACCCCCTCGTTGCCTAGTTGTTCCATTTCAGATTTTGGGGGTCTCACAGATTGGTATCAGAGTGATGGTTATAGGAAACTGAGTCATTTTCAAAACTTAGTCTATAACCGAAAGTTCAAATAATTCATGTTTTAAGTGTCAATCACAAAATCTGCCAATGTTGTTCGATATCTGCGCGGGTAACTCTCTAATCCTTATTATCTATTTTTAATTATCGTTTTAATATTTCATCTTTTGATTTCATTTTGAAATATTGCATTACCCTAATGACGATAATTACTGTGTCTTTTCAAAGCCTTTGTGCTTCATGAATTATCATTGAATATTACCTGTGATTACATCTGCCTATACTGTATTTCTTGAATTCTTGATCTTGTGAACTGATCTTGTTACAATGATTTCATATCGTTATGACGTTACATACTTTCAGAGCGCGTATGCTGCCGACTTTTCATACTCATTCTTCTGAGTACTATTGCTATTTCATTTATGCGTGATACGACTGACTTCATATGCTCGTTCGTTTTGAACCGTTTGTTTTTCTCGACTCACTGTTACATGTTGTGCATACTCTCGAGATACCATTGTTCGGAATTGAAGTAGTGTTGTTTCCGATAAAATTCCTGATTTTCATTCTTACTACCGTGCATGTTGTTTTCATTGTTTAATTCTATTAAAATATCTATTTAGACACGCAGATTTTCTTTCCGACCATTCGTAACTGAATGTCTAGTCTATAGACCATTGTGTAGCTCAATGTTTCTCCTAGAAAGACTAAAAAAACATCGTGTGGGTCACACATCTCGAAGAATTCGTTGAATCAGTGTCGACTAATATCGTGGATTTTTGTAATCTTGATTTACCTTTACGCCACCGTTTTACACGACACTTGTACATGGACTACATCTTACTTCATTGACCGTTCTACGTTTCGACTTGGACTTACAACATCCGTTGTAGCTTGAACACATGATCGTCATTTATTATGTGACGATTGTTTGGAATACGACCTTACTTGTATCCTTCCTTTTCATTGAACCTCCTCGCTCCAGGAGTGCCACTTGTTATTGTCCCGTTTCTTTCTCGATATGTCTTGTGATTTTGGAAAAATCATGCCACCAAGAGACCCTTTCTGCATTGCATCTTGCAACCAAAGACACGGATGTCATGCGTCGTTTTTGATTTCTTAGATTTTCGTTGGTATTCTTGAACCATTTCCGTACTGTGTTTTCTTTACATGACTAATTATACAGTTTATGTTCTTTCTTCTTTATGGAATCCACAAGTCCTGTGTGTACATTAATTTTGAGTTATCATGAAATTTTGATTTAATTTCAAGCTGTGTCGAAAAATATACTTTGTACAGAAACTTTACAGGAAGTTTAACAGTGTCGATAAAATATTTTTATAACTTTAGACATAAAAATATATATTTCTACTTGTTAAGACGTCCGTTTAGGACATAAAATTTGGTTAGTAAATATTTAAAACGAGCAAGTTACGCTCATTTGAGATTGTAAAAATCTAAGAAGTTATTTTCTGCATAATGCTAAAATATCATTTTGTTGACAGATTTAATACAAGGGCATTTTCGTCCATTTTTATTCCGTTTCAAGTCTCAGGTAAAACTAGAAAGTTGTTCAAAGCATTATTTTACATCGAAATGCATTAGACTTTGAGTCTTAGAACATCGTTTAGTGAGTTAATTGGTCTAGTCAAACCCAAAAGTCAAAACTGATAGACTTTAAAAATATGATTTCAAGCGTTTTTGAGTTCGTTTGAGCTCGTAAAACTTTAACTAATGATATGTTGCAAACTAAAAACAATGATTGCGTTTGAACAAGTATAAAATAGTAATTTTGAGTTCAGTCATACATATACATAGATCTTGAACTTTTAAAATTCGGTAACTTCCTAATATAGAAACTTTTCGTAGTGATTGTACTATTTGTTAACTGATACCCTACTTTCTTAAAAGTGTATTTTTGTCAAATAAATCACGATGTGCACATACGGATTTCTTTATCCTTTCTTTTACATATGACTTATTTGTCATCCTATATTGTCTTTCTTTGCTTCTATCGTACAACTGATTTGGACCGAGGTTGAAGTTCTTGCTTTCGTATCGTTCGTTACCATATTGACACGTGTCTCCTGACGATTTCGGCTAAACCTTTTGAAACCTTATCACCATGTAACCATTTCGTTGACTGACTTGAACTACCCTTTATTACCCTTATGTAACCCACTCGCTATTTTACAAGTTACCATATGAACTCAAACAGATATTGTTTGCAAATTATTTTACAAAAGGTTTCATTTGGGCTAAATAATTGAATGCTATCTTATAAAATTAATTTATATTAATTTTACAATGTATACTCCCTAATTGTTCTACCTTGGGTCTTGTAAGGAATCTTGTAACACTACAATTGTTGAATTAAATATCTAGCCAGTAACCTATCGGTGAATAGTTTCATAAACTATTTTGATTCCTGTTTTTACAAATGCTATTATATACATATTTTAAATTATATGATATGTAATACTGGTTTGACGAAGCTGAGCATCGCATTGCTAGTCCTATATTATGCATGGCCTGATCACCTATGCCTCATCTAGAAGGAGCCATGCAAGGCCAAATAGTAGTCGCCCTAAATATTTGACCAACAATCAACTTTTTAATTATGCTCCTTAAAAAGTTTGATAAAATAATGTTTAGAAAACTTTTACTTCTTATGCGAGTAACGACAGTTCGCGACCTATACATATGAACCCTTATCTTTTCTCGAACAAAGTACATGCCTCAAACACATAATTCCATACTCGACGATCATTGCCTTACTTGTTACCTCATCATCCTCATGATACAATTTTCGTTACCATTTGCCTAAATTCTTACCATTGATACCAGACTTGAAAGTTTCAACGTTATTATGCCTCTTCATCGATCGATCTTCTTTATCTATTTTGGTAGACCTTCGAAACAACCTTTCCGAGCGAGCCTCTGGGATCTCCTGTAAACCCCCATGATGTGGTAAAGAAACGTCTCTGGACGCGATTAGTGATTCATGACTGGACGTGAACGATGATTACGTGTATTTGCCATGATGTGTGTTAAGACACTATCGCCTTGAAAATTTCATTCGTGTGAATCATGTGTTGATTTTGCCTTTCATTGCTAATGTTGTTCATTTTACTGGAATTACTATCAAGAAACTTCTTAAGAATTTTCTTTGATTCGAAAATTCGTTGTGTGGCTTTTCTCTTTCGATCGTATGTCGACCACCGAGAACTTCATAAGCCGTTATTGGTGTCACCAACTACACTCAAGAAACGATGACTTGCTATAATCCTTTGTTTCTTATTATTGTTATCATCGACGCGTCTATTCTATCACGTTTGTTAAGAATTAATACGACTTTCTTCTTATTCCTTTGTGTATTGCTCGCATACAGATTGTTGACCTTTATATGATTCACATTCGTTGTTGTCTTGTCATCTTTTAAAAACCAGAAAATGTTACGTGTTTATCGTTTGATACCTTAATCGCCTTCTTGAATTTACAAAAATTATTATTTATTTTTAATAACATTTTATACATTTTATCAAATGTTTAAATTACCAAAATAACTGTTTCAAGTTAAGTACCGGACCTATACATCCTCTTTGGTAAATTTATAACTAGTATTTATAAAGGATATCAAGCTGTATCTTTTAAAGTATTTGATTCTATCGTACTTTACTGTTAACCTAATGAAATTATTAAATTTAATTATAATTTCATGTAGTCACCCGAAAAGCTCTTAAGCTGATCAAAATAACTATTTGAATTGAGTTACTCTTACCTTGAAGTCCTGATCAAGAAAAAGATTTTGACAACTGTTTAATCACTCGTTTTATATAGAGTTTGATTTTAATCACTACACTTGGTAAAATTTTCTTTTAATCAAGAAAATATTTAAAACTAGGTTTTAAAGTAATACCAAAATCCTAGACAACTGATTTTGACAGCTTGTATTTTAAATGATCATATGTTATTCATATTTCTCTTCTATTTCGCTTGTGACTAGATTCTTACATTTTAAGATTTTCACGTTTTAAAGTTGCACGATTTGCGACCCCTTGTTGATTTACAATCTTGGTTCATTTTATCGCACTTTGCCTGTTTAAGCGATTCTTGTGTTCATTCTTGTTAGTTTATCGCACGTATTTCTAACAAATCTATCTCTTGATGTATCTCCGTATTGAAAGATCGATATTCTAATCCAAGACTGAAAATTTATACGAAAAGGAGTTAAGAAACTGAAGCATAGTGAGTTACAATTTTTAAGATTCGTCGTGGTACGGAAAATTACCTGGGAAGCAATGAAAATTGTTCTACACATTGTACCTCCTCTTGTTTGCATCTTCTACTGTTTTCAGGAGAACTCTGGGGACCAGAGTTCCTTTAGGGGGGAAGACTGTGAGAACCCGTACTTTCCCAGCATTATTTTATTCTTTTTATTCGTGCTTTTTGAATTTTCCAACGTATTACGTTTTCTTGAATACTTTATATGTAAATCCTAAGATTTTTAAATTATACTTTTAAGTATTATTTTGTTCATTGACAATGCTTCATATGGAATTATAAAATTTTTATTTTATTTTTCTATATTTAATTTAAATCAAAGTTTTTTTGACTTAAAATCACCCGCGTGCGTTTTACAACGAGTTTATTCAAAAACAATGTACAACGAGAATTCCTAGTGATCGCGATACCGACGGATGCCCAAAATATTACGTTTATTTATCGATTGTTTCGATAATTAATATTTTCGATGATGTCGTTTTAAATACGTATTAAGTCGTGTCGAGAAATCGTATAATCATTTCTATGATGCATTGTAACTTTTGAAAAGTATTTTTACAAAACCCGAGCCCCGTAAATATTTTCAAGATTTACTAATAGACATTTTCTACCCTTTAAAATATTTAATTGTTTTTAAGTCCACAAGTTTGCAAATTGGCAACTTAAGTCCCTCCACTACCAACATATATAAATCAAAATTTCCACCAACAAACACATACAATCACAACTTTTATAAAAATTTCACCAACACTCTCTCCCCACCCTTGTTTTTCCGTCACATCTCAACCCACAAACACCCTCAAAATTTGATTTTCTACTATGAATCAATCAAAACAAATTTAAGACCCAA
Source organism: Glebionis coronaria (assembly GCA_025667525.1). Taxonomy (NCBI): domain Eukaryota; kingdom Viridiplantae; phylum Streptophyta; class Magnoliopsida; order Asterales; family Asteraceae; genus Glebionis; species Glebionis coronaria. Next base: position 134,873 of record JANFOE010000679.1, read on the forward strand.
CCTTATAATCCATTGGTGATTCCAATGATACACAAATCACTTACATGCATCAAGTTATGAAGATTTTATAAATCCATGGTGGATTGATGTTTAAACCATCTTGCATGCATTGTTTTTGGTATGATCATCACATTTTAATCCTTAAAAGTCTTGTTTTTAATCTTTGATTGTGTTAGATTTTATATGCAAGTGTTTTTAGGAGTGTTTGGATGATGGGAATGATAGTATGATGATTCTATAGGTATAGGAATGAGTGGTTTTGGTTGAAAATTTGATTTGTCATATTTTCTAAAAGGCTAATTTAGGACAGCATCTTTAAACAGATTGTTTCGTGGGTTTAAGGTCTGTGAAAGACTGAGATTGTTTGAAATTGTTGTAGAGTTTTCCGAGACGGTCGTTTTGGTATAAGATAGAGCTTCTAAGTCATTACGAGTCTAAAGTTATGCTAGTTTTAGTTTTCGTGTACGGGAGACGCAAGTCGGCACAATCCGAAATTGTGGCTGATTTTGGGTCGACTCTCGGGGACTTTAGGCTTGGTTAGATTGTTGATACTACTGGTTTTCAAAGTTTACAAACTGAGTTTGATGAGTCTAGTAGTGATTTCAAAGGACGGATTGTCGAGTTAGTACTTTTAAAGTGGTCCAAACGGTTTTACAAAATAAGTGTACAAATCTGTCCTAAAATTTGGAGTCGAGTAAAGTGTCGAGCTGATGGATTTTAAAATGTGAACTTTGGCTCAAATTTTGGTGAGGTCTTATACAGGTTATAAGTGACCTTGACACCAATTTTCATGTAAAATGGACAAGTCTAGATAGGGTAGATCGGTGTGTACATTCGGAGTGTACTTGCTGATTTTTATTTTGGACACATAGTTCAATGTTTGTGTTGCGTGAGTTTGAGTATTCATCATCGGACATGATGACTTATTCAAGTGCTTAGTCATTATATAAATGACTTAGCTACTGGTCCAATTAAGGTTAAAGGATAGTTTGACTTGCGTTGACTTGGCGTCGTATAACGGGTCATTTTCAAGTGTTCAAGTGTTTAACGAGTAACGTTGGATAAATGGATTCTTTTGGTTCGTGTCAATGGTTTTGAAACGTGTATACTTTGAAAACATTTGATTCATATTGTATTTGGTATATACATCGATATTTAATTCGAGTCTTAACGCGCGCCTTATTGTGATAGGTTGCGGTTTTCGTGTTTCCCCGGGCATCCATATCGTCGGTGATCGTCTCACTACATTGTTTCTACTCAGTTGTTGAGTACCGTGATTGACTTACCTCGTGGCTAAGGTGAGTTCATAGCCCCTTTTTACTTGTACATGGTTTCTAAACACGGGGTGAGATTTTACATGGTGGAACACAACCATTTAACAACTGTGTGCTATCCTCAACTTGTATGCTATCCAGAAATTGTATGCTTTCCAGAACTTGAGGATTTCCAACTGATTTTCATTGATATTATTGATTTTTAGTCTAGCCTTAAGTTACCTCTCATTGATCATGAACCGTTAATTAATACTGCTACCAAGCGCGAAATGTTGTGGGTGGATCCATCGGGATTGACTATCCCCGTCGCGATTACCTTGACGCACTAATATTTGTTTATTCACTTGAGTATTTAGGCTGAATACTGACTAGAGGAACTTACACTGAGTTAAGCTTCGGTTCATGAACTAAACAGCAATAATAACGTTTCGGACTATAGTTAATGATCATAACCATACTTCATACTACTTGTTTTACAAATGAATGCTTGTGTTCCACATCCTTATTACTAAACCTATGAATTTCACTCAACTTTATGTTGACGATTTTACATGTTTAATCTCAGGTATTATTACTTAGCTTTGCTTGGATGGGAGCCCGCAGGATATTATCGCAGCTTGGAGATTTCTGTGGTGTTTGTGAAAGATTTATTTTATATAAACTATCAGAAGTTTATTCAATCTTTTGGGCAACTTATTGTTATAAATCGAGACGAAATAATATAATTTTCCGCTTTTAAAACTCTGGGACCTATGTTTAAAAACTCAGACCTTTTATGATGTAATGTACATGTTTTATTTCGTCAGCTTTGTATGAACTGTAATTCATTGTTTCTTGTACTATGACGTGTTACCCCCTTGTTGCCTAGTTGTTCCATGTCAGATTTTGGGAGTCTCACAATACCCCTCAGCAAAATGGGATTGCTGAAAGGAAACATAGACACCTGCTTATTGTTGCTAGGAGTCTTATGTTTCAGGGTGGGATTCCTATCAATTTTTGGTCTGAATGTATTTTAACTGCTGTTTATTTGATCAACAGGCTCCCCTCTTCTGTCTTAAATGGTAGGTCCCCCTATGAATTGCTTTTTAGCAAAAAACCTAATCTCTCTCATTTGAAATGTTTTGGATATCTGTGTTTTTCTATTTGTCTGAAAAACAGTGACAAACTCACACCTAGGTCTGAGAAATGTGTTCTCATTGGTTATTCTTCTGTTAAAAAGGCTTATAAACTGTTTAGCTTGGATAATAGAAGAACTCTTTTCTCTAGGGATGTGAAGTTCTATGAAACTGTCTTTCCTTTCAAAATGAAAAATAATAGTGAAAAGGACTCAACTGATGTAGTTGTTACAAGTGATGTTGATCTCTTAACATTTTTTGATAACCAAACAAATGCAAGTCCTAATGATGATGAGAGAGCATCACCTGGTTTGGATGGTAGGGTTCACCCTACTATTGATGATGCCCCTGAGCATCATCAAGAGGAGAACCCTGCAACCACCATAGGTGAAAATGTGCAAATCTGCTCTAAGGGCAACTTTGAAAATGAAAATTCTTCTAATTATTTCATTGATCATAGTGGGGACCATCCTATAGAAGAGGAGCAGCCTGTTAGAAAGTCTAGTAGACCCACTAAGCTGCCTGCTAAGCTTAATTATTTTATTCTTGATAGTAAACTCAAGTATGGTATTGAGAAGCATGTTAATTATTCTAAGTTGAATACCACCAACTTTTGTTTTGCTACCACTCTTAACAAATCTGTTGAACCATCCACCTACTATGAAGCTGTGAAAGATAGTAGGTGGGTTGAGGCTATGAACAATGAAATTGAAGCCCTTTTAAGGAACAATACTTGGACCTTATGTGATTTACCTGCTAATAGAAAGGCTATTAACAATAAATGGATCTATAAGATACAAGTCTTCTGGTCTTGTTGACAAGTTTAAAGCTAGGGTTGTTGTTAAAGGTTATAGTCAAAGGGAAGGCATTAATTTTAATGAGACTTTCAGTCCTGTTGTTAAAATGGTTATTGTTAGGTGTCTTGTTAGCATTGCTGTCTCTAATGATTGGCCTCTCTTTCAACTTGATGTTAACAATGCTTTCTTGTATGGTGATCTTGATGAGGACATTTATATGTCTCTTCCTTTGGGCTTCAATTGCAAGGATAAAGGTAAGGTGTGCAAGCTTAATAAAGCTTTGTATGGTCTCAAGCAAGCCCCAAGGCAGTGGAATGCAAAACTTACCACTGTCTTGGTTGAGCATGGCTTTTGCCAAAGTAAGTTTAATTACTCTCTTTACACCAAACAGAATGGTAACATGTTTATTTCCCTTCTTGTTTATGTTGATGACTTTATCATTACTGGTAACTGCATTGAGGAAATTGAATCATTTAAATGCTTTTTGAAAACCAAATTCATGATTAAAGATCTTGGCATTATGAGATAGTTTTTAGGTATTGAGGTCCTAGAAAACTCCAATGGGATCTGCATGACCCAAAGGAAGTACTGTCTTGAGCTCATACATGAGTTTGGTTTGCTTGCTGCTAAACCAGTAGCAAACCCATTACCAGAAAATTATGTTTTGGTTGTTGATGAAAGCAAGGATGATACATTTCTTTTAAATATTTTTGAGTATCAAAGATTACTTGGGAGACTTATTTACTTAAACCATACCAGACCTGATATATCTTATGTTGTTCATTGCCTTAGCCAACACATGCATGCACCCCTTCAGTCACATCTTAAAATAGCCTTAAGGGTTATTAGATACCTCAAGAACTCCCCTGGGATTGGTATCCAGTTCTATAAGGATACCTCTTTAAAGGTGTCTTGTTTCACTGATGCTGATTGGGCCAAATGTCTTAAAACCAGGAAGTCTGTGTCTGGATACTGTGTTTTTCTTGGAAGGTATCTTGTCTCTTGGAAGAGCAAGAAGCAACCCACAGTATCCAGATCCACGGCTGAGGCTGAGTATAGGTGTATGGCCAGTGCTACTTGTGAGGTTATTTGGATCACCAACTTGCTTAGTGATCTAAGGATCAAGTCCTTGTTTCCTGTTGATCTTTATTATGATAGCAGTTCTGCTATTCAGATTGCTGCCAATCCTGTCTTTCATGAGAGGACTAAACATTTTGAAGTTAATGTTCATTTGGTAAGGGAAAAGGTTCAGGATGGTGTTATCAACACCATCAAGGTTGCTTCTCTTGATCAAACTGCTGACATCTTTACTAAGGCTCATGGCATTCATCAACACCTGAAATTATGCAAGCAGCTGAGGCTGGTAAACATGTTTGGTGTTTAACTTTGTGCTCTCTCATTTATCAGATTGAGGAAGGGTGTTAATATGGCAATCTTCAAGTGTCGAGTTGACACTTTGCCTTGTGTTATATATTTGGTTTTGTGTTTCTTTGTTTTATTTCAGGTATAGCCTTTTGGGCTTGTGGCATTGTTGTTGGGCTTTGATGGGCTTTGGAGACGTTGGCCTCTTTACCATTTGACCAAGTCACATATTACCCTAGTCTTTGACTAGGGTTTGGCCATCACACATTCACAACACACATATCTGTGTGTGTGCGCAGCTCTCTCTCTCTCTCTCTCTCTCTCTCATTTCATCAATGAAGGTTGACCTGGGAGTTTGATTATCATCTTGTATAGTTGAGTGTTTAAGTGATCTATTGTATGCGAGGGGGAACGGATCAACCTAGTTGGGACGTTCTCACCATTTCTTTTGTAATCGTTCGATTAGCATCCGTTTTGGGGACTAATCTCTTTCTATTTTGTTTAAGTACTTTGATTCATAATAAAATACACCAAGGGGTGGTTGGTTGGGTGTAAAGATCTCTCTTGTCTGTGATATTGTGTTTATTAACATATTGGCTTAGTTCAAGCTTTGTACACAAAAATAAACATTGATCTTTTGCAAGAATCTCACCTTCTCGTCACTACGGTGATAAAATTGCCTCAGTAGTATGTTTTTGGCTTCAGATGATATTACTGCAGAAATAACATGCGAATCAGGAATACAATTTTACAATTTTACACAAATGGCAGGCTTACCTATCAAAATCACTGAAACAGAAGTGGCGTTTCAACAATTTTACCTAGATGGTCTACGGGATTCAGGAAAGTGCCCCTTGGATAGATTAAATAGCACACTAAAACGTGTATGTAGACCATGTTAAAAAATGAATAAACACGAAATGGTAGTATATAATCAAGTTACCTTGGTCAGGTGGTGGTTGAGTCCGTCCATGAGTTGGATGATACGTAATAGGTGTCTTTTTCTGAGCAAAAAAAGAAACATTTCTAATGTAAGCAAACCATCTTGATATAACTGATGCAGTTTCCTCGATTTGCGGCTGAGTATAGGTGTATGGCCAGTGCTACTTGTGAGGTTATTTGGATCACCAACTTGCTTAGTGATCTAAGGATCAAGTCCTTGTTTCATGTTGATCTTTATTGTGATAGCAGTTCTGCTATTCAGATTGCTGCCAATCCCGTCTTTCATGAGAGGACTAAACATTTTGAAGTTGATCTTCATTTGGTAAGGGAAAAGGTTCAGGATGGTGTTATCATCACCATCAAGGGTGCTTCTCTTGATCAAACTGCTGACATCTTTACTAAGGCTCATGGCATTCATCAACACCTGAAATTATGCAAGCAGTTGAGGCTGGTAAACATGTTTGGTGTTTAACTTTGTGCTCTCTCACTTATCAGATTGAGGAAGGGTGTTAATATGGCAATCTTCAAGTGTCGAGTTGACACTTTGCCTTGTGTTATATATTTGGTTTTGTGTTTCTTTGTTTTATTTCAGGTATAGCCTTTTGGGCTTGTGGCATTGCTGTTGGGCTTTGATGGGCTTTGGAGACGTTGGCCTCTTTACCGTTTGACCAAGTCATATATTACCCTAGTCTTTGACTAGGGTTTCGCCATCACACATTCACAACACACATATCTGTGTGTGTGCGCATCTCTCTCTCTCTCTCTCTCTCATTTCATCCATGGAGGTTGACTTGGGAGTTTGATTATCATCTTGTATAGCTGAGTGTTTGAGTGATCTATTGTATGTGAGGGAGATCGGATCAACCTAGTTGGGACATTCTCACCATTTCTTTTGTAATCGTTCGATTAGCATCCGTTTTGGGGACTAATCTCTTTCTGTTTTGTCTATGTACTTTGATTCATAATAAAATACACCAAGGGGTGGTTGGTTGGGTGTAAAGATCTCTCTTGTCTGTGATATTGTGTTTATTAACATATTGGCTTAGTTCAAGCTTTGTACACAAAAATAAACATTGATCTTTTGCAAGAATCTCACCTTCTCGTCACTACGGTGATAAAATTGCCTCAGTAGTATGTTTTTGGCTTCAGATGATATTACTGCAGAAATAACATGCGAATCAGGAATACAATTTTACAATTTTACACAAATGGCAGGCTTACCTATCAAAATCACTGAAACAGAAGTGGCGTTTCAACAATTTTACCTAGATGGTCTACGGGATTCAGGAAAGTGCCCCTTGGATAGATTAAATAGCACACTAAAACGTGTATGTAGACCATGTTAAAAAATGAATAAACACGAAATGGTAGTATATAATCAAGTTACCTTGGTCAGGTGGTGGTTGAGTCCGTCCATGAGTTGGATGATACGTAATAGGTGTCTTTTTCTGAGCAAAAAAAGAAACATTTCTAATGTAAGCAAACCATCTTGATATAACTGATGCAGCCATGTTATGAAATGATAAAATGAGTTAAATGCAATTGAAATCTTGTATAGTAAACTATTCCCTTTCTAATAAACCCACATCGACGATTTGTTGGATGTAAAGCTTTATCCAGATTGTAAAGTAGTTAAAACTTAAAAAACAATAGAAACCCGTTTTTTTGCTGTATGAGATTTCTGCTTATAGATGTTATCAACCTTGTTTTGTCTGTGTACTCCTACATTAGCCACTGAAACTAGCAAAAATAGTTAACTTATCCATCACATCAAGTGGTTGCTTACCGTTCACAAACATAAGCATAGTCGAAATAAATATATGATTAGAAACTGCATAAAAAATGGAGCGTTTTACAGAGACACTGATTTATTGCCTTAAGCGGTTCTTATTTATGCGAATGCACGTAACTTTACAAACAGAGCTATAATGCTATACTCTTATAAGTTACCTTGTCCTTATTTTTAGTTTTACGAATTTAACAAGTAACAACAAGTATAGAGTCTTGGGCTAAGACATAGGTTCCACAATATTTTCGTCTAAGGTTTTGATGATAACAGACATGATGATGGAATATCTTATATCTTACACCAATTATGCTTCATATAGAGAACACAAACAGATGGTATACATGTGACTTCCTTTTAGCCATTTATCAATATAAATTACATAAAAGCACTTTACACTTGTCGATAAATAATCCTTAAGACGCACAAGTGAAGTACACCGAAACTGCATACATCAACAGAATATATAGCATAAGCTTGGAGCTAGAATGGCTCAGTAGTCCTATATTTACATCTTACATTAGTAAATCCGTGGAGTGAAAATTCTATCCAAGGTCGGTAGTGGGAGGTCATGGACACCAGTGTATTTTTGCGGCCTAACTTTTACTTAATCCAGTCAGTCTTACAAATTGTGTGTCTAGTCTTGTTTAGGCTAATGCACCCGGTGCTTAATATTGTTTGATGAAAATAGGTTTATGATACATAAGCTGAAATCACATAGGCCCAAAAATAAACTTAAACAAACTACCGAGTGTCTCTTTCGGCTTATATAGCCGGGTTATTACTTATTTGGTTTTGATCTTACGTTTCACAAGCTCACTTTTTATGGCTTGTTTTGAAACTTTTGAGGCTTTTATAAGTTCATTATGTCATAATGGACTTCTATAAGATGAAAAGTTTCAAAATTAGCCAAAAAAAACCTTATATAAGCTGAAATGTTTCAAAATAAGCCACAAAAAAGTGAGTTAACAATACATAATCCCAAAACCAAGTAATCCATAAGCTGGCTATATAACCTGAAACAAACACCCGGACAGAGTTTGTTTAAGGTTATGTAGCGGGCTATGACTTGTTTGGTTTTCGTTTTATGTTTCATAAGCTCACTTTTTGTGGCTTATTTTGAAACTTTTCAGCTTATATAAACTTACTAAGACATGATAAACTTATATAACCCGGAATGTTTCAAAATAAACCACAAAAAATGAGCTTATGAAACAAAAGCCGACAACCACATAAGCCATAAGCTCACTATACAATCTTAAACAAACATTCAGTGGTGTTTGTTTAAGCTTCTATGTGGCGTATGTTCTCACTTGTGTCTCAGCTTATTAGAGTATAAGCCTTAAGCTTCCAGCTTATTTTGAGACTTGTGGGCTTATATAAGTTTATTACGATATGATAGGCTTATATAAGCTGACAAATCTCAAAATAAATCGGAAATTGAAGCTTAGGAAATATAAGCCGAAATCAAATAAGCTCACAAGCCCACATAAATACAACTGGTCAATCATATTTTGTTCTGTTCCGTCCCTCAATATAGCCCTTCACTAAGTTCCTCACCAACTAAAAAAAAGAAAGCCTAAACCAGATTACAGCCTAACAGGATACTCTATATACCAACATTAGACTATCATCAAGTTTGTCACAAAGCTTTTATTCCCCAAATAGCCAGGGACAGAACGTGGGTGGGTGGGTGGGGTGGACTCCCATGAATTTTTCAACCTAGTGCTAATTTTTATTGAAAAAACTTGATTCTCTCTTAAATGCACCCGCTCTTACAACACTGCGTGTCTAGTATTGTTTAGTGGGTGTTGTTTATGCGATTTCTGGAAGTAGTTGGTTGTGATTATCAGTGAAAGCATAGAGTCACAGGAAGCTTATTTTTAACGCTTATAGTGGCTCCGCCTTATGTATTATAAGCCCAATTTTTTTTCCGGATTATTTTGAAATTTACGCTTATTTAAGCTTATATATGAACTACAAGTTTCAACATAAGCCAGAAAGAATAGGTTAATGATACATAAGCATAAACCACATAAGCTCGTGAGCACAAAAATAAGCTTAAACAAACACCCCCTAGCTTTTCTTAAATGCAAGTGGTCAATTTGTGTTCTGGTTCCGTCCCTCCAACAAACCCTTCAACAATTAACTTAACAAGCTTAAACAACACCACTGGGCGTTTGTTGAAGCTTATGTGTGGCGTATGTACTTACTCATCCTTCAGCTTATTTATTATGATATGATAAACTTATATAAGCTTATGTGTGGCGTATGTACTTACTCATCCTTGCCGCTTATGTTGCGACTTATCGGCTTATATAATCTTATTATGATACGATAAACTTATATAAGCTCACAAGCCTCAAAATAAGCCGCAAAACTAAAGCTTACGAAATATAAGCCGAAATCAAATAAGTTGATAAGCCCACACAAATGCGAGAGTGGTCAATCAACTTTTGTTCTCGTTTCCGTCCCTTGAAGATTCACTTAACAAGCTCCTAACCAACTAAAAAACAAATCCTAAACTAGATAACAGCATAGCATCATATAAAAGGCATATGTAAATTAGTAAATAAAAAAAAGTGACTAACAAAAGTAGGATCAGTGGGACGAAGTTGACTGAAGTTGTGTGGATCAAAAGAAGGCCAATTCCCAACTAACCCAGAAGACCCCATTTCACTAGCTTCTCTTCTCAGATCGAGAAAACACTACTTATGTTTGTTTTTGTTTTTGTTTTTGTTTTTGTTTTTGTGCTTGTTTTTGTGTTTGTGTTTGGGCAACCCATCTTTTGTTTTTAACATGTTTTGTCTTTTTGTCTAGGGTTGAGTAGGCGATTAAATCAGACCGGATCGGGCCGAATTTGACCGACCGGACCAGGTCCGATCTATCATTATATCTACCGGTTCATCATTTTCCTCGTTATTTTTTCTCTTTTTTTTATACCAAACCGTCCCTTAGTATTTTTATAATTGGGATCATATTGTTGGAATTCAAAATTTAACGTCAACATCTACTTTTAAAATTCTAACGTTAATATCTACTTTTGGTTACTTTTGAATATGTTTTGAGGTAGTCCACTCAAAGAATACCAGGCTTTATATGTCTTCCGCTCAGGGGTGGACCTAGGGAGGTTTCCAAGGTTTACGGGAATCCGATGGATGTTTATCTCGTAATATAAATTTCGTATATTTAAAATATTAAAACTTAGCTAAAATAATAGGTATAACATAAACTTAACTGAGATTTATTTTCCTGATGAACACCGTCCTAATTTTTGTGTTACGTAAATACTATTTAATCTGAAATATTGGGTACTCATAGATACAAAAATTTTATTCGAAATTTCGGATTTCTGTCATCGCAAGTTTCACATATCCGAATTCATGCTATATCTTGTTATTATTGACAAATCCTTTAAATGATTTAAATTAACAACTAAAATTATCGTCGAAAATTTCTCACTTCATATTTATATTTTAGCCCACAAACAATCATGAGATTACTTTACTTTTATAATATCTGTTTAAATTCACGCAACAATAGTTTATGAAAGAGATGTCAAACTTGTAGAAGATATGACATTTAGTGAAAAAAATAGTAGAAAAAACCAAGAACCAAAAAAATCAAGCAAAACTTTTAGTTTCAGATTTGGTTTTAAAAAACTTATAGCCGGACTTTTGATTCTATATAAAAAAAGTCTGAAACCGCCTCATGATTACCCATAATCAAAACTCTCGATATTCGTAAAAAAAAATTATATACACTTGATAACGTACAAGAATGTAGATGCCAATAAATCAGGTCCAATAACAAGCCTAACTTTACTAAAATGTTTGTTAGATTTTCTCATATTTGACACTTTGGTTTAATAGATTTTCTCAGAATATATGATAATGAAGTTTCCTCGCAATGTTTCCACGTGATATATTTTATTTTATAGAGGTACGTTATTGAAAAAAAATTCCTAAAAGACTCATCCTTAATCTCAATATGTATCCATTTTTTCTAGTTTTATGGTTTTACGAATTAAATCTGCTTGACAGCATCTATGTTGGACTAGATAATGTGATTGCCTTGATCAAGTTACGGTCAAGGGCGGATCCATTCACAAAGAATGGATGGCGATGCCCTCAATGGCTTGACAAAAAAGAAGAGATTTTAATATATTTTAAAAAAAATTTAAGCATTTCTTTAAATGCCCTCCATCAAAAACTAAAATTGCCCTCACTAACATAATAAAACCCAACATTCAACACAGTAAACCCTTATAAATCATTCATTTTTTAAGTAATAATTTTCGATTTATTATTTTGATCGTAAATTTTGTCCTGAGTCGTGTCGCTAGTGTGTATATAAACGCTATTGACCTCACCGAAAGTGCTTTTGGTGGTACCCACTTTGCACATAGGTCATCGATTCGGTTTCTTAAGTTGTGTGCAAATTTTGATCATTCATTAGACACTATACGTTGTCTTGCTCTAAATAAAAGTATATTTTTTAGTTTTACCATTACATTTTGTCAACATAGAGCTAAGATTAAAGCAACTGACACGATTAAGGAAAAAGTTTTGGTTACAATTATTGTAACTAGACCTTTTTCTTAACATAATTAGACCCAATTTAAAAAGGTATAAAATGTAAATAGTTTGTCAATCTTAAATAATGGAGCGTCTACTGCCGTAATTTTCACTTTCACATATTCCCAAAGTTAATTTATATCAAGTACAAACCATTAGTTTCTGCTTTTTTCGTCTTTTTCCTCCACTCCAATAAAACAACAATCAATTAAGGAGCCTATTCAAAACAACACGTTTTATGATTCACATAATTTTTTACGAATATCAAGAGTTTTGATTATAGGTAATCATGAAGCGGTCTCAGACAGTTTTTGTATAGAACCAAAAGTTCGGCTATAAGTTTTTTAAAACCAAATCTGGAACCAAAAGTTTTGCTTGATTTTTCTGATTCTTGATTTTTTGCTACTATATTTTCTGTTTTTTCATTAAATGTTATATCTTCTGCAAGTTTAAAATTTCTTTCACAAACTATTGTCGCGTGAATTTAGACAAATATTATAAGAGAGTAATCTCATGATTGTTTGTGAGCTAAAATGTAAATATAAAATGGGTAATTTTCGACGATAACTTTTAGTTGTTAATTTAAATCATTTAAGGACTTTTCAATGACAAGATATATCATGAATTTGGGTATCCAAAACTTGCGATGACAGATATCCGAAATTTCGAATAAATTTTTGTATCTACGAATACCCAAAATTTCGGATTAAGAAGTATTTATGTAACACAAAAATTAAGACCGGATTTATCTAGAAATTTTTTTAGTTAAGTTTATGTTATACCCATTATTTTAGCTAAATTTCTGTTATACACAATATAACTCCATTTAACCAAAAAAGTATCGCTAATATCTTAACCTCTTTTATCTACTAATAAATAACATCATACAACAAATAAATTATTCCATATTCGTGTCTACAAATTTTAACCCCAACCATAAAAATATAAATCATACTCTTACGCTTGATTAACAAATTCAACAATATATTTGTTTTGCATTAAAAGCTAAGAATCAACAAGACTATTATAAAAGAAAATGTCTATCAACTTGGATTAACAATTAGTACCTTCAAAGGGTATAAAGTTATAAAAATATTACCCATTTATATCAACTTTCACTTAGAGGTTCAGAATATGTGTAGGTTAGACTTTTGTTTGGTACAGACCAAAGTTTGTTATGTCAAAAAACCTTTTCACTCAACTGTATCACCAGTTCACTATCATCATATATATGTATCATCCTCTCAAACTCTATCATTCACATTTCATTCTCTCAAACTCTATCATTCACATTTCATTCTCTCAAAATCTATCATTCACATTTTATTCTCTCAAACTCTCTCTCTCTCTCTATTTCATTCTCTATCTCTTTAGAAACCAAGTTAAAGCTTTAAAGCAACATCCTTTACCAAACCCAACACAATATCCCTATCATGGCCTCAAACGAAGGCATCCAAATCCAGGAGCTCGGGCCAGTGTTCCACCACAACACCACCACCCCCACCACACCACCACCACCACCACACCCCCACCCCCACCAACTAGAAGGAATTTATGGACAGCCTGAAATGCCATAATTTTGGCATGTTGTTCGATATTCATATTGGCCATCGTGGTTTTACTTGCTATCCACTTCGTCATCGACGTGGGTAGCATAAAAACCACGGAGCTTGACGTACAAGATTTGTACGTCAAGCACACCATCTTGTCTGACACAAGTATCGTATTAGAGGCTAATGTGACACTTGGCTACCGGTTAAAAATGACCGGGGACGTCAACCCGATACCGGGGTTGGCGGTTTTAAACCTGATCGTGGTTGCCCTCGACAAATCCACCCTGAGCACCTTCGCGAACGCGACATACTCCGTGTCGAAGAAGGAAAAGCAGTTTCTCGTGGTTCACTTTGAACCACGGGTGAACCAACTACTAGAGGAGGTGGTATGGGTTCTTGATAAATGGATCGAGAAGGATTATGCACAGATCCTTCTCACAGTGAAGTTCTACTGGAGGCCAGAGCATGAAGAGCTGCTAGTTGTGACAAAGCCTCCACGCCATGCAGACTTTACTTGCAGCCTACCGTAGGCAGGTAATCGTGCCGCGGCTAGGGGTTTATTTCCACATCGTTGTAGTCGGGTTAATAATTAGTTAATTACTACAAAGTATTGTATTTTTTCTATTTTTAATAATTAGTTAATTAGCTACTTTCTATTGTATTTTTTTCATTTTAATAATTATTGTATATATATTTTCTTTTAATTGTTAGTACCAAATTCATGTCATTTTTGGTGTCATGTTGAAAATTACCGCCCTACATTGATAGATTACACATCTGAATTGAAATGTATCAATACATTTTGTATAGTCTATATTAAGTAAATCATAAAAAATGAAAAAATAAATCTTACATATGTTGCAATAAGAGGGGTGACATTATAAATTTTATTGTGGTCGTGTACACTACTGAGTACTCATAACATGTGCTTCATCACATAGTCCAAGAATATACGTAAAACGCATTGATATAACTACCAAATACAAACTATTAGTTTTTACTTTTTTCGTCTTTTTCCTCCACTCCAATAAAACATCAATCAATTAAGGAGTGTATTCAGAACAGCACCTTATCGAATTCACATAATTTTTTACGAGTATTGAAAGTTTTGATTATATGTAATCATGAGGCGGTCTCAGACAGTTTTTATATAGAACCAAAAGTTCGGCTATAAGTTTTTAAACCAAATTTGGAACCAAAAGTTTTGATTGGTTTTTCTGATTCTTCGTTTTTTGCTACTATGTTTTCTGTTTTTTCATTAAATGTTATATCTTCTGCAAGTTTAAAATTTCTTTCATAAACTATTGTCGCGTGAATTTAGACAGACATTATAAGAAAGTAACCTCATGATTGTTTGTGGGCTAAAATATAAATATGAAATGGGAAATTTTCGACGATAATTTTTAGTTGTTAATTTAAATCATTTAAGGGACTTGTCAATAACAAGATATATCATGAATTTGAATATCCAAAACTTGCGATGACAGATATTCAAAATTTCGAATAAATTTTTGTATCTACGAATACCCAAAATTTTGGATTAAGAAGTATTTACGTAACATAAAAATTAGAACTGGGTTCATCTGGAAAAAAAATTAGTTAAGTTTATGTTATACCTATTATTTTAGCTAACTTTATGTTATAACAAATATAACTCCATTTAAACAAAAAAATATCGCTAATATCTTAACCTCTTTTGTCTGCTAATAAATAACATCTTGCAACAAATTAGTTATTCCATATTTGTGTCTACAAGATTTAACCCCAACCATAAAAATAGAAATCATACTCTTATGACTGATTAACAAATTGACAATATATTTGTTTTGCATTAACATCTAAGAATCAACAAGACTATTACAAAAGAAAATGAATATCAAGTTGGATTAACAGTTAGTACCTTTAAATGGTATAAAGTTATAAAATTATTACCCATGCTGTATCAACTTTCACTTAGAGGTTCAAAATGTGTGTGGGTTAGGCTGATACAGACCAAAGTTTGTTATGTCAAAAAACCTTTTTCACCACAACTGTATCACCAGTTTACCATCAATATATATGTATTATTCTTCCAAAATCTATCATTCAGATTTCCTTCTCTCAAACTCTATCATTCACGCAAATGAAGTCCAGCTCAATTGGATGGATGCATCTGGTTATAGTCTCCATGTGTGGAAGGTTAGGAGTCCGACTCTTGCAATTCCCCATGTGGGTGATTTTTAGAGAATTGGCAGCCGAATTTGAATCCCAGTGCAATTCATTGAAGCCCCTTAATGGGAAACTGAATGGCTAGCATGGGGGTTGATATTCTCTTCGTGAGATGATTCGGACTCGGGTCGCGATACTTGGTGCCTCGATGGCACGCAAGATACTCCGCTGCACCAAACTACTATTAAAAAATTCTATCATTTACATTTCATTCTCTCTCTCTCTCTCTCTCTCTCTCTCTCTCTCTCTCTCTCTCTCTCTCTCTCTCTCTCTCTCTCTCTCTCTCTCTCTCTCTCTCTCTCTCTCTCTAAACCAATACTCCCATCATCGATCATGGCCTCAAACGGAAGCATCCAAATGCAGGAGCTCCGATCAGTGATCCACCACAACACCACCACACCCTCCCCCCCAGAAGGAATTTCTGGACAGCCCGAAATGCCATAATTTTGGTATGTTGTTCGATAATCCTTCTAGCCCTCGTGGTTTTACTCGGTATCCACTTAGCCATCGATGTGGGTACCGTGAAAACCAAAGTGCTTGACATACAAGATTTGTACGTCAAGCACACAGTTTTAAACGACACAAGTGTCGCATTAGAGTCAAATACGACACTTGGCGTCTTGTTTAAAATCACCGGAGACGTCAACCCGGTCCCAGGGTTGTCGTTTTACAACTTGAGCATGGTTACCTCCGGGAACCACCCCCTAAGCACTTTTGGCAGTTCAACCTACTCCATCTATGAAAAGATGGAACAGGTTCTCGTGGTTCATTTCGAGCCACGGGTGAACCAACTACCGTAAGAAGAGGTGTGGATTCTCAACCGGTGGTTAGCAGAGGCTTATCCGCAGATGCTTCTCACGTCGACTTCAGTTGGAAGCTGAAGCACGAGAAGCTTCACGCCGTACCACAAGCTCTGAGGCACGCAAAGTATGCATGCTATCTACCGTATGCAGGCACTCGAGCTACGACTGCTAGGAATGTTTACCCATTAAGGTGTAAACGTTTGAAGTATTAATTAGCTTTAATTTCTCTTGTATTTGCTTTTCTAATTATTATATTGTATTGATGACGTGATCAGTTTTACTGTTTGATTGTAAAATACTAATGTGTTCAATGCAGTGAAATATTACTTAGGTTTTCATTTTGTTGTATTTTCTTTTTTTAATTATTATAAGAGAGTAATCTCATGATTGTTTGTAGGCTAAAATATAAATATGAAATGGAAAATTTTCGACGATAGTTTTTAGTTGTTAATTTAAATCATTTAATGGACTTGTTAATAACAAGATATATCATGAATTTGGATATCCGAAACTTGCGATGACATATATCCGAAATTTCGAATAAATTTTTGTATCTACGAATACCCAAAATTTCAGACTAAGAAGTATTTACGTAGCACAAAAGTTAGGACCGGGTTCATGTGGAAAAAAATAGTTACGTTTATGTTATACCCGTTATTTTAGCTAAGTTTATGTTATACCCAATATAACTCCATATAACCAAAAAAATATCGCTAATATCTTAACCTCTTTTGTCTGCTAATAAATAACATCATGCAACAAATAAATTTTTTCATATTTGTGTCTACAAATTTTAACCCCAACCATAAAATATAAATCATACTCTTATGACTGATTAACAAATTCGACAATATATTTGTTTTGCATTAATATCTAAGAATAAAACAAAAAAGAATCAAGAAAACAACCCCTTGTAACTCCTCTACAAGAAACTACCAACAAACCACAGAGAAAACTCGATCAACAACTCCAATCAACTAACTAATCCATTCGACACCTAATCACTCACTAAAACCTAATAAAATGTTGATCCCAAACTCAGATCTTAACCCTTGGCTTGTTTAAGGGTTATAGTAGTGAGAAAGAATTCAAACTACTATGAGAGAAACTTTGTAATACACAAAGTAACTAAACAAGATGCGGAAGTAATGTTTAGCACAAGAACAAGTATTGAAACAAACGATTAAGCTTTAATATATTAATGATATATGAATACCCAAGATGGTATTAGGGTTTTACAACCTTAAAGCTATGAAATGAAATGATAGAAAGATGTATCAAACATGTAAACCTAATGAGTCCTTTTATAGCACAAGGACCCATGTACAAGATCACTACTAACAAACTAGTAAACTATTCTAGAGTAGTAACAGAAACGCGTCAATATCTCTTCCTAGTTTATCCATGCAGCAGGTTCTTTGACTTCTAGCAGGGGGACCAATCCCCCTGCCTTTGTTATTCAGTAGGAGAAACTTACTCTTGCAGGGTGAACTTTGACCAACCAGTAGGGGGAACTAATATACATACATTTATTTCCAACAATCCTCCCTTAAACTTGTGCTTTCATCCAAATTACAAGTTTCTGAATAAATGTTGGTTAATGAGGATGCGTACAAACTTCCTGGCCAAAGTTGACTATGAATAAACCTAACCAGATCATAAGCAACAGGCTCCTTAGCATCCATAATCAAGTCAGTCTGTGCCATATTCTTCAAGGTCTATTGGGAGAAAGGATAATAATGATTATTGAGCAGATAGACACTTACACCTTCCATGGCCAGCTCATAGAACCCAGAATTTGTGAACAGCTTCCAATACAACATCTTTGCTCCAATCTGTGCATCAAAAAGAGGGTCATTCAACTCATGCTCATACATCCTGTGCATGCTATCCCAAATCACCCAGTCCTTCTCAACACCATCTATAGTAGGAGGAGTTTCTACAAATGCCCCTTTCAGAATCTTCCATAGATCATCTAGGTCTTCTCTATCCAGTATTTGAAACCGAAGATCTAGTCTTTAGAATGTTTGTGTTGTGTTGTCAGCCCTAGTAAGTTTTCACTAGGACATACCTTTATACCCATGCACTGCATACTTCACTATAGTATACTTCTTCCCGAACTCACTTGGTGTAATTTCATCATTTTCCGCCAAGATTAAATGTTTATCAATTTCTTAATTGGAAGGATGCTGACTTTCCTTAGTGACTGTTCCAATCTTCTCCATTCTCTTCATTCTCTTGGTTGCTCTTTGTGAGTTAAGAGCAGATATTTCACCTGCTAAGGAAGATCCACCTGCTTGGGATGATGCACCTGCTTGTGTAGTTTCACCTGCTTCCCCTTCTGCTTTTCTTTTCTTATCCTCCCTAGTCTTTTTCATCATTTCATCCTTCCTTCTAATGTATTCAGCCTCCTCTGTTGTGCCTATACCAAGGAAGTTGTCCACACTAGTTGCTTTCATAACAGGAATGACAGCCTGTTTAATTTCTTCAAAAGTCATTTTTCTGAGGTTAGCATCAGTATACCTCTTCTATCTCTTGACTATGACTTTGTAGTGCTCAACCTCCCCTTCTCAAACCTCATATACGTTTTCTTTTGAAGCCGAGTTGTTCTCTTCTCTAAAAAGTCCTTTTGAAAGTTGAAGATCAAAAGAGTCAATTCATACCTTTCCTCTAAAGAGACATTAACAAGTTCTTGCCTCCATTGTTCCAAGAATTCTAAAAATTAGGTACCCTATCATCCAGCTCTCTATGCATGATCTCAATCTGCTTAAGCAATTCCCTTGGCTGCATATGTACCTCTTTCTACTCTGAGAGATCCAGTTGTGCCTCTTTTCTTCTATTTTGCACTCTCTCCTCTTGCATGTGTAGCTCTTCTTCATGCACCGTTAGAGCTACAAGTTCATCATATTCAGACTGAGCCCTTAGTTGTTCAGGTGTTTTGTGCTTGTATTTCCTCTTGGGCTATTCAATCATTTTACCCTTTCCTTTGTCTTTTGGATCCAATCTTTATCCCCTTCTGAGCTAGATGTCTCCTTTTCCTTGCAAAGGTTTGAGAGAAAGCTGCTTTTGATGGTGTAATAGTAATAGTAGGGGATTACTTACAACAGGGGGAATATTGCTAGCAGGGGAAACTTTTGTTGTAGCATGGGCTTCTTCTTGATGACCCAAATTTAACAATGTCTGGGCTACATCCTTTGTTGCACTCCCCTTGTCACTCCCTTTCTCCTCACTAACTATCTTCTCTTTACCAAGTTCCTGGTCACTTGGAAAAACATACCACTGAGTAGACTCATCTGTTTGAGGTACTTCCTCCCCTTTGGAAGCATCCTCATCTGTGGAAATGATCAGCTTTGGTCTTCTCCTCCCCTCAAGTGTAGCAAGTCTGGTCTCCAAGCTATTAATGACCAAACATTACTTTTTGATAGTTTGTACCTGTTGTGTATTTTGCTTTTTCAAGCTCATACATATAGTCGTCAATTCCAATAAGGATAGTGGTTTCAGGCTGCTCTCAACCCTAGAAGGAGATTTCTCTCCTCTTTAGGTATCACTGAGTGTGGAAGTGGACTTACTTATGGTGTCACTATCCTGCTCACCCATTGGGGATGAGACAGTAGTGGCAGTCAAATCCCCAGTTTGCTCCAAACCCTTGGAGACTCTCCTCTCTGCTACTTGTGACGGGTCACTAGGCAAGGGAGGCCTAGCAAACCTGGTTTTGGTCCTCTTTTCTTGTTGTGGATTGGCAGGGGTAGTTGACTAGCAGGGGCATCAGCAAAGGTAGTAGGGGCATCAGCAAGAGTGGTTTGGGCTGCTCTTGGTTATGAAGCACATTCTCTTCTGATCTGGTTTATCATGGTTTGAGTAAGGGGAACAACCCTGCCAGAAAATTGTGGGGATTTTGCTGCAAGAGTGGTGAATAGCTTGGTAGTGTGGGGGTTAGCTGTGAACTGATGTTTATGTCGAATTTGACCATGTTGACTCATATCCAACATAAGTTCTATAAACCTTGGATACATACAAAATTTTGAGTTGCTTTTAACATTTTTGACCATACCTTCAAAAATCATTCAAGAAAAACAATATATTCGCCCTGCTGCCAAACAAATCAGAGAAGAAGCAACTTGACTCCCAAATTCATTAAAATCAGTAGTTTTTGATGACAAACATTATAAAATGGTATGAATCAAATACTTCCAATGGGGGTGCAAACTGACCTTTAGCAAACTTACATTTTTTATTTTCAGAAATGTTGTACCCCAAGTTTCTTAGACCCTCAAAAATTTCAACCTCAGGTAGTGTAACCACCCCACCCTCATCAATCAAAACTAACTTGTCTCGAATGGAGGCAAGTGTAATCACCTTGGGGTGGCCATCAACCAGGCTTTTAATTGTAACCTCTCCATCCACTGTTTCAGTCGTGGCATTAGACCAAAACTGTTGGATGTGTGAGGTGTAAATCCTTAGACTGATCACAAGAGCTAACCTGAAATAACTAGATTTTAAGTAAGCAACTGTATCAGTGAATTCATCAGTCTCTCCAGATGAAATAGCAATTTGGTTATGGTTGGGAGAGATTTTGAGAGCCATTTTAAAACATTTGAAGAATTTAAAGGTTTATTATTTGCAAAAAGAAGTGGGATATGATCGATTAAATGAGTTAGGCCTGCTGGTTAAGGGAATTGAGTTTATATAGGCGAATTGAATGACTGTGATTGAACCAAATTATCAATTTGCAAAAAGATCAGAAATAAATCTTGCTAAGAAAGTAATTTATTTGAAATAATAATAAAAAGGTTGCCAATCAGCGAAGAAAGCGCCTTAAATATCTTTTGAAATTAATAAAATATTCCCTAACCAAAAAGTTAGCAAGCAGGCCCAACGGCTATAAGCAGGGTAACGGTATTGTCGGTCAACGGTCAAACACGGGAATGTTTTGCAAAGCAAGGGAAAGTTATACTAGCAGGGGAATGAAAATCAAAAGCAGGGGAAACTTTCCTAAGGGTGTTAGACTAACTTGAATAGGTCACTGCTAAATAGCTCTATCCTAATGCACAGACTTGCATAAGCAAGATAGATACACAGAATCTCAAGAGTCCTCCATTCAGCAAAGGCCTAAACAAAAAAAATCTAACACATAAGTAACCCTGCACCAGGTCAGCCCATTAAAATAAGCATACCTAAGACTCCAACCCTACCATTTCTTTCTTATGATCAAGTAGTCTTGACAACATGCATTAAAATCCCCATTTTGTGCAGCAAGCTGCTCAATCAAGAGTTTTGAGTACATATTGCAGTGCCCCGAGGTCTCAGAACTCCAAAAGGATTTGTAGCAAGTTGTCATTGTCCCAAGCCCTTACTCACCAGTGGGTATGATCTAGAATCATACATGAGTATCCTAAGGATACCCTGAATCCTAAAGGTGTGACCTAACCTCCCTTGAAACATAGAGTACATACCAGATCTGTCATAGGGTGTACCATACTCCATATTGAACTCTACATTGTTAGTCTAAAAACCACATGTAACCACATAGAAAGAACAAAACCTAAGCAAGGTAAAGTACCCTAGCAGGGGAATTAACCCAAGCAGGGGAAACTTTGTTCAAAAGCAGTGGCATTAAATATTATGGAAAAAGTACTAGCAATTTTACAACAACTAGCACTAAGACAATCCTGAATATACACATAAAGCTACAGACATTTGTTCAGGGATTGACCATCCCAATACTTGCAACCAAAGTACTGGAATCTCCCTATATCAAAAGGTTTTGTCAAAAGATCAGCAACATTAAGTTCTGTATCAATTGTCTCAGGGACAATCAACCCTTTTTTTAAAACAATCTCTAATAATATGATGTCTGATTTCAATATGTTTAGTTTTGGCGTGAAAAACCGGATTCTTAATTATGCAAATGGTGTTGTTATTGTCAATAAATATCTTGGTTTTAAAAATTTTTTACCCATAATCAAGCAACTGATTCTGAATCCAAAGGACTTGTCCACAGCATGCAACAGCAGCCACATATTCAGCTTCAGTAATGGAAGTTGCCAGAATAGTTTGCTTTTTACACTACCAAGATATAAGTCTACTCCCCAAAAATTGACATCCACCTGTTGTGGACTTCCTATCATTGTTGTCACCTCCATAGTCACTATCTGAATAAGCTACCAGCTCAAAGGGTGACTCTTTTGGATACCAAAGTCCTAAAGTAGGGTGACACTTGAGATATCTAAAGATTCTCTTCACAGCAAATAGGTGGCACTCCATTGATGTCACTTGGTATCTTGCACACACACATACAGCAAACATGATGTCAGGTCTTGAAGTTGTAAGGTACATGCGAGATCCAATCATGGATCTATAGGTTCTGACATCAATAGGTTTCCCTAGGCCCTCTTTTCCCCAAGGATGCTCTTTGTTCATAGGAGTGGAGACTTTCTTTCCTTCACATTGTCCAACTTTTTCACAATCTCAACAACATATTTGTCTTGGGAAATAAAAATCCCATCTTTCCTCTGCTAAACTTGTAACCCCATGAAAAAGTTGAGTTCTCCCATAGCATTCATATGGAACTTGTCTTGCATCAATTTGGAAAACTCCTTGCTAAGCATGGAGTTTGTGGATCCAAAAATGATATCATATACATGTACTTGCACTAAAAGAAAGTCACCTTTTTGTTTCTTGATAAACAGGGTTTGATCAATCTTTCCCTTGTTGAATCCATTATCCAAGAGATACTTGGATAGAGTCCCATACCGGGCCCTAGGAGCTTGATGAAGTCCATACATTGCCTTCTTTACCTTGTAGACCTTGTCTGGATGTTCTGGATCTTCAAAACCTGGAGGCTGCATCACATACACCTCCTCGTCAATGGTGCCATATAAAAAGGCACTCTTAACATCCATCTGGTACACAATAAAGTCAATGAAAGAAGCATATGCTAGAAACAGTCTGATGGCTTCAATTTTGGCATCTGGGGCAAAGACTTCATCATAATCAATTCCTTCCTCTTGAGTGTATCCTTGTGCTACTATCCTGGCTTTGTTTCTGACCACTATGCCCCTCTCATCCTTCTTGTTTCTGAGCACCCATTTGGTCCCAATGGGTCTTTCCCATTTTGGACAATCAACCAAAATCCAATCTTGAGTATCAAACCGTAGTAACTCTTTTTGCATAGCCTCTACCCAGCTTGGATCATTTAGAGCTTGAAAGATCTTCTTTGGCTCTTCTTATGACAAAAAGGCAGTAAATAGGCAACATTGCATAGTGTCATGATTGAATTTCATTGTGATGTTGGCAATGAAGCTGTGTTCCTTTGCTTGATACCTTGTTTGTCTAGGAGTATCAAGATCACCAATGATTTGAGATTAGGGGTGATCTTTATTGATCCTGTAGGTAGGCTGCATATTCATGATGACTTCAGTTTCATCATTTCCCA
This sequence comes from Glebionis coronaria, assembly GCA_025667525.1. Classification (NCBI taxonomy): domain Eukaryota; kingdom Viridiplantae; phylum Streptophyta; class Magnoliopsida; order Asterales; family Asteraceae; genus Glebionis; species Glebionis coronaria. Next base: position 158,725 of record JANFOE010000679.1, read on the forward strand.
AATCAGGTTCTATGGGACTATCTTGATTGGGAAAGAACTCTTCAGAGGAGTTCCCAAAGGATACTTCATGGCTGAGAAATGTATGTTGGTGAGTTGTGTGCAGCTCTGAATAGCTTGGACCTCCATATCTAATGATTATGCTTCCACTGCTTGATAAAGTGATTGGTGAATATGTAGAAATGAGTAGGGATCCGCTTTCTGCATCATTAACAACATTCACAACTGGTTCTTCAATGGCAGGGGAAACATTTGGTCCAGCAGGGGAATCCATGATTCCGCTACTTTCAGACATTCCACTTCTTTCATGATTTGGCTTAGCAGGGGAAGAGACTGGTTGTCCATCCTTTTGAGAGAGGTCTTCTTCTTCATCAATTCCTTTGGCAGCCTCATCAGCAGGGAACAATGAAGGTACAGTCATGTACCTCAATGGTGAACTCTCCACAGCAGTTGGTTCTTTTGTACCTGAAATGTTAGTATTTTCCAAAACAACAGACACATAATTCATAGACTTAGAAAGCACTTCAATATCAAAGAACCATTTGGGACCTTTTTGTACATCCTCAGGCTTATCTTCAAGAAAATCCACATGTAAGTTCTCTGTCACCTTGCTTGTCTTCTTGTTGAAGACCCTATATCCCTTACTTATTAGTGAATAACCAACAAAGTATCCATCATCCCCCTTTTCATTGAACTTTCCCAAATGATCAAGAGTGTTGAGTATTACTACATGACACCCAAAAGGTCTGAAAAAGTCAATCAAATGAGGTTTCCATTGAATAGCTGATAAGGGGTCTTGTTGTAAGCCTTTACCACCAAGGCCCTATTCCGAACATAACAAGCAGTGGCTACAGATTCAGCCCAAAAGATAATTGGAAGCTTGGAATCAGATAGCATGGTCCTTTTAGCTTTAATGAGTGTTTAGTTTCTCCTCTCTGCAACTCCATTTTGTTGAGGTGTCCTGGCTATGCTGTATTCCCTCTTGATCCCTTTGCTGGTGCAAAAAGTGTCAATTTCTTTGTTCCTAAAGTCTCCACCATTATCAGACCTTATTGTCACCACCTTCATACTCTTTTGAAGCTCAATTTGTGTTGGGTTAACGATTCTTATTTCCACCTTAGTGACAAGACTAGTTAGCCCCGACACCAAGTATCTCCATGCAATACTTGAACTTCGGACCTGGAACCACCTTTGTAAACGCGTCAGCTGCATTATCCTCCGTGCCTATCTTTGCCACTTCAATCTCTTTAGATTCCACGATCTCCCTGATGAAGTGATACCTCACGTTGATATGCTTCGTCCTCTCATGAAACATAGCATTTCTTGAGAGATGAATTGCCCCTTGATTATCACAATTCACAACCACTGACCTTAGGTTTATTCCCAGCTCGATTAGTAGACCTTTAAGCCAAATGCTTTCCTTAACAGCTTCCGTAAGCGCCATATACTCCGCCTCTGTAGTAGACAATGCAACCACATGCTGCAGAGTTGCTTTCCAACTCACAACACAGCCATGTACCATAAACACGTACCCGGTTATCGACCTACCCTTGTCAGGGTCTTTAGCATAATCGCTATCCACGAAACCGTCAACATCTACGTGCTTCCCTTGATCTCTACCATACACTAGACCTACATCAGCAGTGCCCTTCAAGTACTTCAAAATCCACTTCACCGCTTCCCAGTGATTTTTACCCGGATTCGCCAAATACCTACTCACAATGCTAACAGCATACGCAATATCCGGTCTAGTGCAAACCATCAAGTACATTAAACTACCTACAGCATTCGCATATGGGACCTTACTCATTCTTTCCACATCCCAGTCATTCGACGGACAATCCTTCAAAGACACCTTGAAGTGTGCTCCCAATGGCACAGAGACCGACTTGCCATTATCCACTCTGTAGTTATTCAGAATTTTCCGCACATATCCCGACTGAGACACCTTCAGGGTTCGGTTACCCCTATCCCTGACAATCTCCATACCAAGTATCTTCCTAGCTGGACCAAGTTCCTTCATATCAAACTCTTTCCGCAGCAGTCCCTTGGTATATTCGATCTCAGACTTGCTTTTACAAGCAATCAACATATCATCTACATACAGCAGTAGATATATGTACATACCTGGTGCAAACTCCTTGAAGTAAACACAACTATCATAGTTGCTACGGCTAAACCCATTGCTGACCATATACACATCAAACCGTTTGTACCACTGCCTTGGAGACTGCTTAAGACCATAAAGGGATTTCTTCAACAAACATACCTTGTTGCCCGTTCCTTCTTCAAAACCAAGCGGCTGCCTCATATAAATGGTTTCTTCAAGATTACCATGCAAAAACGCCGTCTTCACATCAAGTTGTTCCAACTCGTAATCTTCACAAGCAGTTAATGAGAGAATCACCCTAATAGATGTATGTCGAACCACGGGTGAGAATACCTCATTATAGTCAATCCCTGCTCGTTGTGTGAAACCCCGAGCTACCAGCCTTGCTTTATACTTTGGTTTCTGAACGCCTTCAATCCCTTCTTTAATCTTATACAACCACTTGCAGCTTACCAGCTTCTGACCATGTGGTTGATCGACCAGCTCCCAAGTATGATTCTTCTTTAAAGAACTCATCTCTTCCTCCATAGCACGAACCCACTCATCCTTATCAGATGAATTAATCGCCTCCTGGAATGTGATTGGTTCATGTGTATCTTCTTCCTCAGCAATAGCAAACGCATAAGCCGTAATATCATCTTCTTCCCTAGACCCTGATGATCTAGACAATGATACATTACCTTCATTCCTATACCTTGCAGGTTTAGTAGTTGTTCTCTTAGCTCTATCACGCACCAGAACATAGTTGTCCAGATTCTGTTGTTGAGGCATTGCATCTACTGCATCTTCAACTTGATCCTCATATTCATTCCCTGGATTTACCCCAGTATGAGGATCCACAGTTGGTTCGACCCGACTGCCTTGAAGTTCCACCTCAAACTCAATTTTCTTCCCAGAATCTGCAGCACCAGCACCCTTGAGAGTATCCTTATACATAAGGCTCTCATTAAAGACCACATCCCTGCTTATGATTATCTTCGGTTTAACATCATCCAACCTCCATAATCTGTATCCCTTCACACCCTCAGGATACCCCAGGAATATGCATTTTATAGCTCTAGGCTTGAGCTTCCCCTGATTCACGTGTGAATAAGCAACGCAACCAAATATCTTCAACATCTCGTAATTCGCCGGATGTCCTGACCATAAATCCATAGGTGTCTTCTTCTCCAATGCTGTAGATGGAGACCTATTGATCAGATATGCTGCCGTCACCGTTGCTTCAGCCCAAAATGATTCTGGCAAACCAGACTGAATCAGTAAACACCTAACCTTGTCCAAGAGCGTCCTGTTCATTCGTTCAGCTAGACCATTCTGTTGCGGAGTTCCAGCAACTGTCAAATGTCTTGCTACCCCGCTCTCCTTGCACAAGTTATTAAACTCCTGATTACAAAACTCCAAACCATTATCCGTTCGAAGTTTCTTCAGTCTTCTACCTGTCTGGTTTTCTACCAACTGCTTCCACTCCTTGAACTTGCTGAATGCCTCGCTTTTGTGTCTAAGAAAATAAACCCAAACCCTCCTCGAATAATCATCAACAATCGATAAGAAGTACCGGCAACCACTCATCGATTCCACCCGAGAAGGACCCCAGAGATCCGCATGGACATAGTCTATAACTCCCTCTGTTGTGTGCTGACCTCGACCAAAACTCACCCTGGTCGATTTTCCAAGAACACAATTTTCACAGAATTCGAGCTTACCTAGACCTTCCTTCCCCAGCACCTCTCTTCTTTTGAGTTCATTCAAGCCAGCTTCACTAATGTGACCCAGGCGTTTATGCCACACCTGCGCAAGACTTTCCTTTTCTTCTATACCAACACTAGCTTCACTTGATTCAGCCCAACCATCCAAGGAGTACACACAATTTTCCTTCAAAGTTCCTGACAAAACCATCAAAGAACCCTTGATCACCTTTACTCTTCCATTCTGCAACTTCACGGTATAGCCCTCTCGATCCAGAGTGCCCAAAGATAACAAATTTCTTTTCAACTCGGGAATGTAACGCACATTCTCAAGCACAAAACTTGAACCATCTTTCATTTGTACTCTCACCTTCCCTATCCCCTTGATGGCACATGCTCTATTATCACCGAGCAAAACCATACCACCATCAAGCTCCTTAAAATCAAACAAGAAGTCCCTCCTAGGCGTCATGTGATAGGAACCACCAGAGTCCATGATCCACTCTAAGAACCTTTCCTCACTCACCGCCATCAACAAATCACCATTGTCATAACCCTTAGAATACGTCCCAGCGTCCTGTTTTGCATTCTTGTTGACAAAGCCAGTTGATTTCTTCTTGTTCCATTTTGGACAGTCTTTCTTAAGGTGATCCTCAGAATAGCATATGTAACACTTCTGTTTATAAGTTCCTTTACCCTTTGACTTTGATCGCGAACTACCACGTCCTTGATTACCCCGATGCTCCGGCCTTCCCCTTACAAATAACCCATCACCATCATCCTTTGCATCTGTCCTCTTCTTCAACTCCCGTGAATTGAGGGTAGACAAGACATCTTCCAAAGTGAGCGACTCCCTTCCATAAAGCAATGTCTCCACAAAGTTATCATATGAAGATGGTAATGATGTAAGTAACATGAGTGCCTGATCTTCGTCATCAATATCAACGTCTATGTTCGCCAAGTCACCGATCAACTTATTAAACTCATCTATATGTTCAGATAATTTCTTACCTGAATGCATGTAGAAAGTGAACAGCTTCTTCTTCAAGTACAACTTGTTGGCTAAAGACTTTGTCATATACAAAGTTTCTAACTTTAACCAAACACCCGCAGCAGAATTTTCTTTGTTGACTTCCCTCAACACCTTGTTATCCAAGCATAAGAGTAAGGCACTGTGTGCTTTTTTGTAGACATCCGTCTTCAACGCCGCAGTCTTTTGAGCGTCCGTCATGGTATCCGGGAATGGATCTAACGCAGCCTCCCAACCATGTTGAATTAATAGACACCGCATCTTCACACGCCACAACCCGAAGTCATTAGACCCGTCGAATTTTTCGACGTCAAACTTCGCTATCGACGACATATTCTTTCCCCTTGTTGCTAAAAATCCTTTCTTGCAAATCGATTTAATTAGAATAACCCTAAACCTCGATCACGAACAAGCAAACCCGATCGTAAACTTGAACCACAAGAACTCGCAACAAGAATTTTCGATTAAATCGACTTAAAAGACGATACCCGAAGTTGATATATGTATATATCAAAACCCTTTGTATGTAATATATACTTTACCAAAAGAAAAAGAAAATATAAATAAATCACTTTGCTTATTTTTTTTTTCCTTACCCACGTTGACCAAAGTTACAATCACAGGAAACCTTTTCTTTTCTTAAAAGTATAATACACCTTCGTCTTCTCCGATTAGAGACCTGCAACTCGAAAAAAAAAAAAACCGATCCGATAAAACCCGAATCCCTTTTCTTCCACGAACTCTTCTTGATCTAGCACCGATCTCCAAAGACCACGACTAACCGTAGGCTCTGATACCACTTGTTGGAATCGTTAACCCAACAACCCTGAAGATCGATTAGCGGAAACCTAGATCCCTGAAGACGGTCGCAGAGTCGCAACAATGAAACCCAGAAGAACGAAACACAAAGGTAACCAAACGATTTCTTTTATTGATATAGATCGATTGATTACATAGAAAGAATAAGAAGCATGCGTGTGTCTAGTGCATCACCCCCTCACCTCCTTTTATAGGGTGAGGGGGTCGGTTACAATCATACGTCGACTAAGAAAGCCCGAGCCCATCCTTAGCCGACTTACATAGATCCTACACTAGGTACCTCCTACTAATCGTATATGTTAACTAGACTCGACACTAACTCTAACAATTTGAGTTATGAAGTCTTTGAGTACTCCTGCTGTATCCTTCTTTTCAAACAAAAAGAAGGTCCATGTGAATGTTGAGTAGTCAATAGTGACCACTAGGCAGTACCACTTCTTGTTCATGCTTGCCACAGATGTAGGACAAAAGAGATCCATGTGAAGTAACTTCAATGGCTTGATGGTGGAGAGAGCAAGTTTTGATTTTGCAAGAAGCTCTATGTTGCTTTCCCTTCAAACAAGCAACACAAGTATGATCATTATTGAAGGTCTTGGAAGGCAGACCATGAACAAGATTGTACTTAACTAATTTGTTCATATTTTTGAAGTTCAAATGACCAAGTCTTATGTGCCATTTCTTGCATTCAAATATTGAGGCTTTGGCAATAAAACAGTTCTCATTGTCTTGAAGAGAAATGTCTTTTAAGTCAATGGTGTACATGTTCTTCTGCCTTGGTGTTCTGAGTATAATAGGAGTGTTTGGTGGTAAAACAAACTCCTTTCCCAACACCAGACACTCAATATCAGTGAAAAGAACAAAGTTCTTGTTATCAGTCATCTGAGACACACTAAAGAGGTTGTACTTCAGTTCTTTCACTGGATAGACATTATCAAATGTCATGCCATTAGTCACAATGGTCCCTTTCCCATTGATTGTCCCATGTCCATCTCCAAATGAGACACCATCATTATCATGCAGGAGAACAAAGTTTGATAGATATGCTTTATGACCAGTCATGCTCCTTGAACATCCACTATCCCAGTAAGCTTTGTCATTCTTGGTCTGCTTTGTTACCTACAAAAAGAAAAACAAATTATTTCTTCTTGGGGACCCAAGCCATTACTGACTTAGATCTACCTCGTGTATCAATATAAGATAATTTGTCAAAGGATAAAGATACACCATTGGATTGAGTACCCTTTTGGGGGCCCAAACCCAACGAGCTGAGGCTTTCACAGCTTTTCCCCATCTACCCTTGTTTCTATAGGCCATAACTTTGCCAGCAGGGGAAACCCTGGGCTTAGCAGGGGAATCCCTATGCCTAGCAGAGGGAACCCATTACTTGTTTTGGCCTTTATGGGTGCATTGGTAAGGTCTATGGCCAGATGCAAATGCATTATGAGATGTTGGTCTGGTCACATTAGAGCTAGATTGGGGATATGCTTCACTTTTCTTTCTCAAGGCAGGCACAACATACGTATCAGTTACCTTATTTCTCAAAGCAGGGGGAATATATTTGGCAGGGGAAAAAGGTTTTGCCCCTGCATTCAATAAAATAGCTTGTGGTTTCATTTCCTTTAAAGGATTTGCAGCCACCATTCCCTTGGTTGCTTTATAGTATTGGTTTAAGTGATCAAAACTGCCACAGGTGAAACAAGGATTGGTATTTTTCACAAAGTCTTTTCCTAGTTGAATGGACTTTTGATTATTCCAGTTTCTTTGATTTCCTCTAACCATATTTCTGTTGTGTATAGGTATATACATCTATGCATATCTAGTAGTGGTTTTGTAAGGTTTTAGACTAGTAGTTTTGGTTTCAGATTCTGTTGTACTACTAGTTCTAGATGAAGTGCTTTTGGAACTAGTGTCACTACCAAACAAACCTTCTCTAGAGAAGAGGACAAGATTATCTATTTTCCATTGCTTTAAAGCAGCTTGTTCTTTTTCAAAGTCCCTAACCTCACTGGTTTTTACATAATCACTTAAGCTAAACTCAATATCTGCCTGCTTGGCAAAACAAGGAAGACTAGTCCAAGAAAGATCTTTGATAGGAGTGGCTCCATGTATGTTAGCAGGTAGTGGTGAAAAGTAGCATGTTCATTTTTAACACCAAAACCAGTTTTATCTCTTAGAGATTAACCTATTTCAACAGCCTTAGTTAGATCTTTAGAGGCTTTTCCAAACTTTTCAACAGTTTGTTCATCTACCTTTTTATTAGCTCTAAAGATTTCAACTTCATCAGTTAATTCCTTAATGAAATCATCTTTTTCTCTAGCATCCCTTTCTAGAATTCCAATGTGATCTCTATATTAGTTTTCTCTTTGCTTATATTCTCTGATGCTAGACTCTAATTGTTCTAAAGCACGCTTGTAGTTGTGTAAATCATTATCAGAATTTATGTAATCAACATTTAGTTTTCTTATCTGGTCATTTAACGAGTCAGTATTTTTCCTACATGCTTTGGTACAATAGGAGTCATCATATACCTCATTGTCTGAGCTAGATGTTGACATAGCCATGAGAGAAAATTATTCATCTTTCTCCTCAACAACTAGAGCTTGGTTCCTTTCAACACCTTCTGTCATAGAGCTCCAGTCCCATCCAACTACTCCATTTATTCCTTGCATGGCCACCATAGCCTTATCCTCTGAATCCTCATCTCTGCTTTCCTTCCTATAGGTGCTTCCATTCTTTGGACCTCTGCACTCCCTAGCAAAGTGACCTTTCTTGCCACAGTTGTAGCATTCCACCTTTGATTTATCAAATCCAGCCACATCAGAAGGATTAATGGAAATCTTTTTCCCATATTTCTTATAGAATCTGGCTCTCATGCTAAGTAGAGCCATATTCCACTTGATGTTAATTTCCTCCAAACCTTGCTTACTAATTTGAGTAAGATCTTCATGTAGCACAGTGGAACCATAAGATCATTGTGATGCAATAAAGGCACAAGCAGTGTCAAGGCTAAATGTTGCAGGCCTTTCTTCTCCTTTTGAATCAGTGGAGTATATAGCAGGGGAAACTTCAATCCTACTGCTTGTGTTTGAGGCAGCAATTCCACTGCTTTGAGAAATGAAAGCCATGTTAGTAGGGGAATCAGTAGTTCCACTTGAGTTTTTAGGAATAGTCCCTAAGGCCTTCATTTCATTGACCACAGGCTTAAAAACCTTCAGGTTGTTGTAGATATCATCAATGTTTTTATCATCAATGTCATCTCTATTTTGCCAGATGGCTTTGTAAACAAACCATTATTTTTGAAGACTGTTGAGAAATCTTGCATTGACTTATTCTCTTGACACATCATGTCAAAGATTTCCAGTTGAGCAACTAGATCTTGAAGCCTATTATAGATGGAACCAATTGCTTCATCACCTTTTGCTTTAAAAGAAGCAAATTGGTCTATAATTTGATTCTTCTTCTTCTTCTTGGTAGCTTCATTTCCTCCAAATGTGTTACCAATGGCTTCCCAGAGATCCTTAGCCGTCTTATGCTTCCTAAACCTTAGCTGATATCTATCAGGTAGAGCCAACAACAAAAAACTGTGAGCTCTGACATCATGCCTTCTCAATTGGATCTCCTTGTCAGAAACAACAACAGACTTTTTCTTTCCATCACCTTTGGAGCTTTTACCACCATCTACCTTTTCCTTGTTCTTATCTTCAACTGCTATTGTTTTGGTGAACTGGTCACCAAGTTCTATGACCTCCCAGAGGGCATAATGTTCCATCTTGAGAAACTGTTGAATCCTGAATTCCCATATTTCAAAGTTTTTAGGATCTAATATTGGAAGTTTGAGTGCATTGTTATTTGTGGATGAGATAGAGTCAGTAGACATAATTGAGGATGGATATGAGGTTTGAGTTGTTCTTGGTTTAATCAAAGTTTCTCAACAAGCTCAGATACCACTTGTTGATCCCAAACTCAGATCTTAAACCTTAGCTTGTTTAAGGGTTATAGTAGTGAGAATAAATTCAAACTACTATGAAAAAAACTTTGCAATACACAAAGTAACTAAACAATATGCGGAAAGTAATGTTTAGCACAAGAACAAGTATTGAAACAAACGAGTAAGCTTTAATATATTAATGATATACGAATACCCAAGATGGTATTAGGGTTGTACAACCTTAAAGCTATGAAATGAAATGATAGAAAGATGTATCAAACATGTAAACCTAATGAGTCCTTTTATAGCACAAGGACCCATGTACAAGATCACTACTAACAAACTAGGAAACTATTCTGGAGTAGTAACAGAAACGCGTCAATATCTCTTCCTAGTTTATCCATGCAACAGGGTCTTTGACTTCTAGCAGGGGGACCAACCCCCCTGCCTTGGTTATTCAGCAGGGCAACTTACTCTAGCAGGGAAAACTTTGACCAACCAACAGGGGGAACTAATATACATACATTTATTCCCAACATAAAACACCTAAAAGAAAGAGTGAGAGAGGTGTTACAGAGCACGCGCTGCAACAAGCAACCAAGAACCAATGAGATCAAGCAAATCACCACAAAAACAATAATGCACGACGGAATACAACCAAAATGAGTTAGTTATAACACAACAACCAATCAATCAAGAAAATACCTAAAAATTGAAGAAACCTTAATATTTGATTTTAGGGTTTTTTTAATTAAACTTACCAGAAATGCAATTAAAGACACTTAATTTCATAAGAACCCAATACAACCTTAAGGAACACCAGGAATCAAAAAACCCCCAAAAATTAAGAAACCCTAATTTTTTGAAAACATAATTAACCCAAGAAAACCAATTAATCAGCAGATTAATTGAGATTTATCTTAAAACCACGTTTAGATCTTTAAAAACAAGTATCAAGAACCTGGCTCTGATACCATATACGATTTTATAACAAAAACAAGATTAAAACCATATTTATTCAACCAACCACCTCTTTTTTTATTAACAACTTCAAACAATCACTTCGATGTGAATCCTTGATTTGTGATCAGTACATACAAACAGAAAGAAAATAAACTATGAATCAATGATCTTAAAGTCAAGATCAAGGCACATAAACAACCAGTATCAACAAGATCTCAATAACCAACAATGGCGACTAGAGAGAGAGACAAAACAGAAAAAGTGATAACAGAATACAAAACAACTAGCTATCGCATTCCTTTTATACTCCAAAATTAGGGCAGGATCACACTTATGCACTTTGTCACTTCTAGTCCTTTATCTTTGTAAAACCTACAAAATAGAAACCACACATTCTAAACTATAGAAAGTAAATAAGGAAATTTTACCTTTGTTACCCCTGAAGTTTAAAACATGTCAACTTATATTTTTATAGATTCCATGTGTTGAACAAAATAAGCTTTTGATCTCGTTTAATTTTCGAACCATAGATAAGCCTATCTCGTCTAATTTTCGAACCATAAGGCTTGAAATGAGTCGAGCTTGAGTTCTGATAGGCTGCGATTCGACTCGACTCATTTTCACATTTGAAGGAAAAAACACTTTTGCTACAAGTTAGGGCTAAGCATCGGTCTAAAACCTAACTGAACCAAAAAAACCCGAACCGAATCGAGAATAGATTTTAAAAAGCACGAATAAAAAATCAAGCCGAATTAAAAGAAGAAAACCTACACCGAACCGAACCAAGTAAAAACCGAAATATACATACAAAACCAAAACAAAACTAAACAAAACAAAAAATATCAGTTCGGTTCAATCGGTTCGGTTCGCTACAACTCGATTTCTCGATTCGGTTCGGTTACCAAGTATAAAGTCGTATGTAAAAAATCTGAACATTTTTAAGGTTGGTGAAGTAAACCGACATAGTATATTAGTACTTCCCAGATCACCGACGACTGAATATTCCGGCGACCATGGAAGCTTCTTATGTCGGGGTTGCCAAGAATTCCGCCGCCTTCCGTCTCATGAAACAAATGGTCACAGGGTGTTCGTTTAAGCTTATACAAGCAGGCTTATCTTTTATGTGGTTTTCGACTTATGTATCATAAGCTCATCTTTTTGTGGCTTACTTTGAAACCTTTTATAAGCTTATCATGTTATAATAAGCTTAGGGGCTGTTTGTCTTAGCTTATATAACATAAGTCTCAATTTTGTGGCTTATTTGGAAACTTATGGGCTTATCTAAGTTTGTTACTTATGATATAATAAACTTATATAAACCCATAAGTCCCTATAAGCTTTAAAAAAAGGGTTTATGAAATATAAGCCGATATATGGCTTATTTTCGGTTAATATAACGTAGCCCCAATTTTGTGGCTTATTTTGAGACTTAGAGACTTATATAAGTTAATCATAATATAATAAACCTATATAAGCCCATAAACCTCCAATAAGCCATAAAATTGAGGCTTGTTTTATATACGCCAAAATGGGCTTACATTATATAAGCCAAACCAAACACCCCCTTATATAAGTCGAAAACCATATAAAATACAAGCCCGCTATATAAACATTAACTAACCATATAAGCTTATGGCTTATGTTGTGTTCGACTTATGTTTCATTAGCTCATCTTTTGTTTTCTAATGTAATTTGTTTGCTAGTAACTTAGTATTTGATTGATGGATTTGTATATATTTGATTAGGGATGGGAAGAAGGTGATGGACTTGGTAAAGATAAACAAGGAATCAAAGGTCATGTCCGCGTTACCAACAAACAAGATACTCTTGGTACATATACACTTTGTTATTTAAGACTTTTTCGCCAAGGCGTGACCACTTTAGAGTTGTTTGCCGGCCGACCCTGACTTGTTATCACTTGCTACAATATTTTAGTTATTAATACCATTTAGTTATTCACTAAGAGTCTTTGATTCCGTTTAACAGGCCTCTGCATGAAGTTGTAGTCTGCGTTCCCTTTGAAGAAACAAATAGTGTCTACTTTTCATACAACTTATGTAAAGTCGTTGATTTAGAAAGTACTAGTAATATTGAGTGTAGAATGGGAAGTGGACATATTTCTAAATGATGCATAAATTGAGTACCAACATCATGAAATATTGAAGCTTTTTTTACCTCAGTACTAGTTTGTATTTGTTTATGTGATACTGATTTATGGTCTGTGACGGTATGAAGCTTTTTAGATGTTTAGATTGAACCTAGGCAGCAGATCATGTGTTATCCTATCGTGGCTTCTTGCATTGGTTAGCGGCAAATCTTCTTGGGGTTGCCGCCCGGTTGTTAAAGTGGTCAGTATGGTGCTAGTGGGTGTCTTCAGTCCATTTTTTATCTGCTTTAGTACTGGTGCTGCTCTTATTTGGGCAGCATATAGTGTGTTGGATTATCCTACTGGTCGTGTCTGGAGTTCGGCCTTTGTGGCAGCTGTTCCTTGGTTTTTGTGTGGTCTCATGGTTTATATGCCGCGTCTATATTTCTGCTAGCTCTGTAGTCGTTTCTTTCGGGTCCTTCTATCTATTAATTACCTTGTTTAATAGAGGTAGGATGCCGTGTTTTGTATTCTTGTTTCTTGTGTGGTTTTATAAAATCTTGTTGCCTTTCAAAAAAAAATTTGAGGATAGGCATGGTTGTAAACGCATCTGGGAGCTTGACGGGTGGTCAGTTACCTAGTAGCTTGTAATTGGTCTAGGCGGGGGATTTATCAGATTGGGGTTTTCAATATAAATCATGAAACTATATGTATCACATGTTGCTAGTACCGTAGATTTGTTTGTAGGACCATATAAATATGTTTTGGCCGAGGTTGTCTGAGTTAAACCCAAGTTTTGACCGAGCTTTTGAACGAGTTCTGACCTTGTTGCAACTAATCATTTATTGACCTTGTAGTGAGTAAATTGCCGATTATTCAGCCTTGTAACCCTTGTTTTACAACACTGAGGATAGGTTTATGAATCTGAAGATTTTAGTTAGGGTTGTTCGTTTAAGCTTACTTGTTATGTAGATAAGCTTATTCAATTTTTCAAATGCTAATAAGCTCTAAAATTGAGCTTACTAGGTTTTAAAAAGTCCAATAAGCCCATATGGTGGGAAAATAAGCTAAAACACAAATGACCTCTTAATACAGTTTTCAGGTTGAAAAGATATTGGCATTAAGTTATGTTTAATGTGAATACTAAACAGGTGTTGGCGTAGAGAAGCCAAATGTGTGGGCACTCGACACTAAACAGTTTGATGATATTCTCAAAAAATTGAATATTGTAAGCTCTTCGTAAATCTCTTACAGAACATAATAGACACTTACTTATCACCTGTTCTTTCCAATTTCACTGGTTTCCGTATTAATCTATTTTTTTTCATGTATATCTGACAGCAAGTAGCAGAATTAAAAGACGACGAAGGTATGTGTAAGTTTACTGATTATTAATCGCAGTCACATGTAGCATTTTTTAACTCGTAATTTCTTGCTGCTGACATCTTATAGTTGTTCGAAAGGAAGAATTTCGAGAAGCAAAATCGCCAAAGAAGATTAATGAAACAGTTATCAAGGCTACACGTCCCCAAGGAAGGTCCGTATCTTGCACAAGTCGAGTTATTTTAGTTATTATGATATTCGAGTATTCATAGTGATTTGAATATATATTACCAGATGCAAGCGAAAAGAGAGGGAGAGCCATGTCGATGTGTATGCTGCTCAGGATCTTGATGGAATCCTTGTATGTTTCCTTGATTTTTAGCTAACTGTTCCCATTCATCTATATAATTACGTTTTTAGTTCGATAAATATTGTGGATCTAAAGAGTTGTATGAAGATGGGCTGACATTAGGTTAAGCTAGCTGATTGCTTTATGCCTTTAGTTATAGACTTATAGTTAGCTTCCTTGAAGTATGGTTACGATTTTTCTATTTAAATGATCATGTATACAGCTTTTATAATACTGTGATTATGCCATATTCCTTGTGTGACGTCAGTCAAACGCACTTTGTAAAATCTGGAAAAAGACATAACGTCTAGCAAAGTGATGGATGGGTCGACTCTAAATTACTTAAGTACCACTTTTATGTAATTGTATGTGATGAATCTGAAAGTGTGTCACTGGAGACTTGGAGTATACAGATGATGATAATGTGGCAAGACATGGCTCCATATTTGCCATGTATGCTTGAACTAGAGGGAAACGTGTGTGAATGCATACTTTGCTCAGGATCTTAAAAGAATCCTTTTGCTCCAAATGTTCAGTTTATTGGTTTATAGGAAACCCCGGTTTACGGACTTATAGTTAGCTTCCTTGAAGTCTGATTGTAATTCTCCTGTTTGATTAATCATTGATATTGTAATGATGTCGTATTCCTTTTGTGACATCTAGGGGCATCATGAGTATAGTCAACCGGACTTTGTTTTGTAAAAGCTAGAGAAAGACCTAGCGTGTTATCAATGAAAACATATACTGTAGTTGACACTATATCCTTGAACCGAATCGGGTGAACATTGATAATGCGAAAACGAAACAATAACCGGCAAAAATGATGACCAATAACTCCTCAAGTCTATGCTAAAGGCTTAACAAATTACTTTGGTTCTCGTCAAAGTCATCAACGGTTTAAACTAGAGTATTCCTTTTCTAATCAAACTAGTACATAGTAATTGAAAAGCTTCGTCCACTTAATCAAATACATATACTCACAAGTAGATGTGAGCAAATCGTTTTCTTTCAAAACCGGTTGGATTTGAGTAAACCGGTCAACAAATTGGTTTGACATAAAACTGGATCGGTTTGAAACCGATTTTTGCTTAGATTTTTCTCGGTCTTTAACTGGGTCGGATCGGTTTTTACCGGTTCGGTTTGATTTTAAACGGTGTTTAAGTCGTTTTTGATCATTTTATTAATCCGGTTACGAACCGCCAGATCTGTTTGAGAAAAACTGTTTCTTTTTTAAAACTCGTTTTGATTTTTTTTCGTGTTGAATCATTAACCGGTTTATTTGACACCCTACTCACAAGTCACGCCAATGATAAAATAATAGTATTATTGTATATACAAAGTACATAATAGGTGTTAAAGATATAATGCATTACAAAAAAGACTTGATAATAATATATTTTGAAATAAGTGTATCAATGATGATGCTCATCTTAGACAGTGTTTTAATAAGTTCGATTTGACTCGAACTCGAACTATATAAAGCTTATTAATTTTCACGAATTCAGTAACTCAATTGGTTTTGGATTAGGCTAGGCTTGTATTAACTTTCATATCGAGTTATCGAATCTACCCGTTATCTTGAAATGGTTTTTCCACCTATAAATTTAGGTCACTTTTTATTATTCGATGGTTCATTAATCATCATTTGTTAACAAATCTAGAATGACGGTGGTAGTAAACTACCAAATAATTAAATTTTCATTAACACCATAAGTGGCCATTTCCATATTATCGTTAAACGTTGCTAAAAGATAATAATAATAGAAATATATTATTGTGAAATACATATGTAATAATGCAATCAAAGTTGCTTAGTTGTTTCTCTTCGTTACATAAAATCTTCAATGTTTGATGGTATTCACCCTTATTGTGTTAGCTAAGCCATCTAAACTACTCAAATAGAGAGTTATGCATCCAAAAGAATAAAACCCAAGTTACTGTCGATTTGATAATTTCAAGCCAAAACCCGAACCAACATGACCAATAAGGCCCGCAAACACGAACCAATAACACCCTCAATTGTATCAATGGAAAACATAATGCTCACTCAAGGCTTGAAGCATATGTCTTCATCGTCTTAACATTGTAATATTGTATTACAAAGTTGATCGTAAGCAAATACTTTAATTCAAATAGTCCATACACATATTATTATAGATTACATTATAAAAATGGGCTGAAACATGATATTATGTTACTATGGTTGGATAAGATGTTTATGGTTTGTTGGTCCGTCATACTCGTAACATATAAAAAACACTGTTATGAACGGAAAATCCTAACATCTTGTTTCTTTAATGGTCAATGTCAAAGTTAAATATCCAGTTTATCTAGCTTCTAAAACTTAAGGTTGTAAATATTTTACACTACGTAACAAATATTTTGTTTTTATTTGTTTAGCATGTTTCTTATTATTCAAGGACTCAAATGAAAACTATGGCCTATATATTCTCTCTTCTTTATATAGAGTTTCAAGTTTTAACAACTCATCCCTTCATATGGATAGAAATGTGTGAGCTCAATCCTTCACATATAACAATATTCTGGGACATGGAAACTTTCTGTGTTCCTCGTGATTTGTGGTTTCGAACCACGAGGAACACGAAAAGATTCCATGTCCCAGAATATTTTTATCTCTAGAGGTGGTGAGGATTGTGCTCACACATTTGTATCCATGATTCCAAAAAGTATAACTATTAGGATCCATTAAAATCTTAACTATAAACATATAAGAAGGTGGTTGGGATTGCATTATGGAGCGGATTTTCTCATTATTTTTTTTTCAAAATGTTATTAATTAGTTTGAGGTGTTTTGACAAACTTACATTTGAAATCGTTTTTTTACCTTTTTATAACTCTCGCAGTGGTAAGTCCTTGACTATTAAACAAGAGGTCAAAGGTTCAAACCTCACTAGGTGTGTACACTTAAGGGTGGCCATGGAGGTTCACCTGCGACGATTCTGAGCTATCCAAAAGGGTTGTCGCCCTAGGATTAGTCGGCTCATAATGTCGAATTAGAAATCCGGGTATACCCAAAATAACTCTCGCGGTGGTTTTAGTGGTGGGGGTATAGGTCATGGTCGGGCTGGTCAAGTTCTCATGATGAGGATGATGAAGTCCATGCATGTTTTAAATGTGGTGCGAGCGACCATGTTGAACTGCAAGGAGAAAGGACATGATTCACTCATGTGTCCTATGTTGAAGTTTAGTCCATCACCTATGTAGGATAATCAATGATATATTATCTAATGTTTAGTTTGTTGTAATAAAAGTGATCGAGACAATCGTATGTGTATTTTTGTTTATATATCAAGTCTGGAATGTAAGCAACAATTGTTTGCGGTTTAATGATGTGTGTTTAAATTTAACAAACGAATCGAGTAAGGATTATTAACACTAAACGAAAGATGATGATTGCCTGTCTTTTAAGAATTAAATAATGTTAGTCATTCTTCTTCTGTCAGTGAAATAATTAAATATGGCTTGATAACAATGATGTTTTTTCCATGGTCATAGTGTAAAACAAAGATGTATGAAATATATTATCCAGATTTGTGGTTCATGGATCATGGTAAACTAAGTAACTCTTCTTTTACCTATAAAAAAATGAGTAAAGTTCTAATAAACGATGCACAAGTTTCATGAAAGTGTGTATAGGATTTGAAAACATGCATTATCTCTAATGGACATGTCAAAATTTCTGTTTTTAGAGTTTGAAAATGATACTTCCATAGCTCTCTGTCAATACACTTTCAACTCGCAAAAAAATGTATGTTTATGTTCTCGGTTTAGCAAACTAAAGCTAAGGTTTTATGTTCATAGTTAGCGTGCTTATTTAACCTAACTAAATATTTATCACCGAAGTCTTCAACTTGCAATTAATACATCAAAAAATTTGTTCTTGTAATGTTGCATCTTATTAAGTGGACATTTTGTTTGACACAATCCTTTCTTATTTCAATAGACATAGGGGAGTTTTTAAATCAATTGCAATATTTTATAGATACAAGGTGTGCATTGGATGCTAACATGGGTGGGAACTTAAACTTTAAAAATGCGTTCACCAAATCTTGCATTGAGTTATCGCTTCAATAAATACATCAACAACTAATGTATTTGACAATAACTATTGATAACATTGATGTTATACAGATCCGGTGAACAATGACAATGATGGTACGATGTATGATATGGTTTTATATTCATCAAGGAAGAGTTGTGTAAGCTTGAAGCCTTTATTGTTAGATGAAGGCCAAACGCTCATTTTTCACTAGCCATTATTATGTTGTACCAGTTCCACTCAACATTAATTCTGGTATTTGAAATTCATTAGGTCCTTGCCTTTAATTAATGTCGAGACATTAAAAGAGACTACTTACGGGTTACCAACCAAACAGACGGGGTGTTTGGGTCCTATTTTAACAGCAGCCAAACCGCCCTTTTGCAGCAAAATGTGTGTTTAGTTTCTGTTTTAGCAGCAGCCAAACACCCTTTCTGCAGCAGAAGGGATGTTTTAGAGTTCGAATACAGCACCAAAAGATGCACAAAATTACAAGTGAATTTTTTGTTTCCGTTAGAGAAGACCTGATTCAATGAGCTACATCTTCTCTTTTTCTTGCCCTCTTTGTTGATTTACAACCAACAACATCCGAGACATCATTTTTGTAGCTCCATACTCCATTCATTCCTATACCAACAACTTCTATAGTATAATTTAAACAACATTAAGAATAATAAAATTTCTATTTCCATACCAACAAAAAAGTAGTTGCTAATTTATTAACCAAATGAAACTCATAATACAACAAAAATTACAGTGCCACAGAGTATAAGTTTGAGTCTGACACTTTTAATAAAAACATGGAAACAGATGCTATTTTTATTCTTGAAGGTGTTGCATAGTACCAATCTATAGACCAACTTCACATACATATTGGATTTAACGAACTTCTCGCGATTCAGTTTTGGGGAAATTTATAACTTTTAGTACATGGGTTGAAGTGTTGAACCAAATAAATGAAATAAGCAAGTAAATTTGGGTGCAACTGAACCTTGTTATCATTTTTAATATTCCCAATTAGATGCACAATCTTTTAATGGCAATTCTGAATTTATTCTAAATATACCTTATCTACAGTTTGAATCACATACCATTTATATGGACGTTAAGCACGCCCTATTTTTGAAAGCCTCCTGTAACTACTCTTTTAGAATCCTACACATCCGTGCAAGAGAGCGTCTCATATCATATCATAACATAAGGACATCCTTACTTTGATGCATGTCACAACGTCTATTTTTATATGCATTTTCGAAACGCATTCTTGGTACCTGAATAATGGGGAGCTGAAAAAGGACAAAATCAGCAACAATGCATAGAATAGCGAGAAGACATAGCGACTAACACACCCATTTCAGAACGAAAACGACAGCGTCTAACACACCCTTTTTCGTGGCGCTGTAAGACCTCTGAACGCCTTATTCTTATGCACACTTACATATCCACGGGTCAATAAACTTCTACTACATATCCACGGGTCTATAAATTTTTGGGTAACAGGTTATTTCAATTACTTGGATCACATAATTTTTTTCTTAAAAAATGACTTTGCCCATGATAAACAACATGATCACCTTAAGCTTTCCACCATTTGGGAGTGTAAAGAAAACTCAAACTCACATCACGTTAACCCATCTCATTCCAGTAACATATGATACCATGACTCTAGAGCCAAAAGTTGTTACCATGATGCAATTCCAGAATTTTGTTAATTAGTTCATCAATTATGCTGCCATACTACTATGTTAACTGAGACAAGATCATAACATATTTCAAGAGATGAAAAAAAATTCAGAGGAAAAGAGCAAACCTTGTAAATCATTTTTGGCGTCATCGTGTTATCATTGGTGGTCAACAATCACCAAAAATACCAACTACACAAAGCCACCTAAACCAACAAAAATACCTCCAATGATTTCATACATATAAAAAGCAGCAATGATGTCACTTTTAATGAACGATTAACAAACAAATCACCTGTCTAAACTCGTATGATTTTCAATTAGCAATAACGTGATATGTTTCCACATAGTTGGACCATGTCACTGCGTCACAATCTGCACGAGTTAAACACACAAATAATATGGTCAGATGCATACGACTTAACGATTACTAAATTCTAAAGCTATCCTATAAGTGTTAAACAAACACCGCATTATGTTTTAAAGAATCCTGAAAAAGAAAAACGGTCCCTGGTCGTATGTCGTAAACAATATTTTGACTTGATTTTTTTATTGCATCTATGAAAAACTTGCTTAAACTTTGGTGTGAATAAAACTCTTTCCTATTTCGTACGTATAAAAAGATCCTTTTATACACTGTAAAATATGCAATTTAAAATGTAGCAGTCAGATGTCTATTTAACCGATAACGCCTACGCTACATTCTAAGAAAAAAGTGATATAACCAATGTACCCAATGTACCCTCACGTACCAAACACTGATGTTCAAACTTTCTGTCACCTGACCCTTTTCACAGACGTTGAATCCGTAGTCAAGCCAAATCCATCCACCTCTATGCCGTAACAATAGCTGACACCATCAAAGATGTAGAAAGCACCCTGAAAAATCCAATTATTAGAAAATGTACTACAGATCACAGGGCCATATTGTAAACATGTACATATAGATGAATCAAATCAATATATAAACACTGATGTCTATAAAAGATAGTAATTTTTCCTTCGATTCAGATATTCGGGCGCCCTCCAATTCTCGAAAAGCTGGGACCTGAACACCATAAATTGCAATGTGAAGCAACAATAGCAAGTTGCGATCGAAACATCATTACGTACGTATAGGGGCGAGTTTATTTCATGAAACCTAATTACCTACCCATATGTTATTCTACGAGCTTCTTTCAAGTTTAATTACATCATTTCTCTCCTCTGATTTTTCACCAAGATCTTCATCTCCTTTATGACCTCGTCGTTCACGGTCCCATTTTTTTCTGTGAACCTACAACCAACTCCTTGTCTTGGAACTCCTATATTTTAGAAGTTTTTTCAAGTGTGTGTCTAGTTATGCGTAAAAGTGTAACTGAACTCTTAATTTAATGACAAAAAAGCTTACCAGTTCAATATTAGCAATGCGATTCTCAAACTCTTCCAGTCCTTTAGTTCAGTTGACTGAAAGCATGTTAGACTTACTAAGTCGTCTTCCATCTCAAAGATTTACACCATGTTTTACACTAATCACGCCTTTTGGGTTTGTGTAATTTCTGGTTCAAGTTCTCATTATTTCCTTTGAGTTTGTGTCCACCTTAATATCAGTTGTATAGAGAAAATGATGAATCCTAAGCACAGCTGAAGACAATGCTAAACAACACTAACTTATTTTTGGACGCACTTCAAATAGCAAACTACCTCGTAACTTGTACAAACTAAAAGATCATATTATAACAGATAGAACTCATTCAATGGTTTCTTCAGCAAATACCAATCTAACTAATAACCATTTCCTGTGGCCTTATGCATAGCTTATAGTCTATGCCAGCGGTTAAAGAGTTATAATTAAAACGAAACAAGGAGGTTAGAGGCATATACCTTTTTGAGTTAGTAAAATCTTCCTACTGCCTCATCTTTTATGGATTTCAGGAAACAAATCAATCTTTAAGATTATGCAGTAACCTTGCAGCTTTGATTTAACTTTGAAACAACCCAACGGATGTACCTGCACGCAAAAAAGGCATCAATACCAATTAGCCAATAAATTTAAGTTAAATTTGGATTAACAAATGCTCACTTTTTTCCTAAAAACCATACCATTCGAGCTTCACAGTTCACATTGATCACATTAGTATCCAAGTCCAAGTAAACCCATTAGCTGACAAAATAAGTTAATACAAACACCCTTTAAAACACAAACAAAATCAATACCACATGAGGATTAACATTCTTGGTACACAATAAAATCTCAACGAAACCACAAAGCCGATGTTTTACCAACCAAGCTAGAGCAGGGCCGCAACAACTTTTTCCGATAAAACATCGTCAGCGACAACAACAATTGATTGGTGGGTGGCAGCTGTAACGAAAAATCATTAAAAGGTTATAAGAATTAGGTTTACATATAAAATCTACAGATCTGTAAAAAAAACCTTCAAAGCTTAATTAATAGTCATAGATCTAAAAAAATTAAAAAAGTTTCACAAAACTTAACAAAAACCTTTTTGTGGGCGTTTTTTTGATGGTTGTGGTTTTATGGTGGTTAGGCTTTCGACGGAGGTGTGGGTTTTGGCGGAGGGTTTTGGTAGAGGGTGGTATTTGGTGGTGGTATGGTTCGATGATGGTGGTGGTATGGTGGAGAGTTTCGATGGTGGTGGCTGCAATATTAAAAGGGGTAGGGTTAATGTTTAGGGTGATGAGAGTGAGAGATATTGGGTGCCAGCTATTTCATCAAGCATTTAATTTTTTAATATTTCCTAATTTACTATATTTTCAACCATCATAATTTCAACATTTCTAAATATAACAATTTTCAACCATCCCTATTTTTCCTTTATAAAGGAGTAGAGATATGTGTATGTCTGCAAATTAATGTAGTGATTGTGCATTGATTTAAAGATTTTGTTTCTTTTCCGAACCAAATTTAATAATTCACTTCAATACATCGTTCAACCAGCACTATGCAATTCGATAGATAATCAACATATTGCTTTAATCTTAGGTGTCGTTTGATTTCAAGATTTTAAAATTATGAAATTTTAAATTCTCTTAAATTAAAATTCTTAAAAATTAAAAATTCGAGAATTTAAAATGCCTACGCCTGTTTAGTTGGTAGAAATTCATAATATTTTGTGATCTTGATATTGGGTTAACCAATTAGCGAATAAATATCTTTTATATAAATTTTCTATTTAAAAGAGTAAATATCGAATTTTCACTTTTTATATAAATTTTATAAAAGTTTATAAAAAAAAATTTAGAAATTTTATTAACAATTTATATAAACTTAAAAAAAATTCTGTAAATTTTATAAAAATTAAGATAATTTTTTATAAACAATTTAGATAAGTTTTATACAAAATTTATATAAATTTTATACAAAATTTATATAAATTTTATAAAAAATTTCAATAAATTTTATAAAACTTTTTTATAAATTTTATAAACCATTTTTTTATATTTTATAAAAAATTCTACAATTTTTATAAAAATAATTTTATTATTTTTAATTTTTTTTAATTTTAATAATTTTTTATAAATTAATATAAATTTATAAATTTCTTTAATTTTTATAAATTTTTTAAAATTTTATAAATTTTTATAAATTTTTTAAAATTTTATAAATTTTTATAAATTTTTTAAATTTGTATATTAACATAAAAACTCGAATAAAAACGATTAGAAAAAAAGTTTATGAAAAATAATTTTGAAGGAAATTAAAAATTTCTCATTTTTTGGAGTAATTCTAATATTTTTCATTTTGGCATTTCGGGAAATTTTTATTAATCATACCAAACACGATATTTTGGAGAAATTAAAATTTAATATTTTGAATATCATAAATATCCTCCAATATCTCCCAACCAAATGGCAGTATGTGATTTGTAAAATGTTCGCGGTTTTGCTTTTATCTCATAGTATCCGGTTTCTTATGGAGTAGTATGTGATTTGTAAATTAGGTGAACAAGAAAAGCTACTACAAATTTGTAAAGTTGTACTGTAGTAAACTTGGACTCTTTATATGCAATAGTGGAAGCCCAAATTAGAGTCCATCAACTAGGCTGTTTACAGTCATGACATCTGAAGCCCAATATACAAATAGGGTTCTTTAGAAGCAATAATGGAATTCCAAATTGGACTTTTAGTATATTATGGCAAGTTATACTTTAATCCTTTTTTATTCTTTTGAATATAAACATTTTACATAAACAAACAAACCGTTTATAATTTGGTACAATAGGGCCTGACCAAAAGATACTTAGACTATATGTTACATGCAGGGATGGAATCAGGACTAAATGTTATCGAATGCACATAAGTTTTTGAACGGTAATAGTAAAACCTATTTTTATGGACCGGATGCATTTAACATACATTTAAGAAAAATCGATGCTTTTTTAAAAAATTAAGACTATATCGGAAAAATTCATAAGGTTTTCGGGCACTCGTAAAAACCCCTAATTCCATCCTTGGTTACATGATAAGTTTACCGAACCCGAAAAAAATCCTTCATTTTAAGTTGTTGCCCAACTTGAAAAATCTATATAAGAATCAACTATTTGATTAGATTTTTGTTCATTTATTGTGCAGAATACGTATGTATATCCATTACTCAGGGGCTGTTTATTTTAGCTTATATAACGTAAGTTTATTTCGGTTTATAAAATATAAGCCTTAAATTGATGGCTATTTGGAGACTCATGGGCTTATCTAAGTTTGTTATGATATAATAAACCTAAATAAGCTCATAAGTCACCAATAAGCTTAAAAAAATTAGGATTTATGAAATATAAATCGAAATATGACTTACTTCTGGTTTACAGGTAAGCCCTAATTTTGTGGCTTAGTTAAGACTTAGGGGCTTATATAAGTTTATCATGATATAATAAACTTATATAAGCCCATAAACCTTCAAATAAGCCGCAAAGTTGAAGCTTGTGTTATATAAGCCAAAATAAACTTACATTATATAAGTCAAACCCAAGCTAGAAAATAAAGCATGGAGAGGAACCAAGTGGCTGTTTAAAAGCATTATTATAAGCCCAGATTAGAGTCCATCAACTAGGCTGTTTATAGTCATGACATTTGAAGTCCAATACAAATAGGGTTTTTTTAGAAACAATAGTGGAATTCCTAATTGGAGTAACTTATCTTTGCATCATACTTTTGTGCATTTTTTTTCCTAATGAATATAAACATTTTACATGTTCAAAAAGAAAAAAAGAATATAAACATTTTACATAAACAAGCAAAAACAGTTTATAATTTGGTATAATAGCCTGACCATAAGATACACTTCATAAATTCTAGTTCAAATTTTCAATCTAGCCTCAAACGACGATGTCGGTTACCCGAAAAAAGCCCTTCATTTTAAGTTGTTACCCAACTTGAAAAATCTATACAAGAACAAACTATTTTCTTAGATTTTTGGTCATTTTTTGTGCAGAATATATGTATATCTATTAGAACCCCAGGCAAAATAAGGCATGGACAATAAGCAAGTGGTTTGTGGTCCATAAAATCCATACCATCATGCCAAATAATTTTAAAACTTATTTTTCCATCATCTTTGAATTTTTTTCATTCTCACCACCGTCATATTTCTTGACTCGGTTTGTATATCCTTTTTCTTTTTTCCAATTGTTTTTTTGTCTTGTTGTTATAAAGAAAAAAAATTCGATCGTAAGCAAATACTTTAGTCTACATAGCTCTTATCATATACTGTATTTTCGTATATAACAATGGCCAGAAAACGATACATATAAAAAAAACCTGTTCAGGAAATCATAAGATATCAGGTTCATTATGAGCTAGAAATAAATAGTGAGTTTGATACTGTTAATACGATTAGGGGATGTCAGGTAGGATGGAATGGATTGTGTTAACGTTGGGTCTATTTGACACGCTTTTAAAGTGTGGTACTATTGGTACCCCTCCCGATCCATTAGGAGGGTAATAAAAGGTAACATCCAATTGCACTTGTCTTCTCATTTTATAATACACTGTAGGTTTTTTTTTTATCAATTTCTGTTCTGTATTTTTAACGGTTTGACATTTTTGAACAAATTGTGACTCACTTCAGATCATCCAATAACATGTCATTAGTCCAAAACCAGTGTATCTTCGTATATGTTAAGTTCAAACTTTGATTATAGTTTATAGTTAAATAATAATGGCGTGATTTACAATTCCAAATTGCAATAATTTAGAAGGCAAGTTGTAAGTAGCTAGGCATACATAGGATAGGATGGGGTATGGCCAACATGCAAGAATGTGGAAAGTGTTTATTTGGCGTTATATGCGGAGAGCTCTTGCTAGTTTCATACCAACTAACTAAACATTTATAATTGAGTTTACAACTTGCAAATAATTCATCAATCTCTTTTTTTTATAGTGATATTCCATCTTCTTAGGTGGACCTTTTCTTTGACAAAATCCTTGCTCCTTTTCACAATGAGCATCCAAGTTATATATCAAATTTACAAGATAATATTAGGTTGTATGTAGGATAAACTTTTCATTTTTTTTTATTAAAACGTCATGTGGTTCGAGTCGTGCAGTGATATTCAAATATTTAGTATATTTTTCTTAAATTTTCGTCTAGTTATAACTAAACTTTTTATCTATTTCATCTGAGAAGAAAAATATTTGACTGGTCTCGAATTCGAGACCTTCAAAACAACTTCTTTTAAAAAAATCATTTAATAGAATCTTGGTGACTAATTGAGCTAGACCCATTGATTGTGTGATAATATTTTCTATGTATTTCACTTGGCAATTTGAATATGAAAGCCTAATTTGTAATTGTTATAAGTTTATAATATAAATGTAGGGTTTAAACCCTACAAGTGGTATCACAGCTTCTTGTTCGAGAATCTCGCTGGTTTCTAGGTCGATCGAGGAAGGTTTTTTTTGGGTATTTGAGGTTATCGAATATCCATTGAGCAGCAGCAGCAACGATCGCCATTAAAAAGGTTGTTGATCTTGGAGGGATCGACGAGTACTGTGTTTGTGTTTTTTTTCTTGTTTCTGTCGGTTGAGAGAGGAAGAAGAAAGAGGAGGACGACTTTGTGGTCAATAAACACAGTAGTGTACTTCAAAGGGTTTATTTAATTTTGGGCTCTTACTGGACCTAGATAGATAGATATTAGTAGACTAATATTTTTAGACTACTAAGTTATTTTACTTTTGTTTTTATATAAAACAAACGGGTATTAATTTGAAGAGTTTTAACACAATGGGACTTCGTAATTCGTGATTGTGAGGTTTAACGTATCACAAGGTTTAGCGAGTTACTGAAGGGACTTTATTGGTTTGTGATTGTGAGGGTTTATCACAAGGTTTAGCAAATCAACAAAGGGATAAAGAATGACGGGAGCCAAGTTTGACATCGAGAAATTCGATGGAACTGGTGATTTCGGGTTATGGAGAATCAAGATGCGTGCTTTATTAATCCAAAACGGATGTGAAGCAGCTCTGGAGGTTTTACCCGCGAATATGAAAGCTGAAGAGAAATCTAAGCTTGACAAGAAAGCTCACAGTGCCATGATTTTGTGTTTAGGTAACAAGGTCCTGAGAGAGGTTACCCGGGAGACGACTGCAGCGGGGGTTTGGTCAAAGCTCGAGTTTTTGTACATGACAAAGTCATTGGCCAACAAGTTGTACCTAAAGAAGAAGTTGTATACATTCTACATGCCGGCTGGACGAAAGATTTCCGAGCATATAGATGAGTTCAACAAAATAGTTCTTGATTTAGCAAATATTGAGGTAAAATTCGAGGATGAAGATCTTGCTTTATTGTTACTCACTTCTTTACCAGCATCATACGAACACTTTGTGGATACCTTGCTTTATGGACGGGAAGATTTGACTTTGGAGGACGTGATGGCCACACTAAATTCAAAGGAAATCAAAGAAAGGTTCATGGCGAAGGGGGGTGATGGTGAAGGGTTATACGTGAGGGGAAGAACTGATCGCAGGACTTCGCATCAGTCAAAGGGAAAGTCAAGATCGAAGTCTCGAGGTGGAAGACTCAAATGCTTTATTTGCCAATCTGAGGAGCACTTGAGAAGAGACTGTCCGAAGAACAATCGCAAGAAGTCAAAAGGTTACGTCAAGAAAGATGATCAACCAAGCTCCAGTGGTTCGATTTACGACGATTCTGAGGTGATGATGGTGATGAGTGTAGAAAGACTGCAAGATTGGATCATGGATTCAGGAAGTTCATATCACATGTCACCCAGGTTAGATGTATTTTTTGATTTTCTAGAATGCGATGGGGGCAGCGTACTGTTGGGCGACAACAGGGAGTGCAAGATCAGGGGTATTGGTAAGGTAAAGGTACAACTGAAAGATGGGTCAAGTTTCGTGTTAAACAATGTCAGGTACATTCCTGAATTGAAAAGAAACTTGATATCGCTGGGAACTCTTGAAAAAGAGGGATATACCGTAAAATTACAGTCAGACAAAATCAAGGTGCTTAATGGTTCTAGGGTTATTATATCTGGAACCCGAAGGGAGAATTGTGTGTACTCTTTGGATGGCCATGCATTGGCCGATGAGCTTAATGCTAGTATTGAAGAAAAAGACAGTCTTGTGCAGGTTTGGCATAAAAGACTGGGACATATCAGTGAGGCGGGACTACACGTGCTGGACAAGCAGGGTTTGTTTGGCAAGAAAAGTCTAGGTAAGCTTGATTTTTGTGAGAATTGTGTTCTGGGAAAGTCACATCGAGTCCGTTTCGATGTAGGAAGGCACACTACTCAGGGAGTGATATACTATGTTCATTCAGACTTATGGGGTCCGTCTCAGGTGGAATCATTGGGAGGTAAGAGGTATTTCTTATCTATAGTTGATGATTATTCCAGGAGGGTATGGGTTTATGTTCTCAGGTTCAAACACGAAGCATTTGAAAAGTTCAAAGAGTGGAAGCAGTTAGTAGAAAATCAGACTGGGAGGACGGTTAAGAAGCTTAGGACGGATAATGGTCTTGAGTTCTGTAACCGGGAGTTTAATCAGCTATGTACTGAGAGTGGGATTGCTAGAAATTTGACAGTTGCTGGGACGCCGCAGCAGAATGGGTTAGCAGAACAGATGAACAGAACTCTCATGGACAAGGTACGCTGTTTATTAATACAGTCTGGATTGCCCAAGACCTTCTGGGCAGAAGCGACATGTACGGCCGCATATCTTATAAATAGGTCACCATCGACAGCGATTGAGAAGA
Organism: Glebionis coronaria; assembly: GCA_025667525.1. Taxonomy (NCBI): domain Eukaryota; kingdom Viridiplantae; phylum Streptophyta; class Magnoliopsida; order Asterales; family Asteraceae; genus Glebionis; species Glebionis coronaria. The sequence continues at coordinate 187,968 of JANFOE010000679.1, forward strand.
AGACACCTATGGAGATGTGGTCGGGACATCCCAGTGATTATGGGATGTTGAGGGTTTTCGGCTGTGTCGCGTATTCACACGTTAAACAAGGTAAGCTCGAGTCGAGAGCGGTAAAATGCGTTCTTTTGGGGTATCCTGAAGGTGTGAAGGGGTACAGACTATATAGGCTTGATAATGAATCACCTAAAATAGTCACAAGCAGGAACGTAGTCTTCAATGAAAGTGTCATGTAGAAAGATACGTTGAAGGATACTGGTGCAGGTAATGATAAGTCTGTTGAGGAATTACAGGTTGAGGTGGAACTGCAGAGGTTAAATAATCATACGCCTGAGGAAGACCAGACAGGTCAGGAAGATCAAACAGGTCAGGAAGACCAGCCAAATCAGGAAGATGGCTATGATGAAGGTGCAGGGGTTCAAGAAATTGATCATCCACCGGATCTCACAGATTATCAATTGGTTCGGGATAGAGAGCCAAGGACAAGAACGAAACCGGCAAGGTTTCGGGATGAGAGTAATATGGTTGCTTACGCGTTCGCTGCAGCAGAGGAAGAAGATACTCATGAACCATTGACGTACCAGGAAGCAGTTGCTTGTGAAGACAGTTCTAAGTGGAAAGCTGCTATGAAAGAAGAGATGGATTCTCTGAAGAAGAACAAGACCTGGGTGTTAGTAGATCATCCAGCTGGGCAAAAGCTGGTGAGCTGCAAATGGCTGTACAAAATAAAGGAAGGGATTGAAGGTGTTCAAAAGCCTAGGTACAAGGCAAGGCTGGTGGCTCGTGGATTCACACAAAGGGCAGGTATTGATTACAATGAAGTATTTTCACCGGTAGTTCGACACACATCTATTCGGGTTATACTTGCATTGACTACGTGTAAAGATTATAAGCTGGAGCAGCTTGATGTAAAGACGGCGTTTTTACATGGAAATCTTGAAGAGGTGATGTGACAACCGGGAATTTTCTAGACCTTAAATAATAATAAATTATATTATTTATTAATCGAAATTCGTTTTCGAGTGATATCAAAGTCATTTGATTCGAAAACGGGAGTTTATTTTACATACTGTAAAAGACTGCGCGAAATCTGAGAACTGACGCGATACATATTAAACTTATATTTAATTATTCATAAATATTGATAAAAAGATTTATTAAATTATCGGATACTTTTATTTTAGCTTTTATATCATACGTTGAAAATAAGAACATTCAAATTAAATTATATCTTCTTTGAACGAAAACTTTTCGAGATAACCGATAAATTGTAAGTATTTTACATAAAAATATAGACGATTACAAAAATTAGTCGAGTAGATACTCTACTTTATTGGAAAAATCATTCTAAAAACAACAGCGCGAATTTCATAAAATGAATCAAATTTTATGGTACTCAAACTAGTTTCGAATCAATTATTTACAAACGTTATTCTAAATGATATACTTTAGGTCTCTCTCATATTATTTTCAGTTTTGACACTAAAATATAGCAAACTTTACATATTGAATTTTACTAGTTGGTATAACTATAAAATTTCTAGGGTTTCTCTCATTTCCAACAAAACCTAACCCTAAATAAAACACACACTAACTCTTCCAAAACCTAGCACCATCTTTTCCTCTCTCTAAAATATTCGGCGCCTACATGTTTTCCGGCCACCGGAAAATATTTTCCGGCCATCACTGTTTATCAGCCGCCACCCATGTCACTATAACCGCCATAACGTACTACCACCAAATCCGCCCCATCCCATCTGATCTAAACCATCGGTAGCCTACATCCAACACCATCTCACGAAACCACCACCACCACCATGTTGGTCACCTCGCCCTAACAACCACTCCATCAATCTATAACACGCCACAAACCACCAGTACAACCATAGGGAGTCGTCACTCCCACGGCCACCAGCGCTTGCTGCCACCAATCATCCATCACCTCCACGCCCACCGTGGTCGTCAACCACAACCCGTCACCCTACATTACCTCCACTTTCACACCTTCACTGTCACCGTCACCATGTTACCACCACAGTGCCACCATCAATCGACCACGAGTCATCAAAATCAACACTTAATTAGTGCTTGGATCTGTTTTCGTCACCACAACCATACCTCGATGGTGACGAGCTCGTGGTGGGTTGGACTGTAAACAATACGAGGGGTGGGTTTGACTCGAGCAGAAATAAAAGACAAGGGATGCGTTTTGGTTTTGGGAATAAGCACCAAGAGGCGCGTTGGGTTATGTAAACGATCCATAAGGGTGTTTGTTTAGGTCATATTCAGCCATCAAGAGGGGTTTTTTGCTGTGGTTCGTCGACTCATGGGGGTATTTGATTCAGTTTATATTCAGCATCACCGAGGGTGCGTATGTTGACGACGGCAGCCGCACCAAGGGTGCGTTCGTTTACAGCAGTAGCACCACTAAGGGTGGGCTGTGTTTACAATAGGAGCGGTAACGGGTGTGTTTGTTTGGCTAGATGAAAAACGCAGCAAGAGGTTGTTTGATTCGGGGAGAAACACAGCAAGTGCGTCCGGTTCGCGGTATACCAGCAGGGGAGTGTTTAGATTGTTGCTTAAACAACAGCAGGGGTGTTTGGATCTGCCGATAAGCTGCAGAAAGGTGTTACAGGAGCGTTTGGGACTGCATGAAGGTGTTACGGGGCGTTTAGGACTGCATAAACGTGATAGGGGTGCGGTTGGGTTTACAGAAAGTTATAAAGGGGCGTTTGGTTTGCTGATTATTAGATTCGGATGCGTTTAGACGCGGGATTGCAAGGGTTAGAGTACCGGGCTCGATTACGATCCATGGTTGTGGTTTTAGAAATCGGCTAATAACTTATATAATTATTCTAATTATAAAAAAATGGATTAGACGGTGGTATGTATATGGTTAAACGAAAACGTTGAATATTATTGATATCATGAGAACTATCAAAATAATTATACTTTTAAAAACGTGTTTAAATAGCTCACATCGGGCGTTTGGCTTTGTGATTTACAACACATAGGTTGTGTTCGGTTGTTACTTAATTATACTGATTTATTTAGTACTTTGATATATGTTAAAACGTGATTTGAGTAATGTAGATTGGTTAGGAAAAATGAAAAACATTGAGAATTGGTTAATATGGAAAACTTTGTATAAACGAATAGGTCATGTCGAAATATCTATAAAATCTTATACTTTATATTTTGTTCGATACAAACTACTATTATATTTGTAAACCGATAAAATAAACAAATACTATTATATTTGTAAGGATAAAAAAATTATACTTTTTACCTAAAAGTGATAATTATTAATTAAGTGGTGATTTTATTTAAAATGTGTCAAACTATGTTGTTTAATTATTTTTTTTATCACGATCTTCAGTGAAAACTAAATATATACTTTAATATATTTTATAAGATTATTATCTCTATTATATTATTCAACATATGAATTATATAATAGTTTGGATATACGAAGTGTGTACGTAATACATTAAATACTTGGTATGTGTCTATGTTATTCATTATATTTAACCAACCACAAAATGTTTATGACTTGGAACTTAAATGCTTTATCAACGGGTCACGTTGATGTACATATCCATTGAGAACTCAACTATACATTTTTTAAGATTAGCTGATTAGTTAAACCACAACACCATGACCGAGTCGTATCGATTTCTGTTTGCGCGCAACATATTATCAGCATCACTATTGTTCGTACTACTACGTCGATGTGAGTTCATACCCTACATTTTCTTGCTTTAAATTGAATTATAAATGTTTTATAATTGCTCTTTGGGGGAGGTACATGCTTTGGTCAAAAACTTATATTAAACTTGTTTGGTTGTTTATAACTGTTTATAAACTACTTGATTGTCATAAGCTATTGTTAAGCTTACTTTGTTGGTCATAAACTATATCTAAACTGGTTTAATTGTTACGTGCTGAGTAGTCAACTCCTTTAATTGTTATACTTGTGAATGATGATACTATAATTTCTATTGTGGGTTCCATAGCCCAAAACTTTAATTGCTTTTCACTGGTTCTCGGGTAGAGACAATGGTTGCAAGAATGAACACAAGTGCATATACTCGTTTAGTTATTGGTCTAAGTCCCGCTTTAACCCAATTACTTTGACCCATTATCATGAACCGTTAATTTCGGACCGGATGACCGGTCGAAAGCGCGAATGTTATGGATAGATCTATCGGGGTTGACGCCCCTGTCCGGCTTGGTCCAACAGAGGACAAGCGGGCACAGTTTCATTTGAGTGTGTGGATGGATGTCGTGGGTTAGGCATCCGTAGGGGCTGCATTATATGATTATACTACCGGTGTTGTTAACGCTTCGGTGTCATGAGCTTAGACAATAATAAATGCTTTTTATGGTGACTTTGTATTTGTTATATTGTCACCAAAGTTTGGGAAAAATCTTGTGGTTCATCAAACACTTCTTTATTATCAAGAATCTTATTTGTTAACTGGAATATCTTTTATGATCAGGGAATTCAATTATTAATGAGAACATCTATTATTATTAGTGAACTCTGCTTATATAAATAAACTATGTTTTTATCCGTAAACTTTGTCTTTATTATCTAACTTTGTTTTTTTTTATCATAAACTCTGTTATTATTAATAAACTATGTTTTTCCATCAAGAACGCATTTTATTAAGAAACTATGATTTTTAAACTCTTATATTTTACTGCAGGTGCAGTAGTCAATATAAACTCTGATTTTTCATAAACACCTTAAAACAAAACTTATGAACTCATCAACTTTATGTTGACATTTTTAAGCATGTATTTCAGGTACTTGACTATGTGGATATTTGGAGTCTACTTTGTGGTTTTTGGCTTGTATAGGTCATTCTCGGATCAAGCTCTCGAATACTCATGAAGTCACAAGTCCCCAAAGCAAGTCTTCCGCTGCAGTGAATTTGGGGGTGTGACAGATTGGTATCAGAGCCTGGTTATAGAGAACTAGGTTGCATTAATAACTCTAGACTATAACCGACTCTCAGTTTTATTTAGTAGTAACACACATCACATCATACTTATTCCGCTGCTATATGAATATTTGCAATGCATGGTTGCTATTGCTTCGTTGCCTGTTATGTTATTACTTGTTACATGAGATCGATTGCTTGATTAGTGCACTCAAACATATAATATATTTTTATATATGCACGCTAGAACATTCATTGGGCATTGTGAGTTACACAATGGTCCCACATATCTTTTTATAATCAAACCTAGAGACATTATATGAATTTTTGTTGACGATTGGTCATGAGTAATCCCCAGGTTCGAGCTAATTCATTCAAAAAGGTTGAGAGGTGTAACAATACTTAACTATGCCTCAGTGAGCCTCATGTTTGATTGAGTGCGAGATGGAGTTAAGTATGGGACGTTACACAACCTATAATTTTTGATGAATTACCTCGGGGGTGGGTAAGACTCGTAGTATTACGTGTTAACCTAGATTGTGTTGTATTTTCAGAGTCGAGCCGAGTCATCGAAAGTTTGAGATGTGTAATAATTCATAACGAAACCCGGGCCATTCTTTGTGAGTGTGTTTCGAGGTTGGGTTATGATAAGTTATTACTCAGCTTAGTATTTGATGAGTCTTCCTCGAGGATGAGAAAGAATTGTGTGATTGGATAATTGCTTATTTAGAACCGACTACTATATACTTATCCTACTTATAACCGTGAGTTTCTTTACTCAATATACGTCTACGACTGCTTTATCGCCTATCGACACTTGTGTTCTTCGATCTGGTACGTTCGGAACGTCTACTTATGGAAGACGACTTATTTCCAACTCATACTCTTTGCTTTTTGGTAATTTTGGATAATATCCTTGAGATATTCTAACAATTTTGAATTGGGTATTTTGCCGGTGACACTTAAGTAGGATGATTTATGAAGTCTTTATTCAAATGGATTGGGACGCCTTTGCATTTGAATTAAGAAATCATAAATCACCGAGTCATAAGTTTATAATGACATATTTGCATAGATTAGGACGCTTTTGTATGCAAATATGTGATTATAAATGAGTGGGCTTAAGGATATCCGCCGTGACCCTATATATTTATGGTATTGATTTAGTATTCCAGTTTGGGGTGTATTTCTTTTGACTCAGGATTCGTCCATACAAATTTATCGTATTTCGTCTTGTTATCGTATCATTACGACATTTTGACGAGTGATTCTTAAAGCTTCATTTGATTCGCGAATTGTTACGAGAATCTTTTCTGAATATATACTGCTTAACGTGAACGTAATGGGATGGTGGTGGTGAACCCTTAGAGACTTTTAAAAACTAACGATTTTTCTAAACTCTTCGTCTCGAATTTCATCGTTCTATGAACGATGGCCGATTTGTCAGATTGACATGAAGAACCGCTCAGATATATCTTTTTCTACTATGGGTGGATAACACAATATAAAAAAAAGAAAAAACTTCGGACAGACTTATTTGTGAATAAATATAAGTATATTTGATACAACACTAGGGTATAACTTCAAAATCATTTTCTCTACACTTTTATTACGGTAACAACGATTGAGTTCGAGGACGAACTCCAAATAACACGGATGTACTGTGACAACCGGGAATTTTCTAGACCTTAAATAATAATAAATTATATTATTTATTAATCGAAATTCGTTTTCGAGTGATATCAAAGTCATTTGATTCGAAAACGGGAGTTTATTTTACATAATGTAAAAGACTGCGCGAAATCTGAGAACTGACGCGATACATATTAAACTTATATTTAATTATTCATAAATATTGATAAAAAGATTTATTAAATTATCGGATACTTTTATTTTAGCTTTTATATCATACGTTGAAAATAAGAACATTCAAATTAAATTATATCTTCTTTGAACGAAAACTTTTCGAGATAACCGATAAATTGTAAGTATTTTACATAAAAATATAGACGATTACAAAAATTAGTCGAGTAGATACTCTACTTTATTGGAAAAATCATTCTAAAAACAACAGCGCGAATTTCATAAAATGAATCAAATTTTATGGTACTCAAACTAGTTTCGAATCAATTATTTACAAACGTTATTCTAAATGATATACTTTAGGTCTCTCTCATATTATTTTCAGTTTTGACACTAAAATATAGCAAACTTTACATATTGAATTTTACTAGTTGGTATAACTATAAAATTTCTAGGGTTTCTCTCATTTCCAACAAAACCTAACCCTAAATAAAACACACACTAACTCTTCCAAAAACTAGCACCATCTTTTCCTCTCTCTAAAATATTCGGCGCCTACATGTTTTCCGGCCACCGGAAAATATTTTCCGGCCATCACTGTTTATCAGCCGCCACCCATGTCACTATAACCGCCATAACGTACTACCACCAAATCCGCCCCATCCCATCTGATCTAAACCATCGGTAGCCTACATCCAACACCATCTCACGAAACCACCACCACCACCATGTTGGTCACCTCGCCCTAACAGTCACTCCATCAATCTATAACACGCCACAAACCACCAGTACAACCATAGGGCGCCGTCACTCCCACGGCCACCAGTGCTTGCTGCCACCAATCATCCATCACCTCCACGCCCACCGTGGTCGTCAACCACAACCCGTCACCCTACATTACCTCCACTTTCACACCTTCACTGTCACCGTCACCATGTTACCACCACAGTGCCACCATCAATCGACCACGAGTCATCAAAATCAACACTTAATTAGTGCTTGGATCTGTTTTCTCACCACAACCATACCTCGATGGTGACGAGCTCGTGGTGGGTTGGACTGTAAACAATACGAGGGGTGGGTTTGACTCGAGCAGAAATAAAAGACAAGGGATGCGTTTTGGTTTTGGGAATAAGCACCAGGAGGCGCGTTGGGTTATGTAAACGATCCATAAGGGTGTTTGTTTAGGTTATATTCAGCCATCAAGAGGGGTTTTTTTGCTGTGGTTCGTCGACTCATGGGGGTATTTGATTCAGTTTATATTCAGCATCACCGAGGGTGCGTATGTTGACGACGGCAGCCGCACCAAGGGTGCATTCGTTTACAGCAGTAGCACCACTAAGGGTGGGCTGTGTTTACAATAGGAGCGGTAACGGGTGTGTTTGTTTGGCTAGATGAAAAACGCAGCAAGAGGTTGTTTGATTCGGGGAGAAACACAGCAAGTGCGTCTGGTTCGCGGTATACCAGCAGGGGAGTGTTTGGATTGCTTCTTAAACAACAGCAGGGGTGTTTGGATCTGCCGATAAGCTGCAGAAAGGTGTTACAGGAGCGTTTGGGACTGCAGGAAGGTGTTACGGGGCGTTTGGGACTGCAGAAATGCGATAGGGGTGCGGTTGGGTTTACAGAAAGTTATAAAGGGGCGTTTGGTTTGCTGATTATTAGATTCGGATGAGTTTAGACGCGGGATTGCAAGGGTTAGAGTACCGGGCTCGATTACGATCCATGGTTGTGATTTTAGAAATCGGCTAATAACTTATATAATTATTTTAATTATAAAAAAATGGATTAGACGGTGGTATGTATATGGTTAAACGAAAACGTTGAATATTATTGATATCATGAGAACTATCAAAATAATTATACTTTTAAAAACGTGTTTAAATAGCTCACATCGGGCGTTTGGCTTTGTGATTTACAACACATAGGTTGTGTTCGGTTGTTACTTAATTATACTGATTTATTTAGTACTTTGATATATGTTAAAACGTGATTTGAGTAATGTAGATTGGTTAGGAAAAATGAAAAACATTGAGAATTGGTTAATATGGAAAACTTTGTATAAACGAATAGGTCATGTCGAAATATCTATAAAATCTTATACTTTATATTTTGTTCGATACAAACTACTATTATTTTTGTAAACCGATAAAATAAACAAATACTATTATATTTGTAAGGATAAAAAATTATACTTCTTACCTAAAAGTGATAATTATTAATTAAGTGGTGATTTTATTTAAAATGTGTCAAACTATGTTGTTTAATTATTTTTTTTATCACGATCTTCAGTGAAAACTAAATATATACTTTAATATATTTTATAAGATTATTATCTCTATTATATTATTAAACATATGAATTATATAATAGTTTGGATATACGAAGAGTGTACGTAATACATTAAATACTTGTTATGTGTCTATGTTATTCATTATATTTGACCAACCACAAAATTTTTATGACTTGGAACTTAAATGCTTTATCAACGGGTCATGTTGATGTACATATCCATTGAGAACTCAACTATACATTTTTTAAGATTAGCTGATTAGTTAAACCACAACACCATGACCGAGCCGTATCGATTTCTGTTTGCGCGCAACGTATTATCAGCATCACTATTGTTCGTACTACTACGTCGAGGTGAGTTCATACCCCACATTTTCTTGCTTTAAATTGAATTATAAATGTTTTATAATTGATCTTTGGGGGAGGTACATGCTTTGGCCAAAAACTTATATTAAACTTGTTTGGTTGTTTATAACTGTTTATAAACTACTTGATTGTCATAAGCTATTGTTAAGCTTACTTTGTTGGTCATAAACTATATCTAAACTGGTTTAATTGTTACGTGCTGAGTAGTCAACTCCTTTAATTGTTATACTTGTGAATGATGATACTATAATTTCTATTGTGGGTTCCATAGCCCAAAACTTTAATTGCTTTTCACTGGTTCTCGGGTAGAGACAATGGTTGCAAGAATGAACACAAGTGCATATACTCGTTTAGTTATTGGTCTAAGTCCCGCTTTAACCCAATTACTTTGGCCCATTATCATGAACCGTTAATTTCGGACCGGATGACCGGTCGAAAGCGCGAATGTTATGGATAGATCTATCGGGGTTGACGCCCCTGTCCGGCTTGGTCCAACAGAGGACAAGCGGGCACAGTTTCATTTGAGTGTGTGGATGGATGTAGTGGGTTAGGCATCCGTAGGGGCTGCATTATATGATTATACTACCGGTGTTGTTAACGCTTCGGTGTCATGAGCTTAGACAATAATAAATGCTTTTTATGGTGACTTTGTATTTGTTTTATTGTCACCAAAGTTTGAGAAAAATCTTGTGGTTCATCAAACACTTCTTTATTATCAAGAATCTTATTTGTTAACTGGAATATCTTTTATGATCAGGGAATTCAATTATTAATGAGAACATCTATTATTATTAGTGAACTCTGCTTATATAAATAAACTGTGTTTTTATCCGTAAACTTTGTCTTTATTATCTAACTTTGTTTTTTTATCATAAACTCTGTTATTATTAATAAACTATGTTTTTCCATCAAGAAACGCATTTTATTAAGAAACTATGATTTTTAAACTCTTATATTTTACTGCAGGTGCAGTAGTCAATATAAACTCTGATTTTTCATAAACACCTTAAAACAAAACTTATGAACTCACCAACTTTATGTTGACATTTTTAAGCATGTATTTCAGGTACTTGACTATTGGATATTTGGAGTCTACTTTGTGGTTTTTGGCATGTAGAGGTCGTTCTCGGATCAAGCTCTTGAATACTCATGAAATCACAAGTCCCCAAAGCAAGTCTTCCGCTGCAGTGAATTTGGGGGTGTGACAGGTGTTCTACATGAGGCAACCACCGGGATTTGAACAAGGTAACAAGGTATGTTTGTTAAAGATATCTCTTTATGGTTTGAAGCAGTCACCTAGGCAATGGTACAAGAGGTTCGATGAGTATATTCTGAGCAACGGGTTTAAGCGTAGCAGTTACGACAGCTGCATATATTACATGAGTTATGCACCAGGGGAGTATATCTATCTATTGTTATATGTAGACGATATGCTGATTGCTTGTAAAAGCAAGGCTGAGATCGCTGCTACCAAGTCTTTGCTTAAAAGGGAGTTCGACATGAAAGAGCTCGGGGAAGCAAAGAAGATTCTTGGTATGGAGATCGTCAGGGATCGGAGTCGCAAGATTCTGAGGGTGTCACAATCCGGGTACATTTCTAAAGTTTTAAAAAGGTTTAGAATGGACAATGGGAAGTCGGTTCAGACACCATTGGGTGGGCACTTCAAGCTGTCGTTGAAGGATTGCCCGGTTAGGGATTGTGATGTTGAAAGAATGAGTAGGGTGCCGTATGCAAATGCGGTTGGGAGCTTAATGTACTTGATGGTGTGCACGAGGCCAGACATAGCGTATGCAGTAAGTGTAGTTAGCAGATATTTGGCGAATCCGGGTAAACTCCATTGGAAAGCAGTGAAGTGGATTATGAAATATTTGCAGGACACTGTAAACTTGGGTTTGGTGTATGGGACAAATCGTGGCAACCATGTGGACGTAACAGGTTTTGTTGATTTAGACTACGCTAAGGATCCGGATAAGGGTAGGTCTCTCACTGGTTACGCATTTTTAGTACAAGGATGTGCTGTAAGATGGAAGGCAACGCTACAACACGTGGTGGCTCTCTCAACTACAGAGGCAGAGTATATGGCCCTTACGGAGGCTGTTAAGGAAGCTATTTGGCTAAGGGGACTCTTGGAAGAGTTGGGCGTGAAGCTCAACACTGTTGCAGTTAATTGTGATAATCAGGGCGCGATTCACTTATCGCGGAATCATGTTTTTCGTGAACGGACAAAGCACATCAATGTGCGTTATCACTTCATCAGAGAAGTCTTGGAAGCAAAGACGGTTGAAGTTCTGAAGGTGGGTACTGAACATAATGCTGCGGATGCCTTGACGAAGGTGGTACCTGGACGCAAGTTACAACACTGCTTGAAGTTGCTGAGTGTTGGGATAGGCTAAAATAAAGTCTAAGGTGGAAATTGTTATATTTAGTCTTTATGTTTGCCTAGTCGTGTCTAGGGATTAAGAGTCGAGTAGCCTAATAACTATGAATAAAGGTCGGTTGGCAATGTCTAAGCCTAACCCGACCCGTAGGACTTGTTATAGTCGGTTCCCCCTCATCTCTATAAAAGGAGGTGAGGGGGAACGAACCAAACACGTCATTCTTTCAATAACTAATCTAAACGATTAGGGTTTACCTTGTGGGTTTTACTTTTTCTGTCGATTGTCGATTCTGCTTGTGTGTGTTCTTCATAGATCGAGTATTCCGCATCTAGATAACCAGGATTGTAGGGATTAAACCCTACAATAAACATTGCCAAAATACATGTAATAATTTTAGTTCATAAAGGTTCCTTGTGTTATCGTATCAACATAATCGTGTAAATTGTCGGAAACATTATAATCTCGAGTATTTTTTTTGAATCAGTCATTGTTCATTCCACAAAGAATAACTTTGACAACTACCATACCACCCTGGCCCAGAGAAACACAAATCGAAATGAACACGAGCCGACACTTAAACCAAAACCCCTAACATTTTATTCACAAAATCTTTACACCTGGGTCATAGATTTTTCAGAAGCAAATGGATGTTCATATGATTTGATGGATAAATGTAAACCATATGAACATTCTTGTCGTAATTTTAGTTACAAAAAGAATACTTTCATGTTGTCTTGATTAAATTTGCAGCAAATTGTCAATTTTCTAACACCAAATTGGTATTTTGTTAATATTATCATTATTAAATAACAACAACAACTCACAACGAAATAAATCAAGAATTTTTAAGAAAAACAGTCGTGTATAGATTGTTGTTACAATTATTAGCTAATTTATATATTCCTATTTACACTATAATCTTATTATTATATATCAAATGTGTTATATATATAATCGTGACAAACAAGTTGGTTGTTCACACACAGCACAAGACGTGGATCTTATAACTTATCCTTTAGTTCCATTTTATTAGAATATCCAAAATTAAAAAATGAAATATTATTATTAATAGATACTTATTTGATTATATTTGCTTACGTACATAATAATATTTTTAAAAGATTTACCACATGATAAGTGTCTGTCATTTATGAATTGCTGCTTGCATATATGAACAAAAAATATTATAGTTTAAAACAATTTGAGCTGCACGTTTATTTGAATATTAGCTGCACGTTCATTTACGGATATAAATTACTTATTTTGGATTTAAATGGTAGGTTAAAAAAATTAAAACTAGAATACCATATATATTAAAGAGAAAAGTTCTATAAGGAACATGCATCCAAAAAAGAACAAAGGAAGCAATCTCCACCATCCAATATTAATCTTTTTAAATTTAATTAAAAAAACACATTTTCATCCTATTTCTTAAAAATTAAATATCTCTCAAACCGTTAATCGTTATGAAAAAATAATTATACCGTCACGACGGGAATTAAATTATCTTTCCATAGATATGCACTTCTATATACTTTCGGCGAACTTTTTTTAAAAAATTTCGTAAAAAAATCACATGTAATTCTCGAAAAATTACATGTAATTCTCGAAAACTCATGTTTGATTAATTATTTTAAAAATCACATTTGAATTTGTAACGTCACATGCGATTTGTGAAATCACGTGTATTTTTCTGACGAGAATTTTAACATTGTAAAATCGTTAAAAGTATATGAAAATAACCGTCTATTAAATAACAAAAATATTTTCGTTATTATTTTAAAACCACACGTGATTTATGTGAATTACATTAAAATGTTTGAATCACATGTAATTTTGTTAATATGTTAAAATGTTTGTTGCCATTAATATAAAATATGTTCATTTTACTGGGGTGGAGTCCCCTTTACCCAAAAAAATATATGTAAAACAAATTGGCTTATGAATTACATGTGATTTTGCTTGCATTACATATGATTCAAGCATACCGAAACCGTAACTTTTTCTAACAAACCCACATTAGATGAATCACATGTGATTTTTTTAATCACTTATTATGTTTTCATTTATGTAAAATATATAAAACAAATTGACTTCTAAATTACATGTAATTTTGTTTGAATCACATGTAATTCTGCTTGAATTGCATGTGATTCGGTGATAATTACATATGATTTTTCTTGCATTACATGTGATTCAAGCATTCCGAAACCTTAACTTTTTCTAACAAACCCACTTTAGATGAATCACATGTGATTTTTTTAATCACATGTAATCTTGTTAATATATTAAATTGTCTGCTTGAATTACATGTGATTTTGCTTGCATTGGATCACATGTAATTCGATGATAATCACATGTGAATTTGCTTGCATTACATGTGATTCAAACATTTCAAAACTTTAACTTCTTCTAACAAACCCACTTTAGATGAATCACATGTGCTTTTGTTTGAATCACATGTAATTTACCACGAATTACATGTAATGCAAGCAAATTCACATGTAATTATCATACATGGATCACAAGATAGCATACATGGATCACAAGACCACTTTAGATAGCATACATGGATCACAAGACCACTTCGGAAGGATGGATGATGTGAGGAATGGAGAGAAAATGTTATTTACCACGAACCACATGTGATTTACCACGAATTACATGTGATTTATCACGAATAGCATGTGATTTACTTGGTTTCTAGATTATTGGTATTAAAGTTGAAAATAAAAATCTATGAAAACATGTAACTTAAAAGAAAGACTAACGCGTCAAATGGGACGAAAGCTAGATGTAAAGTTATGTGAGTCTACATGAATCACATGTGATTTAAAGCAAAATTACATGTAATTATTTATAAAATCACATGTGATTTAAAGCAAAATTACATGTAATTTTGTATAAAATCACATGTAATTTGAGCAAAATTACATGTAATTATTTATAAAATCACATGTGATTTGAGCAAAATTACATGTAATTCACACAAAATTACATGTAATTTTCATTCAACACTAACTAACCACTTTATTACAAAAATCACATGTAATTCACACATAATTACATGTGATTTGCATTTAACACTAATAAACTATTTTATTACAAAAAATACATGTAATTCACACATAATTACATGTAATTCACACAAAAGTTAACGATTTACAGTGTTAAAAATTCTCGCCAAAAAAATTACACGTAATTTTCGAAAATTACATGTAATTTTTCGAGAATCACATGTAATTTTTTATGCGTAAATTTAAAAAAAAAAAAGTTTGCCGAAAGTGTATAGAAGTGCCTATCTATAGAAAGATAACTTAATTCCCGTCGCGATGGTATAATTAGTTTTTCGTAACGATTAACGGTTTGAGAGATATTTAATTTTTAAGAAATAGGATGAAAATGGGTTTTTAAATTAAATTTAAAAAGATTAAATCTAGACCATTAGATGGAACTTGAATGGATGGTTGAGATTGTTTCCTTCCTTCTTTTTTTGATGTATATTTTATAAGGATCTCACCTCATATATTAAAAGTTACACCAAAGGACAAAAGTTATTTTGGAGCCTTGTTTTTTTGGTGGAAACTAAGGGACAAATCCCCACCTTTCATTTAGCTTTGATCTAAGGGTGGGGATTAATTTAAGATTTAATTTGTCAAAACCTATTTTTATGTCTAATTAAATAAAGTATTTTTTTAATCGTTCATTTTACTTTCCTTATTTTTCACACAGTGAAATGTGTTTTCAGAATTCTCTCTCTTCATTTACATTACCACCATGCCACCAGTCGTCATCACTACACCACCGACCACCTTCGCATTTTCTTCAACTGACCACCACCGTCAGATCCATCCTAAAACCCTAACCACCACAATCACCTCTGTAGCAAACCCCTAAAAGTGATTGATTTTCTACTTGTTTTGTTCAAGATCTCTTGTTTGCTTCTCATAATCATCTATAATCATCATCGTAATCCTCATCTACCAAATGCCTCTGCCACGTCATCAAACCACCACAACCGTCCGACCAGATGGATAATGGAGATGTTGATGATGAAGTGTTGTTGATTGATCTTTTGTATCAAAAAGGAGGAGGTAACTGACATGCTGTTTAATTGAATGAGGGATTTTGAGTGTTTTTCTTTCAGTTACGTTTATGAAGCACGTGAGTTGTTGAGAAAAGTTGGTGAGGTAGACGGATGTTCACCGGATGTAGTGACGTTTCTGCAATGACAAGAGTCGCTACACGTTACTGTGTAATATCATCAGTGATATTTTATCACCGGTGATATTTTTATTGTTTTATCACTAGTGAAGTATCACTAGTAATAAACCAATGAAATATCACGTTACTGTGTAATATCATCAGTGATAATTTATCACCGGCGATATTTTTATTGTTTTATCACTAGTGAAGTATCACTAGTAATAAACCAATGAAATATCACGTTACTGTGTAATATCATCGGTGATATTTTATCACCGGTGATATTTTTGTTAATGCAAGTGATGCCTAAAAACATTATTAGTGTTAACTAATCTTTCTTAGTTTTGATCACAACAAACTATACAACACATTTAGTGTAAAACATAAAACGAATTATTTAACTAACACTATCATCAAGATAATAATCATATCACTAATCTTTCTTAATCATACTTAGTGATCATCAAAATGATTATCCTTAAAACTCACTTTTGTTAATATGACAAAAGACTTTTTAATAAACTTTCTTTTTTAGAAAATGTTTTATTAAAATGGAAAATGTAAATTTGAAAATAGCATATTCCATATGCTATTAGAATATCCTTTGAAGGCTTAAAATACCTCAGATATTCCTACCCCACTAAAAGACAAAAAACGAAGCGTAGTCTACGGGCGGAACCTTAAGTAGCTAGGCGGTTCCCTAGCGACAAGGAACCGTCGGGCTAGATAAGGTACCGCGCCCAAATAGCCGTTGTACATTGTATCCTTTAAATAGTGGATCAAATCTCATTTTCCAACAAGCCTCTTGGACGTTTTTCTCAGCCCCCTTTCTCTTTTCTATAGCATAATCATTAGTAAATGATCACTTAAAGTGTTAAGGATGTTTACATATGATTATCCTCTTGATCCCCTCCTTTACCTTGTCCAATGAGAAGATCACTCACTCACTGGTGTTGTGATAAAGATGAATCCATGAGCTAGTCATATTCATCATGATACCCTTTTTGTTTTATGTTAATCCATTGTATTTATGAATACTTGGACTAGTTGTGTTCATCCAAGTTATTTGTGAATACTTGGATTTGTTGTGTACATCCATTGCATATGTGTTTGCTTGGATTTATATTGTGTAGATCCAAGCTACATGTGTGTACTTGGATATGTTTAGTTGAGTTGTAATAGATTGATTAGAAGTTCTCACTAAACTATAAAGTGATGTAGTTGTGTCTAGTAAGTTCTCACTTAACTTGAAAGTGATTAGTAGTTGTGTTGTGTGAAGTTCTCACTTAGCTTCAAAGTGAAGAGTCGTGAAGATTGGTTCTAGCTTTGGATTAGAACTCGACATCTAGCCTTGTGTCATAAAATGGTGAAGTAGGAAACGTCGTGAAGATTGGTTCTACCTTGAGATTAGAACTCGACATCTAGCCTTGTGTCGTTAAATTGTGAAGTAGGCAACGTTGTGTAGATTGGTCCTAGCTAAAGATTAGGTCTCGACATTTAGCTTAGTATCGGAAAATAATGTAAGCGACGATGTAAGGTTTTCTCCGCCAAGAAGGGAGCTTGTGGATATAGTGGAAATCTCGAGTAGGTGTACTCGAGGAGTGGAGTAGAAACGAGGATAGAGCCTCGTTGTCAAACCACTATAAATCTTGGTGTCTTCCCACTAGGTTGTCTCCTTCCTTACTCTTTACTTATTTCATTATCATTACACTTACCTATTATCTTTACTAGTGCATTTGAATTGAACCTAATCATTATGCAACTTAGCTTCAAGCAAAAGATAGTTTTGATACAAACCAAATTGAAAGTAATTTTAATTTGGTTTCCAATCGAAGAGAAACTATTCAACCTCCCCCCCCCCTTATAGTTTCTACAATTGGTATCAGAGCGATGGTCACTCAAGGTCTTTGAAGTATATTGTACTTTAAAACTTGGATCAATCCATCGTCTCCTCAAATTAGAAGGTCAAGTTGTACTAAAGTTTCTCTTTGGTCAAAACTATTTTGTTTTTGAAAAATAGGTCTTTTAATTGGTAATATTGCATCCCTCTTAAGATTAGTAGTCTTTATGCATTTTAGATCTACTCTTGAAATGTATCTACTAGTTTGCATCTTGCTTTGTGTAGGTACTCATGAAGATCAATCACTTAATTGGTTGTGGATTGAGTTACTTGCACTTATAGAAGACTCATCTTCATTGATCTTTAACATCCTTGAATGATGATACCAAGATGATTGGGAATGATACTAGTCCTTAAAGACTTAGTACTCATCATAGTCATTGTTGGGCATAGCATTGATTCCTTGATGTATTGCTCTTTGTGGCCAAGGTACGCTTTCGTTCTTCCACACGCCCTTTGATCATTCTTTTGATCATTACTTGACTATGTGCTTGTTCTTGACATCCTTGCCTTGACATTTGTTTGTGGTTTGTGATTCTTTTCTTTTATCCTCTCAAACCTTCATTGCTTGGATACTTGACTCACTATGGTGATGTAGAGTGAGTTAGTAGTAGCTTAAAGTATCAAGCATGATTTCCATGGTTTGCACCCATACGGTTAGTAGGCCCTTTGTGGGAGAGAAAGTGAATCAATACCTTGCTCATACTTTGGTCTAGACTAAGGCTATTATTGAAAGTGATCTTAGTCAACGCATCAATATTTGCTTTGTGTTTATTCATTACCAAAGTCGTTTAACACTTCGCTGGAAAGGCACGTCTTAAACCACTATATATGACACAAGCTCTTCGTTACCAC
Source organism: Glebionis coronaria (assembly GCA_025667525.1). Taxonomy (NCBI): domain Eukaryota; kingdom Viridiplantae; phylum Streptophyta; class Magnoliopsida; order Asterales; family Asteraceae; genus Glebionis; species Glebionis coronaria. The sequence goes on from JANFOE010000679.1 coordinate 206,711, forward strand.
TATTTGAAGATTGCCATTAATCCCTTGAGCATTAGTACTAGTCATGATTCACTTCCCTTGACTTCTCTCCACTTTGCTGTTTTGCTACGAGTAGTCGTTTGTCCGTTTCGGTTCTTTTCGATCTCGATTCAACTCGTAATCCTTCATTAAAGCATATTGCCTAATGTTATGATGATCCAATGTTATTCTAAAAGGTTAATGATATAATTTTAAGTATTTTAGAAAAACTTGGTTTTTAAAATTTGGCGTTTTTCATTGATAAAAACCAGCCACTGCATGCGGTTCTTTATCTCTGGCGGCTCAAACCCGCGGTTCCTTATCGATAAGGTACCGCGGGCAGTAAAGTTTGTCAGAGCGCCAGTTTTAATAAAATAACCTTTTTCAAACCAAACCCTCTCTCTCCCAAAAACACACAACCGACGTTTTTCATATTTTCCACCATTGTTGAAGCTTCAAAAACCTTCAATCAATCAAATCAATTGATTCCAAGTTGTAGGTTTCACTCATCCTTCATCTAACATCAATTAATTGTAAGTATTTTATTTCAATTTCATCTATTTTGCTCTAGGGTTCATCCTTTCATAATTGGGGATTTTTAAAATTGAAATTGAATTAAAACCTTAATAGGAATGTGGGTTGACATGGTTATTTTACTATGATTCCTTAGGTTCATATTCATTAAGATTTCACTAAAACTCACTTGTAGAACAAATCTGAATTTTGATTAAATAATTTTGGTTAAAAGATGGATTTGAGATGAACCCATGAACAAATAGGTAATGACATTGTTAATGCTTACCTAAAAACTTTGTTTTGAAAAACCAATGTTCTAGTCCATTGTTGATCCAATATAGTTAATATGTTCTTGGTAAATAATGGAATAGCTACATTGTGAACATGAGAATGATATGGATTCAATCCTTTGTTTGTCAAGAAATTGATATAACACATTCTCATATTTTTGAATTTTGATTTTATTTTTCATATGAGTGATTGGAGAAATATTTTCTTGTGTTTATTTAGGTACTAATCATGCCTTCACAATACCAAAAGGATCATCAATTCACTAGACAATACATGCCAAACCTTTCCCAAACCTATGCTTCCACTCAACTTCGAAACTCATTCCCATCCCTTTCTACTCGTTGTTTCCATGAGGGTAGGGTCGTTGACGAGGGAATAACGATTTATGACTATATCCAATCTATGTTTGAGCTTTCGGGGTTTGATTGTTTGCTCAACATAGAAGAAGATATTTACCCCTTGTTTCTTCTTGAATTCTTTAGCACCTACTCCATGCTTGAATATAATGGAGAAATCTTCATTCGATTCGTGTTGAATGATCAATTGATTCAATACTCCTTCGAAAACTTTGGTGAAATTCTTGGTGTGCCATATGAAGGCACTTGTCGTTTTACGGATAAATAGAGACTTGATGCTCTCTTGGAATCCTACGATAAACCTCTAAATGACCTCACCGAAATTGATCTAGAGTTTATCCTTGACATCATTTCGAAAGAGCGTGATGGAAACGTTGTGAGAAGCCTTCATTCAAATGTGCGAAATGTGAATCGATATGAAGTGCTCTCTAGCGACCTTAAGGATTTTATGGTCCAATGGGCAAATATCCTTAGGGAGAATGTCTTCTGTCTTGGTGGAAACCGAGATCATATCCCGGCTTGTATGGTGCATATGTTGAGTTGCATCTTTACATCCACCAAGTACAATTTGGCATTCTATATCGCTCGACGAATAAATTATGCCCTTTCAAAGCCCAAAACAAACCTTCCCTATGCTATGCTTCTTACTCGCCTTTTCAAAAGGGTTGCTCATGACTTTCCCCACCTCGATCTCTCTCGCTTTCACCCGGTTCATCAGGTTATGTTGCCTATTCAAGAGGTATATGCAAGAAAGCCAAGAAGTGATCGAGGTTCGTGAAAATCCGATCATCAAGAGACGGATGATGAGGACACCTATATGCCAACAAGTGATGGTGATGGCATAGGTACTAGTTCTCACTTCAACTCTTCGAGTAATTCCCACCCATCCTCAAACTCATTCGTGGATGGACTTGAAGACTTAGCTCCCCCACCTCATTACTCCTCTAGTGAAGTACCGGAAGATCTCAACATGGAGCATCTCTACCGTGATAATCTTAGGACTAGAGGTGAATTGCATGAACATCGGGTTGAGTCAAGGAAGGGATTCAAGTATTTGGGGAATATGATCAAGGGATTGGGCAAGAAGAGAATGTGAAGGCTTTGAAGTTTCTCAAAGAATACATGTCGGTAAACATGTAATGTTGAACAATGTTTTTTTTATCTTGGATGTGTATTAACTTATGCTACATGTTTGGATTGCTATTTATTTTAATCCTAAATGTCGTCTATGCCATCATGTTTGTGATTTACATAGCTTTGTGCATTCTATATGTTAGTTAGCTTCTTAGATTTTGTTCAGTAGTTAACTTTGGCTTGTGAATCCTTTGATAAAAATCCGGGTTAACCAAAATTTGGGATGTGAAAATTTTGAAACACCTCTGGTCGCGGTTCTATATCGACCAGCGGCTCCTTATCGATAAGGAACCGCCGGTCCTAGATAAGGAACCGCCGGCCACTGTGTCCGACAGAATCTTTTGCTTTACACTATTTTCTTCAATTTGTGTAAACATTGCATGATTCTTTGCAAAAACCTGCATATTTCCTAAACTAGGTTACCTAAATTCATTATTCACCTAAAATGATTTTAACCCATTACTAGTTTGGATCATCCCCTCACCCATTTAAACCCACCTTGTTAGTCATGTTCTTCACACATCAAAACATCCTTCCCTAACCCTTAAACCACCCTTGTCAACCATGGTTTCTACAAAAACCTCAAACACTTCCAAAACCTCTACCCCAAGGAAAACACTTAAGATTAGGATTAAGGTACCCAAGCCTAACTCCTCACCCTTTCACACACCCAAAAATGAGATGGTTCCAATCCTCATTTCCTCATCACCTTCACCACCCCTTGCACCATGTAAGACAACCTCCACCCATGGTACTAACCACTCCATTAGTTCTACATCCTATTCATTCCACTCAAGAATGAATGAGCTCTCTTCACCATTCACTCCAAGTGTACCCTTGGATGTGACTACACAACCCCAACCAATCCAAAGCATTCCTTTTATGAATGACTTTGATGACACCTTGGTGACTTCACCATTTACCCCTCCTTACTCACCATTTCACCAACCTTGGAGAACATACCTCCACACTCACCCATTTCTCCTTTGGAGAACATGCCTCCACACTCACCCATTTCTCCTTTAGAGAACATGCCTCCACACTCACCCACATCACCCTTGGAGAACATACCTCCTCCACCTCCACCACACTCAAACATTCCAATTTTGGGTGTCCCACTTTCCCTCCTCTTGGGTGATCCTTACTATGGGTTTCAAGAGACTCATGGTCCTAATTGTCCATGTTGCCTCTACAACCACTACATCATCCATAACCTTAGGATGGAAATGTTTGGACTACATAGGAGGTTACAAGAGTTCTTGCTTACCTTGTTCTCCATGCCTCCTCCTAGGAGATGAATGATGAGTTTTCTTAATAAATGTTTTTCAACAAAACCAAGCCAAAGAAGACTACTCATCTAGATTTAATGTTAAGCTAGCTTTGTATTAGTTAGTTGTTTTTATTTTCATTTGTCATTGTATTTGCTTTCTTCATGATTGTTTCATCTATGGATTTGCCTTTATGTGTTTCTATCCTTATGTGCACATTAATCAACTTTAATTTGAAATTAAAATTGAAACCAAATCTATCACAACCTCTAAAAACTTGACTAAAATTGGTTCAAAATGATATCTAAATATTTTGTCACACTTTGTCAAGACATTCTTTGTGAATGTGTTGCTTTTATGCAACCCTAGCATAATTTAGTGTTAATAGAGGTAAAATTCCAAGATTTGCAACCTTTTTGAAAAAGTCTTAGTTTTTCTCAAAACCCTGGAAAAACTTGGTTTCAAGTCCACTGCATGTGGCTCCTTAAAGTCGCGCGGTTCCTTAAGTGATAAGGAACCGCCAGTCCCTATAAGGTACCGCGGACAGCAACTAGCTTTTGACTCGTTTTTGGTCAAAAAAATTTTTAAAAAAAAACCCTATACCCTGTCAAGATTCCTTGTTTACTCAATTTGGCTAAACATTCCTTGACACTTCACATTTTGTATTCAAATTCTTACCTTGATTACATTTTACTTATACCTCAACCTTGAGAATTCATTCTCACACATCTCCAACCTTGAGATTTCATTCTCACACCTTCCCAACCTTGAGATTTCATTCTCACACCTTCACAATGCCTAACTCCTCCATTCATAACCTTGAAATTTCTTTGTCACGACCCCACTCACACAAAGCTTCCTCATCCAAGCTTTCAAAGAAACCGAAAATCTCGGTTCGACCTATTTGGATTAAGAAGAATGAACCATCTTCTTCCAAACCACCCAAAAACCCTACCTTCTCTCCAATCAAGTATTGGAATGAGACTTATACCATTAACCCCATCACCGGAGCAAAAGAAAATGTTCCCCCACCACCACAATCCTTCAACACCCCTCAACTCGATGACCTTTCAACCTTCCCAAACCTCACAAGGCATTGTGAAAACATATTTGTATCCTATTACCCCACCACCAAACCCTAGGTTTGATGCCCTACCCCCATCAATCGTTTTTGTGTTGCATCATGGATCCTCGTGTGCTTGTTGTCGATTTCAACAAATTGAACTTGCTCATGTATATGAGAAGTTAAATTTCCTTGAATTCCTCCTCACTCGACCTCCTCTCCAAGTTTTCGTTCCGGTGGACAAAACTTCGAATGATGCATCGTCGTCTTATTTTTCCAACTAAAGGACTAACTACTCTTAGAGTCTTTATTACTTGAGTTGTTTTAGAGTCTTTTTATTTTTTAAGCAATCTTGGAAAATTATCACTATTAGAATAGCTTATGTTTTGTGGTTTATTTTCCATATTTTTTTTTGCTTTAGATACTCATATTGTGTGTATGACTATCTACCTTGTTGTATCTTTTCTTTTATGTAACCTTTGTGTTGTTTGTGTGTTATTTCCTTAGTTCTCTTTTGAGTTGATCATGGTTAATTTTTACAATTGCTTATGGGTGATTCCATAAATTCTAAACTTTAACCCCTTTTATCATCTTCATTAGATTGAAGTTTGATTTTGTCAATTACCTTTTTGGACATACTTAGCAAAATACTTGCTTCTAATTTGAGATTTCTTCTCTCTCTCCCTCTCAAGTTACTTAGTTGGTAGTGATCATATATACATTGGTGTTTCTTTTCTTTCTACTAACCTTTGTGTAGCATGTCACCTTAGCTCATATACTTGGTGCCCTAAGCAAGGGGGAGCAACCACCAAGGGGGAGCTACTAGCAAAGTCCGGTTTTCTTGAAAGACTTGTGCTAACCTTTTTGCTACGACAAAGGGGGAGAAATGATAGTGATAAACTCGTTAATAATTCGATATTTTGTGTTTCTACATAAATGAGTTTATCGTTTGTCGTAATCAAAAAGGGGGAGATTATTAATGCAAGTGATGCCTAAAAACATTATTAGTGTTAACTAATCTTTCTTAGTTTTGATCACAACAAACTATACAACACATTTAGTGTAAAACATAAAACGAATTATTTAACTAACACTATCATCAAGGTAATAATCATATCACTAATCTTTCTTAATCATACTTAGTTATCATCAAAATGATTATCCTTAAAACTTACTTTTGTTAATATGACAAAAGACTTTTTAATAAACTTTCTTTTTTAGAAAATGTTTTATTAAAATGGAAAATGTAAATTTGAAAATAGCATATTCCATATGCTATTAGAATATCCTTTGAAGGCTTAAAATACCTCAGATATTCCTACCCCGCTAAAAGACAAAAAACGAAGCGTAGTCTACGGGCGGAACCTTAAGTAGCTAGGCGGTTCCCTAGCGATAAGGAACCGCCGGGCTAGATAAGGTACCGCGCCCAGATAGCCATTGTACATTGTCTCCTTTAAATAGTGGATCAAATCTCATTTTCCAACAAGCCTCTTGGACGTTTTTCTCAGCCCCCTTTCTCTTTTCTATAGCATAATCATTAGTAAATGATCACTTAAAGTGTTAAGGATGTTTACATATGATTATCCTCTTGATCCCCTCCTTTACCTTGTCCAATGAGAAGATCACTCACTCACTAGTGTTGTGATAAAGATGGATCCATGAGCTAGTCATATTCATCATGATACCCTTTTGGTTTTATGTTAATCCATTGTATTTATGAATACTTGGACTAGTTGTGTTCATCCAAGTTATTTGTGAATACTTGGATTTGTTGTGTACATCCATTGCATATGTGTTTGCTTGGATTTATGTTGTGTAGATCCAAGCTACATGTGTGTACTTGGATATGTTTAGTTGAGTTGTAATAGATTGATTAGAAGTTCTCACTAAACTATAAAGTGATGTGGTTGTGTCTAGTAAGTTCTCACTTAACTTAAAGTGATTAGTAGTTGTGTTGTGTGAAGTTCTCATTTAGCTTCAAAGTGAAGAGTCGTGAAGATTGGTTCTAGCTTTGGATTAGAACTCGACATCTAGCCTTGTGTCGTAAAATGGTGAAGTAGGCAACGTTGTGAAGATTGGTTCTACCTTGAGATTAGAACTTGACATCTAGCCTTGTGTCGTTAAATTGTGAAGTAGGCAACGTTGTGTAGATTGGTCCTAGCTAAAGATTAGGTCTCAAAATTTAGCTTAGTGTCGGAAAATAATGTAAGCGACGATGTAAGGTTTTCTCCGCCAAGAATGGAGCTTGTGGATATAGTGGAAATCTCGAGTAGGTGTACTCGAGGAGTGGAGTAGAAACGAGGATAGAGCCTCGTTGTCGAACCACTATAAATCTTGGTGTCTTCCCACTAGGTTGTCTCCTTCCTTACTCTTTACTTATTTCATTATCATTACACTTACCTATTATCTTTACTAGTGCATTTGAATTGAACCTAATCATTATGCAACTTAGCTTCAAGCAAAAGATAGTTTTGATACAAACCAAATTGGAAGTAATTTTAATTTGGTTGCCAATCGAAGAGAAACTATTCAACTCCCCCCCCCCCCCTTCTAGTTTCTATAAATTTTATTGTTTTATCACTAATAATAAACCAATGAAATATCAAGTTACTATATCACCGTTGATATTTTTATTGTTTTATCACAATAAACCAATAAAATATCACGTTACTGTGTAATATCACCGGTGATATTTTATTGTTTTATCACTAGTGAAGTATCATTAGTAATAAACCAATGAAATATCACGTTACTGTGTAATATCACCGGTGATATTTTATCATCGGTGATATTTTTGTTGTTTTATCACTAGTAATAAACCAATGGTATTGGGATGGAAGGCGGGGTTGGTATTTGGGATGGAAGGCGGGGTTGGTCTGAACTGCTGAGGGTGACCCATCTGCTGCTGCTATTGTGACCACCTACCTTCATCAGATTTCAAAGCACTTTCAACTTCAATTCTTCTTTTAGGCGTTTCATCAAACACCTTATCATCACCAATCAGCGTTATGAATCGGTTCATTTTTAATCGATTTTTTCAGGGATCGGCTGATTTAATGGTTATTTCTTCCATTTGTGTGTTTATTTCGCGATTTGCAAGGTTAATATACGTAGATTATGGATTTTTTTGTTAGAGTTTGTTGTAGAGAGAGGGTTTGATGTAGAGAGAGAGAATGTCTGTGAGATGTGCGTGTTTTTTTTACTAGAAATGAAGGGTAGTTGAGATTTACAACTTATTTTTCGTTTTGGTCCCTCAGTCTTATTTTTATAAATTGGCAATTTTAGTCCCTCCGTGTTTTTTATCATTTGATCTGGTCCCTCCTTATGGACGGCCCAGATTGAGCCCTTGGATTCCACCAAAAAAGAAGGTTGTTTAATAACCGGACTCTACACCAAAGACCATGTATGTAAATTGAAGCATAACAAGTTAAAAAACAACAAAATTTCAGTATATACATGATTCTTCATGTTAAAATGTAGAGATCTCTAGGATTACTATCCTGCAACCTGAAATATTAGATGCGAAATCTCAATCGTGAAATAATGGTTAACAAAAAAACCCACAAGGTATGCTAATCGGTAGATTAAATTATTGAAAAGAATGCGTTCAACGACCCTTCCTCCCTCACCTTTTTATTGTAAAGATGAGAGGGGAAGAAATCCAACTGTTTGTGGAGTTGTAACCGACTGCTCAATACCCAGTCGACTCTACCTAGGCTTAACCTTCAGATATCCCGACCCTGTGGTATATATAAATCTATGAACCGACCTACACATTCCACATTCCTTTTTTGACTACAACATAAACTAAAGTTACATCGAGACCCCTATTAATTAGACTAATACGCATACTAATCCTAACAATTTCCACCTTAGTATCATCATTAGTCAATATCAATACACAACAACATTAACCTATGCTGGATCCTGGACCAGGACCGTCAATGCACCTGTAGCAATACCCGCTACTATCTTTAGCTCAAATCTTGACTCTATGTCGAGTCCCTTTAGTCAAATGCAGCATTCGTAACTGTCATATACAGCGGTTGTTAACAAAGCCATAATGTGCAACATTATAGCTTTTCTTCATGCACATCCATGTATCATGAACTCGTTCCCATGTGATTGATCTACCCATGTCAGTGATCCATCTACCCATGGGTAGTCAAAAACAACAAAAACATGTACGTATGTCAGTAATCCACAGTCAAACCCATCTAACATACCCACATATGCAAATGATATGTAAGATCTCGTGCAGACCACCTGATACTCCTGGCTTCCAACCATATATATACGACCACTTACTATTCTTTTCTACATCACATTCTCTTGATAGAATATCCTCTAACGACAGTGTGGAGTGTCCCTTCAACAAATTTTGTACCAACTTTCCATTGTAAAACCTAGACTGTGACACTCTCAAAGTACTACCACTCTAATTCCCAATGATCTTATCACCAAGTATATTTCCCTTTGCTTTAATCAACAAACCCTTGGTAACCGAGATCTCAGCTTTGCATCCGCAAGAAAATACCACACAATCTATATAGAGAAATACCTTGTGTGTTCTCTCTTTTGTCGATAGATTCATTGGTCCGAGTATTCCGAATCTAGTTAACCGAGATCTCAGCCATGCATCCGCAAGAAAATACCGTACAATCTATATAGAGAAATAGATGTATGAACATACCTAATGTACACTCCTAGTAATATCCGTTTAGTGTCGTTACTGTTTTTCCTGCAACCCGTTGCTGAGCACATACACATCTAATCGTGTACCCGTATCTTCTTCCAATCCAGCCTTCCACTTGGAAATCACCTCATAAGCAACTCTATCATTGAAAGTCACTGACTCATATGCATAAATCTTCTCCACTACAACATTTACAAAAGCAACATCATTATTGTCATCTCTATACTTGAATAGTTCTTGTGCTAAGTGTTGCTCCCTATCACGTGCTAGATGATAGTATATCAAATCTTGAGTTTGTACTTTCTTTGGAACAGCTTCATGATCGACATTCCTCTGAGGTTCCACCTTAAATGCATGATCCTTCCGTTGTTCCAACTCAAACTCAACTCCGTGCAACACTTGCCCTGAACTTGTACATACACCAGAACGAATGAAAGTCTTCCTGTATTTTAGACCTTCATTGATAACCATATTCCTATAAAGCACTCCCTTTGAAGTAACGTCATCTAACCTCCAAAGTTGATAAATAACCATATCTTTACGATATCCCATGAATATGCACTTGACCATAACCAATTCAAGAATCCCTTGCTTAATACAAGCAACCCAACCAAAAACCCCAACATATCTATAGCCTTCTTAAACCCAATCGGTGATGATGGTGACCTATTATCTAGATATGTAAATATGGTTGTATCCTCTGTCCAAAAAAACTTGGATATACCAGATTGAATCAGAAAACAACGTACCTTAGCCAAGAGTGTCATGTTTTTTTTCTCAAGCAACCCATTCTGTTGCTGTTGTTGTATCCTTGAAACACCTAAATGTTTGGCGACCCCACACTTCATACCTTGTTGTGTAGACATCTGATTACAAGAATCAAGAACATTACATGTCTTGATCTTCCACCCAGCCTGAAATCCTTCTAAATGCTTCCTACCCAGCAATGTATTCCTTGCCACTCCTAACCGTTCAGGGTATATACGCAATTAGCCTTTCTTGTTCCTGATAGTACCACCAGTTAACCTTATATGACCTTGATCTTGCTCGAATGCATTTTCACGATAAAATCCTCTTTTTTTAAGAGTACCCAACGACATCAAGTTTTGTCTGAGTTCTGAAACATACCTGACGTTATCCAACATGAAACTTGACCCATTCCTCATTTGTAGTTGAACCTTACCCGTCCCTTGTACACGACATTACCTGCTATCACCTAGCACTACATTACCACCGTCATACTCCTTAAAATCAACCAAGTAATCTCTCATGTATGTCATGTGGTATGAGCTCCTTGAATCCATGATCCAATACAGTAGTCAACACGTATAGCCATCATAATATCATCATTGTCATGCCCATCAGCTCTAGAACCGGATACCTGATCTTCATTCTAGACAAAACCTTGAGTTTTCTTGTAATTATACCTGGGAAGATCCCTCTTCAGATGCTCCTCAGACCGAAATATGTACACCTGAGTTTGATGCTTTTTCCCTGTGACTTTGACCACGTACTATATGCACCCTTCTCCATATCTCTCTGATCGGATCTCTCCCTCACATTCAACCCTTTACCACCATCACCCTTTGATTCCGTCATCTTTTGATGTTCCCTAGAATTAAGTGTCGTGACCATATCTTCTAGCTTCAAAATAACCCAACTATATAGTAAAGTCACCACGAAGTTACCATGAGAAGATGGTAAAGATGTGAGTACCTAATGCCTGGTCCTCATTCGATATAGTAGTATTCATAGCCGCTAAGTCACCTACTAGCTTGTGAAACTCATCTAGATGTTCAATCTGAATTTTATGTCGATGCATTTGAAAAGTATATAGCTTTCTTCTTCAAGTACAAACACTTATTTAAATACTTTTTCATGTATAAAGTCTCCAACTTTTTCCAAATCCCCGCAAGAATCGTCTCCTTGGTGATCTCCCATAGGACCTGATCATCCAAAAAAAGATCAATTGTTGTAAGCATTTTTCTGAATGACGTTATCGTAAGCCACTATTGTGGTGGCGTGTAATTCCGCCAATGCTGCATATAATCCCAAATGTTCCAGCAAAGCATTCATCCTTACTTGCCATAACCCGAAGTCATTCTTCGCATCGAATTTCTCGATGTCAAATTTGGCCAGCGTCGTCTTATTTTAACCGTTTGCTTACTGTTTAACCTATGGCTGAGCATGGCAGACCTAAAACTGACTCAGACTGGAATATCAGACGGGACCGACCCGAACCGGACCAAAAATTTTTGGTCCGAGGTTTTGGACCATTTCGGTCCTCGGTCCGGTCTTACCAAAAATCTCGTCGATTATGCCTAGTAGGACCGTACAGGACCGAGGACCGAACCAGACCATTTCTGTCCAGTCTTGATCTGGGGTTTCAGACCATTTCGGTCCTCGGTCTGGTCCGGTCTTGGTCGGTCCGGGCCAGATGTTCAACCTTTAACCTTCTTTGAATGTAACTACACATAAACACAATCTAGCAAAGTATTATGTGTGTAAAATACCTTTGCTTTGTCCGTATAACCCTAAGATAAAAATCTTAGAAATCGATCAACCAAGCCCTTCAAAAGAAAACCTTTTCTTACTCAAATATCGACTTAACCTTGGAAATTAACCTATCTAACATATCGAAAATCCTTGAATCAAGAAAATACTCGGCTCCTTTTTTAATAACCCTTGTCGTACTTTTAATTTGGCAAAACCGATCTCTAATAACCAAAGAAATTTTGCAACCTCGACAAGTCTTGAACATTCTTTAATCCCTTTGTTAATTTTCTAAACCTTGTGATAAAACCTCACAATCACCAAATAATAAGTCCCCTTGTGTAAATAATACAAAGTAAATCTTCTAGTTTATAAGAAAACAAAATTAATAATTAGTTTTTTCAGCACAAATATACTTTAAGCCCAATATATCAATCCTTGGCCCTAAAAAAACTAGTCCAAAACCCTTTGTAATATTAATATCTTTGTTTGAATTTCAAGCAACAACAACACTACCTTATCTTTTCTTCTTCTCTACTCGTAACACTAGCAATTCAAAATAATCACCACAACGATCTTATTTGATCTGAAAAAAAGAAGAACCCTTTTTCCGTCGATGCCCCTGCTGCTCCCTTGATGATCAAATACCAACCAACAAGAACCCTGAACAACGATCGAACATAGCAAACAAGCAAGACACCGGACCCGGTCTCTTATACCACTTGTAGGATTACTATCCTACAACCTGGAATACTAGATGTGGAACCTCGATCGTGAAGAAATGGTCGACAGAAAAGAAACCCACAAAGTATGTATCCTTAACCGATAGATTAATTTATTGAAAAAAATGCGTTCAACGGCCCCCTCCCCTCACCTCTTTATTGTAGAGATGAGGGGGAAGATTCCCCACTCATTGTGGAGTTGTAACTGGTTGCTTAATACACAGTTGACTCTACATAGGCCTAACTTTAAGATATCCCGACCCTGTGGTATATATAGATCTATGAACCAACCTACACATTGCACATTCCTTATTTGACTATAAGAGAAACTAAAGTTACACCGAGACCCTTATTACTTAGACTAATATGCATACTAATCCTAACAAGATTGGTCAATTTACTTTAGTACGAATTAACCAGTCATCAAACAATGTGATGCGATTACCATGGACGAAACCAGGGTTTCCACGGGTGTTTGGGGACTTTATGGATTTTTCGACGTATTTTTAATTTTTTAAAAACACATTAATTTCTCTTTAATATATGTTAAATTCACTCTGTCCATTTAAATATCTTTCTAGTATTGCGACTCAAAATTTTATATGCATCCAACGATATTTAGTTTCTGTCGATTATAAACACAACATCATAAAAAAGAATGCATTTCCCTTTCATTTCTCGAATACTAAATATTTATAAATTAGATAAAAATTTATAAAACCGAAGATAAAATTTTATTTCTATCTGAAGATCGATCTCGCTAAATCCAAATCATCATGGTCTCATTTTAAACCATAACCATGATCTTATTTTTTCATACCCCCGATCTTTACCCTCAAAACATCCCCTTTTTTTACCAGCTTTCTTTCGATACAAGGTTTAACGAGATCCACTAACACCACCATAAGTCTCCTTTCAACTATAGCCATGTTCACATTTTATTCATATCGTCGATCTTTACCATCAGAACACCTCGCCTTTTTACCGGCTTCCTTTCGGTACAAGGTTTTCCGGGATTCACTAACACCATCAAACCGAGTTTTAATCGAGAGAACACCATGCATATCACAACTGGGCCCAAACTGACTCTGATACCAATTGTATCATCCACCAATCAACATGTAAGATCAAGTGATGTTCCATTTTATAACTAACTGGTCATAAAAGAGTAACTCACTAAACTTATATTTGAGTTTTAAAGAGTAAAATGCAAATATGCTCCCTGGGGTATTCTAAATTTTCACGTTTTCTCCCCAACTTTGTGAAAGTGCAAGCGGCCTCCCCAATGACGGGCATAAGTAGCAAAGAACCTCACTGGTCGTAACAACTGTTAACTTTTTGTCGTTATCTTACTTATTTACAAGGGGATGATTGTCTTTTCCTGTATATTTAAAGGGATTGCATTTGTACTCCATGGCGCATTATTTATAATAAACATCTCAAACACTTTATAAAACACACGCTTTAGATCAAAATCCCCTTCTTTAAAAACACATAAACCCTAATTCATAATCGATGAACTTCTTTTATGGAAATCAATCAATTATTCGTACATCATGGACAGACACAAATCCAGGAAGGCGATTTCGATGTTGTTCTTCTAATACTTGTCCATTTTTCTCGTGGGTTGATCCCCCTATGTGTGCTCGAGCAGTTGCGATAATACCAGGTTTGTTAAGACCAAGAAATGCACTTGAACAATCATTGAATGCTATAGAGTCTGGAAATCTAAGGTTGAAGATTTGGTTGATTTGTAGTTGGATTTTTTTCTTGTTTTGCTACTTGATGTAGTGGATAATGTTTGATTAAGCTTATGATGTCTTGAACAAATTGACCAAATAATGTAATGGTCAATAATTTTATCTTGATTAATGAAGTTTAAGTTTGAAGTAGCTTATGATTTAGTTTTGGCCTTGTTCAAATGTGGTGTTATAAATTACGATAAGTTAATGCATTCATTCTTTCATAAACATCATTACATGATTGACCCAAAACAAAACATCATTGACATACAAAACATGAAATAGAAATGAAGATAAGCATAAAGAAACTAGTAAACCACACCAACACAACAAAGTTCATCAAATTTTGCTTTTACCATTGATTTTCTCATCTTGGTTGAGAGTCACAGGCCTCTTCCTTTGCTTCTCCCCAATTGAAGACCATGTCTTATGATTGGAAATTCCAAGCACGGCCCTTGTTATAGCTTCTGGGCTTTTGATGATTGGCTTTGAGGCTGTATTATTGCATACATGCACGTACTTACCAGCTTGGACTTCCTCTTCAGTATGTTATTTATTGGCTTTGCTACCTGAACACTTTTTCTTACCTTTATTAATTTTTGAACTAGAGCTTTCATTCTAGTAATCATCATCCAGATACTCAAAGATATCTACACATCCATACAAACCTACCAACTCCTTTGAAACATTTCCTTCCCTAAATCGTTTTGCAATGCCTGGTGTTACAATCGGCCTTGGTCTTTCTGGTGATCCAAAAGGAGGAAGTTGTGCCATTGATACAAAAAGGCTTCCTATTTGACTAGGGTAAGATGAAATATTGTGAGTATACAATGAAGTGTTGAGTCCTATTTATAGCGTGTCTAGTTTTTAATAAATTGTGAGACTTTGCTCCTTCATCTTCTCAACCACTTAGTAAGTCAGAAATATAAATGGGTCAAACAATGTGTAGAAGTGTAAATCTTGCTTATGTTTTTAGAGAGAGAGAAAGAGATAGAGAGATGGTGGATTAAACACAATTCTAGAGAGAGAAACAAGAGTAACTATGTGAAAAATGATTAACCACACCACCCTCTCCATGTAAGGAGAGGGTTTATATACCCAAGCCCTTGTCATGGGCTTGGGCTTACATTTGGGCCGGCCTACACATGTTGTAGGCTAGGCTTGTTCTTGTTTAATAAATAAATAAAGTTAACTAAACTACGAGCTATTACATGGACTATTAATGGAGTGACTGATCCTTCTTAATACGTAAAACGTATTTCCAACAATCTCCCCCTAAGGGAGGTCACTCCAAACAAGGGCATTACCCAAGTTACAATAATTAAATAAACCTAGCATACTATGCTTGTCTTGAGCTCGTAGTCTTCGTCTTTTTTTTCTGGTGAACATGCTGATGTGATCTTTGATATCAATCTTTGAGCATTAATTTCTTGCCTTGATCTCGTGCATCCATCACTTGTGATCTTCGCCTCTTCGTGACCTCACGTCCCACATACTTATACCTTCGTAATTCTTGAAAGCTTCAGAGTTTGATACAGCGGAAGACTTAACTTTTAGGCTTTCTTGAATTAAATGAGATATTAAGTGCATAAAGTATAAGCATGCGGGGACGACTTCTTCTTGGATTCCGCAACGCCACCGTCTTCAAATGCCGCAACATAAGTAGACACGAACGAAATGGCTTTGAACATTTCATTCTAATTCGGTAGCATTTTACCTCTGGTCGGTGAAGATCGTTGGACGATATAAAATATCGTACCCTTGACGGATAGTTTCAATTAAGTAACTTCCTGATAGGATTTCGCGGGTAAACCCGTTCTCTTTATTCGACCGTCCAAAGCTGACTGCGAACATAAAGAGTGAATCATTTGGATAATAATATCCGCATGATTTGAAGCCGTCAATTCATGTTCCTGGAACAAGTGAAATTCAATTAAGAACCGCACCATCGTTGCTTTCCAATTGTCACAAGCTTGATTCGTATAGAATCTTGCAAGTTACCTACCAAGTGCTGTTTGAGGTTAACACTAGAAGGGTTTCCACTCATCACTGTGAACACTAAGGTATCACTCTGAATGTTCTGGCAAGATCACTAAGATATTGCGTAGAGGCCTGGAACGTGTTTAAATTCAGTTAAGAATTCAACAGCTGTTGCTTTCCAGTTATCACAAGTTTGATTCATAAAGAATCGCACAAGTCACCTACCATGAGCTTTTTGATATTCGCTCAAGAAGGATTTCCATCTTCATTGTAAATACTTTCATATTACTCGGATGTTCAGGCAAGATCATGAAGATTTTGCGTAGGACTCTTAAAATCTTTCTTACTTTTCACAGTGTGTGAAGAAGCAAGGAAATATGAAAATGTGTCCTAATGAGATATTTGATGATCTCAAATGTCTCTAGACTCGATCGTGCATTTTGGATTTTAGTGATCGGAGGCTGGAGAGGAGTGCCACCTTTTCAATACCAATTTATTCAGAGTGAATAAATCAATAGATAATGCGTTGTCTCCGTGTGAATAAAAAAAATATCTTTTAAGAGATATCTGAGTTAGCTAGGATGGGTTGTGCATTGCATCACTGGGTCCATGATGTCTGTCTTCAATATCGAGAATCATTAAAATGATCTCAATAGCATATGTATTGACCCGGTTTCTGCCTAAGTTGTAAGGAGAGCTTCTTTCTTTACACCCTTTATCTTTACAATTATTTTTCATTCTTCAACCCCTTCAATGCTTACCAATACGTCATAACTAGCACCTTGTTGTGATTGTTCCAGTGCTAACTTAAGTACTTGGTCGACATTCAGCTACGTTCACAATCTTTTCTCCATCTTTTCCTAAGGACTACTATTTCTAGCTAAGGAATGTCCTTGGGAAGATTCCTCCGATTCTGGAAGAATCATAGGACTTAACCTATCCTACCATCCTTATGTCACCACAATCTTCATCGTCGTGAGATAAATGGGTTTTGGGTAAGTATATGTCACCATGAAAATCCATTTTGATATGCAAATCCGTTTTGCTCCCCCTTAACATATGCCACGATATTCGAAAACATTTCGCACATGTCGAGATGAGCCAACACATTAAGTCAAACCATTTGTGATAATATCCCATATTAAATCACATTTTCTCCCCTATATTAAAAATATTAACCCAATCGATGTTTTTAATATCAATTGATTTAATGAAATTTTAACAAAGGTTTTGGGAAGAAAAATGCAAGTCCGTTTTATCTTCACGATATCAAATGTATGAGATATGATACCGATTTGTAACATGATCACATATTCACCATATTAGAAAAGAATTGACAAGGTTGGACCTGATTGATGAGAACATCATATGATAAGATCAAATGGTTCTTGTCAGCATATGTTGGTCGCCTCGTCACGTCTGAAGTCATCTCTTGACACCACGTGTACGATTGGTATTGTTGTCTTGACACCAACTTGTGAACTTGGCACGTTCAGCGTCGAAGATTCTGAATGCTTGACAATTGCTCCCCCTCAATTGTTGACCCGTTTTCTATCGAAAGAGCTGTAGTCGTCGGTTGAGTAGTCGCATCGTCGAGTATGTGGATACCAATTGTAGATCGCATGGTTGTAGAGATGATAGCTTCATAAAAACAAGACTTCTTTTGTTTTAACAAATTAATGCACTGAAACGTACATAGATTTGTGTTAGACCAAGTTATAAAGTAAACTTGATCCCTTACAAGGTTTTAAAGTAAACCTTGCCCGAGAAAATTAATTCTCGTTGTTAGCCAAAGCTTTCATAAGAAATACTTGACTTTAATGTGAAAACCGGGTTGCAGTCTGAAATAACTACAAGCCATTAGGCATGTTTTAAGAAATATTTACAACTTTTGTACGAACTCTATTTATGGCGCCGTGTTGATATTAATCAACATTTCTAAGGCCGTAAATATTATCGTACCAAAAGACATGCCTTTGAAAAATAAAGTAAAAATATTTTTGGATTTTTATGAATTTTTCAAGTTTTTATGGTTTTTATATGGTTTTATATTTTTGTATTTTGCTTTTGTGGATAAAGATATAAACATTATATACAGATAATCACCAAGGATACGGGGAATAGTTTTACCAAGACTATTCTTTCGCTTCATCTGCTAGTTCCTTTAGAGTCTCAGGCGAGAAAGTTCTCATTCCTAGCTTGTCGGCCAAAAATTCAATTCGAGCGCGATCTAAAGCCTTCGTGAAAATATCCGCCAATTGATACTCAGATCGGACAAAGTAAAGCTCGATTACTCCATTCTCCACTTGCTCATTGATGAAGTGGTAGCGAATGTCAATATGCTTCGACCGGGAGAATTGAACATTGTTGCAGCATAAGGCAATTGCACTCTTGTTGTCACAGTACATTGGAATTTTGTTGAAACCTAGACCATAGTCGGTTAATTGCGATCTCATCCAAAGAATTTGAGCACAGCAACCGGACGTAGCTATGTATTCTGCTTCCGTACTTGAAATTGCAGCGCTTTTCTGCCTTTTCGATGCCCAACTGATTAGTCGATCTCCTAGTAGTTGCAATGTTCTACTCGTGCTACGCCTTGTATCTTGACAACCCGCGTGATCCGCATCTACATATGCCATTAGTGTAATAGAAGAGTCCTTCGAATACCAAAGTCCCCGATTAATGGTTCCTTTAAGATATCAAAAGATCCTTTTAACAGTAGCTAAGTGTAACTCAGTAGGCCTAGTTTGATACCTGGCACACATACATATAGCAAACTGAAGATCAGGTCGACTGGCTGTGATGTACAGAAGAGTACCGATCATTCCACGATAAAGTGTTGGGTCAACGGCAACTCTATGTGGATCTGCATCAAGCTTAGTTCATTCCACCATTGGAGTATCCACGGGGTCGCAAGATTCCATCTTGTACTTCTTAAGCGATTCAAGGGCATACTTGGATTGATTGATAAAGATGCCTTTGGGACTCTGAGATATCTGAAGACCTAAGAAGAATGATACCTTGCCCATCATTGACATCTTAAACTTGGAAGACATGAGTTTCCCAAATTCGTCGGATAAAGTTTAGGTCGAGGCTGCAAATATAATATCATCAACATATATTTATACCATAATCATATCTTTACCTCGTTTCTGAATGAACAGCGTGGGATCCACCTTGCCTTTTACGAAGCCTTGTGTAATGAGGAATTGTGACAAAAGATCGTACCATGCGCGAGGAGCTTGCTTCAACCCATAGAGAGCCTTCTTAAGCTTATACACATGATTAGGATAATTAGGATTCACAAAACCATCCGGATGTTGAACATAGACCTCTTCCTTGAGTTCACCATTAAGAAATGTCGTCTTCACATCCATCTGATAGACGATCATATTCATATGGGCTGCATAAGCGAGGAATAGTCGTATAGCTTCCAAACGGGCAACAGGTGCAAAGGATTCCATAAAGTCGATGCCCAATAATTGCTTGTATCCACGAGCTACTAGTCTAGCTTTGTTCTTCAATATACCGCCTAACTCATCGAGTTTCACCTTGTAAACCCATTTCAATGTGAGTAACTGTACTTGATCCGGGCATGGGACATGTTCCCAAACTTCAAGACGTATGAATTCGTTAAGTTCTTCTTGCATAGCTTCTATCCAACAGGATTGAGTAAAAGCTTGTTGCCATGTCTTAGGTTCAACTTCAGTGAGAAAAGCATCAAAGTGACAAAACATTGCACTTTCTTGTAGTTGACTTCGTGTGGATACCGGACGATTAGGGTCACCGATAATAGAATCTATAGGATGATCCTTTGTCCACTTGCTGTCATGTTCACGAATTCGTGGATTGGAGTAAACTGTAGAAGGAGCTTCCTCTGAGGTGGACGACCCGGCTTGATTAGGGTCGGGAATTGGTACACCAAATAATGGAAGTTCACGCATTTGAGCGAATTCCAAATCGTGATCATCATCATCCTCTTCATAGGCATGATATGGGTAGTTGAAACATGTGTTGGTTGAGAATTACTTGTTGAAGGTATATCTTGACCAATAGGTGCAGATGTATCTGATTGTGCAACGGTTGCTGGAGCGACAACTTCGGTTACCGGAGCTATTACCTCAGGTACTGGAGCAACAATACTTGGAGGAGTAAAGAATTCATCAAAGAACGGTTGAAACAACGCATCCCATTCCTTCCTAGTAGGTGGTGTAAATGATGATGAAGTAGGGTTGTTTGGGACAAGACCAGAACTAATATTACTGGGTCCCATTTCATGAAGTGTGGGTTCAGAGCTGCTTTGCTCAGAAGCCATTGCTGTCAGCTCATCAAAATCAACATTCATAGTTTCAAGAATCTTGCGAGAGTTACGGTTGTAGATTCGGTATGCCTTCTTTGCGGGTGCGTAACCAATGAAAATACCAATATCAGCCTTTGGTTGAAGTTTTCCCAAATTGTCACCATCATTATTTGGATAGTAAAGAGAACCAAATACATGAAGATATGATAAATCTGGTACTCTTCCATGGAGAAGCTCATAAGGTGCTTTACCATGGCGTTTACGAATTAGTGACCGGTTTTGGGTGTACACTGCTGTAGATACTGCTTCTGCCCATAAAAATAATGGAGCCTTTGCGTAAATTAACATCGTTCGAGCAGCTTCCATAAGTGTGCGATTTCGCCTTTCAACGACACCGTTTTGTTGTCGAGTGCGTGCAACTGATGTTTCATGAGATATGCCAACTTCTTCATAATAATCACGCAAGATTTGATTCACAAATTCGGTTCCATTATCTGTACGAATGCGTCGGACAGTAGTGTTGAGACGTACTTGAATCATCTTGAGAAATCCGATGATGAATTTAGGTGCCTCATTTTTTGCTTTAAGAAATTTCACCCATGTAAACCGAGAGTAATCATCGACAATGACGAGGATGTACTTTTTGCCACTAAGACTTTCAACACGCATTGGCCCACAAAGATCCATATGCAACAGATAAAGTTTCTCTTGGTTGGTGTCTTCAGTCTTGGGTTTGTAAGACTTCTTAGTGCTTTTCCCCATTGTACACGCGGAACACAAATGATCCTTGTGAAATGAAAGTTTAGGAAGACCACGAACAAGTTCGTTTTTCGCCAAGTGATTAATAGCGTCAAAGTTAAGATGAGATAACCGTCGATGCCATAACCATGACTTAGTCTTCGATGCTTTGGAGAGAAGACATACGGGAGAAGCGGCCATCATGTCTTGTAGAGACAAAGTATACAAATTATTCCCTCGAGTACCTTTTAATAAATCAACCCCTTCCAAATTACGAATGAAGCAGGTATGCTCTCGAAAAGCAACTTCTAGGTTTGCATCACAAAATTGTCCAACAGAAAATAAGTTGTGACCAAGACCTTCCACGTAATACACTCTTGAAATTATAACATTCCCAATATGATATTCACCGTAACCCATTATCTTTGCAATATGATCATTACCAAATCGAACCGTACCAAGAAACTTGCTGACGAAATTTCTGAGCTGAGAGCGATCTCCGGTCATATGCTTGGAGCAACCAGAGTCCAAATACCAGAGAACAATTTGGACCACCTGTTTTCAATAACAACAGTAGACAATGCATTGGAAACTATTGGTTCCTGAGTGTTAGCAGATATAGATATAGAATTATCAGAATTGCTAACATTGTTGAGACCCTTAGATTTCCTGCGTTTTCTAATGTGAGTTTTAGCACTAACAGGTTTTACTGTTCCAACTTTCTTAGGTTTTGGATTATTCGTGGGCACTACAGTGGGAGTAGACCTATTTAAAGGGCACTTGGTTCCTACAGTAGTGTCAGTGTTCCTAGTTAAAGGACACGCTTGTGTTTTGGTAGCCTTGGTACTCCTAGTTAAAGGGCACGCTTTCTTCGCTGTAGTGGGAGTGATCCTAGTTAAAGGGCACATATTTCCTACTATAGTGAAAGTTCTACCAGTGGGGCGCCACATCCAACCAACTTGGGTTAACACTTTCCCAGTCGGTTTCCATTCAAATCCATTTTCCCGGGCATACATCTCATTCACATGGTCAATAAGGCAAGAATCATGACGACTAGAAAACATACATTCATTGCAATTCCAACATTTTAAATTAGAATTCACAGTAGGCTTAGAACGCTGCACAACCGCAGAGCCTTTAGGTTTAGCTACATGATTCTTTTTATTCAAAACAGAAATAACATTCCTATGATGGGCTTCTACTTTCTTCTTCACTTGACTACTAGATGGGGGCAAGATCCTATCATTCTTCTTGTTTCTTTTAAGCTTAGATCTTTGAGCCTTAGTAGTGGTGCTTACTCCTGTAGAAGGCAACACGGGAATATTAGAAGCTGGTTTTGATTACGCCTTATCTTTAGTGACCAATGTTTGAGAAGGTTTAGTCCTAGGGCCCTTGTTAAGTGGTGTGACGGCAATAAGGGTTCTTTTGATTGCACTAGAGGACGATGCTGAGACAGTGGCTGCGTTATCCACAACATTCTTACCTTTTAGAGTACGAAGTGTTTCCTTTAACTCAGCCAAGACCAGATTCTTATCACAAATTTGTTCCCTCAAATCAGATATTTCCACCGACTTTCGATTCAATTGTTCAATCAATGATTGATTCTGTGCAGTGGTATCAACACATGCGGGCTTTACTGAATCGAAGAGTCGTGTATTTTTCTGTTTTAAGTTATCAACTTTGGACAAAATCTTGGAAACTCGATTATCTAGATCAAGTTTAAAATTCTCAGCGGCCTCAAGTACATTCACACAGTTAAGCTCCTTAGATTTCTCTATTTCTATCGGCAAAGATTTAGCAACTTTGTCACTTGGCGGACGCTGTTTTGATTGTAAATTCAGTCGAAAATTCTTTTCAAAGTTTGCATCATCGATATTAACACCTTCAAATGACGTTTCAAAGATTTCTTGAATAAATTGTTGCTTGCATTCAAGTGAAATACAATGTGTTTGAATCTCATCAAAACATTTTGAAAGCGAAGAATATGAATCTTGAAGCTTTAAAAATTCAGCGTCAGATTCGTGACAAGTACTATCTACCACATTATCCACAGATTCAACATTATGCACAATAGAATCATTATCAACACTTGTATTCACACAGACAGAAACTATATCATGAGACATCACTTGATTCAGAAGCAGATCATTATGGCGTGAAACCCGTTCTATTTCAAGTAAACTGTTTTCATAAGCATCTTCCATTTCATTGAAAACATGTCTAACTTCTTCTATTTCCAAAAACAAATCTTGATCAATATTACGAAGACAAGCTTTAACATTGTTTACAAACGGAACAATTTCATCTCGAAACGCAGCTCTAGTGTGCTCAAAGTTCCATTCACCTTCCGTTATGGTCGTGGCCGTCGTACGTTCCAAAATGACCTTGTCAAAATCGGCTAAGTGTTGGTGAACCGTATTTAAGTTAACGGACGCCTTACTTACCGGTGGAATTAACTTCGTTAAATCCTTTTTGACGAGTGTAGGAGACGTACTAGGAAGGTTTTCAATTGACAAACTTTGGGGCACAAGAACTGTTAATTCTGCTAATTCCTTTTATAAGCGAATGCGTGTCTTTTTCGAAAATTGATCTTTCTTATGTTGATCATAATCAATTGTATGGAATTTTGAAAGAATTTTAGAATGAGTTTCATCCCCAAGTGATTGTGTCTCCTTAGTACTACGAACAAAAGGTGCTTCTTTCAATTTTCCAATTATGGTCATATCATAAAGACCGGGAATATATTCCTGAGCTTGTTTTGCATAACCGGGATTAGGTGGTAAATCTTGAAGACGCTTAAGTTCAAGTTCTTTAAATGGTTTAGTTAAAAGATGAACCTTTTCTGTGGAAGCGTATTGTTTTAAAAGCTGTTGTTCCTTAAATTTAAGAAGTTTGGTAGCATTAATTTCTGATTCAACCTTTTTAGACTCGAGAGTTTTGAAATCCTTTTGAAGTTTCTGAAAATCATTGACAACCGACTCCTTTTCTTTTAATTCATTAGAAAGATTAGCTTTTAATGATTCTATTTCTCTCAAGTGTTCAATCTTTTCAAAACGAAATTGGTCAAATTCAGAACATGTTATTTTCTCTTCTTGAGGGACCATTTCTAAATTTTTGACCTTTTCTTTATGCAACGCAAGCTCAGTAGTTAGGGTGGAATTGGTATCTACGGATTGTTTGAGGGCCATATGCATTTGATCAATAATATGTTTAGGCACCATTACCAAATCATGTTGAGCATAAGATTCCATACCCGTCGTAGCATTTGGTTGAGGTTCACTCAAATGTGTAGAATTGGGTACCACATCATTTGAGTTACTAGTTCCCGAATGCTGTTCGAGGTTGTCATTTTCATGCCCAACTTGATGTTGGTTATCATCAATATTATTAGATGTGGTTGGTACCTCACTGATGACATCAGAACTGTAGTGAGAAAGATTAGCAACGAGAGCAGCTTGGGCAGAGTGAATGTCATCACAATCCGAATCGTATGCATCAAGATCGTCTGCTTGATAAGCTGCATTAGAAGTAGAAACGACTGCAATGCCTTCAGTATCTGCTGCCCCTGGGTCTGCAAGAAATGCTAACTCCTCTGAATCCAAAATCTTCCCCTTAGACTGAGCATCAACCAAATACATCTTCTCACGAAACCATGCATCATCCCTTCTCCTTTTCGGCTGAGTGCATTCCCTAGCCATATGACCTTATCCTCGACAATTGTAGCAAGTCACAACCTTCTTAGGACCAATAGGACTCCCATTTCCACTAGCTTGAGAATTCACAACTTGATTGTTCCCAGTCCTTGTAGGAGGTCCATATGAATTTTGCCTTCCCTGAATAGGTTGCACCGTCACTTGACCATCTTGAACAGTGGCTTGTTGTCGAGGATTTGATGAGGTGCGGAGCTGATTGTTTGTTGGTGGAAATCCTCTAGTTGCAACAAGTTTTGACAAGTAAGCGGCGAGATGGTTTAGTACATCAGTTGGCGTATCATTTGGAGTAAAGACCGGTGCTTGGATTGGTGGAAGTTCATTAGAGTAGAAGGCTTATGCTGGTTGTGCTTCTATTGGAAAATATCCTTGCTGAGGAGTATAGTCCAATGGAGAAGTGTTGGCTTATGATGGTGATGTATGATATGGTGGTTGCTGTGGAAAAGACTGTTGATGAACACTTTGTTGATATGCTTGCTGTGGCATCATTAGTGGTTGAAAAGATGGTTGCTGTGGTTGCTGATAGTTGTGTGGTGGTGGCTGCTGCAAGTAAGATGGTTGCTGATAAGTATAAGCCATGTTTTGTTGAGAAGCATACATGGCAAGTGGATCATGAACTTGAGGTGTAGACAACCGAGCCTCGATCACATGGCATTCGTGTTGTTGAAGAAAAGCTTGAAGTTGATCCACATTGGTGTTATGCAAGTCCTTAGCCAATTTAACATCCGTCACGTATTTTTTGCATTCTGGAGGAAGAGTGTTCAAATACTTGGTGTTCAATTGAAAGGTAGGAATTGCCATGCCATAGATATTTAGCTCATTCAACAATAGGGTAAATCTCAGATAGTAGTCATTGAGAGTCTCCCCTGGCACATAGACAAACTTATCAAACGCATCATAAAGCTTACACTCTCGTTCTTGTTTAGTTAACGAGGTGCCTTGCATTAGAACCCGAATTCTATCCCATAACTCTTTGGCAACTTTATATTTGCTGACGAGTTTGTAGACATCTGGAGGAAGGGCTTGGAGAATGATGTTTGTAGCATACTTATCACATTTATCTTGAATTTTCATATCTCCAGTCAATTCACCCGTTGTGCGAGGACGAGTGGTCGTGCCTTCCGTCACTGTACCATAATCTAATGGTCCATTGAGCACCGATGCCCAAATGAGATGTCCATTCTCCTTGTTCAACATATAAAGTTCCATTCGGGAAGCCCATTTCTCATACATAGTTTTCACCAACATTGGTGGACGATTATCCGTACCCGAGAGGATGGACTTATCCGTAAGAGATGTGTACTCCAATTCGATAAGTTAAGATTTACAAACAATGATCGAACAATGAGAGAAAGTAAATGTGCTTGTTGTTGTGTGTTGAAGTCGAGAAACTATGTTAAAATCCCCTAAAATTGTCTTCGTGAGAAACCAAAAATTCCACTGCAAAATTACACTCGAATCCACGAAATTTTCTAAATCACGTTTTTCATAAATCTTGAAAAAAATCGTGAAAAGTTCCAAAGATTTCGCAATGTGAAGATTCCTCAATAAGGTACAATGATTTGGCAATCCCTTTGTGGATTTGATTCAAATTCGCAATCACTCAAAAGAATCCGCAACTTGTGACTGATTTCGCAATACCCAAGATTTCGCAACTTTTGAATGATTTCGCAATACCCAAGATTTCGCAACTTTTGAATGATTTCGCAATACCCAAGATTTCACAACTTTTGAATAATTTCGCAATACCCAAGATTTCGTAATTGAGTACAATTCCGCAATTAGTCACAAATCCGCAATCCTTCTTGCATTCAATTCCGCAATACAACAAATCCGCAATTAATCAAATCCGCAATTCTTTTTGTACACAATTCTGCAATACAAATTGAATTCAATTCCGCAATAACAATTCCGGAATTATTGCAAAGATTTCGCAATAGGCAGACTTGCAAGATTTCGCAATATAACAGATAATTGCAAAATTATATCAGTTATTGCGAGATTGTGAGAAAAACAAGGAGATTGTTTTGTACTTGAAAAAGACGAATCTTGATGCCAAAATGAATCCAAACACTCAAAATTTTTGCGTTTTTGAGCGATCCAAGTACCCCAAATCACTAATACGTGTATGTAAATGATGTTGGTGAAGATCAAACCACAAAAAAACACCAAAAAAAAAATTTGGACGTGGGATTAGGGGTCAAAAACACACGAAATTCTATAAACACAAGCACAAGAACAATACACTCATCCCATGGCTCTAATACCATTTGTAGAAGTGTAAATCTTGCTTATGTTTTTAGAGAGAGAGAAAGAGATAGAGAGATGGTGGATTAAACATAATTCTAGAGAGAGAAACAAGAGTAACTATGTGAAAAATGATTAACCACACCACCCTCTCCATGTAAGGAGAGGGGTTTATATACCCAAGCCCTTGTCATGGGCTTGGGCTTACATTTGGGCCGGCCTACACATGTTTTAGGCTAGGCTTGTTCTTGTTTAATAAATAAAGAAAGTTAACTAAACTACGAGCTATTACATGGACTATTAATGGAGTGACCGATCCTTCTTAATACGTAAAACGTATTTCCAACACAATGGTAAGACTAATGTTGACACATTTTACAATGGGTCAAAAGGGAAGAATCAACAATTACTCCATGACTTTGACCAAAATAGCTGGTATATCAACTAGATATCATAAAATGTCTTAAACAAGAAAATAACAAATGTCTTAACAAACATAGAGCAATCTGTCTAGAACAAGAAACATAGACCAATCTGCCTTAAGCTATAAATTAAACAAGACTTTTTAAACTACATGATTTGACTTTTAAAGATTAAGTCTACATACAATCCTCTTTGTTCTTTTGCTTGGGCTTCTAATGAGAGCACCCTGAGAAGGTTGAGTGTTAGCCTATGAAGTCTATGTAGGTTGTGTACCACCCTGTTCACCTTGAGTCCTAGGAGCAGTAGCATTTAATCTAGATGATGATGTCTTTGTTCTTTTACTTCCAGCTACATTGCTTGTTCCAGCTTGTGATTATTGTGATCCAGCAGCACTGCTTGGTCCAACTTCTGTTCTTGCAGCATTCCTAGTACCAGCATCCTTTCTCCTATCATAACTTCTTTTATTATGTCTTGCACTTTTACACAAACCACATGTAATTCCTTTACCCAGTCTAGTTAGTTTGTTACCCTTCACCATCACAATCTCCCATTTACTCTTCTTTCTTTTTAGGAACCATGTCCATGAGTGTTGGTTCTCTGATTCAACTATGCCATAAACAACAGGGTAGATGCCATTATTGGCATCCACACCCAGTACTGTCAACATCTGACCTAGATAATGACCTCTCATGAAGGCACCATCCAAACCAAGTAGCTCCCTACCAC
Source organism: Glebionis coronaria (assembly GCA_025667525.1). NCBI lineage: Eukaryota > Viridiplantae > Streptophyta > Magnoliopsida > Asterales > Asteraceae > Glebionis > Glebionis coronaria. Next base: position 235,113 of record JANFOE010000679.1, read on the forward strand.
CTTCCTTAAATCTCCTTTTCAAAGCCTCTAAACACACATAGCTTCTCCTAAACATTCTGGTTAGACTTTCATGATTTTCTTCACCATAAACATCTATCTTACAAGTTGTATCTGGGTTACTCCTCATTAACTCCATAACATAGCCCCTCAATAGAGCATATTAAACCTTAACATCACCTCTCAAGTACACCTCTGCTTTTGCCTTAGCCCTAAAAGCTTTATCCTTGGAAACAGCTACATGAAACTTGATGGAGGAACATAAAAATAAACTAGTTATTTAGTTTAGTTTGTGGTATCTTTTATTTAGTAATCTTATTTTGTATTTTTTAAGAATAATATTTTTATCTTTTTCTCCAAGTTTAGTTTTCCTATAAATTTAGGACTTGGGTTTATTGTATTTAGTTTTGAGTTACGAATAAAAGTTACTGATTTATAGTCTTTTGTTAATCAACTTAAATCCAGGTTAGAGTTTATTGTTCGATTTCACCCAAATAATCGGGTATTCGTTGAATCAACGATTGTTGGAGTTTACATGATTATCATTATTCTTTTTGAATCAATGATAGTTGAAAGAAATTGTTTCTAGTATTCATTGGAATCAATAGATCCAATTTATCTATCTTTGATTGTTTCTGGTATTCCTTAGGAATCAACATATTCAATTGCTCATTATCCTTGTTTTAAACTACATCAGTTGGTATCAAGAGCCGAAGTTCTTGATTAAGATGTATCCAAGGAGAAGTAAGAATCTTCAGGGTGTGTATGAACAAGAATTGGAGCAGTGTGTCATGGCAAGATTGGATCAGTTAATTAATCAATTGACTGGCCGGATGGATCACTTGATGAACAAGCGTGGTGATCGTAACAGTTGGGGTACCGAATATGAAGAGCCAGAAAACACATTTGTTGATATCGATGACGATGATGATGATGTCGTTTGTGGTTATTATGAAGCAGCTCCGGTTTATGATGAAGAGCCCGAGGAAGAAAATGATGTGCCATCTTCGGATGTTATGTTAGGTGTAGAAGAAGAATCAATGGTAGTTTATGATACCGATCTTGAAGATGTCATCGAGGAGAAAGAAGGATTTTTTGGGGAAGGAAGATTTGGTGGCAAAGAAGAGAATATCGAATATGTTACGCTATGTTCTCGAGTTGTTTTATTAAAGGAAAGTAATAGAAATGAAATGAAATCAAAAAGATGTTGTGTTCTTGAGTTATTCAACAAAGAAAAGGAAAGGAAAAGGAAGGAAAAACTAGTGTAATTTGAATGATTTTGGAAGGAAAGTGTTTCCTCCCGAAAGTGGGATGAAACCATTTACTTCCATTTCCTTTCCTTTCGTTTAATGAAAGAACTCAAGAACACAGCGTTATAGTTGTGTCTAATGATCTTAGTGTTGAGTATTCAAAACCCGTTGTATCAAACCCTTATGAGTAACTTTGGTTGCAGAGAAGTAAATGGGTGGATGTTAGTATCTTGATTGAAAAAACATATATCAAGAAGCCGCACCCATGGTCGATAAGTTTGGTTTAAAGACGATCAAGGTTCGAGGTACATTCATTATAAATAAAGGTAATTTGATGCAAGGGATATAAATTTTGATGCTACGACTACCAGGGACGAGCGACACAAACTCGAGGACGAGTTTTTTGAAATGAGGGAGAATGATGGAGGAACATAAAAATAAATTGGTTATCTAATTTAGTTTGTTGTATCTTTTATTTAGTAATCTTATTTTGTGTTTTTTAAGAATAATATTTTTATCTTTTTCTCCAAGTTTAGTTTTCCTATAAATTTAGGACTTGGGTTTATTGTATTCAGTTTTGAGTTATGAATAAAAATTACGGACTTTTAGTCTTTTGTTAATCAACTTAAATCCGTGTTAGGGTTTATTGTTCGATTTCATCCAAATAATCGGGTATTCGTTGAATCAACGATTGTTGGAGTTACCTGATTATCGGTATTCTTTCTGAATCAACGATAGTTGGAAGAAAAAGTTTCTAGTATTCATTGGAATCAATAGATCCAATTTATATATCTTTGATTATTTATGGTATTCCCTAGGAATCAACATATTCAATTGGTCATTATCCTTGTTTCAAACTACATCAATACTTTTTTTGAATTTGTTCTTGGATAGCTTTAATAAGGATGGTTGGATACATAATCAGTATATCTGTGATGTGTTTTGATAGGAAAGTTGAGGTACAATATTTGATTTTTTTGTATTGCAAGCAATGGTGATCATCCTTGAAGGTTTTTATGACCCACTTTCCTTTTTCTACTATTGATAAATACAACACCCAGGGATAACATATTTTGTCTTTTTCTGCATTCTCGTTTATCTTCTTACCACTCATGTCAAATTTCCATATTTGGTCCGTATACTTTATCAATTTTCTGTTTTTTGCTAGGAACAAAGCCATTACAAACCACCCTAATTTTTTTAAGATCATTCCTCAAGAAATGCAAGTTCCTCCTACTCTCAAGAGCATGACTTCTAATCAAATATTTAGCTACATCTCAATTAGCAAACTCTTTACCTATATAGAAGTTGGATGTTGAGTGCATTTTTTTTAACTTTCTAAGCCCTAGACGCCTAGCATTTTCTAGGACATCCACTAGGTCACTTTCTAGTGAATCAAAATCAAGAACCTCAAAGTTATCTTCATTGACAATAACATTAGGTGTCATAGGATCATTGCTATTTTTTTTCATACTAGAACCACCTACTTCAAAATGGAAGTCATGCATGTTAACTTCTACATCCTTTACATGTTCATCATCTACAAAGTCATTTTCAGACTCATTATCCATTTCAGAACCACTTTTACTTTCATATTCCTTCACAACTAATTCAACATACAAAAAACTTCTCTCTAAAAAACCCTTGATATCATCTCTCTTTTTCACAGCCGCCACATTCCGGCCATCGGCTATATGCCGGTGGTCCAAATTTCTAACCAAACCTTTGTTTTTTACCCTCAATCTGATCTTTAAATGTAACCTCTCAAGTTTCAAGCAGCTTTTCAATATAATCTAAGCTTCTTCCAGATCGGACATCAGATATCTTTTCTACAATGATGCATCATTTTTCAAGCTTCTCATGTACAACTATATCTTCGTTTCCGCTCTCATATCTCGCGAAACCACCACCCAATTGGGCTGCATCGTCGTTTCAGCTCACAGGTTGACTTCGGCACTCGGTATTCAAGATTCTGTTCAAACCGTTTTCAATGTTGCCCGTGGGTGTTTTGCCCTTATTACGTGATTCTTGTGTTCGGTGGGTATGGTATCGAAGATTGTGCTTGTTTGAGTTTTTTTTGTAGGGATGGTTCATTTATTTCATCTTTGGATTTATCTTCTTGTCTTCAATTCAAAGGAAGAGATTATGTCTACTGATATCAGAGATTGAAGATGTGCACTGGAGGATGTTTTTTGGTTATGAATTTCAAGTAATCAATTGTTAGTTTGTTTTCATTTTCAAGATGTGGTTTTTATGTTTCTATTGGTTTGCTTTTGCAAACCTTCAATGTACTCACAAGATTATTTTCTGATCATTTATCAATATCAATCACTTTTGCCAAAAAAAAAAACTAATTCAACATACACATACATAACCTTGTGCCTATCAACATAACTTAAAAGGTTTTGATAGTCCCTTTCACTAACCAAAGGTTTTACCCCAACATCCAGAGTCTTAAGTGGAATTTATAATAGTAAAACACGTCCTGGTCCATTTCATAACCTAAGCTATTCATAACTATATTCAATATGGCATCAAAAAAATCATCCTTATTAACCATATCAACATATCAAATCTCACCATTAACGTATTGTATTTTCGGACCATTACTAAGCCTTCCATAGTAGTGACATTTGATGCTAAACAATTGTTCGTACGTGTCTGTTTACATAAAAAATAACGATTGTGATTAATTGATTATAATCAACTATATCAAATTATACAATGAGCCTATTAATCAATGAATATAAAAACTTACCATAAAGTGCAATATCAAAATTTTCACCTTCAGGCCTTATGTCAAAGTTTGGTACGAGATCATCCATTAGTATGAAACCTAGGGGAGGCTAATTTAGAAGAAGAAGAATATGAAATGATCGTGGTGTAAATTGGGTATAAAAACAAACGGGTTAAAACAAACCGGAACCGGGTAACAAAAATGGATTAAAGTTGTGTTATTATATTTAATAGAAGAAAAGACAATTATACCCCTAAAGAAATCTTGCCACTCAACATAGGTAACAACCGGAAGGTTCCTTACTACTTATCCCCGTTGTCGAGAAGGACCGTCTGCACTTTCGCAAAGTTGGGGAGAAAACATATAAATTTAGAATACCGAAGAAGCATATTTGCATTTTACTCAATTTTAAATTATAATTCTATCAATATGTGATATTAATTAGTTTGCACATCCAACAATTACTATTGATTTTAGTGAGTAAGGCTATGTTTGGCAAAACTAGCTGTAAGCTGTTAACTTTAAGCTGTAAGTTGTTAACTGTTAGTTGTAAGCTATTTGCTAAAAACCTGTTAATTTTAAAAAAAGTGTTTGGTATATTAGCTGTTAACCGTAAAGGTAAGATGTAAAATGACTTAAAATGACATCTTTTAATAAATTATAATATAATTGGAGGTTATATCAGTAATTTACAGCTTTAACAGCTCTTGACAATCTAAAAAGCTGTATGGAACAGTTTTTTATTTAAGAGCTATTTGGTTAAAATAAAAAGTTAACATCTCTAAAAAATATTGTGTCAAACAGAGCTATTAGATTATTTTTTTAACAAAAAAAACTATTAGCTCTATAAAAGTTTTAGAAAAGCTCTTACCAAACGGACCCTAAATCCCTATAATCAACAACGAAGAGTAGAATTTAATGTAAAGATCTCTAACGGATATCATTAGACAGTTTTTGGAATTAAAAAAAGAATGAACATACATTATTATACAGAAAATAAGAATAAGTCTTATGCATTTCTAGTTTTAAATTATTAGCACCATAATCAATGGAATTTTATAAACTTAAAAAGACAAATAGCTAGATCATTTCTGACTCCAAGATGAATACTAAATTTGTCTTTTCTGTGATCATAAACGTAATACTGGTACGTAGTTTTTCTTTGGTTGCGAAACACTTTGTACAAATATTATAAAATATTTTTTACAAGACATCATGTATCGTATATTATATTACCACTACTTGACAGCTAACACTAGAAGTTGATATAAAAATGATTTAGCATATGTTATTTTAATATTAATAAGTGTCTGTCTGTCTAATGGGTAACGACGTATTAGAGGGAACGGTGTGGCGGCGAAGGAGGCTCGCCGTGCCTAGGTGGCAGGCTCGCCGCCCTTCGCCGCTACACCGACCCCCCCTCTCGCCGGTATGCAAATGTCACTTTGTGACATTGCTCGTTGGAAAATAAAGGTGGGGCCCATAATTTTTTATTACCGTTTTCTAACGGCTATTTTCATTAAAAAAAAAAAAAAAAAATTTTAAAACTTTTTATTCTTATAAATACCACCCAAACTTCTTTAAAAACCACACACAACAAAAACATTTAATTAAACTTTCACAAAAAACTTCAATATGAGCACCTCGTCGGATTCGTACCAGTCAGATATCGAAGAAATGGAAGAAGTAGAAATGGTGTGGAAGATTAACGAAGAGGAAGAAGATGAAGAAGATGAAGTTCATTCACATCGCAGATACATTTGGCGTGAACGTGACGTCGCCGAACAACGTTTAATGGAAGATTATTTTGGTCCACATCCAAAATACCCTGCAGAAAAATTCAGATTACGATATCGGATGAGACGGGAGCTGTTTCTGGAAATTGTTGAAGGTATTGAAACTTATTGTGCAACAAATAATCCTTTACCCAAGCATTTTCATTTTTTTACTATTCGATATGATGCTACGGGTATGAAAAGTATGAGTGTCATCATGAAATTCACATCCGCTCTTCGCCAATTGGCAAACGCCACGGTGGCGGATGGGGTAGATGAATAGTTGTATTTTTATTTGAAGTATTTTGTAATTTTTAATTTTATGAAATGAATTTTTATTTTGTGTAAAAATTGAAAAATTAAATAAAATGGTGAATGGTGGGACCCAAGTGAAGAGGAGAGAGACTAGTTGTGATAAGGGGGTGTTTTTGGAGAAGAGGAGAGAGATTAGTTGGTATGACGTGGCGCTGATGTGGCGCAGTGAAGAGGTGTTTACCTCTTTGTGATACCTTTCCCTCTTAGGTCAAGTTGCGCCATTGTTTTAAGCATGTTCAGATATGGAGTTAAAAAGTTTGATTTAAGAAAAACAAGTTATAAAAAATTTAAATATTTCTAAAATTTTACATTTTTGAAGTGAAATGATCCTTGTGACCGCTTTGTCTCCGGCTCTACAGAGTTAAAACCTCTTAGGCTAGGAGGAGTGGTAACTAAAAATCCCACCGTCACGTCAACTCTACCTCAGCTTTTTCTTTCTTCTCACTAACTCACTCAAAACTCACATTTCAAGGTTCTTAAGGAAAAAAAAAACCCACCACTACCTCACCTCCACCTCATCTTTCCACTATCACTTTTATTTAATTTATTTATAAAATACATACTTTTATTCCATCAAAATTAAAAAACGATACACGCGGGTAAATACAAACATTAAAAATATTAGGCATTATTAGCCAAGTGCTGGATTAAATCGGATCGAAGGTTTTGATGCACTTGAGATGATCTGATGTATCCCATAACAACATAAATTTCTTCCGTGCTTCGTACCAGATCGTCCGGTTGTTGTGTTTTTCCTCAGAACCATTTGGGCCTTATCACATATTCTTTGTGTTTACGAATCATATTATGCATTATGATGCATGCATACATCATATTAACATGTCTTTCTTTCTTCAAAGCACGTGCTGGATTGGCGATTATGACCCATTTCTTTTTCAGAACACCAAACGCGCGTTCCACATCCTTTCTTGCCGATTCTTGCTTCTGCTTACACAATATTCGACTGTGGTCATCGTTAGATGGTTCTGGAATCGTCTTAACAAGTGGAGCTAATTCGGGGTATATCCCGTCAGTAAGATAGTATCCAAATGGATAATTAACATCGTTAGCCGTAAAAGGGACCTCTGGTGCTCGTCCTGTTTTCAAATCGTTAAACAAAGGGGATTGATATAACACATTGATGTCGTTGTTAGACCCAGAAACACCAAAGAAAGCATGCCATATCCACAAGTCTTCCGACGCAACAGCTTCCAACAAAATGAACGGATTCGATCCGTGATCACGTCTAACATATTGCTCTTTATGGGCGTACGGACAACCAAACCACTCCCAGTCCGTACAGTCTAGACTTCCTAGCATCCCATGGAAACCGTGCTTCCTTTCGTGATGTTGATATAGTAATTCAACATCACTCACCGTGGCTTTTCTCAGATATTCTGGCCCATAAATCGCCCTTATAGCAGAACAAAAATGATCAAGACTTTCCCGTGAAGTTCTTTTAGAGATTTGCAGATATTCATCTAAAAAGGCTGGAACAATGCCGTATGCCAATTGACGAATTGCAGAAGTGCATTTCACCAATGGAGCAACGCCTTCTCTTCCGGTACAGTCGATATTTGAATTAAAGTAAGGATCATGTGCAGTTACAGCCGTAACTATATCGTTGAAAAGTGATCAATCCATTCGATATGTCTTTCGGAATGCACGTTCGTCGTAAACCGGGTTGTCAGTGAAAAACGCGGCAAGTAAACGATCATGGGCACCATAACGATCTCGATTAACCGGGTTTCTCGACACTTTTTGTCGTCTATTTCAAAAAAACGCTATCGCTTTTGCCAGCAACCGGATACGAGGGCTATTCATCAAAGTTTCTTCATCTTCGATCATTAGATCGGGGTACATAAATGTATATTCATCAATGTTTTCCATGCTAAAAATTTAGAATTTAGAAAAGATGATTTTTTTTATTAAGAGAAAGATGAAATGGGAGATATGAAAAAAAGAAGAAGTGAAAATGTGGATTATATAGAAATAAAATGGGATGAAAAAGAAAGATTTGGGGTAGTGTGAATGGTGAGAAACTCACCTGTAGCGACTTTTTTTTTTGTCCTGTGAACCACAACCCACGCGTGGATTTTTGAGGTGGGATAGTGAGGTTCATAGCAACCCACGCGTAGCTTTTTGCCACATGTATCCCATCCGTGGCTTTTTTACACCACTCCCCCAGCCTTATCTCTTGGGTTTAATTGAAAACAGGATATAATCTATTTACATTTTACTTCCCCTAATACTTCAAAAATCGTTTGTTGTTGTGATCAAACACAAAGCTAGACTAGACAATTTATTGAGGTATTTACTACAGTAATTAATCTAAAAACAATATCGTTGTCAAAGACGAAACTTGAGTAGTTTTATCAAGGTGACCGAGACGAAAATCATAGACTATTTTATGAGTTATTGTGAATTCTTGTTTTTCTTTTTGTTATATATAATATATATATAGAGTTGAGATCAACATAAACCTTCTTTTTAGCATAGACCATATCAACCAATCATATTCATTCAAATTAACTTTCCACATTTTTCTTAAAAATTAAATAACTCACAAACGGTAAATCGTCAAGTGACAAAAAATACACCATTACAATGAAAATTAAATCATCTTTCTATCGAGGGGCACATGTATATACTTTCGACGAACTTTTTTTTCGACTTTTTTTCTTAAGTCACGTCTAAGAGAATCATATATGATTCGTCACGAAACATATATGATTCGTCACGAATCATATATGATTCGTCATGAAACATATATGATTCGTCACGAATCATATATGATTCGTGATATGAATCATATATGATTTTCTGAAAATCATATATGTTTCGTGACGAATCATATATGTTTCGTGACGAATCATATATGATTATCTCAGACGTGACTTAAGAAAAAAAGTCGAAAAAAAAGTTTGTCGAAAGTATATACATGTGCCCCTCGTTTGAAAGATAATTTAATTCTCGTCACGATGGTATGTTTCGTTTTGCGTAACGGTTAACGGTTTGTGAGATATTGAATTTTTAAAAAATATATTTTTGTTGTTATATGAAAAAAATGGGTGGTTGTGATTGGTTGATTGAGTCTATGGTAAAGAAAGGGTCTATGTAGAACTTTTTCCTATATATATATATATAGCAAAATGAAAAGCAAGAATACGTGATAAGTCACAAAATAATTTAAATCATACGATACATCAAAATTCAGTTGAAAGAAGAAAAAGAAGCAAATAATACGCTAAAGAAAGTTAGCTCGACGAACTTTTGACCTTCTTCAATTACGGATTCATTCAGAATGTAACTCCTTATATATATATCTTCTCAATAAACTATATGACGTTTTGTTTTAGGAGGCAGAATTGTACAAATTAGTAGTCAGAAGCAAATATTTGAGGGGGTCACGACCCCCTTACCACCCTTACCTTTAATATGTTCCGTCTTTGGTCGTTGTCTAGTTTTTGTTAATGTTGTTCTACAATTAAGAAGTGCAACAAAACCTAAATCGTAATATCAGTCATGACATCAGAACAAATGTAACTCGTGTCACATCCAACGTTTTGCTCCTGTATATTGATAGCGAAAATCACTTAATGCAGCATACAAAATTTTACATCATGTAACCACAAACAAGCAACGTCGCCTACTAATAAGACACTTGGTGCATATTAGGTAGTGTACGTGTTAGTTAAAAACATGTGTTTCTCAAATAATTGAACAAAGACAATATAATCCATTTTTGAACATTTCTTCGTAAATAAAGTAGATGTATATCAGTTTGACTCGTAGAAAACGTGATCTGAAGTCATGGGATTCCTCACCATAATAGGATCGAGCTTGGGTGCTTTTTACTTGTAATTATTTTAATAATATAATGCATTCGAGTAATTGAAAAAAGGAATTAAATAGGAATATAAAGTGAACATAAAACGGAAATTCGACCTTATCGAGATCGTAGATTGGTCCAAACAATATCATTTTGAAAAAGTAATAGTCGTAATATCTTACGTATGCATGACCATATGACATCTCACAACCAAACCACAAACTTGAAAGTTGTAGAAACCATATGGTTGTTTTAGGATAAATAAAATAATATTGAATAATAATATGAATTTCCATTATCTATATCATTTTCCCTCCTTTTTCTAGCTATTACTAAGGAATCTAGTATTTCAATTAAGTATGTATGACATCTTTACTGAGTATTCTCTCCGTCGTAAATTTATAGTCTCTTATATAATTTTAGGATGTCCTAAAATTATAATTCCTTATCAAATATAGATGAAAGAAATGTAATAAGTTTATATATTGCATCTAGTGGTAGTAGAAATTACAAATTATATACAAAATTTTAATTAAACGCATAAAGGTAATAAAAAAGGTAAGAGAATGAATATATTGATAGTGATATTTTCTAAAAAATATGTTTTTTGTCAAAAGACAATTAATTTGGAACGAAGAGAGTAATTAATTAGAATTAAGATATATATTTTTGCCAAAAAGCAATTATTGTTCACGAAAACAAGATATATTTTTATAGTAATTCTTAGAAATTAGTTATTAGTTGTGTTTAATTGTTCAATAAATACAATCATTAACATCAAATAATTCATTTGACATAAATCGGGTTCTTTGAAGTTTGAACTAACTAGTAATTACACAATGGTAGTTATATGACGACATCTATACTACATATAAAACATTTTGATATCTTTTTCTTTATTAAATTTTAGGTAGTATAACTCTTAAAATATATGGTGTAATCTCTAATTACATAAAATTTAATCTTAAATAGTAATACTTACAAACCTTTCATCCATTAAATGTATTTTAGATTTTTTAAAATTTAATCAATACACATTAAAGTATAAGTTATAATATTAACTAATTAAATACACTAATTAATGTTAACATTATAAAATTTAAATATAGTATGTTCTTATACATATTGTACAAACTAGTAAAACACATACATTTTCATGCAATTTATATGTCACATTGATGGTTCAAATGGTTTTGGACCCTAAGAATCGGGGAGAACAAGTGCATCAGACCGAATTCTAATCATTTTCTTTTTTTTCGGCTAATCATATCGTTATTCTTATTTTTTTTGCGCCCGGACTTCTGTTACTGAGTACCCGCAGCTGGAACGCGTGGATACCCTGCTTGTTTTATTGAAACCAAATAAGGATGTGAATTTTATTACTAGTATTCTATATCGTCTATACTAAGGGCGTGCTTGGTAGAGAGAAATTAAATTAGAGAAATTGAATTTGATTGATTTCTCTTGTTTGGTAGAGAGAAATGAAAAAGCGGAGAAATAGAGAGAAATTGGTGAAGAAATGAAGAGAGTCGTGTAGTGTTAATTGGTAACCTTCATTTCCATTGTTTTAATAGAGAAAATAGGAGAAATGAGTTTTTTTTTTGAAAAAATGTTTAAATTGTAAATATTTTTTATTATTTTCTTTGTAATCACTTTCATAAAACTTTATTTAAAAGTGAATTTTTAGGAAAAAAACTATTTTAAACAAATTACATACAACATCTCGTGCTTATAAAGTTTTGATATTTTTTTGGGTGACATTACAATCCATTTTTATTTAGATGATTTTTAAAAATAAAAAATTGATTTTTGTGATTATTTTTTATTTCAACTCTCTGACGCAACCAAATAGTGTAATTCAGTAAATTTCCCAATCAATTTCATTTCTCTAAAATTTTATTCTCTACTTCATTTCTAATCTCTATAATTCTCTCTACCAAACATGCCGTAAAAGTTAATGACAAGTAGAAATAAAGAATTTGAGGAAAAATGTTATTTTGATTATTAAAATTGTACATTACAAATAAAAATATAATACTTTTTCCGTTTCATATTAATAGTCCACCGACAAAAAACACGCAGTTTAATAAAAACATTATTTTTTCAGTTTCCTCTCTCTTACTTTTTACACAATAACAATTTTACCCATAACCAATTAATTTACATTTTTTTATTGTTTGTAATAATACCCTCAAATAAGGGTGATATAATTAACTTAATATACGTTTTTATCTATTTTTGAACTGGACTAGTAATTAAGAACATCCAAAAATAATAATATGAAATATGGGACGAAGGGAGTAAGTATTTATATAAGTTTTGAACTAGCTAACCTACTTGATCTAGCCAAATAACTAATTATTTATAATGCATACAAACTGAACATTAAGCTATTTACAAAGAATCTAAACACTTTTACATTAAACTAATGCATTTAGTTTATTTGTTTGTTGTTTACACTTGAATTGAGCAGACTTGAAGACACCTCGTGTCATCTTGAATTGAGGACTTGTTCATCTTGAAACTGCATTAACATTTGATAAATCCATTAACCCCCCCCCCCCCCCCCCCCCCCGCGCGTTAGCAATGTGAAAGGATCACATATGTCATACTTGGATAAACATTGATAATGAGGAGCTTTGGAAAGGCCTTTCATTACGATATTTGCAAGTCGATGTTGAGTAGGAGTCAAAGTAGGAAACACTAAGCCTAGTTTGATCTTGTCTTTGAAAAAATGACAGTCAATTTCAAGGTGTTTGGTCCTAGCATGTTGAACTAGATTAGATGCAAGAGCAATGGTTAGGGCATTATCACAAAAAATAGGAATAGGTGGTGTAATAAGAATTCCCATGTTTTTGAAGAGACATTTGATCCAAGCTAACTTACAAGTAACATCTGCCAATGACATGTACTCAACTTCAGTAGAACTTCTAGAAGAAACTTGTTGCTTTTTAGATTGCCATGAAATGTGATAAGAGCCAAGAAAGATGCAATAGCCAGTAATAGACCTACTTGAGAAGCTACAACTAGCCCAATCACTATCACAAATAGCTTTGACTTGAAGAGGGACGTTTGCTTAAAAATGAGACCTTGCTCATGGATTGACTTTAGATACCATATAACCTTGATTAGGGCCTTTAGATGAGGTGTTCTTGGGGCTTGAAAAAACTATCTCAAACTTTGTGCAACATAAGAGATATATGGTCTTGTAATGGCTAAGTAAAGTAATTTTCCAACCAAGATTCTATAGTGAGATGAATTATCAAGTGGATCACCGTTAATGTGATTGAGTTTTAAAAGAGGCTCAAAAGGAATGGATGATGGTTCCATATTAAATAGATCAACACTCTATAGAAGTTCGAGTGTATACTTCCTCTAAGTAAGAATAAGACTAGTGTTGTTTCTTAAAATCATTATGCCTAAGTAGTAGTTTAGGGAGCCTAAGTCTTTGATGTTGAACTCCTTGTGTAATTGTTGTATGATATGAGTGATGTGGGAGGTGTTATTGTTAGTTAGAATAATATAATCAAATTTAATAAGGAGGCAAAGAAAGATGTGATCTCTTTTAAAGGTGAAAAGGGAGACATTAACATATCTTTGAGTAAATCGAATCTTCAAGAGAAAGTTTGTTAACTTGGGAAACCATCCGTTTGCGTGTTTTAGTCTATGGAGGGAGTTTGGAAGCCCGCAAACATTTGACTTTGGAGGAGAAAAAGAATAATCATGATTTAATATCATATAGATTTCCTTAGTAAGATCCTCATGTAAAAATGCATTATTAATGCCAAGTTGTGAAACTCGCCACTTGTGATGCATAGTAGTTGCTTAGAAGGCTCTTATTGTGACCATTTTTAAAACAAGAGCAAAGGTTTGATGTAAATATATGGCTTTCTATTATGTGCACCGTTTAGCAGCCAATCTAGTCTTGTATCTTTCAATGCACCCATCAGCTTAACACTTGATCCTATAGACCTATTTACAACTATTTGGATGTTTTTCCTGATGGTAGGATAGTAATAATCCAAGTGTTGTTAGTTTCTAGAGCTGCTAGTTCAAGTTACGTGGCATCTACCCATTCTGGATCGTTTGTAGCTTGAGAGTATGATTGAGGTTCGGTGATGGTCTTGATTGTGTTTACGAAGTGTCTAGTTGTAGGTGTTTGGATATTATCATAGTTGATGAAGTTTTTATAATGGTTTTTAGAAGAAGTAATGGATTTAGAAAGAGTGAGTTTAAAGTCTTGAAGTTTAGATACGAGTTTAGGTTGTCTATGAGAAGTTCTTGATTATGGTTTAATGACATTTTTAGGTTCAAGGTTGATGATGGTAGGAGTAGATGCCATATTAGTTGTAACAGGAATTGTTGTTATCGTGTCTTTGTTAAGTTTTGGTGTTGCTTCTGTTGTTGCAGGTTCTAAAAAAAGGTTTTGTAGGGGTGGTATGTGCAGAAGAGGATGTTGATGGTGTGGAAGATGAAATGGAAGGTGGTACAATTGGTGTTTGAGAAGGTTTAAATTAAGGTGGATTATGTTGTATTTAGGAGATATGAAAGTTGTAGGGTTGGAAGAGTGTTTGGTCGGAGATGTAGAATGTGGAGATAAATGAAATGGAAAATTTTCTTCATGAAAAATGACATGCCTGCTAGTAAAATGTTTATGAGTGTGAAGATTTTAAAGAATGTAGCCTTTCGTGTAGGTGGATATCCAATAAAGAAAGATGTAATGGCTCTTGCAACAAGTTTGTCATTGAGGTGTGGATGAGCAAAGGTTAAGAAACCAACATTCTAAATTGGTATAAAGGAGGTGGTGTTCCGTATAAGCATTCAAAATTACTTTTGTTGTAGATTGGTTTACAAGGAAGTCTACTGATGAGATATGCAACAGTGAGAATACGATGCCTATGAAATGTAGTGAAAGTTAGCTTGAAACCTTAATGCCATTGCTACTTATAAAAGTTGGTTGTGTTTTCTTTCCACCCTAGTATTTTGTTGATGTATATAAGGGCAGGATGTTTGATGAATGGTTCTATGCTGTTCAAGAAAGGTGGATAAAGTTGAGTTTAGAAATTCTGACCCATTGTCACTTCATATGGTTTTGACTATGGTATGAAAATGGTTTAAAACATAGGAGTGGAAGGTTTTGAGTTGTAAAGTGGCATGGTATTTGCTAGGTAATAAATATGTCTAGGTAGCTTTAGAAAAATCATAAACTATTGTTAAAAATATCTACATTAATTGATTGGGGGTGATTTGTATGGACCCCAACTGTCAACATGAATGAGCTCAAAAGTAACTGACGCATGAGAAGTACTTAAAAAAACAGATGCATGATTTTTAACTAAAGGACGAATGTTATAGTTTGAAATTTCAGAATTACATGAATTAGAAATGTATTTTATTTGTTTGAGAGTTGATGTGATGATGTCCCAATGTTGAGTACCATAAAGTAGTGTAGTCTTTTTTGGTTGAAAAAACACGAAGATTTTTGGGTTAGCCGTGTCATGGTAAATGATGTAAAGTCCTTCATAGAGGTTTCCATGAGTTATCCTCTTGCTGAGAACATGAAAATAGCAAGTAAAAGAGATGAATATGGTCGTGATTGACATTTGTTTGGTGATTTGACTAGCATTAGAGGGTTGTAGGCAAAAGTGGGAATATATAAGACATTTATGAGGGTGATATCCTTATTGATTTATAATTTTATTTTGCTACAAATGTTAACTTCCACAGTTTGGAAATTGGGTAAGGTGACTTGAATAGGTGGATGACAATTTTAGGTATCAAACATGATGGGTAGTATGATGTAAATATGGTCATAAGCCCCATTGTCAACTACCTAAGAACCTTTGAATTTAACCATGACTAAGGCAATAAATTTATGTTTTCTAACAGATTGATATGTTATGATACCAATAGGTAGATTTTGCTAGCTTTGTTGCATCATGAGCATGACCTGATTAAGTTGGTTTTGGAGGTGATCCATGCTAACACACACAACTTCATTGGTAATTGCTCTTGTTTCTAAATTTTGGGAAGTAGGATCGAGTGTCTAGGACCTCTTCACATTGAATGAAATTCATCTTTAAACTTTTGTTGTCACAGATAGGTACACTTCTGGTCATAGGAGTCTTATACTTCCCATGTTGAGTGTCTCTAGCTAGATATCCTTTCAGCTTGTAGCACTCCACACTTTTATGTCCTTATGTACCACAATTAGTGTAGTAAACACCTATCTTAAAGGTACTTTTCTTCCATTTTATGGTCTGCTAGAGTATTGTCAGGTAGAAGCCCTATTTTGGTTAGTGTATCTATGAGGTTTAGGATTGTAATTATGAGGGGAAAGGGATGTGGATCATAGAGGTTTGGGTGAAAAACCTTCTCTTTGTTTTTGCTCTTGCCTAATCATACTATATGCTTTAGCTACAATGGATAAAGGTTGTAAAAATTAAATTTCCCTCTCAAATTTGAATAACACTTATCTGGCCCATAAGAAACTAAATCAATCTCTTTCTTTACTATCTATCATGGTTGATCTTACCATTCTCACAACTGCATACATATGGGACCTCTAAAGCATCATGCTCATCCCAAAGTCCTTTCAACTTGTAAGAATACACTTAAGTAGTAAAATTATGTTGTTTCAATCCAACTATATCATTCATGTTGGTATATCTTATGACCATCTAATTGATCATAGTGTTCATATAACTCAAAGCATAGTTTAGATGCATAATTGACAAAATTTGGATTGTTACTTATCTGATTTGAGATGGTATTTAGAATCGAATAAATGATTATATCATTGTTTATTTCCCATAAAGGTCTTTTATCAGAATCAACATTTGGTTCTAACAACTCACCAGTCACAATTTTAAGCTTATTCTTTATATCTAGGCTATCATCATACTTCTTTTCCAAGAAGTGTAGTTTTCTGAACTAGTGACTTTATTTGATATTAAAATCAAACCAGGATGATCATTGTGATGAAGGTACAATGGATGATTATAAGGTGAATTCATGTCAGTAACATGATTCTGTGCTTGAATCGGAGGTTGTTGAGGTTGAATAAATTTGTTATATTTGGATTGATAGATGGTGCCATTATGGAAAGGAAAAATTGCAATGAAGTATTATATGTATTGAAGGCATAACAATGGTGATTTGGGTTTTAACCTTTGTTTTCTCTGTTTCTTGATGAAAGAAGATGATCTGATGTGTGTATTGGTAATATATTGAGTTTTGTGTGGAAGTTGATGGTTTTAATGATTCATTCTGATGATATAGTGGTTGTTATAGCGTGCTTGATGGTGATAATGGTAGATTTGTTTGACAAAATTTTGGTGAGAAAGTCGGCTATGGTGGTGAAAATTAGTAATTTCACAAAAAAAAAGTTGTTATTGATGGTAGAAAGTTGTTGGTGATGTCAGAAGCCGTTATTCACCACTGTTCTATTGTGGTGAGTGACTATGATACCATTCATAATGAGAAGTAGAAACATAGAATTTGAGAAAATGTTTATTTTGATTATCAAAATTGTACATTACAAATGACAAAATGCGAAGTATTTATACAAGTTTCAAACTAGCTAACTGACTTTATCTAATTAACTAACTACTTATGCAGAATGCATACGAATTGAATATTAAGCTATTTATAAAGAATCTAAACATTATCACAATGAACTAAGGCATTGAGTCTATTTTGTTGTTGTTTGCATTTGATACTTGCACAGTTGAACATGTCTTGTATCATCTTGAACTGGAGACTTGTACCCCTTGATACTGTATTAACATTTGATAATACATTGAAAGTAAGTATAACTGTTAAGTGTTAACATCGTGCGTCAGATGTAGAGACTGATCACAGGGTACACATTTTGAGTTTTTTAGAGGGCGCACTTAGCGTTAAACAATAAAAAATTAAAGCCCCTTCAAGGACATCCAATAAAATTGGTACGATAAAGATAAGATTAACATGCTCTTGCTAGCGACATCTACAAATCGAAAGATTGAAAGATAAAAAAAATCACAACAATAAAAAGATTTTTTTTTGTTATGTTTAGTCTTTATTTTTCGCCTATGTCGTGTCTAAGGAATTAAGAGTCGAGTATCCTAGTATTAGCTAAGAATAAAGGTCGGTTGGTTATGTCCACACCCAACCCGGCCCGTACTCATTGTAAGAGTCGGTTCCCCCTCATCTCTATAAGAGGAGGTGAGGGGGAAAGAACTAATGTACGCATTCTTTCAATAAACTAATCGTGAACAGCGATTAGGGGTTTACCTTGTGGGCGTCGCATTATCTTTTTTGTCGATTCATTGTGTGTGTGTGTTCTTCGATCGATATTCCGCATCTAGTAATCAGGGTTCTAGGGATTAAACCCTACAAGTGGTATCAGAGCCTGGTTCTTCGAGTAACTGATTTTCTAGGATCGATCAAGAAGGAGGAGTTGGTGTTCGGGTTATAGAACATCGACGGAGTAGCAAGGATCGACAGATGGTGGTGGTTGTTCTTCAATTTTTGAAGATCGGTTCTTTCTTCTACCATCGTTTATGGTGTTTGAGTATCAGGGAAGACAGAGGAGAGAAGAAGATATTGTTGGGTTTTTTTGTTTATCTAAAAAGTCAACAAAAGAGAAGAGTAATAGACCGTAGGGTTTAAAATTGGTCTAGGCCAGTGTTTAACTTTGGTCCAACTCTAATTAACTTCAAAGTTTTCTTTTGGATAAATACATTGGGCCAAGTAAAATAAATACTCATTTATTTTGTTTGGTTTAATTTATATAAGAAAAAGGGGATTTGTTACTTTGAAGGGATTTTTACACAAGGGGATCTCGTAATTCATGATTGTGAGGTTTAATATATCCAAGGTTTAGCGAATTTTCGAAGAGACTTTGTCGGTTTGTGATTGTGCGGTTTTTCACAAGGTTTAGCAAATCAACAAAGGGATAAGGAATGACGGGTGCCAAGTTTGACATCGAGAAGTTCGATGGAACTGGTGATTTCGGGTTATGGAGAATCAAGATGCGTGCTTTATTAATCCAAAACAGTTGTGAAGCAGCTCTGGAGGTTTTACCCGCGAATATGGAAACTGAAGAGAAATCTAATCTTGACAAGAAAGCTCACAGTGCTATGATTTTGTGTTTAGGCAACAAGGTTCTGAGAGAGGTTACCGGGGAGACGACTGCTTTACACCCCCAAATTACATTGCGCAGCGGAAATACACATCTGGGTGCTAAACACAAACATCGTTACACAAGACACCTTGAACAATCTCAAAATGATACATTTGAAATATAAGAGGATATAATTTAACCATTGTCTAAAACCTTCGATCCCAAGTAAAACAATTTTAGAAATATCAGAGTAACATTTAGGTCCTCCAAAGATCTCAACCATTCAACAAACATTTTTACCAAAATACATGCCCATACATTATAAATTTCATGACAAAAGGGAAAGAAATCAGTTTTAGACCCAATCACAACAAAAGAAACCCGCAATCCTTCTCCAGCAAGCTCCGTCATCAATCAACTTCAATAACCTGAAATACATGCTTAAAATCATCAACACAACGGTTGAGCGAGTCTATAGGTTTATCAAATCATCATTTGAACACAAGAGAAAACTCAATCATGATCATTTAATAGACTTGTTGTACATACAATCTATTATTCATGCATTCTGGCTTATAACAATAGCTATAGAATTTTATTAAGCTTATGACACCGAGCCCTTAACTTAGTCACCCACGCCTAAAGCCGACATGACTATATGAATTCCAGTGCCCCTACTAGGGTATCAATTGCAAGTATACCACATTCTTATTCTCGTAAATTATCCTTCCCAGAGGTTACTCAGCGTAAAGCCCTGGTCTCAGATAGGGTCGTCAGCCCAATAGTACTATCATTTGAATAAGTGGCTATTCCCAACTCACAACATCAAGTCAGAACATAGTTAACGGCTCATGAATTTAGGGACTTTTGCAATTTAGGTACTTATTCAATTCAAGGCAACATCAGACAACAACAGCCAACATTCTGGTCCAAACAATCATTCATGACTTGTGTTCGTTTTATTTTCAAATAGCATGTATCCCCCTCGCGGGTTTTAAAATCATTCAAAACAAGTACAAAGCAAGGCTATAGACTCACCTTGAGTAATAGCAGTAGCAAGACGACCTTCGACGATAGTTGATGCCCGATAAACACAAAAACCGCAACCTATCAAATAAGACACGTTCATTAATAATAGACTCGAATATAACCCATACATAATAACATCAAACTCAAAATCATAAGATCACGACAAACCCGAAAGAAAACAATACAAGTGATACTATTACTTCCTTCTATATGTTTACTCTATTAGTCTATTCTTTCGATAAAAATATGCCGGTACATACCAAATGTACGAGCTCTACCCCACTTAAACACGTCAAATATTTATGATACTACTCAGAGATCTCACTTACTATATATAGAAAGTCCTCTTAAAAGACCATCAAAAGATTTTACTTTTAAAGTTCCCTGCCCGACACATCTTTGAACTACAAAAACCGGACAGTTTTACGTCACCGACGCATACAACCATTTTGACCCTTCTAAACAATCCTGTTTACAAATCCGACACTTGATTTTGAAAATAGACTCAAAACCCTAGGTTTAGAACCTAACATCAGACCTTGACCATTTTTACAACTCATTCTATAGTCCCCGAGATTCGATCCAAATACCTACAACAACTTCGGATTGTGTCGATACTCGTCTCCCGGTACACGAATAATCAAATCATCATAACTTCTCGCTCGTTTGGAGCTAGAAGCTCTACTTTATATCAAATCGAAGCTAACGAAATTTTCTACAACTCTATGCTATTAGTTTAACCATTTTCCAAAAGTAAAATACCCTAAAATTTACCTTTTTCTCACTGATCTAAAATACCTCTTTAAAAATCACACTAAATCAATTTTTCAACCTATTTTACTCAATCTCCTATGCTTAATATCATCCTAATATCATTCTAAACAAGTCATCTAACCTCTAACACCCTTGAATGATCATTCAAAAATTTACCCACTCAAAAATTCAAACATGCAAGCCTCAAAATTCATATATATCAACACTAACAACATTTATATATCATGAAAAATAGATCAAACCACCTTGGATCATATCAAAATTTCAAAAGTTGTTGCATGTGTATAAAAATTATACTAAAAGATGCACAATTGAATTTGCAACATGGGATATTGTTTAGTTTTTAAAGATTCTTAGTAGAAATTTGAAGATCAAGATGTTTTTGTGTGTGATGGGTGGCGGCAAAGAACAAGAGAGAGGAAAGACATGTGAAAATTTTATTATCTATGTGTTTTTGTTAGTGGAAAGTTAGGTGAAGGCCTTATATATGGTGGGTGGAGGGACCTTTCTTGCCAATTTGTGATAGTTTTGGACCAAAATGCAATTAAATAGTTTTAAATGGTAGAAAATGTAAATTGTCAATTTCGAAAATATTTACGAGGCTCGGGTTTCGTAAAAATACTTTTTTCAAAAGTTAAAACGCACTCAAAATATAATATGATCCTGGTACGACTTAATACGCAATTAAAAACAAAAACGTCAAAAATATAAACATCGAATCAACAAATAATAAAACATAAATTCTCAGGCATCCGTCGATATCGTAATCACTAATAATCCTCGTAATTAGTAAAAAGGTAAAAATAAGACTTCCAACGTCGGTTTTAAATAAAACCATCAACCGTCATATCATTCAAACTCATCAAAAATTTCAAAATTATTCGTAAAATAATATTAAATAATGACCTCGGGTTCGGGTTATCACAACTGCAGCGGCGGTTTGGTCAAAGCTCGAGTCTTTGTACATGACAAAGTCATTGGCCAACAAGTTGTACCTGAAGAAGAAGTTGTATACATTCTACATGCCGACTGGACGAAAGATTTCCGAGCATATAGATGAGTTCAACAAAATCGTTCTTGATTTAGCAAATATTGAGGTAAAATTCGAGGATGAAGATCTTGCTTTATTGTTACTCACTTCTTTACCAGCATCATACGAACACTTTGTGGATACCTTGCTTTATGGACGAGAAGCTTTGAATTTGGAAGACGTGATGGACACACTAAATTCAAAGGAAATCAAAGAAAGGTCCCAGGCGAAAGGGGATGATGGTGAAGGGTTATACGTGAGGGGAAGAACTGATCGCAGAAATTCACATCAGTCAAGGGGAAAGTCAAGATCCAAGTCTCGAGGTGGAAGACTCAAACGCTTTATTTGCCAATCTGAGGAGCACTTGCTAAGAAACTGCCATAAGAACAATCGCAAGAAGTCAAAAGGTTACGTCAAGAAAGATGATCAATCAAGCTCCAATGGTTCGATTTATGACGGTTTCGAGGTGATGATGGTGATGAGTGCAGAGAGACTGCAATATTAGATCATGGATTCTTGTGGTTCATATCACATGTCACCCAGGTTAGAGGTATTTTTTGATTTTCTGGAATGCGATGGGGGCAAGGAACTGTTGGGGGACAACAAGGAGTGCAAGATCAGGGGTATTGGCAAGGTAAAGGTACACATAAAAGATGGGTCAAGTTTTGTGTTACACAATGTCAAGTATATTCCTGAATTGAAAAGAAACTTGATATCGTTGGGAACTCTTGAAAAAAAGGGATATACCGTAAAACTGCAGTCGGCAAAGTCAAGGTGATTAATGGTTCTAGGGTTATTATATCTGGAACCCAAAGGGAGAGCTGTGTGTACTCTTTGGATGGCCATGCAGTGGTCGGTGAGCTTAATGCTAGTGTTGAAGAAAAAGACAGTCTTGTGCGGGTTTTGCATAAAAGACTGGGAAATATCAGTGAGATGGGTCTACACGTGCTAGAAAAGCAGGGTTTGTTTGGCAAGAAGAGTCTAGGTAAGCTCGATTTTTGTGAGAATTATGTTCTGAGAAAGTCACATCGAGTCAGTTTCGGTGTAGGAAGGCATACTACTCAAGGAGTGATAGACTATGTTCATTCAGACTTATGAGGTCCGTCTCAGGTGGAATCATTGGGAGGTAAGAAGTATTTCTTATTTATTATTGATGATTATTCTAGGAGGGTATGAGTTTATATTCTCAGGTTCAAACACGAAGCATTTGGGAAGTTCAAAGAGTGGAAGCAGTTAGTAGAGAATTAGACTAGGAGGACGGTTAAGAAGCTTAGGACGAATAATGGTCTTGAGTTCTGTAACCGGGAGTTTAATCAGTTATGCATTGAGAGTGGGATTGCTAGACATTTGATAGTTGCCGGGAAGCCGCAGCAGAATCGGTTAGCAGAACGGATGAACAGAATTCTTATGGACAAGGTACGCTGTTTATTAATACAGTCTAGATTGCCCAAGACCTTCTGGGCGGAAGCGACATGTACGACCGCATATCTTATAAATAGGTCACCATCGACAATGATTGAGAATAAGACACCTATGAGATGTGGTCGGGACATCCTAATTATTATGGGATGTTGAGGGTTTTCGGCTGCGTCGCGTATTCACACGTTAAACAAGGTAAGCTCGAGCCGAGAGCGGTAAAATGCGTTCTTTTGGCTTCAATGAAAGTGTCATGTATAAAGACACGTTGAAGGATTCTGGTGCAGGTAAAGATAAGTCTGTTGAGTAAATACAGGTTGAGGTGGAACTGAAGAGGGTAAATAATCATGCGCTAGAGGAAGACCAGACACGTCAGGAAGATCAGTCAAATCAGGAAGACCAGACAGATCAAGATGATCAGTTAGATCAGGAAGATGGCTATGATGAAGATGCAGGGGTTCAAGAAATTGATCATCCACCGGATCTCACAGATTATCAATTGGTTCGGATAGAGAGCCAAAGACAAGAACGAAACCGACAAGGTTTCAGGGTGAGAGTAATATGGTTGCTTACGCGTTTGCTGCAGTTGAGGAATAAGATACTCATGAACCATTGACATACCAGGAAGCAGTTGCTTGTGAAGATAATTCTTAGTGGAAAGCTGCTATGAAAGAAGAGATGGATTCTCTTAGGAAGAACAAGACCTAGGTGTTAGTAGATCATCCAGCTGGGCAAAAGATGGTGAGTTTCAAATGGCTGTTCAAAATAAAGGAAGGGATTGAAGGTGTTCAAAAGCCTAGGTACAATGCAAGGTTGGTGGCTTGTGGGTTCACACAAAGGGCAGGTATTGATTACAATAAATTATTTTCGCCAGTCGTTCGACACATATCTATTTGGTTTATACTTGCATTGACTGCGTGTAAAGATTATGAGCTGGAGCAGCTTGATGTAAAGACGACATTTTTAAATGGAAATCTTGAAGAAGTGATTTACATGAGGCAGCCACCGGGATTTGAACAAGGTAACAAGGTATATTTGTTAGAGAAATCTCTTTATGGTTTGAAGCAGTCGCCTAGGCAATGGTACAAGAGGTTCGATGAGTATATGCTGAGCAACGGGTTTAAGCGTAGCAGTTACGACAACTGCGTATATTACACGAGTTATGCACCAGGGAAGTATTTATATTTATTGTTATATGTAGACGATATGCTGATTGCTTGTTAGAGCAAGGCTGAGATTAGGTCTACCAACTCTTTGCTTATAAGGGAGTTTGACATGAAAGAGATCGGGGAAGCAAAGAAGATTCTTGGTATGGAGATCGTTAGGGATCAGAGTCGCAAGATTTTGAGGGTGTCATAATCCGGGTAGTTTTCTAAAGTTTTAAACAGGTTTAGAATAAACAATGGGAAATCGGTTCAGATGCCATTGGGTGGGGACTTCAATATGTCGTTGAAGGATTGCCCAGTTAGGGATTGTGATGTTGAAAGAATGAGTAGGGTTCCATATTCAAATGCGGTTGGGAGCTTAATGTACTTGATGGTGTGCACGAGGCCAGACATAGCGTATGCAGTAAGTGTAGTTAGCAGATATTTGGCAAATCCGGGTAAAATCCATTGGGAAGTAGTGAAGTAGATTATGAAGTATTTACAAGGCACTGTAAACGTGGGTTTGGTGTATGGGACAAATCGTGACAACCATGTGGACATAACAGGTTTTGTTGATTCAGACTATGCTAAGGATCCGGATAAAGGTAGATCTCTCACTGGTTACACATTTTTAGTACAGTGATGTGTTGTAAGCTGGAAAGCAACACTACAACACGTGGTGGCTCTTTCAACTAGAGAGGCGGAGTATATGGCCCTTACAGAGGTTGTGAAGGAATCTATTTGGCTAAGGGGACTATTGGAAGAGTTGGGCGTGAAGCTCAACACTGTTGTAGTTAATTATGATAATCTGGACGCGATTCACTTATCGCGGAATCATGTTTTTTCATGAAAGGACTAAGCACATCAATGTGCGTTATCACTTATCAGAGAAGTCTTGGAAGCGAAGACGGTTGAAGTTCTGAAGGTGGGTACTGAACACAATGCTGCGGATGCCTTGACAAATGTGGTACCTGGACGCAAGTTATAACACTGCTTGGAGTTGCTGAGTGTTAGGATAGGCTAGTATAAAGTTTAAGGTGGAAATTGTTATGTTTACTATTTATTTTTCGCCTATGTCGTGTCTAAGGAATTAAGAGTCGAGTAGCCTAGTACTTGCTAAGAATAAAGGTCGGTTGGTTATGTCTAAACCCAACCCGGCCCGTACTCATTGTAAGAGTCGGTTCCCCCTCATCTCTATAAAAGAAGGTGAGGGGGAAAGAACTAATGTATGCATTCTTTCAATAAACTAATCGTGAACAGCGATTAAGGATTTACCTTGTGGGCGTCGCATTATCTTTTCTGTCGATTTATTGTGTGTGTTCTTCGATCGATATTCCGCATCTAATAATCAGGGTTGTAAGGATTAAACCCTACAAATTTCACCCTACATATTTTTTTCCGTAGGTATGCACACGCATGCATGTCTTGTCACTCTTGTGCCATTTGTGTGTCCGACTCTGTTTGCCAATGTTCAAAGAGTTACTTTTAGCATTTAAAGTGCTAATGGGAACACTTGATTCAAACAATAACTTTGATAGCAACACAACAACACAAATTAAATAGCACTAATTATGTAGATTAGAAATATTGGCTGCAAATTTGAATACACAAGGGATATGTAGTAATTATCTAGCTAGTAAAATGATCAATAATAACCAAAACTGACTTCAAACTTGTTCTTAAATAACCATTAATACAAACATTGAAAATAATCACTTTTATGTGATGCCTAATGACATCGATGAACTCATGTTGCCACTCATGCATGCACACCCAACAACTATTTTAATATTATTAGATAGATTCCGTAACTAAGTTTTTCTCATATAATCAAAAATCTAAGTCTGCTAACCTAGTTTTACAGTGTGAATTGAGGTGACAATAATGCAACTATCAAACTTAATTGGTTCATATTCTAATGTTTACATGAGATTGAAATTTACGACTTCTTAGTAATTTCAAGCTTGATCTATATCTCCGAGAGGTAGCTAGTGATGCATAAACAATAATTCCGACGCGTACTCTAGAGGTGGACCAAGCTAAAGGTTAGATTCGATCACTCTGATGTTCGAGCCTATGCTTCGAGATGGGCATTGAAACGTACTCCCTTCGACGAGCTAATTCACCGCAGTCCTAAATAGTTATATGAGAGTGATTATGATGCCACTAGCTCGTAACACCACCATGTATCAATGCCAAGCTCGAGTAATTAACCAGACTCTAAGCTAGAGTCACTAAAAATACCCTAACATGCATCAATGAGGTATCATCGGGACGTTTATTATTATCATACAAAATTTATCTCACATGTTCTAAGCATGACTTTTATGTACAACTATTTTAGTTCAGAAATTTCTTACACAACTTGACATGCAACATTTGCCTAAGTTGTTGGAATTTCTTTTATGCCATCAACTATTTCGTATAAGATTTGTAACCTATCCATTCTTAAAACTGAAGTTTCCTATTATAGATCTCTTAATTTTTTAAATGTTAAATATTACTCGGTAACGGTTTCAATCATCAGATCAATCCGATCAAGTCATTGAATTATAAGATCGATCATCGGATTAATCCAGTCGAGTTATCGGTTTGCTTATTCGACCATTAGGTCAACTCAGTCGAGTCACCAGATTATCAACTCGACCATCAAATTAATTAATTTATCATTAACTATTTGACGCTGAGTTATTTCCGCAGTTATACGCAAGTAAACGCCTTGTATTATTCATGGAAGATTATTAGCAAAAGTTAGTATTGTGACGGTTTGAAAAATGAAGCATGCAAATAGTAGTAGCAGGCAAAAGTCGAGTCAAGCTTGAGTTAGAGAAGCGAGTAATAGCCCGCATTCCGTGTTAAACCCAAAACCACCCTTTGACTTGGCACCAAAGTCAATATCCCACTTGTATACTATACACACACTTGCATTAACCTAGCCCATATTATTATAATATTAAACCAAGCTTCTGAGATATTTCTGACACCACTATTATATTCATTAACTTATAAATAAGGTCAGCACCTTCTAGTCTAGCCATTATATTTATCCTCATTATATTATCTCATTCACATCAAGAACTAAATCTTTTGTTAGAAAAATGGCTGACAATTGGGGTTTGCATGCTCTTTTAAGACCTAATGAATATGAACAACAACATCAAGATCATCATCATCATGTTCATCATCATCATCATGTTCATGATGATGGGTTTGGAACCATTGATGTAAAGCAAGAATATGATCAAGCTCTTTTATTTTGTTACCCTCATCTCTTTGATAGTAATAATAGCCATGATGGTGCAACCACAACTAGTGTAGAAAGAGTTGGTGCTTACAAGCCTTTTTATGATCCGGTTTACGACCACGAGAGCGAGTTTCTTCGTCGTCCTAGTCTTCCTGAAAATGATCTTAAGACGACAATTCAACATCAAGTTTTTGATCAAGGGGTTCAACAAGATAAGAATATCAAGAATTTTAGTGGGTCTAGTTCAAACATCTCTCAAGTTGCACCAAAGCTCAAAAAAAGGTGTGTTGCCTTTTTGTGACTCTTGTTTTTTTCTAGAATTAAACACAAACCATACATGTGATAATCCAACTTTTATAAACTGTTTATTTTTTGTCGATAGAGTATAATTATGGGACGAGAGAGTACCTATAATCTTGTGATATGTTATTGTTTTTTATTGACACTTTTTCTTGTGTATGAACAGGAAGAATCAACAAAAGAGGGTGGTGGTTCAAGTAACAGCTGATGGCTTGTCTTCAGATCCATGGGCTTGGCGTAAATACGGTCAAAAACCGATCAAAGGCTCCATTTATCCGAGGTAACTCATTATCCAGTATGAACTGAACCCACAGTTGAACTATATTTCCTACATTAAATACATTTTTTTTGCTTTCAAGTTCGATTATTCCACTAGAAATACAAATTCACCATAAGCTGCGTAACGAAAAAGTGATCATGAATGTCTTTGCAAGTGTTTATTGACCGATCATTATCCTTAATGTGTAGTCGCTATAGGAGACTAAATATTTACTGTAGTTGGTAAAGCTATTGCTTGTTAAGGTGGTTTTTATGTAGCTTCATCTTTTAAGTTACAAAAATGATCTAATTATACAATGTTTAAATTTTACAGAAGCTATTACAGATGTAGTAGTTCAAAAGCTTGTATGGCAAGGAGGCAAGTCGAGCAAAATTGCAAAGATCCAAGCATCTACATTTTAACCTATACCGCGGAACATAACCATCCTCAGCCAACTCGCAGGAATTCCTTAGCAGGAATTAACCGTAACCGGTTCAAGGCTATTCCAAAGAGTCCCACTATTAGTGACGAGGGTAGCAAAGCCGTAACAAAGCTAAAAGACTCGCCCTTTAATTCTCCAACGACGCCTTCAGCTTCCTCTATGGACGATGAAGTCCTCCAGCAATTACCAAATATCAAACAAGAGACAACAACGTTCTACAACAAATACGAAGATCAAGGACTTAACATGATGTCCGGATTCAACGATGATGAATTAATGCTTTTTAGCGATGATTTTTTCGAGGGTTTGGAGGATTTAGTAGGGTATAACACGGAGACATCATCATCTCAGATATCCTCAAACAAGCAATTTCCTCGTGTGTTTTCTTAGCATATTAATTTCCAAATTCAAGTATATGTTGTTTTTTCTTAGATTTTCTTGTAGAGTGATATAAAGCTAGAATAAAATTTTGATTTATGTTTACATACCAAATTATGTAAATTATAAAAAACATTGTAAATGTTGTTAAAGGAAATGATGACAGAAAGTTCAAACAATTTAGCTTCATTCCGAAATGAGTTTTAAAGATTATAATGTCAAAGAGGTGGCCATTGGCCTTTTAAAATAATTTTTGACATAATATATAAGTAAAACATGTACATATCTTGATATACTAGTATGTTCTCGTTATCCGATCGTCTCAAAACAGACTGTGATAGTAAGAGTGAATCAGTTGGTTATTATCTGACTGATTATGTTCGTCAATTCAAATTTTGGAACAACTTTAATTCGTATAAAATTGCATCATTGTTACTTTTCATTTGACACAAGTTTGATTTATAAAAATTCTCACAAGTTTCTTATCGCAGTGCTGTTTATGGTTTTGTAATTTCCATCAGCTTTTTTGCTTGCCCCTTCATGGATACGAAAAGAATTTTGGTTAGTTGTTTTATTTCTTGATCCAAAGTATGTTTTTCCAAATAATAATGAAATGCAAGTAGCAATTTAAGTATGTACTAAATTATATATAGGATGCTATCTTTGGTTGTTTATTAATAAAACAGATAGGTATAATTAATCATGTTAGTTCTATAGTTTATGTAGAGGCCAAGTCTACGACTGATTCAAACCTAATTAAATTTCTTGGTGACAAATATATTACTAGTAATTAGGGTTTTCAATATGCTATAAATTTATGTCAATCTTTTTTAATAGAAGGTTTTATTCGGTTTAGTCAGCGTGACGATGAGTTCAAGCTTACTTAATTTATCGATTAGTCGAGTAAAATGTTGAAAATCATGATTAACAAACCAAGTTTAGGCTAACTTGGTTCAAAGCTATAGTATATTAAAGTGAAGTTATATATCTTACACATGATGGTCAATTTGTAGTGTTTAATCGCTTAAAAATGTTATCTAACACGTTGATGTTGTCCTGCGAAAAGTAGAAAGATGATAACAATCTTGCAAATTTCAAGAAAATAGAATAGGATTCGGTAATGTGAAACTCAATCAAAACAAAATGATAAGAACCACAATACTTAAAGTTATGTATAATTTAGGTTTATACACGTTGATGTTAGTTTTGGAATAAGTTCAAAAAACTATTCAAATGTTTAAATATTTATGTCACATAGTAACTAACCATTAAAATTTAAAAATGTAATATAGGCATGAAAATAGTTAGCATTTTGAAGAAGTTTATAAGTTAATATAAACATGTTAAAAGCTTTATCTTTAATTAAATTAATGGCAATAAGTTTATAGCATGAATTTTTTTTGTAAATAAATGACATTTGATGAAATGATAATTATATAAACTTTCTAATAACTTTATGGTAATAGATGACCTTAATACAAAATTTGTGCTAGCATATTATTTATAGTGATACAACTTACTGATATAAATAAGTTGGTTATTAAAAGTGTTTTTAGGGAGATTGTTATCACATGCGAAAGGTTTTACGTTTGAGTTTTTTCGTGAGGTTTTTCTTCAAGGTGAGAATTTATGGGGTTTTAATTTGTCTCATAAATAGGTCGATTCGAGGCTGACATATACTACCTTCTACGTAATTATTGTAGAATCAAATCAGTAATTATTATTCGAGTCTGACAGACACTATCTTATAAATAAATATTGTGAAATCAAATAATAATTATCTTAATTAGCCATTAAAAAGAACAAACAAGTGACATTTAAAGTTATGGTACAAGTTGGGTAAATTATTTGAATAAAGCTATGAATATCAATTGTAATGACAAAAGAATATATTAAAAATATATATCTAGAATTATTGGTAGATATGATGTAAGAAAAAAATTATTATAATGTGAAAGTGTAGGCTAGTTTGGGGACGCCGAATTTTGCGCTCACGCTTTTGATCGATATTGAAAGAGATGGTCAAAGTTATTTTAATATTTTCTTTAATTACGAAAATATATATTTTAAAGATATAGCTGGAAATTAAATATATATTTAATCACAACCCTACAGCATGAATTTTTTATTTTAATTTATTAGAGATGTCATCATGTCAGTGTGCGCATTGCTAGGGTTCAATTCTTATGATTTTTTGACTTTTTATATTTCATTTTCTTGTGAATACAAGTTATAGAATATACAAATTCATTTTTCTAGTTACAGCATTGTGTTTTTTTATTACATTTCGTACATTTGAAGTGGTATAATTCAATTTGATAAGTACACGAATAAGCATCTTATTAGATGTATAGAATGCAAAGATGAATTTGCCTCTTTTGATAAATATTATGGATTTAGGATGGCCTTTTCTAAAACCAGTACATTTGTATATATTAGGTTAATTTTTTTTTCGCAATAACTCTAAAACTTCAAGAAAGTTTATTCTTGTCGAGCGTAGTAATGATCCTATTTTCTTGTTAGCTTTTTATTGAAAATAGGTGTTAAATATTCAAAGTTACCCCCTTTATATATTATGTGCTATATTTGTCTTTGTTTCTATTTTGCTCATGTTGCTATTTTTTTATACTTGTTCTGGACGTGAGTCAAACTTCGAAAGCCCGTCACTGGCCCATGTGTCTTAGAAGAGTTTATTACGCTCACTATTGCTAGGGTTTCAGCAACTCACTCATTATACACAAACACACACTAAAGTGTGTAGCTTTATCTTTTCTCTCTCAATCCTAGAGTCGTTTGTGGCTTCTATAATGGGAGGAACTTCATCTTGTATTATCTTTTGAGTGCTGAGTGTCTATGTAGTGAGGAGATCAGATCAACCTAGTTGGAACGATCTCACCCTTATTTATTCTGTATTTGTATGATTAGCCCTCGTTTGAGGACTTATCCATTTTGTACTTGACTTTATTAATATAAATCACCAAGAGGAGATTGGTTGGGTGAAAGATATATGTTAGTGTTTTGATTGTCATGTTTTAACATGGTATGAGAGCCTCATATCGGATCCTAGCTTTAATTTAAACTCTCTCGTGGTTTTCTAGTTCAGATCTCTCATCTGGACAATTAGGGTTTGTGAAACTCTAAATTCTTATTTGGGGGTTTTGCATTATGGCTGTGTTTTTTAGGCTTCTTGTGTTCTGGAAGCTTGTATTGGTGGTGCCGTTGTGTATCTGGGGGATTACAGGTAAAATTAAAATTAGGGTTTGTGAAACTCTAATTTTATTTTTTGGGTTTTTTATTCTAAGCTCACCCATCCTCTATACTAAGTGAATCTAGAATCTGGATGTCTATATTGTTGTTTTTGGTGGCTTATTGCTCTGTAGGTCTTCTTTCATTTTCACATATCTCTTTCTTGGTTATTGCTTGGGTTACTGTTGCTAGTTTCGTAAGTGCAAACAGATTCGGTTAACTCCTTGACCCTCTAGCTTGACTGGTGTGGATACCTGCTCTGGCTAATCCCAGTTCACAACTAGAATTCTTGGTAACCCTCCTTCTGGGTGTTTGTTTGCTTTATGTTTTTGTTGCTTTATTTGTTTGATGTTCTTTCTGTGATATTTGCTTGCTGCTTGTGCTTTGTTTCTTGCTCTTATCTTGTTATTATAAGTGCTGCTGGGAACAATACTTCTCCTCCTGCTAACACGTAGGGAGTTGCTACTTAGCCCATTTTGGTAGTCTTGATGCTGGTGATCCTTTACATGTGCAAAATAGTGATAGCAACACCTCTACTTTGATTTCTTTTAAACTTCTTGGTAATGCTAATTATAAAATGTAGAATAATGATATGAAAATTTCTCTTCAAGCAAGAAATAAAATTGGCTTTATTAATGGTACTTGTTTAAAGGAAACTTATGCTAGTAGTAGTGTATTAACTGCTCAATGGGATAGATGTAATGTTATGGTCTTAACTTGGATTATGAATGATGTTTCTCAAGATGTTTACATGGGTTTCGTTTAATCTGAAAATGTTGCCTTTGTTTGGGATAGATTGTCTAAAACTTATGATAAGGTTGATGGTTTTGTCGTCTATAACTCGCTCCAAAAGATTAACTCTATGAAACAAGGAGGCACATCTGTTGCTGAATACTATCACAAACTTAACTCTTTGTGGAGAAAATTTGATGCCATAACCAAATGACCTAAATGTGTTTGTCCCATTAAATGTTCTTGTCCTCTAGCACTGAAACCATTCTTCATGAGCAGCTTATGAAGCTGATGTAGTTTCTAATGGGCCTTGATAAATGCTATCAACCTATTAGAACTGTCTTTCTCACCAAGGATCCTCTTCCTAACGTGAATGATGCTTATGCTACTGTTTCTAGAAAAGAATCACACAGAGGCATCCCTGAGGCCTTTAGTGTGACTGATTCTAAGCTCAATGCCTCCTCCTTTAATGCTAAAACCTTTAGCCAGCAAAGAAAAGGGAATTATTCTAGCTTCAACAAGAATAATTCCAGAGGGGACAGTCAACCCTACCAAAATAAAGGACCTAACCCAAACTTAAATTTCACTAATTATGGGATGACTGACCATACTGTTGATAGATGCTATGAGATTATTAGGTATCCTCCTGGATACAAAAGGCTTTCTAATGCTAAATATTATGTGTCTAAACCTAATTTTAATGCTAAATGTGATGCTAAGATGAATGATGTTAAGTTGAATGATAAATCTCTTGATTGTGATGTTCCCTCTTCTTTTACTTCTGATTAAATGAAGAGGCTTTTTAATCTGATCAATGATTTTACCTTTAGAAACATTCATGCCAACAGGCAGATAAATACTCCTTTTATAACTGTAAATGTTTGGTTCAATGTTAACTTTTCTAGATTTTTTTGTGGAAACTCAAAAGGGTTGATTAAGACTATTACCTTTGGGTGGATTATATACTCTAGGTGTAATCAACACTTGACTGTTTCCATTGTTGACATGTTCAATATTGTGGATGTTTCTAGTCCCAGTCTCACTGTGAGGCACCCTAATAGGACTAGTGCCATCATAAGTAATGTGGGAAATTTGAGACTGTCTAACAATGTTATTTTATATGATGTTCTGGTTGTTACTGGTTATTATGTTTGCTTTTTAATAGTTTATAAATTAATTAAAGATAGTAAGTTGTTTGTGGGTTTTGATGAGAATAAATGTTATATTCAGGATTTGACCAAGGGGACAACTTTAGGAACTGGTAGTGAGTCTAGAGGCCTCTACTTGTTTGACTTTGATAGTAAAAACAAGTGTTTAGGTATTTCTAATATGATCATGTCTTTTAATGTTTCCAAAGACCTTTGGCATTACAGACTTAGTCACCTTGCTGACCAAGTCATATATGTTCTCAAACCTGCCCTTAAGTTATCCTAAATTCTAGTGTCCCTGCTTCTGGGGTTAGTCATAGGGCCAAACAGACAAGGGAACCCTTCCCTTTGAGTGACCATAAGTTAACTCATCTTGGTAAACTTGTTTAACTTGACTTATGGGGTCCTTATAGAATCTCTAGCTGAGAAGGATACACGTATTTTTTTCCATTGTTGATGATTATTCCAAAGCTGTTTGGACCTATCTTTTGAATACTAAAGATGAAATTTTTGACACATTTGTTGGCTATATTAAACTTGTTCAAAACCAATTTAATAAAAGTATCAAAGTTGTCAGATCCGACAATGACACTAAATTTGTTAACAAGAAAATTGCTTCTTTGTTTTCAGACCTTGTAATTATTCATCAAACTTCTTGCACTCACACCCCTCAACAAAATGGCATTGCTGAAAGGGAACATAGGCACTTGCTAAATGTTGCAAAAAGCCTTATGTTTCAGGGGTGTTGGGAATTATTTGTAAAGTATCAAGTACCGTTAGTATAAGTACAAGTACTGTTAGTGTTGGCAAGTACCGTTAGTGTTAACGCGGTACATAGCAAGTACTGTTAGTTATATTGTAAGTACTGATATATTGATTAGGACGAATATATCATTAGAAAAGATATATCATAGTTATAGTTAGAGTATATCTTATGTGATATACTTAATAGTTTAGAATATTGATAAGATATCGTGTGTGATATACTTATCATTATAGAATATTCTAAGGTTTCGAGGGTTCCTTACTCTATAAAAGGAACATAGGTATGATGAGTTTATTGTACCTCATTGAAAGTTGATTAATAGAGAATAGAATAGTTAAAAGTAATTATGTTCTTCTTTGCTTTATAAGTTAGATTCCGCATAACTTATTTGGTTGAGTAAGAGTTCTCAAGTGCTCTAGTTTGATTACAAACTATTGTACAAATTCTTAACATAATATAGATCCATTCAAAGGGATTTGTTGAGAAACTCTGAATAATAAGAACACAACCCTAAATCCCCACTTACACCAAAATCAATGTCTCAAGCCAGTGATGACCCTCACTTGGAAGAAATTCCAGATCCTGATCCCATACCACAGGGACAACCTCAAGTTGTGCATTCTGCACCTCCACAAGGAGCACAAGCTATAGATGTTATAGTTACTAATACAACTACACCTTCTTCCCATACTCTCTCTGCTGTTAAACTCCCTGTTCTTAAAAGTGATAACTATGAGACATGGGCAATGTAGAAGGAACATTACTTGAACTACACATATCATACTTTTTGGCAGGTTATCAAGAATGGGAATTAATACTAGGTTTTGCAATCGAGTATAAAATCTTATCGTCCGAATCTCTTCGAATTGACTATTGGTAGAAAGTGTGACTCAATTATTCTTGGTGGAATAATAAATGTTTTGGTTGATTATCTATTTTAAACTAATAGTAAATAAACGTAAATGTCGCTGAGTAAAAAGAGCTTTAAAGATTAAACTAAAATGACGAGTTAAAAAAATAAATGCTTGAAAACTTAAAGAAAAGATTAGAAAAATACTTAAAAACTTAATGAAACTAACACTTGAAAACTTTGCAAAAACAAGAAATTAAGTCCGTCGGAATCCCCGGTCGGAATCCCGTCAGAATAAGCTGATCGGAATATGCTGATCGGAATGTGCAAAAGGGAGAGCAATCGGAATATTTGGAAAACAGCTCTAATCGGAATAACAAACAACACCCTCGTCGGAATGCGTAAAGAGATAGCAATCGGAATACAAAGAATCGAATCCAAATCGGAATGTTTAGCAAAATACCCAATCGAAATGTCAACCAACCCCCACAGTCGGAATATTAAAACCCTATTCCGATTAGGTGATCGAAATAGGGAGGTGCAAATCGGAATAGCTGAAACCCTAATCCGATCAGGGTGATCGGAATGAGGGGTAGTAGTCGGAATGTGCAATCGGAAAGGGGTTTACCCTTTCCGATGGTTTCTACTCGAAAATAAGCTAAGTTTTGAGCTACTAGGAATAAGCTCAAACCAAAACTTGATCGAATTAATGATAAGCCGAACTAGTAAGCACAAATTAAGAACTTTTTCAACTTAAAATAAGCAATCTTTTAAATCAAACTATAAAAAGATGAACTTTTTAAGAAAACTTTTAAAAAGTAAATAAGCTAAACATATAAATAAGCCAATAAGCACAAAGATCTTAAAGCTTATTCTTATGAAAACTTAAGTAGGAATAAAAAGATTAACTTTTTAAGCATGAAAACATCAAGATCAACACGGATCAAATATATTTCGTACCAAAAGTAACTAAAAATAAAGTAAGGTAGAAAGAGATGAAAGATTAAAAGCTTAACTTGAACTTGATTAATGGAATCCAAATACAAAAGGTTTAATCTTGAAAGATTAAAAGAAAGAAAAGATGAAAACTTAGTGAGAGAAAGTTGAGAACTTTCTCTCTCTAAAACTAGAAAGAAAAATGAAAAATGAAACTAACTACTAAAAACTAACCAACCCTCCTAATGTGTATTAGGAGGGTATTTATAGGGAAAAAAGGAAGGTGTGCATGTGTTGCCTCTTCTTTCTTTCTTCTCGACTCGATTTAAATCCTTTGTCTTTCTCGACGTCGTCTCGGGATTTGTCGATGTATATTGAACTTGTCTTGTAATTTTCTTCTTTTATTAGACTTGAGTTCTTCGACTTCATTAAACTTCCGTCTTTAGACTTTTTCTTCGATAAATCTTCAGAATAGGCCTTGGACTTCCGTTCTTTTTGCACTCTTGATCTTTTGACTTCGTCTTTTCTCGTTTTCTTCGATAAAAGCCCGTGAAAGCCCGTGTTTTCTTCCTTTTTCATATTTTGGTCCTAAAACACAATAAAAACACAAACCACGCATAATTCCGACTTTAACGACATAAAATACACGTTTTGGTCTTGTTACTATTGGAAATAAGTGGTAAAAGGATAAGTGTTTTCACACTTATTAAATCCCCTACACTTGACCATTGCAATGCCCTCATGCAATGCATTAATTTTACAGCACGACTTACATTTTCCATCATAAATAACCCACCTTAGCCTTTATTAAATACTAAACATAAAAAGAAAGAAACAAGTAAAGAAATCAAAGACTTACATTGGGTTTTGGCTGCCATGAACGTTTATCATCCTCAAGTTTCATGTTCCCCATACCAAGCTTAAAAACGAGATCATTGTTATTATAAGTTAGCAAACTAACACGAATTCATGTGGGCCAATTATTCACTTAGACTCCCTTATTCCTAGGTGTATCTCTTATATTTTATCTTTGTCTTGAATGATCACGAGGATGCATTGTTTGACTTATTTCGATAGTTATTTAGGCCGAAAATAAAGTGAACGATTTAATCAATAGTTAGCTAAAGGACAAAATCTTTTTAAAACTGCTTCTCGGGACCTCATAAAGTTCATATCTTGGCATAACTCGCTTCACGATTTGAGACCTTTCTCGGACCGATATTGGCAGCGACTTCATACTTCGAATCTTTGAGAGACGTTCTTGAAATTATGGTCTTCTCTTCATAATAGGAATTTCTTCACTTGAAGTTTTTGAGAGATTCTTCATACTTGGACCACGACTTCTTCATTTTTTTCTCCAATCTTTATTTTGGACTTTGATATACAACGATCCGCCTCCTTTTAGGACTTGGATCTATTTATCCTCATACATTGCTAGGGTCTTTTCGGATAGACTTCTCCATGATCTTTTGGGGAGTTCTTGCTTTTCGTCGTGTGTCTCGATCCTTCATATTGATTTTCGATAAATGATTCTTCACATCACTTTTGGATCTTTAGCAACAAAATGTAGCCCTCATGCCTTGTTAGGGCCTTTTCGGACTCGCCAATCTTCGCATCCCGCTTCAATAAGTTATGCCTTGGCTATGAACTCTAATTAATACCGAGCAACTTTTAAACGATCTTGGGCTAGAAGCTAAGTAACTTTTCAAATCGTACAACCTTATTTATTGCAGATAAACTTATTAACAAGCGATGGGAGAATAGGCTCATAATTAACTCACATAAATTCACGAAAGAATACCAAACTTATAATTGACTCTATCATCTCTCGTCCTCCACAGTTTAAAATCTCAAGGAATGAGACTCGTGGATGCTTAGCCTATTAACTCAATGTTTTGGGTTTTCGATTCATCTATAGGATCTTGCAAATTCTTAGACTTTTTCAAGTTTAGAAATCGCATTTTAAAGTTCCCTTGATAAACAACTCTCTAGGATCAATTATAGGAACTTGCGAAAAGTTCTTGTTCTTAACCCGTGAGAGTTAAGACTTTCGCGTTTTAAAGCTCCCTATATAAAAGCCTAGCAAAACTTGACTTAAACACGTTAAGGATACTAGCTAGAGTAAACTTAGATAAGTAAACTCGGGTTGAGTCAAAATATTCATGACTTTGAAAAATTTTGAAACCACTTTATTGAAAATTTATTCTAGCAATGGAAAGAAAATAAACATAACAAAGGAAAATACAACTATACAACTAGGACGAAATAGATTAAAATTTTTGAAAAATGTCGAAAAATCAAATTTTCGGTTAAAATGAGGGCAAATTCATGGAAAAGACCACTTACTTCGATAGAAGTCCCCCTACACTTGATAGAAACATTATTCTCAATGTTTAAGCATGTGGGAGTAAACTCCCCTACACTTAGGACATTGTGCACCTTGTTTAAATCTTGCTAAGGAAAGGACAACTAAAGTGATTTCAATGTGAACATATAAGATATGAAATATTGAATCACGACAATTTAGGATAGAGCCGGGAAGATGGGAACACAGGATCACGGTTCGTCAAATGTCATCAAGAGTGGATCGTTGAAGCTTGAATCCCTGCACAAGATAAGAAACAAGAAAACAAACACATACGGGGCTCCCCCTACACTTATTATGAAAGCAGTAAAGGATAGATCACGGGTTGCCTCCCGAGAAGCGCTTGTTTTTGATAATCGAGTCACGAGCCTGACTCGACCCAAATTTAGTTCATGGGAAACGTGGTGAGGGATGGAATCATCTCATGCGAGATGTCCTCACCAAAGTACAGCTTCAAACGCTGGCCATTCACCTTGAAATTGGGTCCATTTGGGTGAGAAAGCTCAATGGTCCCATATGGAAAGACTTTGGCGACGGTGAATGGACCAGACCAACGGCTCTTCAACTTGCCAGAGAAGATCATTAACCGAGAGTTAAAGAGTAAAACTTGATCACCAACGTTGAACTCTTGGTTCTTAATCCGTGCGTCATGGATGATCTTGGTCTTCTCCTTGTAGGTCAGTGAGTTCTCGTAAGCTTCATTCCTCAGTTCATTAAGCTCGTTGAGTTGAATCTTGCGAAGATCACCGGCTTTGTTGATGTCGAAGTTAGCCCACTTCAAGGCCCAGTACGCCTTGTGTTCCAGCTCGATAGGGAGGTGGCACGCTTTCCCGTACATAAGACGATAAGGTGTACAACCGATCGGGGTCTTATAAGCAGTACAGAAAGCCCACAGAGCATCATCTAACTTATCGGCCCACGCGGCACGATGCTCTCCCACTGTACGCTCCAAAATTCTCTTCAATCCACGGTTGGAAATCTCGGCTTGACCATTGGTTTGAGGATGATAAGCGGTGGAAAGACGATGATTAACACCATACTTAGCCATGACTCTTGCGAATTGATCATTGCAAAAATGAGTCCCGCGGTCACTGATAATAGCACGAGGAACGCCGAATCGAGCAAAGAGCTGCTTCAAAAAGTTCACAACCACCCTCACATCATTCGTAGGGAGAGCCTTAGCTTCAACCCATTTAGAAACGTAGTCAACGGCTACGAGGATGTACTTGTTCCCTTTAGATGATGGAAATGGCCCCATAAAGTCGATGCCCCATACGTCAAAGATTTCACACTCTTGGATGAAATTTTGAGGCATCTCATCTTTATGTGTGATCTTGCCTTGTCTTTGGCAAGCATCATAATATTTAACCATGTCGTGAGCTTCACGATAAATGGTAGGCCAAGAAAATCCAGAGTCGAATAATTTCTTCGCGGTGTAATTGGGACCAAAGTGACCACCAGTGGGTCCTTTATGGCAAGCATCAAGGATTTGAACCGCTGCCGGCCCATCAACACATCGACAAAGAATCAGATCAGCACATTGTTTGAAAAGGTAAGGGTCGTCCCAGAAATAATGTTCAATATCTTTAAAGAACTTTTTCTTTTGTTGGGACGTGAACCCTTCCTTAAGAATCCCACCCGCTAAGTAGTTTGTAATGTCCGCAAACCACGGGGTGTCATCGAGATTTGGATTGATAGACATTAAGGCCTCAAGGGGAAAAGAGTCATTGATCTCTTTGTTCGGATGATCCCCTTGATAAGGATCCTCAAGTCTACTGAGATGATCCGCGGCTAGGTTTTCAGCTCCCTTTTTGTCACGAATTTCAATGTTGAATTCTTGAAGGAGCAAAACCCAACGAAGAAGTCTTGGCTTAGAATCTTGCTTAGTCATCAAGTACTTCAACGCGGAATGATCGGTATACACGATGGTGGTAGAAAGGACAAGATAGGGGCGGAACTTTTCAAAAGCATACACTACAACTAAAAGCTCTTTTTTGGTAGTGTTATAATGCAATTGAGCCCCCGTCATTGTCTTGCTAGCATAATGGATTGGTTGGAAGTGTTTGTTCACTCTTTGGCCCAAAACCGCTCCAATAGCAAAGTCGCTAGCATCACACATCAACTCAAAAGGTAGCTCCCAATTAGGGGTACCAAGACCGGTGCCTTAGTTAGCTTATCCTTAAGAAGATTGAAGGATTCAAGACACTCTTTGGAAAAGATAAAAGGAGTATCTTTTTCCAAGAGGTGGGTCATCGGGCGAGCGATTTTAGAAAAATCCTGAATGAAACGACGATAGAAGCCCGCATGACCGAGGAAACTTCTCACACCCTTCACGGTTGAAGGTGGAGGCAATTTAGCAATAGCATCGACTTTAGCACGGTCCACTTCAAGACTGGCTTTGGAGATTTTGTGTCCTAGCACGATGCCTTCTTTTACCATGAAATGGCATTTTTCCCAATTAAGAACAAGGCGAGTGTCTTCACACCGCTTAAGCATACGTTCTAAATTGGCAAGGCACGCAGAGAAAGAATCGCCATAAACTGAGAAATCATCCATGAATACTTCCATAGTTTCTTCAACCATGTCATGCAAGATAGCCATCATACACCTTTGGAAAGTCCCAGGAGCATTGCATAAGCCAAAAGGCATTCTTTTGTAGGCAAATGTTCCGTAAGGACAAGTGAATGTGGTTTTCTCTTGGTCTTTGGGATCGATGGGAATTTGAAAATACCCGGAGAAACCGTCTAAAAAGTAGTAATAATCATTACTTGCTAGACGTTTAAGCATTTGGTCCATGAAAGGAAGGGGAAAATGATCCTTTCTCGTAGCATCATTGAGTTTGCGATAGTCTATACAAACTCTCCACCCTGTAACGAGACGAGTAGGACTCAACTCGTTGTTTTCATTGGGAACAACGGTGATTCCGCCTTTCTTAGGCACACAATGGACGGGACTAACCCACGATGAATCCGAGATAGGATAGATCATTCCTGCATCAAGAAGTTTGATAACCTCTTTTTTGATTACGTCATGGATCTTAGGATTCACCCTTCTTTGGCTTTGAATAGTGGGTTTAAAGTCATCCTCCATGAGAATTTTATGTGTGCAAAAGTGAGGATCAGTTCCACGAATATCAGAGATCTTCCAAGCAATCGCTTTCTTGTGATTCTTCAGCACGGCGATAAGTCGGGATTTTTCTTCTTCTTTCAAGTCCTTAGCGATGATGACCGGTAACGTCTTGTTGTCTCCAAGGAAAACATACTCGAGATGAGACGGAAGATCCTTAAGCTCTAAATCCGGAGGATTTTCGATGGACGGCGTAGTCAACTTCGGATCATCGGTAGAGATAGCCTTAGGAGATGGTGGAGAAGTATGGTCCTCATTGAGAAGTTTCTTAATGGTACGAATGTCTTCATCCCAATCGGTGGGAGAATTATCATACTTAAGATCGAGAGGACCCAAGCTAGATTCAAAATCATCCAAGTCACTTTCTCCAAAAGGAGTCAATGACGGAGCAATTGAGGCAACGGTCTCAACAATGGATAGAGAAGAAGAACCACTTTTACAAGCGTCTTTGAAATGTTCTTCACAAGCCTCATCAAGAACATCAATGAAATTAACACTCTCGTTTTCCGAAGGCTGCTTAGAAAGTTTACCCATGTTGAAGACGATTTTATCGTCACCATCTCTCATGATTAATTCGCCAGCGACTACATCAATGAGAGTGCGACCGGTCCTCAGGAATGGACGTCCAACGATTAATGGAACACGGGGATCCATCTCGTAGTCAACGACAACAAAATCCGCCGGGAAGGTGAATTTGTCGACACCAACGAAGACGTCTTCGGCTATCCCCACTGGATAAGCAACCGTACGGTTAGCTAATTCCAAAGTCATTCGTGTGGGGACTAGCTCGGGGAGAGATAATTGCTTCCAAACACTTAAAGGCATTAAGTTTATACTAGCACCTAGATCGGCTAGGGCCATGCAATTCTCTACTCCCGGGAAGTTGCAAGGAATCAAGAAACGACCCGGATCACCAAGTTTGGTTGGTAATTTCCTTAAGAGCACTGCGGAGCAATTCTCATTAAATTGGGTCTGAGCAATATCGAGAAGTTTCTCCTTATCACTGAGAAGATCTTTAAACATTTTAGCATATTTGGGCATGTGAGCGAGAGCCTCAGCAAAGGAGATATTGAAATTCAGTTGTTTGAACATTTTAAGAAAGTTCGAAACCTAAATATCATCCTTGTTCTTCAATTTCTCTTTCCTCAACCTCGAAGGATAAGGTATATTGGGTTGAGATGAAGGCTTTGGGATAGAATTCTCACTCACATCCTTGGGTGGTGGAGGGGTAGAAGTAGAAGGTGGTGGAATTGGAGAAGTAGAAGTTGGAGGAATAGAAGATGGAGGATTCGGATAAGGAGACTCGTTTTCCTTTGTCACAATCACCAGTGTAGGTGTAGGAAGCTCGGGTTCCTTTAAACCTTTTCCACTGCGAGTGATGATTGCTTTCATCTCCCCTCTTGGATTAGCAACGGTGTTACTCGGAAGAGAACCCGATCCAGAGGCTTGATTACTAGGGAAGAAACTAGCCATCATATTCCTCAAGTCATTCGTTTGACTTGCCAAAGTGTTTCACATATCAGCTCGAAGATCATTCCCTTGCTTCACCATATCTGCTTTCATGTTGGCCATTTCCCGCTGAAGATTTTGCACGATCACATCATTAGTCCTCATGTAGGTTTCAACATCTTGGTGTAAGGCTGTTGGTTGGTTGAGAGGAGAAGCATGGTAGGCGGGTGGTTGATAAGCAGGTTGTTGGTAAACTTGGTTGTTTCTTTGAGGTGAATATGGGTTTCTTTGGTTTGGATATTGATTTGGAGCACGAGGTTGGTTTTGATTGTTGCGATTAAGGTTGTTTGGGTTTTGTGGGGGAAAACCGGGAGGTGAAAGAAAGTTGTTTGAGCGATAGCTGAGCAAGTTGCGGTCACCTTGAGGACGTGCTTGATAGCCTCCCGTAGCATAGGTACCGTTGGCAGCATACACATTTTCCGGATTGTCGTGAGTCGAAGGACAATCGGTGTATGAGTGAGATCCTCCGCATATATCACATGATTGGCTCAAAACATTAGCTTGGGCATTGAATTGTTTGGCATTGTTGGCAGTTTGTAAAGCAAGCGATTCGACAAGCGAAGTAAGCTTATCAATTCTTTTTTCGGCATCACTAGTACTAGAACTTGCTACATTAGTTCTAACACTCTTGGTTTGTACTCTAGATTTGTTCTTAATAATATCCCAAGCAGCATTAGAAGACTTAACCAAAATATTACCCCCCGAGGCACTATTTAGTGAATCTTGGTCATTCATGCTTAAACCATTGTAAAAAGTATTGATTTGATGTACTTTTGTTAAACCATGTTGTGGACACTTTCTTAAAAGTTCCTTAAAACGGTCCCAATATTCACTAAAAGACTCACCGTACTTTTGTTCAAAGGTAATAATTTCATTCCGCAAAGCGGTAGTACGTGAGGGTGGGAAAAAGTAGTTGATAAACTTGGTCTCTAAATCCGTCCACGTAAGTATACTTTGTGGCGGTTCCTTATCAAGCCAATTCCGGGCTTGTCCCTCTAAAGAGAAAGGAAAAAGTTGCAAGCGAATCACTTCTTGTGATACCCCATTGTACTTAACCG
Source organism: Glebionis coronaria (assembly GCA_025667525.1). Classification (NCBI taxonomy): domain Eukaryota; kingdom Viridiplantae; phylum Streptophyta; class Magnoliopsida; order Asterales; family Asteraceae; genus Glebionis; species Glebionis coronaria. The sequence continues at coordinate 279,881 of JANFOE010000679.1, forward strand.
TATTGGTAAGCTGAAGAAACCTTTTAATGTGGTCATGAGGATCATTAAGTGAGCACCCCAAGAAGGGTTGAGCAGAAACCATTTGTATAAAGCCAGATTTGAGTTCAAAGTTGTTGGCTCCAATCTCAGGGATGACAATTGCATCGGTGTTGCCTTCTACGTGCGATTGCAAAAGCTCGATCATTGGTTGATTGTCCATGGTGACAATTGGTTGAGTAATGACTTCGGCTTGAGCTACTCTCTTCTTACGAGCACGAGTACGCATGCACACCTACAAAAGGATTAGAAAAATAGGAAGGAAATATTTTTGGTTTTTATGGTTTTTCAGTTTTTTTGTATTTTTGAAAATTTTATATATTTTTTGGAATTTTGAAAATTTTAAAGCAAGGAAAATAACGTTTAAAGATGAACGGATCCCAAAATCCAATGCGTCTCTCACTTAAAACCTTTAATCTTAATGAAAAGAGACGGCATCGGCGCCATTTAATACTAGGTTTTGCAACCGAGTATAAAATCTTATCGTCCGAATCTCTTCGAATTGACTATTGGTAGAAAGTGTGACTCATTTGTTCTTGGTGGTATAATAAATGGTTTGGTTGATTATCTATTTTAAACTAATAGTAAATAAATGTAAATGTCGCTGAGTAAAAAGAGCTTTAAAGATTAAACTAAAATGACGAGTTAAAAAATAAATGCTTGAAAACTTAAAGAAAAGGTTAGAAAAATACTTAAAAACTTAATGAAACTAACACTTGAAAACTTTGCAAAAACAAGAAATTAAGTCCGTCGGAATCCCCGGTCGGAATCCCGTCGGAATAAGCTGATCGGAATATGCTGATCGGAATGTGCAAAAGGGAGAGCAATCAGAATATTTGGAAAACAGCTCTAATCGGAATAACAAACAACACCCTCGTCGGAATGCGTAAAGAGATAGCAATCGGAATACAAAGAATCGAATCCAAATCGGAATGTTTAGCAAAATACCCAATCGGAATGTCAACAAACCCCCACAGTCGGAATATTAAAACCCTATTCCGATTAGGTGATCGGAATAGGGAGGTGCAAATCGGAATAGCTGAAACCCTAATCCGATCAGGGTGATCGGAATGGGGGGTAGTAGTCAGAATGTGCAATTTGAAAGGGGTTTACCCTTTCCGATGGTTTCTACTCGAAAATAAGCTAAGTTTTGAGCTACTAGGAATAAGTTCAAACCAAAACTTGATCGAATTAATGATAAGCCGAACTAGTAAGCACAAATTAAGAACTTTTTCAACTTAAAATAAGCAATCTTTTAAATCAAACTATAAAAAGATGAACTTTTTAAGAAAACTTTTAAAAAGTAAATAAGCTAAACATATAAATAAGCCAATAAGCACAAAGATCTTAAAGCTTATTCGTATAAAAACTTAAGTAGGAACAAAAAGATTAACTTTTTAAGCACGAAAACATCAAGATCAACACGGATCAAATATATTTCGCACCAAAAGTAACTAAAAATAAAGAAAGGTAGAAAGAGATGAAAGATTAAAAGCTTAACTTGAACTTGATTAATGGAATCCAAATACAAAAGGTTTAATCTTGAAAGATTAAAAGAAAGAAAAGATGAAAACTTAGTGAGAGAAAGTTGAGAACTTTCTCTCTCTAAAACTAGAAAGAAAAATGAAAAATGAAACTAACTACTAAAAACTAACCAACCTGTAGAACAATGATAATCTTTATGAATCAAGAGGGTTGATGTTTTTCTAGAGAGAGAAAGTTAGAGAGAGAAGTGAAAGAAAACTTGTATATTGAAATGAAAGAAATGAACAACCAACACCTCTTTCCATGGTGGAAAGAGGTTTAAATACCCCAAGTCCTTAATGGACTTGGGCTTCCGGCCCATGAACATGCTCATGGGTCGGGCTATTTAATAAATGAGACTTAACATTACTACGAGCCTATAACTACATTGTTGGAGTGACCGAGACTTTCTATATACGTAAAACGTATTTCCAACAATCTCCCCCAAAGGGAGGTCACTCCAAATTTACAAAGTCCTAATCTAGCATGTTAGATCTTGTTCTTGAGCTCGTAGTCTTCTTTTCTTTCTTTTTCTTTCTTTTGTGAATATATGTTGAATGATATCAGCCTTTTGCTTGGAACACGTTCTTTTGGCCTTTCTCGTGCAGTCTTTATTTTCTTGTGAGGTTCGCCTCTTTGTGACTTCATGTCCCACACACTTATCCTTTGTTGAATTCTTGAAAGTTTCAGAGTCGATACAGCGAAAGACTTTCAGGTCATACTTTCTTGAATTTGCAAGAGTATTTGATGCAGAAGGAATAAGCATGTGAGGACGTCTTCAACAGGTACACCGCAACGCCACCGTCTTCAACAGGTACACAGCAACGCCACCGTCTTCAACAGGTACACAGCAACGCCACCGTCTTCAACAGGTACACAACAACGACACGAATAAAAGGGCTTTGACATTTTATTCTAATTCGGTAGCGTTTTACCTCCGGTCGGTGAAGACGGTTGGACGATATTAGATATCGTACCCGTGACGGATAGTTTCAATTAAGTAACTTCCTGATAGGATTTCGCGGGTAAACCCATTCTCTTTATTCGACCGTCCAAAGCTGACTGCGAACATAAAGAGTGAATCATTTAGATTAAAAATCCTTATGATTGAAGCCGTCATTTCATGATACCCGGAACAAGTGAATTTCAATTAAGATATTCACCATCGTTGCTTTCCAGTTGTCACAAACTTGATTCAAATTGAATCTTGCTTGTCACCTACCAAGTGTTGTTTGATGTTAACACTAGAAGGATTTCCACTCGTCACTGTGAACACTAAAGAGTGTTACTCTGAGTGTTCTAGCAAGATCATACGATAATGCGTAGAGGCCTGGAACGAGTTTAAGTTCAATTAAGAATTAAACTACTGTTTCTTTCCAGTTGTCACAAGATTAGTTCTTAAAGAACCGCACGTGTCACCTACCATGAGCTTGTTTGATGTTGGCTCAAGCAGGATTTCCATCTTCACTGTAATACTTACGTATTACTCGGATGTCCTGGCAATATTACAAGAATACTGCGTAGGACTCATAAAGATCTCTTACTTTTCACAGTGTGTGAAGAAGCAAGGAATAAATGGAAAGTGTCCTAATGAGACTTTTGATGATCTCGTGGCTCTAGACTCGATAGTGCGTTATGATTTAGTGATCGATGGCTGGAGAGGAGTGCCACCTATTCAATATTAGTCTATTCGGAGTAAATAAACCAATAGATAACGTGTTGATCTCCGTGTGATTTAAAACAAATACCTTTTGAGAGATATTTGAGTTAGCTGGGGAGGGTTGTGCATTGCATCACTGGGTCCATGATGGCTTTCTTCAATATCGAGAATCATTAACTAATGATCTCAATAGCATATGTATTGACCCGGTTTCTGCCTAAAGTTGTAAGGAGGGCTTCTTTCTTTACACCCTTTATCTTTACAATTCTTTTTCATTCTTCAACCCCTTCAATGCTTACCAATACGTCATCACTAGCACCTTGTTGTGATTGTTCCAGTGCTAGCTTAAGTACTTGGTCGGCATTCAGCTACATTCACATTCATTCTCCATCTTTCCTAGGACTTCTAGTTCTATCTAGGGAGTTGTCCTTGGGAAGATTCCATCGGTTCTGATGAATCATTGGACTAATACCTATACCTACCACCATTTTGTCACCACATCCGTCGTGAGTTAAGTGTGTTTTGGGTTGATATAGTCACCATGAAAAATCCTTGAAAATCACTTAAATCACTTGTGATATTAAAATCAAAGTTTTTGTGCCTTAAGTGTTTTGATCATCAAAAACGCTCCCCCTTAACTTGTGCATTACACATGTTAAGTTGGTTTATCTTTTAAGCCTTTTTCATTGTTTTAGCCGAATGTCATTAAGTCTCCTTCATCCCATTTTCTCCCCTTTCCAAAATGTTAACCATCAATATTTTGGATATTAATGGATTAACCGGTCGTTGGGTAATAAAATGAAATTAGATTTTGGCCAAAGAACATATTAATGCTCCCCCTCAAATTAATGATGGTAAGTTGTAGTGCTTGAGTATGATTTGTTTGAAAGATTTAGAATCTCGAGAGAAATTCTTGAAAAATATCATATTTTTACACTATAACAAGCCACAAAAGCTGATAAAGCAAAAAGATAACATATTCACAATTATACACATATGGAGTTGACCTGTTATAAGACGAACCAAAATTAATTGGTTCATTCCGTGAACCGATGGTGAGCTCCATATGGTCGTCCACCGACGAATCGTTCTATGCTTCGTAGCAACCGGCGCTTCCTGAGAAGTTCTTCAATCTTCTTGATTGCGTACTTTGATCCCCTGATGCACTGGCTTGTCCAGGTGTAGGTGACTGCTGGAAGCGGTTGTTTGGCATTGAGAACCGTCAGATCATCTCGAACTTGCTTGAGCGTGCCATCGCTGAATTTGTGCATTTCAGAGAATCGCATATACTGCATGATGCCGGTCTCATTTGGGTAGAAGATGCCTGCTTCCGGTGTGGTTGTCCCCATGTATACCTTCTTGTTCTTATGGAAATTGCTGAGTGGAGTCGTATGGGGACGTTCAAGGTTTAGCTTCTTCTGATAACTTTCTACACCAAGTTGAAAGTCTTCCACCCGGTTCTGAATGATGATTTTCCTAGCATATTGGCGAAAGTTGGAACTCAAGGCAATGACAATCTCAGGTGATAAATGGTCAACTTTTTCTTGAACCAATAGCAGCAGGAGATCTTCGATGTCTTCAAGTTGAAGGTACTGAAGATCACTTTAATCAATTCAGTATTCTTTCTCATCAGTACGTTTGAAGATGATTACGTTCAAGTAATCATAGCCGAAGACCGTCTGAGTGGTTGCTCCTTGAATACTTTTGATCCTGTGTGTTGATACAATGGGAGAACCTCTCTTAGGACGGTGGAAATGGTTGTAGGCAAGTCTTTTCTTCGCATTCCAGTGAGAAATGCGAAGTGCTCCATAAGTGTCATAGAACTGGAGCACTTTCTTTCTCCATATGGTTCCAGGTACTTTATCCTCTATCCATGGAACATTCTCCAAGTTAATCGCCTTAACCATGGTGAGTGACGTGGCATATTTCTTTGCTCCATTCTCCAGGTATTCAAGGTCGTGAGACACAAAGTGTTCTATTGGGATTGTTGCAGAACCGGCAATGACCGTTGGTGTAAGAGGTCGCAATACGGGAGTTTGAATTCCTGTAGTTGTCGCTCTCATTGCTTTGGTAAGCTCATTGAAATGATATTCTGCTTTATTATGGCTGATCTTCAAAGTATCAAAGAAGTCCACGTTTGCAGCTACCATTTTGATCAAATCTGGAGTCATTGTCGATTGCCCATGAGAATACCGTAGAAAGGCCGAGAAATCGATAGGGTTATTGAGGAATTGAGTCATCTCCATTTCAGTTGCAGTGGCAAAAGGATGATGTGGTGCTACATTTGTTAGCCAAAGTTGCTCCTGTACCGTGTCATCAATGATTAAAGATTCAGCAAACGTTGGTTCTGGTACATGTAGATCTTCAACTTCCATATCACTGTTGTGCAGATCTTCAAAAGTTGTGGAAGGTTGATCTTGCATTACCGGTATATCACCGTGAGGTTCTTCTTCGAGCATTGGCTGTGTGGGTTCTTCTGCTTGCATATATTCTACGGATTCATTGTGAGAATCAGTAGTAAGAGCTGGTGTAGTAGATATACCTGTATCGAGTTGCTGAGTTTCTGGTACAGTAGACTCTATTGTCTTTTCAGCGGTTTCAACAATGTTTTCTACAGCTTCCTCTAAACCCTTCTCAGTAGCTTTGTCACTGTCGTCCTTATTAGGCTCTTCGACATTAGTACCTGTTTCGTCATTCTGATCACCCTTGGTGGTTCCATTACCGTCGTCATTATCATCATCGTCATCCTCATCGTCACCTGTATCTTCGTCCTTATCTTCATCGTCATCCTTATCCTCTTCTTCTTCATCCTTTTCTTCCTCCTCATCTCTGTCCTTATCTTCTTCCTCATTTTGTTCATTGTCACCATCATCCTCCTCATCGTTACCCTCATCTTCTTCCTCCTCTAGTTCGTCTGCATCGTTAGACTCAGAGTCGGTAGTCTCTGCAGGTTTCTCTTCAAGAATTGCTTTGTTGAGATTTTGCAGAACTTTGCGTTTGTATTTCGATTTATGAGCTCCCATATCTAGCAGACGTGTCTGTAGCAATGTCATTAGTTGAAGAGTAGATAAACCATTACCGACAAGATGTGGTAGTTGTTGATCAACATAAGACTTGACTTCGCGTCGAATGATCGTGGTCATCTGCTCTTCAAATGACCCGAGAAAAGCAGCATTTTCTTTATCCTGAGTTTTCTTCTCTTTAAAAAATGATTTATGTTTTGCTTTAAGTCTAGACACTCTTTCTATTAGTTTCTGAAGTGTAGGCTCATCATGTTGTGGTTCCTTGGGAGGATTGGTGATCCTTTCAGTCAATGTAGCTATTTGTGTAGCTTGAGCCTCCAGCTGTTGTTGAAGAGACTGGATCAGTGGATCATTGACTGTGAGGAAGGGATTGGATGTGGATGATACTTGTGGTTCTTCTGGTGGAGGTGTAACCATAACTGTTAACGTGGTGGTGGATGATACTGGTTGTTGAAGGATAGGTGTTGATGTAGATACAGTAATTGGGGCGATGGTTGATACAAGTTGTACAGCTGCGGATGACGGTGTAGATTCAGTGGTGATGATGGTGGTTGATACTGGTTGTGCAGTGGGTGCTGGGGTGATAGCTGGTGTAATGACCTCACTGATGACCGGGGTTGATAATGGTGGAGTGGTGGTGGATGTAACAGTAGTAATGGGAACATCCACCATTGATTCGTTTGTTGACGGATTAGTGTTTGTTACCTCAACGCCCTCCCCTTCCTGATTAAGATATTTTAAAACGTCATCAGAACCAGAAGTAGACTTACTTTGAAGTTGAGTCTCTGGTATGAGAGTTGCATGAGCATCTTCGTTTAACACCATGTGAGTTGACTCTGGTAAAGAAGTGGTAATATTGGCGTCTCGATACATCATACTTGTATCTGTGTCTGCACTACTCTCACGTTCTTCACTTGGCTCATGACTTTCAAGGTGGTAGTTACCAGCATCTTCATAAGTATCTTCGTCGAGAGGATCTTCATAAAATGCCAAGTCAGCATCAGGATTGCCGAATTCTGCTAAGTCCTCAAACATTCTTGAACCTGAGCCTGTGGAAAAAGCTTCCTGTCTGCTTTGTTGAAGAACAATACGCAGTCGTTTGGCTTCAGAAATTTGTTGTTGAGCAGGTTCTTTGGAAGCAACACTTGCTTCTTTACCCTTGGTCTGCTTTGCTTTCTTTGTCTTGCGAAGTGGTATTTCTTCCTGTTCTTCCTCTGTTTGGGTCATTTCAGCATCTTCAGCATCTTCATCAACTAAATGCTCTTTCCCTGTGCCTTTGTCTTGTGATGAAACAGTCGATTGGCGCTTGGAAATTCTTTTCTTTCATTTTCCTTTTTGGGTCTCTGCTTGTTTTTCGGAAGGATCTGCATTTGCACGTATAAACTGTGCTTCAATATCTTTAAGCATCTCTCTGTAGTGATCACTTTCCCTTATACCGTCATTCATCATGATTGCTGGCACTTCAGCTGGTCTGAGTTTATATTTTGTGAATTGATTATCCGCAGTCATAGTGTCTAACACATCGTCATCATCTTGAGTATGATAGAAGAAGTTCCCGCGATGATCAATATCTGGGTCACTCTTCATGAAGTGATTGATAATGAGTTTTGTGAACCTTGGGAATGGAAGATGCACCGCTTCTTGGAACTTGTGAATTGATGACAAAATTCTTCCCAAAGTTGTAAAGCATAATCCACTTTAGATCCGGTGTAGAGACCCCAAAAGATAACTGCCTGAGCGGGTCGCATTGCGTCTGATCCGCGAATCTTGGAAGTAAGGCACTTCACTAAAGTGATGACAATTGCTTTCCAAGGTTGTCCAATATGTGATGTGTTAAATTGAGAAAGAAAACCAATTTCACCCTCATAGTTCAATTCTCAGATTACTCTAAGTAGTTCTTCTGCATCTGGATCAGGCACAAAGTGTTCCCCTTTTGCAAGCTTTGGAAGCTTAAATAGTTGCCTAAACTGACGCAGATCAAATGTCAAGGCTTTGTTGTTCAGAGTAAAGGAGATTATCTTCTTTGACAATTGCTTTGCTTGTGTGATTGAGGCAGTTGCCCAAAATTCATGCATGTATACTTCAGGAACCGATGCAGTGACACGTAATGCATCCTTTATTGGTGAACAATCTAGGATGTCTTTTGCGATTTTGAATGCCGCCAAAGAAGGATCAAAATCGTCTCTCAAACGAAAATTGTTTGGTGCATGTTGCATTCGAGCATTAAGTGGAACAAGGATAAGATCTAATTATTTTTGTTCTTCTTCGGTTATCGTCATTTTCCTGCTTTTAGATAAATACAAGCACACTTGATATATACACATATATATCTCATAAACATGTAAATTCTAAGCATGGGATATAAATCACAACAAATTATCACCACATATGTTTTAGTAGCAAAAAACAAGCATAGATCATATGGACCAAGGTCATACATTCAGAATCACATAACGAGATATAAAAGGCAAGGACATGGCAAAACTAAGTCCGTTATAGTGCTACACATATCTTAAAACTTAGCAAATGTTGTCCATTGTAATAATGCGTCATTTTATACCCATCATAGTGAATTCATTGTATTAAGTCCATCGAACTATATCCATCGTGCCAACCCATCGCACTCTACCCATCGCATTCTACCCATCGCATCATACTCATCGCATCCTATCCATCGCATCCTACCCCATCGCATCCTATCCATCGCACCCTACCCCATCGCATCCTATCCATCGCACCCTACCCCATCGCATCCTACCATCGCATCCTACCCATCGCATTGGAGCCATCGTAACAGACTCATCGCAACGATCCATCTTAACAGACCATCGCAATGATCCATCGCAACGGACCATCGCAACGATCCATCGCAACGGACCATCGCAACGATCCATCGCAACGAACCATCGCAACGATCCATCGCAACGAACCATCGCAACGATCCATCGCAATGGACCATCGCAACAAGCCCATTGTAATGAGCCATCGCAGCGAGTGGATAAGGTAAAGCCATCGCAATCAATGCGATGAGAATGGATCGAAGCCATTGATCGCATTCTTGGTGATAGAACCGAGGTTAATCTTAAGTGAGCGATTACGGGACAAGGACGATGATATAAGCCAACCTGTTAATATCCAATGTTTATCTAGGCAATATGATCACATCCTAGCACTAAAAACTCGTTTTTATCAACAATCAAGAAACCCTAAATTGGTTCAGATTCGTATGGATATGCGTCTGAGTTAATGATTATAGCATGAGATATAAACATCTAATAAACATAAGAAAATGAATATAGTTATACCTAGATCAGAGATAAACAAAGGCACGATAAGATGGGTATGAAGCTATAACAATGGCGGACGAGTTTGTGTTTTGAGTTTATGTGAAGACAGATAAACGAGTGGGGGGGGGGGGGGGGGTGGGGGGGGGGGGATGGGATATGTATTTGACTGTGGTCAAACCAATTTGCAATAAATTGCAATTTGGTCCCCCCTTAGTTGCAATTTTTCAATTTGTGTTCCCCCAAGGTGTAAAATGTTTAACCAAGACATGTAGCAACACGTGAAATAGCTAACACCTAAACCTGTAACGTCTTATCTTAGAAGGCAAACACGACATCAAACTCCTAAAGCTTAATTTCAAACAGGCAATACCTCAAGCCACATAAAATAACAAAGCATATAGAATTGAGAATGGCTGGTTTTATAGTTTCTGAAAATCCTTTTTGAAGATGCATTTTAATTCCAAAATCAATATAATATTTGCTCCCCCTTAAACATAGACCCGTTTTCTATTTAAAGAGCTGTAGTCATTGTTTTTAGAAGAACAAATATACGAGAAGACTTTTTTCCGGTTTAGTGATTTTAAGAACGATTCTGGTGGCAATAAGATTTCTCTTATTTAGACAAAATAAGTGCACTGATACGTACACAAATTTGTGTTAGACCAAGTTATAAAGTAAACTTGGCCCCTTACAAGGTTTTAAAGTAAACCTTGCCCGAGAAACTTAATTCCCGTTGTGAGCCAACGTTTTCAAAAGAAATACGTGACTTTAAGGCGAAAAGCGGGTTGCAGTCAGAAATAACTACAAGCCATAATGGGCATGTTTTAAAACTTGTACAACTTTTATAATGACTCTATTTATGGCGCCGTGTCAATATTAATCGACATTTCTAAAGCCGTAAATATTACCGTACTAAAAGACATGCCCGATTTGAAAAAAAGTATTTTTGTATTTTCTTGATTTTATATTTTTTATGGATTTTCTATGTTTTATATTTTTTATGGTTTTTCTATGTTTTATATTTTTGTATTTTTCTTTTGATGGTTTAAATATATACGATAATATACAAAATCACGATCAAAGGATACTTGAGAATAGTTTACCACTACTATTCCTCAGATTCTTCTGCCAATTCCTTAAGTGTCGCTGGTGAAAATGATTTCATGCCTAGCTTTTCGATCAAAAACTCGATACGTCCTCGATCTAAGGCCTTTGTGAATATATCTGCCAGCTGATACTCAGTGTTGACGAAGTATAGTTCGATCACTCCATTTTCCACTTGATCCTTGATGAAGTGGTAGCGGATGTCAATGTGCTTTGCTCGAGAGTGTTGAACGTAGTTGCAGCATAGAGCGATTGCACTTTTGTTATCACAGTACATCGGGATTTTGTTGAATCCAAGACCGTAGTCAGTCAATTATGACCTCATCCAAAGAACGTGAGCACAACAACCGGACATAGCAATGTATTCAGCCTCAGTACTTGATATCGCAACGCTTTTCTGCCTTTTTGATGCCCAACTAACAAGTCTATCTCCAAGAAGTTGCACACTGCCAGAAGTGCTACGTTTGGTATCTTGACACCCGGCATAATCTGCATCTGCATATGAAATTAGTGCAATAGAGGAATCCTTCGGATACCACAGACCACGATGAAGTGTTCCTTTTAGATACCGAAAGATCCTTTTCACAACATGTAAGTGCTTTTCGATAGGCCGAGCCTGATACCGGGCACACATACCTATAGCAAATTGCAAATCAGGCCTGCTAGCAGTCAGATAGAGAAGGGTGCCGATCATTCCACGGTAAAGTTTAGGATCGACAGCTATCCCTTCCTTATCTTCATCTAACTTGGATTTCTCCACCATTGGAGTATCCACGGGGTCACAGTTTTCAAAGTGATATTTCTTTAAGGATTCAAGAGCAAATTTGGATTGATTAATAAAGATGCCTCTGGGAGTCTGAGAAATTTGCAACCCTAAGAAAAATGAAATTTTACCCATCATCGACATCTTAAAGCGTCTGGACATAATTTTCTCAAAACGGTCAGAAAAACGTTGATTAGTAGCAGCAAATATTATATCATCAACATAAATTTGTACCAGTATCATGTCGTTGTCCTCTTTGAGAATGAATAATGTGGGGTCCACTTTGCCTTTGGAGAAGCCTTTGGAGATGAGATACGACGATAAGAGATCGTACCACGCGCGTAGAGCTTGTTTCAACCTGTAAAGAGCCTTCTTGAGCTTGTACACGTGATTAGGATACTCTGAATTGACGAATCCATTCGGCTGGCTTACATAGACATCTTCCCTTAATTCACCATTGAGAAATGCCGTCTTAACATCCATTTGGTAGACAATCATATTCATGTGAGCAGCATAAGCAAGAAATAGTCTAATTGCCTCCAATCGTGCAACAGGAGCAAAGGATTCTTCAAAATCGATACCCAAAGCTTGTTTGTAACCTCTAGCAACCAATCTAGCTTTGTTTTTCAGCACACTACCTAACTCATCGAGCTTAACCTTGTATACCCACAACAATGACAAGATTTCAACGTTGCTGGGTAACGGAACTAATTCCCACACTTCAAGACGTTGGAATTCATTAAGTTCCTCTTGCATGGCTTCAATCCATGATGATTTGGTCATGGCTTGTTGCCAGTTTTTAGGTTCAGTGTCTGAAAGAAATGCATCAAAATAGCAATATAATGCATGTTCTTGGAGTTGATGGCGTGTTAAGACTGGTCGATCGATGTCACCAATAATATTGCGGATTGGGTGATCCTTTGTCCATTTAGTGTTGTGAGTTTCAATCCGTGGTGGTCGGGAGTGAATGATTGCAGGAGCTTCCTCTGAGGTAGACGCACCGGTAGGGTCTTCAGGTATATGTGAACCAAAGAAGGGAAGCTCTTGTAAGTGAGCATATTCCAGATCGTGATCATATAGGTCCTCTTCAACATCATTAGGAACGAGTGGGGGTGATGATTCAGGTGTTGTTTGAGAATTGGTGGGGGATGAGACATCTTGTTCAAGAGTAACAGTAGATGCCTCGGATAGATTTCCATTATCTTGAGCAACAACTACGGGAATCGGAGCTACTTCTACAGGTGCTGGAGAATCATTACTCTGTGGATCGAAGAATTCATCAAACATAGGTTGAAATAACTTATCCCACTCGGACCTTGTTGGTGGTATAAATGATGGAGAAGTAGGATTGTTGGGAATTAATCCGGAACTGATTGTACCGGTTCCCATCTCGTGTAAAGCGGGTTCAGAGCTGTGTTGCTCGAAAGCCATCGCTGTCAGCTCATCAAAATCGACATCTAAAGTTTCTACAATCTTGCCAAGACGACGGTTATAAATCCGGTAAGCTTTCTTTGCAGGCGAGTAACCAATGAAAATTCCAATATCGGCCTTCGGTTGAAGTTTTCCCAGATTCTCACTATTTGTATTTGGATAGCAAAGTGCACCAAACACATGAAGATATGAAATATCGGGTTTGTGTCCATGAAGTAGCTCATATGGAGTTTTACCATGATGTTTGCGAATGATGGAGCGGTTTTGGGTATAACATGCGGTTGCCACTGCTTCGGCCCATAAGAATAAAGGAGCATTCGCATAAATCAACATAGTTCGAGCAGCTTCCATAAGTGTACGGTTACGTCTTTCAACGACACCATTTTGTTGTGGAGTGCGAGCCACAGATGTTTCATGAGAGATACCAACCTTTTCATAATAATTTCGAAGAGTCTGATTAACGAACTCAGTGCCGTTATCAGTCCGAATGCGGCGAACAGTAGCATTACGACGTACTTGGATCATCTTTAAGAAAGTAATGATATACTCTGGTGCTTGATCCTTGGATGCTAAAAACTTTACCCATGTAAACCTTGAGAAATCATCCACTATAACGAGGATGTATTTTCTACCACTCACACTAGCTGTACGCATTGGCCCGCAAAGATCCATGTGCAAAAGATACAATGGTTCTTGGTTGGTGTCTTCTGCTTTAGGTTTGTAAGATTTCTTGGTGCTTTTCCCCAATGAACACGCGGAACATAAATGATCCTTGTCGAACTTAAGTTTTGGAAGACCATGAACAAGTTTGTTTCTAGCCAAATGGTTAATAGCATCAAAGTTAAGATGAGATAACCGTCGATGCCACAACCATGACTTGGTCTTAGATGCTTTGGAGAGTAGGCAAACAGGAGAGGCGGCCATCATGTTTTGAATTGACAAAGTATAGAGATTATCCCCTCGAGAACCCTTTAACAAATCATTTCCTGCAAGATCGCGAATGAAGCAAGTATGTTGTCGAAAGGCCACTTCAAGGTTTGAATCACAAAATTGTCCTACTGAGAATAGATTGTGACCAAGTCCCTCCACATAATAAACCCTTGAAATCGTGACATTCCCAATTTGGTATTCACCATAACCCATAATCTTTGCAATATGGTCGTTGCCGAATTTAACCGTTCCTAGAAACTTGCTGACGAAATTTCTGAGCATCGAGCGGTCTCCAGTCATATGTTTGGAGCACCCCGAGTCCAAATACCAAAGAATAATTTGGACGACCTGAAAATATTACCAAACACATACGATGTATCAGATTCTAATTGTTCTTCTGAGTTAGCAGGTACAGATACAATTATCTTAGATTTGCTATCAGACGAAACTTTAGGTTTCCAGATTTTCTTACTAGTGGTTGGCTTAGATTCTAGTTGTCTAGTATTCTGAGGTACTTTTTGACTGGGGACATTACCACTGGTAGGCACAATAGTGGGGGCAGACCTAGTTAAAGGGCGCTTTTTCCATTTCTTAGTGCTAGTGTTCCTATTTAAAGGACGCTTAGACCTAACTTCCGTGGATGTGATCCTAGTTAAAGGGCACTTAGTTCCATTTGCAGTAAAGGTCCTACCAGTGGGTTTCCATTGCCACCCAACTTGGGTAAATTTCTTCCCTGTTGGAATCCATTCAAGATTGTTCTTAATAGCATACATTTCATTCACGTGATCAACAAGGCATAAATCATGATGCTGAGAAAACATGCATTCATTACAATTCCAACATTTCGCATTAGAATTCACATTTTGCTTAGGTTTCCACTCATAAAGAGGACCTTTTGTCTTAGCTACATAATTCTTTTTATTTAAAACTGAAATAACGTTCCTAGGGTGCACTTCTACTTTCTTCTTCTCAGTCCTATTAGTGGAAGGCTTGATCCTATCTTTCTTGTCTTGAGATCCTTTAGCCTTAGTGGACACAGTTACTCCTGTAGAAGTCAAGGGAACATTAGTTACAGATTTTGACTTAGCCTTGATGGGTGTGTTTAAAACAGGCTTAGCTCCTGGGGTCTTATTGAGTGGAGTAATGGCAATGGTGGTTTGTTGTTTAGATGGTACAGATATCGGTTGCCCAATGTACTCTAAGTTTGCTAAACAATCCTGAACGCGATCCACATATAATAAAAGCTCATATACACTATGACTTGTGGTATCACGTTCACGCATTTCATCAACAATCTCTCTAGCTAGATCAGCATGTTCTAAGGCATTTTTCATATACGTGGCAAACTTAGTGTGACTCTTCTTAAATTTTGGATCCCGATATAGCACACGTGGGTTAGGTTTGGGAGCACTAGAGGTCGAGGCAGAGACAGTAGCTGGATTATCAACACTTTCTCGTCCTTTGAGTTGAAGTGTCTCCTTTAATTCTGCTAGAACCATGTTTTTGTCTATGAGCTGAATTTTTAGGTCAGAGGTTTCCTCACATTTCTTGTTCAGTTTGTCAATTAAAGACTTTTGCTCTGTCGCATTAAACGCGAGGTGTTCTTCTATTGAACCAGAAATTTGTGAGTCTCCCTGCCTTACTTGTTCACGCTCTCCTAGTATAGAATTAATTCTATTTTCTAGGACATGATTCTTAGTCTCTGCAGCCTCTAGTTCCGTTTTTGTTTCTAGTAGTTCTCTCTTAAGTCTCATCATCTCTTCTTCTAAATTCTGAACCATCTGAATCATCTTGTCACTTGTCTCAACGGAGTTTCCACAATCATTTAGTTTTGAAAGAGTTTCATTTTTAGATTGATTCTCAATTTCAAGAGATATAGAATGTTGTTGAAGCTCGTTAAAACTTTTTGAGAGTGTATTATACGAATCTTGAAGCTTTAAAAATTCAGCGTTGGATTCATGACAAGAATGATTTTCTACAGTATTCACATGTTCAACAGTATTCACAGATTCATGCACATCATCACAAATATTCACAATAGATGAAATTTCATGAGTATATTTAACAGTAACAACTTGCATCACTTCGAGAGACACCATATGTTCTAAAAAGCGGTCATATTCTGATAAAATCTTTTCCTTTTCAATTAAGTGTTGTTCATAAGCATCATCCATTTTATTGAAAACTTTTTGAACTTCACCAATTTCAAAACTTAAATTACACGCTAGATCATAGACTCCTTGTTTAATATGGTCCACAAACGGAATGATCTCTTCTTCAAACACCGTTTTCATGTGTTCGAACGCCCATTCTCCAGCGGTTTGAGCCGTTGAAGTCGTACATTCCAAGATGACCTTGTCAAAATCGGTAAGGTATTGCCCAATCTCTTCCAAGCTGAGCTTTACCGTACTAACCGGTGGAAGATTCTTAGGAATTTCCTTTGGTTTGTCCGAGTTGACAAGTGTAGGAATTATACTAAGGCATTCTCTAGTCGGCATGAAAGTGGATGTTTGGAGAGTTCTCTTTTTCATATTAAAACGAATTATAAGATCTATTGTGGCATTTTGTGCATTCATTTGAGCATAATCATATTCAGGATATGTAGAAAGTAATTTTAACTGCTTTTCATCATATGGTGTCATAGAATCACTTGAGAACACTATCGGATCTAATACCAATCCTAACTTTGTTGCATCATAAAGTCATGGGTTGTGGTTAAGCGCTTGCTTTGCATATCCCGGGTTAGGTGGTAAGTCTATAAGACGCGATAGATTGAACTCTTTAAATGATGCATGTAACAAGTGTACTAGATGTGAAGCAGTATATTGTTTTAAAAGCTTAATTTCCGTTTCTTTTATTCTTTCAGTCGTCTTAATTTCCAATTCAAGCTGTTTGGACTCAAGAATTTCAAAATCCGTTTGAAGTTGTTGAAAATTAGTAACGACTGACTCTTTTTCTTTAAGTTCATTCGAAAGATTTGCTCTTAAACTCTCAATTTCTAGCAGATTGTCCATTTGAACTTTCCTAAACCTATCAAATTCAGGATTGGTTAAGGTACTGGACACAGGAGTCATTTCCAAGGTTTTAACCTTGTCCTTATGCAAAGCAAGCTCGGACAATAAAGTATGATTAGCATTCATGGTTTCAAGGATCGTACTATTCATTCTGCTAAGCAAAGATGCCGAGACCCTAACCAAATCAGGTTGAGCAGACGAATTGATAGTCGTAAGAGCTCCCGGTTGTGGTTCACTCAAATTCTGAGGACTTGCAATGTTATTGCTATAATTGTTTGTCTCGTCGATTGAGTTACTAACCACCGGAGGCTGTTCCGAATGCTCAGACATTTGCTCAACTTGATAAGGTACAATACGAGTATCTGTAGCAGTATTTGGTACCTCAGAAATGGTATCAGCTCCATAGAGTGAAAGGTTTGCCATAAGAGCTGCTTTGGCGGTGTTAAGATCATCACAATCAGAGTCATATGCATCCAAATCATCACATTGATATGCAGCATTGTTGGTGATGACTGTTATGAGACCATCAGTTTCCGCTACTCCCGGATCTGCAAGGAATGCCAATTCTTCTTCATCAAGCTCACGACCTTGGGCTTGAGCATTCACCAGGTAAATCTTCTCCTTAAACCATGTGTCGTCCCTTCTCTTCTTAGGCTGCTTGCATTCTCGGGCCATGTGCCCTTCCCCTTTGCAGTTGTAGCAAATAACCACCTTCATTTTACCAGTGCTGTTTGCCCTTGTAGCAGTAGTAGTGGATGAACGTGCACCAGCAGTAGACGAATTTGATCTCCCTTGAAGTGGTTGCACCATGACCCTTCCATCCTGAATTGTTGCCTGTTGTCGAGAGTTAGACGAGTTCCTTAACTGATTGTTAGTTGTTGCTGAACCTCGGTAGCCTCGTTTGTTCAAAGTTTGACTTAAATATGCAGACATCAGAGCAAGGATTTCAGTAGGGCTATCTCCTTGTCTAAATTCAGGGACATGGATGTCATCTTCACAGTAGAATGCGGATGCTGGTTGAGCAACAAACTGATTGGTTGGAGCACTTACTTGATGTGAGTAATGAGGTTGAGGAGCCTCAAGTTGTGGATAGGTACTAGCAAGGTTGGTGGGAGGTTGATACGGTGAATACTGGTGTGAAGCATAAGGTGATGGGTGTGAATCTCCTTGTGATGATGATGTTGCTGGTTGGTGATAAGATGTTGGCGGCGGTGGCAGAATCGAGTACTGTGGAAAGCTTGGTGTTTGATACACAGGTTGATATGAAGATTTGTGTCCTAAAGCAAGATGAGAGTTGTGGTATGACAGTGTAGGATGGTTTGCCAATAATGCCATTGGTTCATGATAAGGTCCTTGAGAAATTCGGTTTTCGATCACATGCTTCTCATGTTGTTGTAAGAAAGCATAGAGTTGATCTAAATTGGACTTGTGTAGATCACGAATCATTTTGACATCAGTCACATATTGACTCCATTCAGGGGGTAGTGTGTTCAAAAACTTGGTGTTTAACTGAAACTGTTCAATCCTTAGATTATAGACATTCATGTCATTCATCAAAGTGGTAAAACGCCAATAAAAATCATGAAGTGTCTCCCCTGGAAGGTATGTGAACCTATCAAACAAATCATACAGTTGACACTCTCGTTCTTGCTTAGTGAGAGATGTCCCTTGTAGCAAAACCGCAAGTCGATCCCAAAGATTCTTTGCTACTGTATGTTCACTCACCATTCGAAAGATATCGGGTGGAAGGGCTTGAAGAATTGTCTGAACAACCCTTTCATCGGCATCTGCAATGATTTTATTGGCATCGGTTAACTCATGATACTCCCTTGGTCTTGTCACATTGTTGATGGTAACCTCTCCCCAATCTAATGGTCCTTTATCAATTTATTGAAGCATAAGTCGACCATGTTGTTTGCCCATGATATATGTTCTCATACGGCCTTGCCATGCTTCAAATAGATCTTTGATGAGCAAAGGCGGGCAAGTATCGGTACCCGAAATGATCGATATATCGGTGAGTGAAGTCATAGTTGGCATAAATGAATGTGAATTCATTTTGTGATCCCTTGAAAAAAGATTATCAATTATGATCTAGCAATGAAATAAGATTATGTGTTTTAATGTTGTGTAACTAAAGATATTAAGATCTTTTGATTGTGTGTTTTTTGCTAATGTTTCCAAATGAAAACCAAGGTTGAAAATCCTCTAAGTGTTGAAAAACTATGGCTGATCGTACTCTAATCGGACTTGCAAATCGTGTTGCAATCGTACTCCCCTATCCTAGTGATCTATCGTACTCCCTATCTTGATCGTATCCTGATCGTAGTGAGATGATCGTACCCTGATCGTGGTGAGATGATCGAACCCAGATCGTAGTAAGATGATCGTACCCTGATCGTAGTGAGATGATCGTATCCTGATCGTAGCAAGACTGATCGTAGCCTGATCGTGCTGATGGATCGTACTAAGCAATGGAAATATGGATCGTACCTATAGATCGTACTACTAGATCGCACGGATGGATCGTACTGATCAATGGAAATATGGATCGTACCTATAGATCGTACTACTAGATCGCACTGATGGATCGTACTGAGCAACTGGTTCTTGATCGTGATGGTGGATCGTACCTATAGATCGTACTACTAGATCGCAATGGTGGATCGTAGCGTGGATCTAAGTTATGATCGCAACAATGGATCGTGACTAAGGATCGCAAGTAGAAACCCCCAGGGTTTATGAAAACACAAAGTCAGATCGTATCCCTAAAAAATAGTCCGAGACTTAAGATCACCAAGAAAGAAAGGATTTTTACCTTGAAAAACGTGATTCTAACCAAACGAATATCACCAAATCGTTACTAGAACTATTTAAAAGATATGTAGATCACTTGGAATCAAAGAACACGAAAAAATTTTGTAACTTTTGGAAAAATCAATCAAAAACACATGAACACACTTAAAAAAGTATGAACAACACAAAATCAATCTTTATTTCATCCCATGGCTCTTGATACCAATTGTAGAACAATGATAATCTTTATGAATCAAGAGGGTTGATGTTTTTCTAGAGAGAGAAAGTTAGAGAGAGAAGTGAAAGAAAACTTGTATATTGAAATGAAAGAAATGAACAACCAACACCTCTTTCCATGGTGGAAAGAGGTTTAAATACCCCAAGTCCTTAATGGACTTGGGCTTCCGGCCCATGAACATGCTCATGGGTCGGGCTATTTAATAAATGAGACTTAACATTACTACGAGCCTATAACTACATTATTGGAGTGACCGAGACTTTCTATATACATAAAACGTATTTCCAACACAACCCTCCTAATGTGTATTAGGAGGGTATTTATAGGGAAAAAAGGAAGGTGTGCATGTGTTGCCTCTTCTTTCTTTCTTCTCGACTCGATTTAAATCCTTTGTCTTTCTCGACGTCGTCTCGGGATTTGTCGATGTATATTGAACTTGTCTTGTAATTTTCTTCTTTTATTAGACTTGAGTTCTTCGACTTCATTAAACTTCCGTCTTTAGACTTTTTCTTCGATAAATCTTCAGAATAGGCCTTGGACTTCCGTTCTTTTTGCACTCTTGGTCTTTTGACTTCGTCTTTTCTCGTTTTATTCGATAAAAGCCCGTGAAAGCCCGTGTTTTCTTACTTTTTCATATTTTGGTCCTAAAACACAATAAAAACACAAACCACGCATAATTCCGACTTTAACGACATAAAATACACGTTTTGGTCTTGTTATTATTGGAAATAAGTGGTAAAAGGATAAGTGTTTTCACACTTATTAGGAATACTCCTAAGAAGTTGCATTGGTTACCTGATGGTACATGTTATGCTTTACCTGTTGTCAGTGCTGAACAGGTACAAGCAGAGATCAGAGAAAGAAAGGCCATAACTACTTTGGCTATGGCACTTTCAGAAGACATTCTACCTAGATTTCATCACTACAAGGATGCAAAGTCTATGTCAGATTCCACCAAACTTAGATTAGGAGGCAATGATAAGTCTAAAAAGATAAAGAAGATTGTTTTGAAACAAGAATTTGATAACTTCTCAATTTACAGTACAGAAGGAATCCATAATGGTTATGGAAGGTTCAGTAAATTGCTCATTCAATTGGCAGTTTATGGACTAGTAATTCCTAAAGAAGAAGCCAATCTAAAATTCTTAAGAAGTGTTCCATAAGAATGGAAAGCAATGGCTATGCACTTCATCACAAGGGATGATCTGGATACAACTCATTTTGATCATCTCTATAACAATCTTAGAGTTTATGAGGTGGATGTTAAAGGCATTGAAGTAACCAAAGCACCAACAACAACAAAGTCTAACTTGGCTTTTGTGTCAGAAGGAAACAACGATCTTTACTCTCAAAATACCGCTAGAGGATCAAGTAGCGGTACTTACTTCCAAAATACCGCTAGTGGATCAAGCAGCGGTACTTACTTCTAAAATACCACTGGAGGACTAACAAGCAATAATTATTCTCATGGTACTGAAGGCAGTCCATTAACATCTCAGAATTCACAAGGAAGATCCTCATCACTTTTTAGTGACAATGATGCCTTCTCATTCTTTGCTGGACAAGACAAGAGACCAAGGTTAAGCCTCAATGACTTATTCCAAATGGATGATGCTGATGTTGAAGAGATGGATCTTAAATGGAAAGTTGCTATGATCTCTGTAAGATCCAATAGGTTCTACAAAAAGACTGGAAGGAAGATGAGTGTTGATCCTAATAAACCATTAGGATATGACAAATCCAAAGTTGAATGCTATAACTGCGGAAGGAATAGACACTTTGTAAGGGAATACAATAGGGATAAGGCTGACAGGAGCAGTCAAAAGTCCAAGAACAGCTATAGAACCAGTCCAAGAGTCTCTGAAAGCTTTTGAAAAGGAGATAGCGGAAGTCCTAAAGGAACTAAAGCATTGGTAACTGTAGATGGAGTGGTTAACTGGGCAGAAGAGGAAGAAGAAGAAGAGCTTGGTTTGTTGGCTCTCTCTCATGAAGATACTGAGGTACATCCTTGTTCTAAAGTTTGTGTTCTTAAGTTTAATAGTCTAAAAATAGAACTTGATGAACAGTATCAAAAAGTTAACACATGTACTGTAGAAGCAAATGCTTTTAAATAAGGTGTTGCTAAGTTAGAGGCAAATATAGTTTTGTGTAAAAAGGGTCAACAAAACTATGAAGAGAAAATTAGAATTTTAACTCTTCAAATGAGAGAAAAAGATGCAACAATTAAAGCTTTTGAAAAACAACTTATGAAAATAACAGTAGAAAATGAAGTTTTAAAAGCTAGTCTTTTTAATGAAAGGGAAGTGATTAATTAATAACATGAATCCTCAAAAGGTATGGAAAAGCTTATTAATTCACAAACGGGGTATTATGATAAAACATGCCTAGGTTATATAGAGGAGCAACCTGGGATAACCCTAACTGACAAAGACTTATCAAAGGGGATTTTTGATAGTTCTAATGAGTCAGTTGATACTCCTGAAAATGATAGGTATGTTGAAGGAATGAAGGTAGTTCCTCCACCTTTATCAGGAATTTTCATGCCCCATAATAATAATATATGTATAGAGTTAGATGAGTCAAAAGCTGCTATTGATATTAAGTCAAATTATTTAGAGTCAAACTTTAGTACCTTGTCCCAAGATAAACCTGTTGTGACCAAAAACATTATTTATCCACCTTTAGTGAGCACCTTTATGCCTGAAGGACATGTGTCTACAACTAGTTCTGCTCCCAAGCATGTAAAAACTCCTAATAAGGCAATGGATAATAATGCAAAACATAATAGTAATACCAAGAGGGGTGGGCTAGGTTTTAAGAACACTAAATCAGAACAATCTTTTGGGTCTTCTTGGAGAAGAAAAGGATGTTATGTTTGTGGTAGTCTAAATCACTTTATCAAAGATTGCACTTTACATGAAAATAAAATTGCAAAACAGAAGGCTGCACAAAAGGTCACAAAGAAATGTAATGAGAAAAATGCATAGGTAATAAGGCAAATGGGACCTAGAGAAGACAAACCTAAGTTTGATCATACTCAGAGGGTAATTAAGACTCATAAGTTTAATAAGTTCAATCACCCTCTCACTACCAAGGGCTTTGTTCCAAGAGCAGTACTTATTAAACAAGGACTAGTACCTTTGAAGTCTAGCAAGCCAAGTACCGGTAAGCCTAGAACTTCAAGTACTGCTAGGCCAAAAGAAAATACTGCTGGTCAAAAGTCTATCAAACCAATGTCCCGCAAATCTTCTAGAAGTTTATTTGAGAATGTTAAAACACCTAGAAGTAAGTCTCATAACAATTCAGTGCAAATGTGGGTCCCTAAAGGACAAAAACCATGTGTTTAAGCAAGTACTGCTAATACAATACTTAAGTCAAAAAAGTCCAAGGATAATGAACCCACTTATGTCTTTGACTATTTAGCTGGAACCATGAAATATAAGAGTGTGTGTAGTCTTACTAGAAAAACTACTTATCAAACTCTTAGGTATGTAGGTCCCACAAGATCCGAGCTAAATGTGGCTTGGGTCCCTATTAAAAACTAATGAGTTTTGTGTATGTGCAGGGGAATCTAATTGATGAATTGAAAGATAAAGGTATTTTAGATAGTGGATGCTCAAGGCACATGACAGGGAACAGAGTTTTCCTTCCTAAATTTGAAGAATTCAGAGGTGGACCAGTAGCCTTTGGTGGTAGTAAAGGCAAGATCACTGGAAAAGGAAAAATCAATACAAGAAAGTTGGAATTTGAAGATGTGTTCTTTGTAAAAGAATTGAATGAGTTTAATCTCTTTTCTGTATCACAAATGTGTGATAAAAAGAACAAGGTGCTCTTTACAGACACAGACTGCTTGGTGCTTTCAAAAGACTTTGAGATGCCAAAGGAATCTCAAAAACTGCTTAAGTTACCCAGGCAAGAAAATATGTACACCCTCAATCTTCATACTATTACTCCAACATGTGGCATTACATGTTTGCTGGCTAAAGCTTCTAATGATGAGTCTAAATTATGGCATAGGAGGTTGGGTCATGTGAATTTCAAGAACCTTAATAGACTGGTTAATGGAAATTTGGTTAGAGGGTTACCTAACAAGTCTTTTCAAAATGTGTTGGGAATCTAAGTTTGTTAGATTCCCTGTATCATAGATTTAAACACAAATTAAGCTGTTAGATAGTCACTTGCTTGTGCCTAGGAGGCAGGCAAGTATTACAAGACTCACAAAGATCCAAATCTCTGTGAGCAACCTTAGAGGAGTCCATGTCAGAGACATTGTCAAGGAAGTCAAAGATTACTTGGAGACATACTCATTGGCTGTGATGGATAACAGCCAAGATGTATCAGGGACTCTGAGGGGTTGAGGGTTAACAGGGGTGGCAATACCCTGTTAACACTCAACACACTTTGGTCATGCCATTTGTGTGTACGAGACTATGAAGAAAAGGAAAACTATGTCAAGCTCTGTTTTCCTAAAGCATTGTGGCAGACTACTAAGAATAGAAGAGCATCTTGTGACAGATGTCTGAAAAGTGAATGTCTTGTGTAGTCACCATCAACTAGTACTTAGGTCAACCTCGTATCACTATAAATAGGATGTGTAGCCAAGCATTAATGTTTAACACTTTGAGAATATTCACACATTAATGCCTAGAACTTATTGAATCAAACAGCTGTGACTGTATTCATAAGTTAGGTTATTTAGTTGTTCAAAGTGTGCACAACACATTGTCATCAAACGGTGTTATTCATAACACTTGTAATTCTTTATTATACAATAATAAGTATTACGTTTGAAAAGTATTTACTTGTGTTGAATAGTTAACTTAAGTGTTTCTAGCATTGATTAGGGACTTTCAATTGGTATCAGAGCGGTGTTTGATATTAAAACCTTCAAGAAACATCGTTCTATGTTTTATAATCAAGATCCACCATGCCGGAAACAACCGATCCACCACCATCGTCTTCTGGGAACAACAACAACAATGCACCACCAACTTCACCTAGACTCACTCCTCCACCTCCTAATGAAGATGATCTACCTCAACTTCTTGACTCAAGAGGCGGATCACATGTCACCAGCGTACCAGTCTTTGATGAAGAAGATTTTGCTAGTTGGAAGAGTCAATTCCTCGTGTATCTCGATGGACTTGAACCATTTCTTCTAGAAATTCTAGAAAATGGTCCTTATGTTCCCATAGCGCTTACCTCTACTGATGATAACCCTCTTCCCAAACCTCTCAAACAATGGACTCCAGCTGATAGGAAATTGGCAAACCAAGATAAATGTTTCAAAAGCATCAGAATATCCTGTCTTCCCAAACACATCACGAAGTCTGTCATTCAGTGTCCCACAGCCAAACAAATGTGGACAGACCTTATCCTTGGTCATGAAGGACCCTCTGAAACCAGAGAAACCAAGATTCAGGCACTCAGACTTCAGTTCAATGCTTTCAAGGCACTTGAAGGTGAAAAGGTTCAACAAACATATACAAGGATGAAGATTCTTCTCAATGACCTTGCTATGAATGATGTCCCCATTGGTCAAGCTGAGATTAATGCCACATTTGTCAACAGCCTTCCAAGAAAATGGCTGAGTATGAATCAGACCCAGAGAGCCAATAACTTAATCAAGAATGACACCTTAGCTCAGCTTTATGGAAAGTACAATTATGAAGAAGGGCTGATTGATACTATATACACATCAGAGACAGAAAGATTTATAGTTCAAGGAGCAACTTCCAAAGCCTTGATCTCTACCCCACACCCTCATAACAACGACTCTAATGTTGAAGAAGACACACGCAGCAGCCAAGAGTTCTTGACAGACCTTAATGTTGAATTTCATGAAAGAGCCTTGCTAGCCAATCAAAGAAGATTCTACAAAAGATCAGGGAGAATAGGATCAGCTAGCAAATAAACCGACAGATCAAAACAAACTGCTTTGCTTGTGGAAAACTTAGACACTTCCAAAAAGACTGTCATTCCACCAAGACATCCTCACCTTCCCATCCATCATCTTCCACCAAACCTTACAAGTTCAAATCACAACACAACAACTCATCTCACCAATTCAACTCATCAGACAATGAGAAGAAGGATTACAAGAACAAGTATAAGGCGCTTAAATCTGAGTTAGAACAGATGAATTTGAAGCTTGAAGCTCTGTCTAAGAAGAAAGGAAGTGATAAAAAGACAGAGAAAGGGTTGGTAGCTGAAGCATATGATTGGAATGATGAGCCGCTGACTTCAGATGAGGAAGATACTACTAGAGTCAGGGCTTTCATGGCTATAGCTGAGGATGAACCAGCTGTTGGGAAAGGTGATGCAAGATCAGGACAATGGGTTGACATCACAATGAAGAAGGTACACATGCTTTTATCTATGTCTGATAGTGATGAACGCAAACATGTCCTTGATTACACCATTGTGGATTTGCAGTTTGTTGAGGAACAAAGAAAGAACTTGCTTGATAAGTTTCACTCTTTAAAAATGAACTGTTAAATGCTAAATCTGAATGTGAAACTCTCAAACGGGTTAATTTAGAAAAAATATCCCTTCAAAATGAAGTCAATAGGTTAACCTTGAAGAATAGTGCCTTAAATGATCAAGTATCTGAATTAAACAAGGTTATTGAAAAATGGTTGTGTAGTAGGTTCACTATAGATCAATTGCTTAATGATGAACTGCCTGCTGATATTAATATAATGAGCAACCCAATGGACTCCAAAAAGGGGAAGATACGCATGCTACACTTGAGGGGAAGCAATTTGAAGATCATGTATAACTTACAAGAGATACACATAAGAGTTTTGCCACTATCAACTAGGGGAAGATTGTTGGGTCTAAAATTATATGAGTTGATGTGGCAGAAACTCAAAACGAAGAAAACATCAAGACGTTTGTCAAAGCCGCTGACAAGGCTAGTTGAGACGCTGACGGAAAGTGTTGAGACGCTGACATGTTTACACGCTGATGGAGAATTCTATTTAGGGAATATATTGGATATATTATAAATAATATATTCAGTATATATCTATAGAAATAGAATATTTAGATGTTTATTTGATATTATCTCTTGTAGATTCTGTTCCTTCCACTATAAAAGGAACAAGAGTCTTAGGTTTTATTCATATCATTCATTCACAATGTAAACCTAAAGTGTGTGTCGCACTAGACGTGGGATTCAATGTATACACGTCTAGTGGTTGTTTGTTATTAATATAATGAACAATCGTTTAGTAATTTATGTGTCTTGTGCCTAAACACCTTGTTATGATCATTGTTCTTTTCCGCTATGTTATCATATGAACGATGATCAACCTAGATATAATGGTTCTTAACCATTGAGTCTAATGATCATAGGACTCCACAATTGGTATCAGAGCCTAAGGCTCTTGATATCTAGGTCCGACGAGGTGTTCGTGTATGGTGAAGAAAAGAAAAATTCGTATGAGTTTTTCTGGACGTTTTTGTGTGCGCAGCAGTATTCAGAAGGTCATAACTTTTGATTGAACCGTTGGATCGTCACGAAATTTTATATGTGTGTTCTACATACATAGATCTAAACATCCACCGGAGGGATTATCAAGTTTTATCCCCAGGCAAAAGTTATTAAGCGTCGAAGTTGGCTGATGGTTGATTTTCAGTTTTCTGCTTTTACATAAAATCATGAACTAGGGTTCCTCAAACCCTAGATCTACCTAGAAAGCAGAATGTTATGATGTCCGTGGCTGTTAAAACGTGTGAAGATACACGATCTTAGGTTATTCACAAACCCTAATTAGGGTTTCGATGCTCAAAGTTTCAAACCCTAGATCACTGTGTTTTGGCTATGTTTTAACGTTGCAGACGTGAAGGTTAATGCAGATTCATGTTACTGATTTTAATTCGAATCCTATACATGCTAGTCTACAATAACTCACATGGGGCTAAGTCATTCGATTCTGATTGGTTCTTCAAACGTGTGTTCACACGGTGCTAGAGTTCTGATTGGATAGATAACTTATTCACGGCGATATACATGTCTGCACAAAGTGATGTGTTATTCTACTGATTCTCTACATGCTCTTCTATGGTATTACCGTAAGTCACTCATTCTTATTGGTGAAGATCTTTCTGTTCACATGGTTCTTAAATTCCTATTGGTTGAAAGAGTTAAAGTGTTCACAATTGCAAGTCTTTGTTCACACGGTCATTACCTTGCAAGGTTGTGTTCACACGGTCATTTGATTGTGATTGGATGCATGAAGTTGGATGCATGAAGATTTTGGACGTGCTTAATATCCTAAAATAAAGGATAACAGATCGTGTACAAAATAGCAGATGCATTTAATCAAATCGTGGGATATTATTCTATTTCCTATTTTGTGGGAAAGAAATCACGAGATAATAGGAATGACAGCTTTTGGACGTGATTTGTTGTTCTAGATGACGTCAGCAGAAAGAGGCGCTGACAAGAGTAGTTTTGACGCTGACAGGAAGGATTTTGACGCTGACAGAATAAGTCAACGCTGATAGCATTGACAGTGTCGTCCGATATATGAACTTAAACGCTGATAGGTATTGTCCGATATCGGACAATACATTTGCCAAAGATATTGGACAGAAGAGGATATTGGACAACACAAGGTTTGCTGCTGTTTGAGAAAATTGGACGTTTTTAGCACACAAAAAGGAGTTATTTACACACAAAGGTACATGGAATCTCCGTTTTTATTCAGAATATCAAGTTGATATTTATGGCTCGGATATATTTGAAAGGGATTAATGATTTTAAGGCGAGTTAGCAACGATTCATGAAGTAATTTATTGGAGTATGTAATCGGGATAGCCTTGTGAAAGAGTTATTCGTTAACATCTTTTACATATGAAGATATTGACTTGTCATGAAGAGGTGTTAGCTTAAGGGGAAGAATTCTTATGGTAAGTTTGATGATTGAAGAAGATTTTCGCGAGGTTATGTTCTATCATATATTGAAAGTAATTAGCATGACAACTAACTTTCAAGGTAACTTGTTCGTGCTTTACATGGTTAGTGATGAAGACTTGTCATAACACTTGAAGGAGTTATATTATCGTGCTCAGTGTCTCACATAGGATGAGAATATTGACAAGAGATCGAGGTCTCGTTATACTTGGTAGAGTATAAGTTCTTTATCACGTGGATAGTACAAGACATGGAACACAAGTTCGGGTTACTCTACTTCTACATCAAAAATATTATATTAATTTTTCTTCAGGATCATTACACAGAGACTACATTTGGAGAATCTTCAAGATTGCCTACTGATAGGTGTGTAAACACCCATCCTTTTACCACTTAATTCTAGCTAAAACAAGACCAAAACACGTATTAAATATCATTTGTTTGGGATTATGCGTGGTTTTTGTGTTTATTGTGATTTCAGAGCTAACCGGATGAATATTAAAGAAAACATGGGATTGCACGGGTTTTATCAAGGAAAAAGACTGAAGACGAAGTCTATTGTCCAAGAGATGCAAAAGATTTGAAGTCACTGGGCCTATTTGAAGATTTATCGAAGAAAAGGACCAAAGACGGAAGATTTACATAAGTCGAAGAAACTCAAGTCTATTTAACGAAGAAATTAAAAGACGAGTTGGATTTAATCGACAACAAATCCCGAATCAGAATCGAAAACGTCAACTTTTCTGAAAAGACGAGAAGACAAGAAGAAAGGGAGGAAGCCCACTCACCAACCAACCACTAGGACTATAAATAGATCTCTCCCTTCACATTTTAGGGAGTTAGCTTCATTTTTCTTTTTTCCAGTCTTTTGTTCGTTCCATCACCAACACCATTAGGGTGTTTGGTGATTTTCATCTTTTACTTTCAATCTTGTAATCCTTAATCATTAACCTTGTTACTTTTACATTAATCAATCCATTCCATCTTTCTATTTATTTTGTTCTTCATCATCATCTATTGCAAGTTCTTGAGTTTTTATTTGATTTTAGTTTGATCTTAAAAAGTTGTTGATTTAGTATTTTTATTGGTGGGATTTATTACTTATGGTATTTAAATGGTTTATGTTTGATTTGGTTAAACCTTTTTGATTATTGAGTTTGCTTTTGATAAAATTCGAGTCCCCGTTTCTCTGTTACTGTTACTGTTCTTGATTCCCAGAACTTTCCGAACAAAGCTAATATTCCGAATAGGTGTGTTTCCCATTTCCCTTATTCGGAATGTTTTGAATATTCCGAGCAGCATTGATTTTCCGCATAGCCAAGTTTATTTTTCCCTTATTCGGAATATCTCATATATTCCGAATAGACCAGTTTTTCCGAATAGCATCATTTTTCCGCATAAGCCAATTTTCCGAATAGACCATATATTCCGCATAGTACTCTTTTACCGCATAGGCATGTTTTCCGCATAAGGGTGATTTTCCGCATAGGACTTTTATTCCGCGTAAGGATTTATTCCGAATTGGGATACTTTCCGAATGGGCTTAACTTTCCGAATAGACTGAATTTTCCGCATAGTGTTTTTATTCCGCATAAGCTCACTTATTCCGAATAGGGCTATACTTTCCGCATAAGACTTACATTCCGCATAGGGTATTTTTCAGTTAGGGTATTTTTCCAGACTTAATTCAATTCAAGTATTATTTGTTTCATTATTGATTGTTTTAAGTTTGTATCATTATTATTCATTTCTCCGTTTAGTAGATCAGAAAACCAAATCCACTTTTTGTCACCAAGAACAAATCATTCCACTTTTAACTGAGATCAATTTGAGAGGATTCCGAGAAATATTTTGAACCCATTGCAAATGATTGTATCAAATGGCGCCGCTGCCGGCTCCTCTCGTTAAGATCAAAAGTTTTTTGTGAGAACTTGGATTTTGGGATCCGTTCCCCGTGAACGTTACTTTTTCATAGAAATTTTCAAAAACACTAAAAAAATATAAAATTTTCAAAAATCCTAAAAAGTAAAAAAAAAAAAAAAAAAAAACATAAAAAAAAACCAAAAATATTTTTGCTTTGTTTTTCTTTGTTCGTTCTTTTGCAGGTGTATGCGCACTCGATCCACGTCTTATCAAGAGCCCGAGCCTCTCGATAACCTAGACATGGCTGGTGTACAAAACAACAATAACATACCACCTCCGAACAACAATAATAACAACAACAACCCACCTTTCAACAACATGAACAATAACAACAACAATGAGCCCCTTCCGGATAATCGCCCGATGATTGAACTGCTGCAAGCTCATGTCGATGGCAACACGGATCCAATTGTCATCCCTCCAATTGCCGCCAACAATTTCGAGCTCAAATCAGGCTTTATCCAGATGGTCTCCGCTCAGCCATTCTTGGGACGAACCATTGATGATCCACACGACCACATCAAGAGATTTCTACAACTCACCAACACGGTCAAGTTCAATGGGGTTCCACAGGAGGTTATAAGGTTACAACTTTTTCCCTTTTCTTTAGAGGGACAAGCCCGGCATTGGCTTGCTAAAGAACCGCCACAGAGTATTCTCTCGTGGACGGATTTGGAAACAAAGTTTATCAACTACTTTTTTCCACCCTCTCGTACTACCGCTTTGCGGAATGAGATTATAAACTTTGAACAAAAGTATGATGAGTCGTTCAGTGAATCTTGGGATCGTTTTAAAGATCTTTTAAGAAAATGCCCACAATATGGTTTTACCAAAGTACATCAAATTAATACTTTTTACAATGGTTTAAGCATGAGTGACCAAGATTCACTGAATAGTGCCTCAGGGGGTAATTTATTGGCTAAGACTTCCAATGCTGCTTGGGACATCATTGAGAATAAATCTCGTGTGCAAACCAAGAGTGTTCGGACCAATGTTGCTAGTGCTAGCACTAATGACAGCGACAAGCGATTAGACAAAATCACTACGCTTCTTGAATCGCTTGTCACCCACACCGTCAGCAACAACAACAGCAACAACGCCAAAAACGCTCAAGTGAACGCTGTCAGCCAACCTTGTGAGATATGCGGTGGTCCTCACTCTTACACAACTTGTACCGCCACCCAAGATTACCCTGCTGAGAATGTGAATGCGGCATATGGCACCTATCAACAACCTGCTTATCAAGCTAGACCCCAAGGTGACCGTAATTTGCTTAGCTACCGCAGCAACAACTATCTTTCACCACCTGGTTTCCCTCCTGCCAACTCAAACCAACAACAAAACCTTAATCGCCCTACTCAACAACAACAACAACCTCGACAACCATACATCCCACCTCACAAGCAGCAACAACCGCCTCAACATAACAATCAAGTCTACCAACAACCTGCTTACCAACCACCCGCATACAATGCTCCTCCCAACCAACCCACAGCTCTTCACCAGGAAGTGGAAACTTATATGAGGACCAACGATGCGATAGTGGGAAATCTTCAGAGAGAGGTGCTCAACCTGAAAGCAGACTTGGTCAAGCAAGGAAACGATTTGAGAGCAGACATGAGAAACACGTTGGATAGTCAGACGAATGACTTGAGGAACATGATGGCTAGTTTCTTCCAAGGTAGTCAACCCTCTTCTTCGGGTACTCTTCCGAGTAACACCGTTGCGAACCCAAGAGGGGAGATGAAAGCAATCACCACTCGAAGTGGCAAAGGTACTAAGGAACCCGAGCTTCCTATACCTCCACCGGTGGTTGTGACTAAGGAGACCGAGTCGCCTGCTCCTATTCCTCCTCCTTCTCCTTCCCCAATTTCTCCACCTCTTCCTTCTACCCCTCCTCCACCCGTGGTTGTGAGTGATCCTATTCTCCCAAAGCCTTCCTCTTCTTCCAATATACCTTATCCATCTAGGTTGAGGAAAGAGAAGCAAAAGAGCAAGGATGATATTCAGGTTTCGAATTTCCTTAAAATGTTCAAACAACTGAATTTCAATATCTCCTTCGCTGAGGCTCTCGCTCACATGCCCAAGTATGCGAAAATGTTTAAAGATCTTCTGAGCGACAAGGAAAAGCTCCTCGATATTGCCAACACCCAACTTAATGAGAATTGCTCTGCAGTACTCTTAAGGAAATTGCCAACCAAGCTTGGTGATCCGGGTCGTTTCCTTATCCCTTGCAATTTCCCGGGAGTAGAGAATTGCATGGCCCTAGCCGATCTAGGTGCCAGTATCAATCTCATGCCTCTAAGTGTTTGGAAGCAATTATCTCTCCCAGAGCTAGTCCCCACCAAAATGACTTTGGAATTAGCTAACCGTACGGTTGCTTATCCAGTGGGGATAGCCGAAGACGTTATTGTAGGAGTCGACAAATTCACCTTTCCTGCTGATTTTGTTGTCGTCGACTACGAGATGGACCCCCGTGTGCCACTTATTGTTGGTCGTCCATTCTTAAGGACCGGTCGCACTCTTATTGATGTTGAAGCCGGTGAGCTTATCATGAGAGTGGGTGACGATAAAGTAGTCTTCAACATGGGAAAGTTGTCCAAACAACCTTATTCATATGAGAGTGTTAATTGTATTGACGTTCTCGATGAGGCTTGTGAAGAACACTTTAATGATGCTTGCAAAAGTATTCCTACCTCTTTTCCCACTGTTGAGACCGTGTCCTCAATTGATTCATCGTTGTCTCTATTTGGAGATAGTGATTTATTTTGGAACAATCTTGAAGCTACCATGGGAGATGCGAATTTAGCTACTAATGATTCTCCCACCGAGAGGGATGAAGACATGAATTTCTTTGACAATCTTCTCACCGAAGACAATCCTTCGCCTCCATCTCCCACGGTCATTGCTATCGATGCCACGACTTTGCAAACGCCTCCCGTCGAAAATCCTCCGAATTTGGAACTTAAGGAGTTGCCGCCACATCTCGAGTACGTGTTCCTTGACGACAACAAAAAGTCGCCTGTCATTATTGCAACGGATTTGAAAGATGAAGAGAAGACTCGCCTCGTTGCTGTGTTGAAAGCTCACAAGTAGGCTATTGCGTGGAAAATCTCGGATATTCGTGGAATTGATCCTCACTTCTGCACACACAAAATTCTCATGGAGGACGACTTCAAGCCCACTATTCAAAGCCAACGAAGGGTGAATCCAAAAATTCATGAAGTCATCAAAACAGAGGTTCTCAAAGTTCTTGATGCGGGTATGATCTACCCTATTTCGGATTCACCATGGGTTAGTCCAATCCACTGTGTGCCCAAGAAGGGCGGAATAACCGTTGTTCCCAATGAACACAACGAGTTAATTCCCACTCGTCTCGTTACTGGGTGGAGAGTTTGTATAGACTACCGCAAACTCAATGATGCCACGAGAAAGGATCATTTCCCTCTACCTTTTATGGACCAAATGCTTGAACGATTAGCCGGTAATGAATATTACTGCTTTCTTGATGGTTTCTCAGGTTATTTCCAAATACCCATCGATCCCCAAGATCAAGAGAAGACTACATTCACTTGTCCCTATGGCACTTTCGCTTACAAAAGAATGCCTTTTGGCTTATGTAATGCGCCAGGGACTTTCCAAAGGTGTATGTTAGCTATCTTCCATGACATGGTTGAACAAACCATGGAAGTCTTCATGGATGATTTCTCGGTCTTCGGGGATTCTTTCTCTTCTTGCCTTGCCAATTTGGAACGTATGCTAAAGAGGTGCGAAGACACTCGTCTGGTTCTAAATTGGGAAAAATGCCATTTCATGGTAAAAGAAGGCGTCGTGCTTGGACATAAGATCTCGAAAGCCGGTCTTGAAGTTGACCGTGCTAAAGTCGATGTTATCGCAAAGTTGCCCCCACCTTCAACAGTGAAGGGTGTGAGAAGTTTCCTGGGTCATGCGGGTTTCTATCGTCGATTCATCAAAGATTTTTCTCAAATCGCTCGCCCGATGACCCACCTCTTGGAAAAAGATACTCCTTTTATATTTTCCAAAGAGTGCCTTGAAGCCTTCAACTCGCTTAAGGATAAGCTTACTCGGACACCCGTCTTGGTTACCCCTAATTGGGAGCTTCCCTTTGAGTTGATGTGCGATGCTAGTGATTTTGCTATTGGAGCGGTTCTTGGACAAAGAGTGAACAAACACTTCCAACCGATCCATTACGCTAGCAAGACAATGACTGGGGCACAATTGCATTATACGACAACAGAAAAAGAGCTTTTAGCTGTTGTCTATGCTTTTGAGAAATTTCGCCCCTATCTTGTCCTTTCCACCACCATTGTGTATACCGATCATTCCGCGCTGAAGTACTTGTTGACAAAGCAAGATTCCAAACCAAGACTTCTTCGCTGGGTTTTGCTGCTCCAGGAATTTAAAATAGAAATTCGCGATAAAAAAGGAGCAGAAAACTTAGCCGCGGATCATCTTAGCAGACTTGAGGATCCATACCAAGGGGATCATCCGACCAAAGAAATCAATGATTCTTTTCCCTTGGAGACCTTAATGTCTATAAACTCGAAGCCGAATGAAACCCCGTGGTTTGCGGACTTTGCAAACTACTTAGCGGGTGGAATTCTCAAGGAAGGGTTGACGTCCCAGCAAAAGAAGAAGTTCTTCACCGACATTAAGACTTACTTTTGGGACGACCCTTACCTATTCAAACAATGTGCCGACTTGATTATCCGCCGATGTGTTGATGGACCGACAGCGTCTGAAATCCTTGATGCTTGCCACAAAGGACCAACCGGTGGTCACTTTGGTCCCAACTACACCGCAAAGAAAGTGTTTGACTCGGGATTTTATTGGCCCTCCATATACCGTGATGCTCATGATATGGTTAAAAGATGTGATGTTTGCCAAAAGCAAGGCAAAATCACACATAAAGACGAGATGCCTCAGACTTTCATACAAGAATGTGAAATTTTTGATGTGTGGGGTATCGACTTTATGGGGCCATTCCCTTCATCTAAAGGAAACAAATACATCCTTGTAGCCGTTGACTACGTTTCAAAGTGGGTTGAAGCCAAAGCTTTGCCTACTAATGACGCAAGGGTGGTTTGTAACTTTTTGAAAGCTTTATTCGCTAGATTCGGTGTGCCTCGCGCCATTATTAGTGATCGTGGGACTCATTTCTGCAATGACCAATTTGCTAGAGTCATGGCTAAGTACGGTGTAAACCATCGTCTTTCCACAGCCTACCACCCACAAACTAATGGCCAGGCTGAAATATCAAACCGAGGACTGAAGCGAATTTTGGAAAGAACCGTGGGAGAGCATCGTGCCGCATGGGCTGATAAACTTGATGATGCTTTGTGGGCTTTTCGTACTGCTTACAAGACCCCGATCGGCTGTACGCCTTATCGTCTTGTGTACGGGAAAGCGTGTCACCTCCCCATTGAGTTGGAGCACAAGGCCTATTGGGCCTTGAAGTGGGCTAATTTTGATATAAACAAAGCCGGTGACCTACGCAAGATCCAACTCAATGAGCTCAATGAACTCCGTAATGAGGCTTATGAAAATTCTTTGATCTATAAGGAAAGAACTAAGCTCATTCACGACTCCAAGATCAAAAACCGAGAGTTCCATGTTGGAGACAAAGTCTTACTTTTTAACTCTCGGTTGAAAATCTTTTCTGGCAAGCTCAAATCTCGTTGGTCCGGCCCATTCACCATTGCCCAAATTTTTCCATATGGTACTCTCGAGCTCGCTCAACCTGATGGACCAAATTTTAAGGTGAATGGCCAACGAGTGAAGTTGTACTTTGGTGAGGACACCTCTCAGGAGGTGATTCCATCCCTCACCACGTTCCCCATGAACTAAATTGGGTCGAGTCAGGCTCGTGACTCGGTTATCAAAAACAAGCGCTCCTCGGGAGGCAGCCCGAGTATCTATCCCTTTAACCCCCTAAGTGTAGGGGAGGACCTATTTTGGTCATTTGTGTTTGTGTGATGATGTGATTACAGGGATAACTGCAATCTTGGAATCTTTGAAGAACCGTGCTCCCGTGTTATCCGAAATCCGGTTCTATCTCTCAACTATCGTGATTCAATTTTCTTCATACTCACATTTGAAATTGATCACTTTAGTCGTCTCTTCCTTAACTCGAGTTAACCAACGTGCACAATGTCATAAGTGTAGGGGAGACTTCTCCCACATGCTTAAACATTGAGGACAATGTTTATCTTAAGTGTAGGGGGGACTTCTATCGAAGTTTTAAGTGGACTTTTCCATGAAAATGCCTTCATTTAACCGGAAAATCCTATTTTTCAACATTTTTCAAATTTTTTATTAACTTTGGCCATTTAATCGTAATTTTTTAAATTTTTATCATTGCTTTCATATGTATATATTCCGCAATAAAGTCAAAAATATTAATAAAGTGGTGTAGCTAGTTTAGAAGTCTTTGATCTATTAGGCCCGTTGCGTTTATTTTGACTCAACCCGAATAGACTTATCCAAGTTTATTCTAGCTAGTATCCTTAACCATGTAGACCTTAATCGGTTTATTAGGCTAAGTGTCCACGAGTCTCATTACTTGAGATTTTAAATTGTGGAGGACTAGAAATGATAGAGTCAATTATAAGTCGGTATTCTTGCACAAGCTCACTTGGTGTAATTATTTGCCTATTCTCCCATCACTTGCTAATAATTTATCTGCAATAAGTAAGGTCTTACGATTTGAAAAGTTACTTAGCTTCTAGCCCAAGATCGTTTAAAAGTTGCTCGGTAATGATAAGAGTTCATAGCCAAGGCATAACTTATGAAGCGGGGCGCGAAGATTGGCGAGTCCGAAAAGGCCCTAACAAGGCATGAGGATTCAATTTTATTGCTGAAGATCCAAAGTGATGTGAAAAGCATTATTCCTAAAGTCAATATGAAGGATCAAGACTCACGACGAAAAGCAATCAACTCCCATAAAGATCATGGAGAAGTCTATCCGAAAAGACCCTAACAAGGTATGAGGATAAATAGATCCAAGTCCGAAAAGGAGGCGGAACGTTGTATCTCAAAATCCCAATTAGAGATTGAAGAAATAATCATGAAGTCGTGGTCAACAAAGTTGGAGTACCCCTCAAAAGTCTCCAAGTGAAGAAACTCTATTATGATGAGAAGACCATTATCTCAAGAACGTCTCTCGAAGATATGAAGTATGAAGTACATGCCAAATATCGGCCCGAGAAAGGTCTCAAATCGTGAACCAAGTTATGCCAAGATATGAACTTTTTGATATCCCGAGAAGCAGTTTTAAGAGATTTTGTCCTTTAGCTAACTATTGATCAAATCGTCCTACTTTGCTTTTAGCCCTAATAAACTATCGAAATAAGTCTAAAAAAAATGCATCTTCATGATCATTCTAAGACAAAAATAAAATATAAGAGATACACCTAGGAATAAGGGAGTTTAAGCATTTAATTAAGCCATGTGTGTAAGTGTTTGAATTGCTAACTTATAATAACAATGATCTCGTTTTTAAGCTTAGTTTGGGGAACGTGAAACTTGAGGGTGATAAATCTTCGCAGCACCAAAGCCCTAACGTAAGTCATCGATTTCTTTGCAAGTTATTTCCATGTAGCTATTTTCAAAGAGAAAATGGTTTTCTACCCTTTTGTTACCTTTGAAGTTTCATTTCTTTAATTTTTATTTAGTAGAATTTAAATAAGGCCAAGGTTGATTAATTATGAGAAAAATGTAAAATTGCTTTATCACTAAGCATTGCATGAGGGCATGGCAATGGTTAAGTGTAGGGGATTTGATAGGTGTGTAAACACCCATCCTTTTACCACTTAATTCTAGCTAAAACAAGACCAAAACACGTATTAAATATCATTTGTTTGGGATTATGCGTGGTTTTTGTGTTTATTGTGATTTCAGAGCTAACCGGATGAATATTAAAGAAAACATGGGATTGCACGGGTTTTATCAAGGAAAAAGACTGAAGACGAAGTCTATTGTCCAAGAGATGCAAAAGATTTGAAGTCACTGGGCCTATTTGAAGATTTATCGAAGAAAAGGACCAAAGACGGAAGATTTACATAAGTCGAAGAAACTCAAGTCTATTTAACGAAGAAATTAAAAGACGAGTTGGATTTAATCGACAACAAATCCCGAATTAGAATCGAAAACGTCAACTTTTCTGAAAAGACGAGAAGACAAGAAGAAAGGGAGGAAGCCCACTCACCAACCAACCACTAGGACTATAAATAGATCTCTCCCTTCACATTTTAGGGAGTTAGCTTCATTTTTCTTTTTTCCAGTCTTTTGTTCGTTCCATCACCAACACCATTAGGGTGTTTGGTGATTTTCATCTTTTACTTTCAATCTTGTAATCCTTAATCATTAACCTTGTTACTTTTACATTAATCAATCCATTCCATCTTTCTATTTATTTTGTTCTTCATCATCATCTATTGCAAGTTCTTGAGTTTTTATTTGATTTTAGTTTGATCTTAAAAAGTTGTTGATTTAGTGTTTTTATTGGTGGGATTTATTACTTATGGTATTTAAATGGTTTATGTTTGATTTGGTTAAACCTTTTTGATTATTGAGTTTGCTTTTGATAAAATTCGAGTCCCCGTTTCTCTGTTACTGTTACTGTTCTTGATTCCCAGAACTTTCCGAACAAAGCTAATATTCCGAATAGGTGTGTTTCCCATTTCCCTTATTCGGAATGTTTTGAATATTCCGAGCAGCATTGATTTTCCGCATAGCCAAGTTTATTTTTCCCTTATTCGGAATATCTCATATATTCCGAATAGACCAGTTTTTCCGAATAGCATCATTTTTCCGCATAAGCCAATTTTCCGAATAGACCATATATTCCGCATAGTACTCTTTTACCGCATAGGCATGTTTTCCGCATAAGGGTGATTTTCCGCATAGGACTTTTATTCCGCGTAAGGATTTATTCCGAATTGGGCTACTTTCCGAATGGGCTTAACTTTCCGAATAGACTGAATTTTCCGCATAGTGTTTTTATTCCGCATAAGCTCACTTATTCCGAATAGGGCTATACTTTCCGCATAAGACTTACATTCCGCATAGGGTATTTTTCAGTTAGGGTATTTTTCCAGACTTAATTCAATTCAAGTATTATTTGTTTCATTATTGATTGTTTTAAGTTTGTATCATTATTATTCATTTCTCCGTTTAGTAGATCAGAAAACCAAATCCACTTTTTGTCACCAAGAACAAATCATTCCACTTTTAACTGAGATCAATTCGAGAGGATTCCGAGAAATATTTTGAACCCATTGCAAATGATTGTATCACCTACATTGTTTACTTCCCTGTTGATGTGACAAAAAGGGGAAGATACGCATGCTACACTTGAGGGGAAGCAATTTGAAGATCATGTATAACTTACAAGAGATACACATAAGAGTTTTGCCACTATCAACTAGGGGAAGATTATTGGGTCTAAAATTATATGAGTTGATGTGGCAGAAACTCAAAACGAAGAAAACATCAAGACGTTTGTCAAAGCCGCTGACACGGCTAGTTGAGACGCTGACGGAAAGTGTTGAGACGCTGACAGATGTTTACACGCTGATGGAGAATTCTATTTAGGGAATATATTGGATATATTATAAATAATATATTCAGTATATATCTATAGAAATAGAATATTTAGATGTTTATTTGATATTATCTCTTGTAGATTCTGTTCCTTCCACTATAAAAGGAACAAGAGTCTTAGGTTTTATTCATATCATTCATTCACAATGTAAACCTAAAGTGTGTGTCGCACTAGACGTGGGATTCAATGTATACACGTCTAGTGGTTGTTTATTATTAATATAATGAACAATCGTTTAGTAATTTATGTGTCTTGTGCCTAAACACCTTGTTATGATCATTGTTCTTTTCCGCTATGTTATCATATGAACGATGATCAACCTAGATATAATGGTTCTTAACCATTGAGTCTAACGATCATAGGACTCCACATCTGCTAAGAAAAATAAGCTGAAAATTCTCACCAAACCCAAAGAGATTGTTTTTAAATCTATAGAGACAATTCATATGTCAGATCCCATTTTGACTGATGACCCTGTCTCTGAAGATGTGGCTGAATTACCACCATTACCCAAACTCTCAGGAGTTGAACCGAGTAGTTCCTCTAGAGGAGCTAAGGGTGAACCTAAAACAGATGTTGAGAAACCACCAGCTAAAATATTTTATGTACCTGCAAAACAATCTGTTAAGCAAGTTGCATTTAAGCCTGTCTCAACAAAATCTGTGAACAAAGTTGATTCCTCAACTGAAGAACGCCTGTTTTCTTTGATGAAAGAAGTAGAACTCTTAAAACAACACATTAAGCCTTCTGCTGAATGTTCTACTTCTCGTGAACCTAAATCTGTTCTAGGTGAACCCAAGGGTGAAAAGTCAAACCTTATTGCAATATCTATAAAAACTCTCATCACATGACCTTAGACCATGATAGACAAATGGTTGTTAAGAGAGATCAGACACCTTCTAGAGAAAGACAACAGGGTTCTAAGAGACAACTAGGGAACTACAGACCTTATCCTCCCTATAAATTCTGTGGATTCACAGACCATCACTCATATGAGTGTGGTGACTTCCCAAGTTGTGATATCTGTGGAAGTTTCACCCATGAGACAGCTAATTTTCCTTCCCATCGCCAAAAGTTCTACAATAACTCAAGAGTTTCTAATCAGCAATTCAGAGAACCCACTGGAAAGTGGGTTCACCATAGGAACTAGCTTGTTTCTATGTATCTGTGCAGAAACATCTTAAGGAATCAGTATGGTATCTAGACAGTGGTTGTTCTAGACACATGACAGGGATTCGACAATACCCGCACAGATACTCAAAGGAGCCAGAGCCTAAAGTGGTGTTTGGGGATAATTCTTCAGGCGACACAGAGGGATACGGCTCAGTGAACTGCAATGGGATAACTTTTACAAGGGTTGCATATGTGAATGGTCTTAAACACAATCTCATTAGCATCAGCCAATTGTGTGATGCTGACTACAAGGTTTTGTTTACTAAGACTCAGAAACCATATTCAACAAGAACAATGATGTAGTGCTTATTGCACCAAGAAGTAGAGATGTATATGTCATCAACATGGTTGTTTGCTCTGAAGACAGCTCCAATTGTTTTCTAGCTAAAGCCTCTGAAAGTGTCAATTGGCTGTGGCACAAAAGACTGTTTCATCTCAACTTCAAGAACATCAATAAGATAGCCACACAAAACCTGGTTGCTGGTCTACCTTCAGTGATGTTTTCTAAAGACAAGACTTGTTCAGCCTGTGTCAAGGGAAAGTATCACAGGTCTTCTTTTAAGACCAGGCAATCATTTTCTATTGACAAGTGCTTACATCTCCTTCACATGGATTTGTTTGGACCTGTCAAACCTCATACCATTAATCACAAAAAATACACCTTGGTCATAGTTGATGAGTTTTCAAGGTATACATGGGTTTTCTTCCTCATAAGGAAAAGTGATGCGGCTGATACCATCATGTCCTTCATCAGACAAGTTGAAAATATGAATGATGTTAGAGTCAAAGCTCTAAGAAGTGATAATGGTACTGAATTCAAGAATCATCAACTTGAATCTTTTTGTGATAAAAAGGGAATATCACAAAACTTCTCTTCAGCTGGCACCCCTGAACAAAATGGTGTGGCTGAATGAAGAAACAGGACTTTGATTGAAGCAGCTAGAACTATGTTAAATGGTGCATCTTTACCAAAGAATTTTGGGGAGAAGCTGTCCACACTGCCTGCTATACCCAAAATAGATCAATCATTGTCAAAAGACATGGTAAAACTTCCTATGAAGTTTTCAGAAACAGAGCTCCAGAAGTCAGCTATTTCCATGTTTTTGGATGCCCTGTGTTCATTTATAACTACAGGGATAAACTTGGAAAATTTGATGAAAAAGTTGATGATGGTTTCTTCTTGGGATACTCTCCAACAGCCAAATCCTTCAGAGTATTCAACACCAGAAGACAAGAAGTAGAAGAAACCTTTCATGTCAGATTCAATGAATATGATGATGTCATACAGAGAACTGGAACAGAGGGTGATGAAATTGATTTTAATGAAAATGTGACATTCCCAAGTGATGAATTCTTAGAACCAAGACCTGCCTGTCATCACCATCATGACTCCAACACTCTCACTCCTTATGTTTCTGCTTTTGACCCTCTGTCTACACACAACATTGAAGTTCCTACCTCTCAGGAATTTGATGAAGAAGAACCACAGCCTTCTTGTAGTCCCTCTTCCTCAACTGCTATAGACGACTCACCAATTCTTCAAACCCCTGAAGAATCTCCTGCTGATAATGAACTTGTACCCCTTGATATGGCTGCAGTAGACTCAGACACTAAAGTCATCTTTGAAGAAAGCCCTCCTAGTCAGCAGGATAAACTCAATTAGTACCAGCTGCCCCCACAATTGTCCCTGATTCCCCAGCTCCTCAAACTAAGTGGTCAAGAGATCAACACATTCTT
Source organism: Glebionis coronaria (assembly GCA_025667525.1). Lineage (NCBI taxonomy): Eukaryota > Viridiplantae > Streptophyta > Magnoliopsida > Asterales > Asteraceae > Glebionis > Glebionis coronaria. The sequence goes on from JANFOE010000679.1 coordinate 323,068, forward strand.
TTTGTCAACATCATTGGGGAACCTAATGCAGGGGTTACTACTAGACAGCGAATTCATGACTCAGAGTCTGCCTCAGCCAACGAATGTCTCTTTGCTCAATTTCTCTCTCAAATTGAACCTAAGAGAGTAGCTGAGGCTCTTGTAGAAGATGGGTGGATAGCTGCAATGCAGGAAGAAATTAATCAGTTCAAAAGGAACAAAGTATGGACACTAGTGCCAGCTCCACCTGGTAAGAACATCACAGGCACTAGATGGATCTATAGAAATAAGATGGATGAAATTGGAAACATCATCAGAAACAAGGCCAGGCTGGTGGCACAGGGGTATACACAGACTGAAGGAATTGATTATGATGAAACATTTGCTCATGTGGCAAGACTTGAAGCCATTAGAATCTTCCTCACTTATGCTGCTTATATGAACTTCACTGTGTATCAGATGGATGTTAAGAGTGCCTTCCTCAATGGAGATTTGGCTGAGGAAGTATATGTTGAACAACCTGAAGGATTCGAGAACAGCGAGTTTCCCAATCATGTGTACAGATTACACAAAGCCATGTATGGGCTGAAACAAGCTCCAAGAGCATGGTATGAAACCCTTTCTAATTTCTTAACTGAAAACAAATTTGTCAGGGGTTCTATTGTTAAACACTCTTCACCTTCAAGGATAAGAGTGATTTAATTATTGTGCAGATTTATGTGGATGATATCATCTTTGGGTCAACTAATGTTAATCTTAGTAAATGTTTTGCTAAATTAATGACCAAGAAATATGAGATGAGTATGATGGGTGAATTAACTTACTTTTTGGTGTTTCAAATCAAACAATGTCCTAAGGGAATTTCAATTTGTCAAGAAAAGTATGTTAAAGATTTACTTAAAAAATATGACTTAGCTGATTGTGCATCAGTGAAATGCCCCATGCTTCCACCCAACAACTTGGGTCCTGATGAGTCAGGGGTCTCTATTAATGAGACTTTATACAGAGGCATGATTGGGTCACTCATGTATTTAACAGCTAGTCATCCTGATATCCAATTCTCCACATGTCTCTATGCAAGGTACCAAGCTAACCCAAAATAATCCCATCTAGTGGCTGTTAAGAAAATTTTCAGGTATCTCAAAGGAACACCCTCCCTAGGTCTATGGTATCCCAAGGAATCAGGCTTTGATCTCAAGGCCTATTCAGATTCAGACTATGCTGGATGCTGTATTGACAGGAAAAGCACCTCAGGTAGCTATCAAATCCTAGGAGGAAAATTGGTTGGATGGAGTGCTAAGAAGTAAAACTCTGTGGCCATGTCATCAGCTGAAGCAGAATATGTCGCTGCTGCCAGCTATTGTGCTCAGGTGCTATGGATGAAAAGTCAATTGGCTGACTATGAGATCTTATATGACAAAGTGCCAATCATTTGTGACAACACCAGCGCCATTGCCATCTCCAACAACCCTTTTCTTCACTCTCGTACCAAACACATTGATATCAGGTATCACTTTATCAGGGATCACATAATGAGGGGAGATATTGAGCTGCACTTTGTTCCCATAGAGCTGCAACTAGCTGATATTTTCACAAAGCGTTTGGCTGAACCTTCGTTCAACAGGCTAGTTGCTGAGCTAAGGATGCTCAATATCTCAAATCCTGTGGCTTGATAATAAATGTGTTCATTAAATGTCTAATTCAATATTAAATGTTTTTCACATGAAACTAGGTAGTTACCTTCCAAGTAAATGCTAAAAAACATTCTCAATATTTAATCATTTATTTTCCGAATAATGAGGAGACAAATAGTTTTTGAAAGGTCAAGGGACCCACATGTGCAGTCATTTTCCCACTATGCATTAAATGCGGTTGAATAACTGTTTTCACATTTGAATATATATATTGTCTCACGTCTCTCCTCACCTACCACCATTCTCATTTCATAATATCATCTCTCTCTCTAAGCTTTCTCTCTCTAAACCCATCCTCCATTTTCGCTTTTCTTCAACCTTGAATCCATGGCATTTCTAGTTCCCAAGGCAGCAAACGTCAACTTTAAACTTAATGAAAGCATCCTTGCATCGAACAACTCCATTGGATGGATCAAGGCTCCCAACGAATCCTACTCAGATCTGGTAAACTTCATGAAAAATTGTGATGCAAGTGAAGCACTCACAAAGTCCCCAACCATTTTCTACCAAGAATACCTTAGGGAATTCTGGTATTTTGCTGAAGTTGTTGATGACACCATTACCTTTAGCCTCTTATGCAACGAACACCCCTTTGCCTTCTCACTAAAAGACTTTGCGAGTGTGGCTGGGTTAAGACATGGAGATGAATGCCTGAAGGTGGTTGACAAAAAGGCTGTTAAGGACGCCCTTGCCACACTTAAACCCTCTCATGATGTAAACCATGCTCTTACACCCGCTGAGGTTCTCTCCAAGTCTCCTTTGAAGATCAAGTATTTTTCCCCTATGTGGTGTGTCCTCTTCACTCACATAGTCAAATCCCTAGGAGGAATGCAGGGATCCCAAGATCAGATGTCCTTCAACCACCAATCTATTGCTTATGGGCTGATATGGGGCATAGACGTTGATGTAGGAAGTCTTCTATTCTCCAACCTAGTAGAACAGCTGAAGGGACGAAACCAGGTCAGGGAAAAAAACATATGCTACGTTCGCTTTCTATCTCTCATCTTCGAAAGCCTGTTGGGTGACAGCTATCACAACTCTGCACTCACTTCTCTAAAGCCCTATCGCATCACTGGTGCCATTTACAAGGAGACTGGAGCTGAAGATGTCCCTGTCACCTCTTACATGCTGAACATAGCAAACAAACAACGCTTTGTTGAGAAGTCCTTCCTCCCTTCATCTGAGAAGGTGAATACCTCTGGTGTGTCTGGCAAGTCTACGTCTTTGACCTCTGGGCAGCACACCACGACGTCCAAGGCAACAACTGGCCAACAGCCAAAGAAGAAGAAAAACCCATCTTCTTCCCACAACAAAACTGTTGCTAAGGCCAGGGGAAAAAGAATGTAAACCTCGCAACCTCCTTTGTTCCAGAGACTCCTGTGGAATCAGAGACTTCAGCTGACCAACAACAAGGGTCTAGTGTCTCGATGTCAGTCGAGCCAACAGGGAACCAACCAAATTCTGCTGATATCACACAGGTAATCAGTGTTAATTTTTAGAGGTCCACAAGCAGCCACTCTCAAATGTCTGTAGGTAAGAGTGGTGAAGTTAGGGTAATCCTTGACCCATAGAAGTCATTGTATGCACTTAGAACTATTTAAGACTTCTGTACACCCTGTCTATGCACCAGGGAATGATTCATTTGTGTTTATAAAGCACCCTGATGACCCTGCACCCTCTAGACAATATTCAGGAAAACAACAACCTGAATACATATATGTCTCGACCTTGATCAGCTGTACCTCACATAGCCTCTTGGTTCCCTCAGAAAAAGAATCCCAAAAGTTTTACCTTTAGGGGAGCTGAATAATCATCCTCAGCTCTTCTAGGGACAACGTAATAAGATGATCTTAACCTATATCTTTTTCACACTTAAAAGAATCCCAAAGGATTTATCCTTTCAGGGGGAGCTGAATCATTACCCTCAGCTTTCCTAGGGGCAGCGTAACAGGCGATCTTTACCCACATATGTTTCATCCATAAAAGAGTCCCAAAGGTTTCTTAACCTTTTGGGGGGGCTGAATAATCACCCTCAGCCTTCCTAGGGGCAGCGAATGGCGATCCTTAACAACATATGCTTCACAATCAAAAGTGTCCCAAAGGTTTTAACCTTTTGGGGGGCTGAATAATCACACTCAGCTTTCCTAGGGGCAGCGGATGGCAATCATTAACCTCATACTTTTCACCCTTTAAAGAATCCCAAGGATTTATCCTATGGAGTGGTTGAGTAATCACCCTCAGCCTCTCTGGGACAGCGAAATGGCGACCATTCCCCTTCTTTATTTCCCTGTTACTAATCTGAAACAATTTGTAGGCTGATATTGTACAGCCGAACACTGAATCCCTTGAGCAGCCAGACAAAGAAGCTGATACAATCATTCAGGATCAGCTAAATGAAGAAGAGCCCTTGCTTGATATTGAAGAAGAAGTGCTCTCATTAGTTGATGATTTCTCTGAACCTGAATCTATGCCTGAGGACGAGATTCTCCCTGAGGGGATGTTTGAGGAGGAGGACGATGAAGAAGATGATGACCAACAATCTCAATCTCCTCCGAAGGAAATAGCTGTGTCCAAACCAGCTGATGATACCACTCCTCCTCCCAAGGAAGCTGTAGCAACTCCCACCTCTGCTACCTCAGCCACTATAGTCTTCCAAAGACCTGCTTATGATCCGACAACTGAGTTCCTTATGTTTGATCATCCAGCCCAAACCAACTTTGATCTTTTGCCAAGGGAGGATGATTATGCACACCAAATCCTGAACATCCATAATCTTAAGCCTGTTCATCATCAATCAGATATGGAGCGCCTGTCAAGAAAGCTGGATGTTATCAAATCTGAGATGCATAATTTCACTGTCACCTTTCCAGGGATCATCAATCAGGCGGTTAGGGATGCAGTCACCGAACTAATCAAAGATGGTGCAAGAAAAGGAGTGTCCCAAGAACTTAGTCATTTGTCCACAAGAATCAAGGATGCTATTGTAACAGAGGTCCCTGCCCTTTTTAATGCTCATGAGTTAACCATGCATAGAGAGTTTGAAGCTGTTCGTAGCAGGCAACTTCATCACACAAACTTCATCATTGATCGTGTTCATCGCAACACAAATGGCAATTGCAACCTCCTGTTGAAGATGTCCAGGGCTTCAAGAACCAGGCAACGTGATATGGCTGCCTCTGTTGAACAGATTGCAAGGCACTTTCAGGCACGTTCATCCAAACGTCTGAAGCGACAGGCTGAACGTGAGGGGGAGAAGGAAAAGGTACTTAACCTTGAATCTGCCAAAAAGGGCTCAACCTCTGCTGATAACACTATCTCTTCACCTGTCCCTCTCTAAGTCATCACACTTGTAATCATACCCGATGATGAGGATGAAAGTAAGGGGGCGCAACAGAATAATGATGGATTTGATTCATCAAATTCCCTGACTCTGGTTAACACTAGCGAGTCTGTGGATGATGGTGAACCAGTTGCCAAGAAAGTAAAGTTCACTGTTAGCTCCCTACCCAAGGCAATACAAACCCAAGCTCAGTCAGCGTTCATCAAAAGAGACGAGGAGCTGAAAAACATGAGTGTGGAATCCTTTGTCTCGAAGAAAGAAAATGAAATAGTTATGGTAGACACAGACGCCAAACTAAAGAAGATAGTTGCGATGCTAGAGACAGGAGGATCAACCACAGACCTATCCCAATTTTCAACCTTCACACATTCTAATGAGAATCCTTTAACACCTGAAGAGATTGAGAAACAGGCTGTTGAATTCAAGAGGCTAAATGTAATCAAGAAAGCCAAGGAGCTTAATGAGGAAACTCTGAGGAAGATGACTCCACCTGAAAGGGAGAAGCAAAGAAAAAGGTTGAGGGAAATGGAAGCTAAATGCGCAGAGGCACTAGAAAAGGTGAAAACTGATTATGATGCCTGTGTCAACAACAGGTATGCACCTGGAAAGATCACCAAGTTCAAATACACCATTCACAAGTCCAACAACACACCACAAATGATTGTGTGGAGAGATAACCAACAGGGGAATATGGATGTCTTTGAGGACTTCAGGTTAAAGAAACTTAGGTTATCTGAATGGTTTGAACTTGAAGCCTTGGCTGCTAAAAGAACTGGTCAGGCTAATTTTACACTTCTTAATACCCTCAAAGCTAAGTTTATCTGGGTTAAAGAAACAACAGCCAAGCTCAAAATAGATCCCCCACCATAGTTGTTTGAACAAGAACCCCCAAAGTCTGGCAAGAAAAGAAGAAGGATGACTGAACTTGTTAAGGAAACCTTCGTCACAGATGATGTTCAAGTGGATGGAATGCACAGGGATTTGATACTACCAAATGGAATCATTGGTCCTATTGATGGCCAAACCTACACAGAGCCTGAAAGAGGTATGGCTTTCATGAACAGAGCTTGCCAGTATGCATTCCAAAGAGAAGATGAGCTTGGCTTAGCATCAACAATTCAACTGATTTGTCTCAAAAGGGGCTTAAGATTCACTCAGAGTATTCCAAGGTTTTTGCACAAGCTTTGCAGGCAGAATTGGATACTAGAACAGACATAGCTGAAGCTGAAGAAAAGATAAAAAATGATGACTATTGAAGAATTTCATAGCTAAATTTTACCTTCACATTTTATTTCACTTTTGTATTGTACTTGTAATTTTCTTTAAGTATGAATAAAATCATGAGGTATGTTTGTTTAGATCTGTTATGAGTAAAAGAAGCTGTTATCTCACTTACCTTAACATAGATAGATCTAGCTGTATTTATGTTTAAATAGGGGGAGATTGTTGGGAATCTAATTTTGTTAAATTCCCTGTATCATAGATTTAAACACAAATTAAGCTGTTAGATAGTCACTTGCCTGTGCCTAGGAGGCAGGCAAGTATCGCAAGACTCACATAGATCCAAGTCTCTGTGAGCAACCTCAGAGGAGTCCATGTCAGAGACATTGTCAAGGAAGTCGAAGATTACTTGAAGACATACTCATTGGCTGTGATGGATAACAGCCAAGATGTATCAGGGACTCTGGGGGGTTGAGGGTTAACAAGGGTGGCAATACCCTGTTAACACTCAACACACTTTGGTCATGTAAAACCCGCATGCTTTTACCATGAATAGTGCCCTTAGATCGTACGTACAAGATTAGAACTTTCCTTTCATAGCATGTTTACGTTCATGTATAAGAATTTTAAGTATTACGTACGTGTTAGAACACGATAAGTATTTATTACGTATGAACACACGATAATTATTTAAATAATAATTATAATCACGAACATGCGATCATGAAATCATGAACGTAAGTTAATCACGAGCTAATATTAGTTACGTATATATATTTATCACGAAAACGAATAAATATATTAAGTCACGATCAATAATTAATTAGAACACGTAAAACACGAACACGATAAAACACGAGAACACACTATAATATTTAGACTCGGGAAAAGGTACGGGTTACCCAAGTGGGGCCCCTACCCGCGGCTACACAAGGGAAACATGGGCTGAGCCCATGTAAAATTTACTAACTAGGGGTTTAAGGTAAAAACTTGTTTTCACTTTTTACAAATCAAGAAAATAGTTAAAACCCTAAAAGTTTTTCTCCTTCTTCCTTCTCTCTTTGGCCGCCAGATATACAACACCACAAGGGGGTGTTCGGGTTGATTTTGATCTTGGAAATTGTGTAACGATTCGTGTGTGTTCATCCTTATTTGTTTCACGTATTCGGTATAACTTTTTAACCCTTTTCTTTTATGTTTTGATTTAACTAATCATATAAAATCATGGTGTTTTTAATTAACTAATTAGAAACAATTATTAGAACATGTTAATGATCATGGGATAAATCAAATCAATGGTTTAGGGGTGTTTGTGGTATAGCCGACGCCTAACCGAGCCCCATAGGGGTCTCGACTTGGCTTATTTAACACCACTGAGACCATATGGTCTCGGTATGGTGATGGTGGTCCCACGGCAGCAGCCAAACCAAGGGGAAACCGACGTGGTTTGGGTTATGATGTTAGTTACGGGTCCGGTTCATGGTTTTTAGTCACGGGTCCGGTTCTTGAATCATTTTTTTGAGGTTTATGATTTTTATGTTTTAGACTTATATTAAATTAATAAAAACATGACATGATTAATTTAATGTACATGACTTAGGTTATAAATTTAATTATTAGATCATGAATTTTAACCTAAGTATTTATATTTAATTAGACCTTATAATTAATTAATTATTAAAACCATGACTATAATTAATTAATTAATTAACATGACTTAGGTTATATTATTAATAGTTAATAATACATGTTTTAACCTAAGTATTTTACCTTTATTTAATTAAAATCATGTTATATATAATTAAATACTTTTAACCTATAGTTTATTTAATTTACATGTAATAATTAATAAACAATACTTTATAACTACACGGCTTAGAATAATAATCAGAAAACACTTAAGCATATATAAATAGCTTATTTAACCAGCTTATATCTATTTATGGAAACTTTCTATTTTTAGAAACTTATTTAATTAAGGCAACTAATCTATTTATGGTAACTTTCTATTTTTAGAAACTTGTCTATTTTAAGCAGTAATTCTATTTTTGGAAACTTTCTATTTTTGGAAACTTTCTATTTTTGGTAACTTTCTATTTTTGGAAACTTTCTATTTTAGGAAACCTGCTAATTTTAGAAAGTTACTTATTATTACACCACAAGTATAATAATACATGAAATACAATTAATACTTAATCATAATAGACAGAATATAAGTTAAACACAATATAAAGCTTAAAACAGTAGAACATGACATGAACATAAAAAACAAGCTAAGACATGATATAAAACCAGTTACGTATTTAGTAATCAGATACTTATACACGTATGTATTTATGTAGCATTAGTGATACCGAAGTAGGACTCTCTTCCGTTCGTCTTCTTCGTTCACTAGACATAAGGTACGGATTCCCGTCCTTTCAGTATGGACATTCTTTCCTTATTAGGATTCCCCGTATGCAGCCAACTGTTTTCCCATAGTATAAGTTTATATGTTTGATTGCTTATGTTTAATTTAGAATACCTGAAGCCATATACATGCATGACCAGTTTCACCTAGTTATGAAGGTACCATAACCATAACACTAGAGGCACTAGTGTTATGACTTCCCCACGGCAGAGTGATTGCTCGTGGCGTCCCTTCAGCTTTTGGCCATATTATTATATTTATCATGTGGGGCGTATGGGTGCATCCTAGTTACATGTTTTTCAGCAGATTACTCAGTGTGAATGTGGTGTGTGCCTTGCATCCTTCACAAGGAGCTGATCCCTCCTACCCAAAAACCAGTATATTAAATTAGAGGCAGCCCCTCTAATTTGCATGATGAGGTCACCCCTCCAAGTATTCATGCACGTTGATTTTCACGACCTATATTGGCTAATGGTAAAATATGTTAAACAATTTTTATAATATAAACATAAGGCTTTTCAAACTATAAACCAGTTTTACTAAGACTTAACCGGGTTATCTAGGACTTAGTTTTTTCCGCTGTTATATGCTTATATGCTTATATTATTCATGCTTTATTGTACATCCGTGCACTGAGCGTATTGCTCAGCCGTTTTCCTTTTCATGTTCCCAAAACGGCAGGTACTCAGGGACGCTCGTAGACTTTAAGCTACGTGCATATGGACTGGAAGCTTTCTAGCCTTTCTTTACTTTATGCATTATCTATACTCTGATACTCTTTCCATGGACATTGTTTAGTCCTTTCATTTACAGTACTTATGTTTGTGTGTGATGAGCTTTACTTTTGGACTACTGCTGTTTGATTCCGGTATTTTATTTTTATGGTCATGTAATGTTTTAGACATTTATCCTTGTATGCTTTGATGACACGCCATAATTACGCGTGAAATTCCATTATCAAAATGGGGTGTTACAATTATGGTATCAGAGCCAAGGCTTCGACCTGTAGGCTCTCAAAACATGACTTGTGATTAGTAGGTAGTCACTATGGTCTTCCTAGAACTGACAGTCGGTTTTCATGCATTCATCATTTTTCATACATACATATATATGTCATTGTCGCAGGTTTATGACTAAGTAATGGTTGGTACAGGACTGGCCTTATTTAGTCGCATGTGTTTAATCGAAACTTTTAAATTTGGGACCGACCCATAGGCGTCCCCTCGCCATGTCTTTTATTTTAGGTGAACTGACCATAGGCATTCACTCTCGAGCATACAAAAGTTTTCATAAAACTGCATCATGCATTCATGTACAAATTTTCTTGCATAAAATTTTTCTCTTGATTTATTGGTATAAATTTTTTTCATGTATATATATTTTATGTTTTGTTCTGTTTAATCATGTGTTTTATGTTATACTATTAGATGGCAAACACAAACAATATCCGGGAGATGGTTGCAGCTGCCAATGCAGATTTGCAAGACATCCTTCATCAGAACCACAACTATCCTCCCCCACCTAGCGTTTTCCCCACGGAAGGAAGGAATCGGCTCATGAGAGAATACTATACCATTAGACAGCCGCCTGAGGAAGACAACAATGACTTCATGCATCGTTTTCTTTAATTTACCGGTGTTCTGAGAGCAGCTGCGGGCACCACTGAAGAACAGGCACAACATTTTCGTTGGGCCCTTAATCCAATGATTGCCAATAACTTAGAAGGTGCTCCGTTGGACACGGTAGCACAAGTGGCCGATGCAGCACGTAAGCTGGAGATGCTGTAGGAGAGAGATGAGTTCGGGGATGCAGAGAGACCCGAGAAGAGGCAGAAGACTGGGGACCGGTCTCAGCCGGCTACTCAGCAGCAGCCTAATCAGCCCAAGGGAAATGATCTGACTAACGACCGTTCTTCTACGGATAGGCGTGGCGGTGATGATAATCACCGTAACAACGCTGGACACTCCAACGGCAGCAGGAACCATGGAAACGGTAGGGACCAGAACCAGAGAGGTTCACAGCCTAGCCGTCAGCTATCACTGGTATTCAATCTTACGATTATTCGCATTGTCCTTTGTACCCTATTATCATGTCTCATGCAAAATGTTTTATCAGGTTCTCAGCCAGCCAGAGCACCTGCTGGAGGATATACTCATCCTCTTTGCTCTACTTGCCACCATAGGCACCCAGGGCCATGTCATCGCGACACTGACGCATGCTTGAAGTGTGGTCTTCCTGGCCATCGCATGAAAGACTGCCGTAATGGCGAGATGGAGGGTACATCAGGACATGCTGATACCAAGCCGCCTCCTACCACTTGACGCGTCTACACGACATCTCGAGATAAGGCCAACAAGTCTACAGGTACCATCACTGGAATCTTGTATATGTATGGTCAAGCTGCGTGTGTTCTATTTGATACGGGTGCTACTCACTCGGTCATTTCTATTGCTTATGCCAAGAACATTAGGATGCTCCCCATGCCACTGGATAATAGACTCAGTATTTCCACGCCTTTAAGGGACTCTGTATTAATCACCCATGTATACAAGAGTCTTCCCCTAGAGTTTGATGATAAGGTTCGTCATGTTGACGCACTTCCGCTGGACATGAATGACTTTGACATGATTTTGGGCATGGATTGGCTATCCAAGCATCATGCTACCATAGACTGCCATTCATATCGAGTCATCTTCGGTGATGTTAAGTCACCAGAGTACATTCACAACGGGTTCGTACCCGGAAGGTCTGTACAAATCATATCTACCCTGCAAGCACGTGCACTACTGTCACATGGCTGCGAGGGTTATCTAGCTACGGTTCATGACATGGATGCTGAATCTCCATCAATTCAGGATTAGTAAATAGTGTCAGAATTCCAAGATGTATTTCCAGAAGAACTTCCGGGCATACCACCTGCACGAGAAGTGGAATTCATTATCGAGCTCATCCTAGGAGCTGAACCGATTTACAAGGCTCCTTATCGCATGGCTCCCATAGAGTTAAAGGAGCTGAAGGATCAACTACAAGAACTTCTAGAACGGGGTTTCATTCGACCGAGCGCATCTCCATGGGGCGCACCGGTCTTATTTGTTAAGAAGAAGGACGACAGTATGCGTCTTTGCATAGACTATCACGAGCTCAACAAGATTAGTATCCGGAATAGGGATCCACTGCCACGTATAGACGATCTGTTTGACCAACTCCAAGGGGCCAAACACTTCTCCAAGATTGATCTTAGGTCAGGCTATCATCAACTACGGGTTAAGGAGCAGGACATCGCCAAGACTGCTTTTCGTACCCGCTATGGCCACTACAAATTTGTAGTCATGCCATTCGGCCTGACCAATGCTCCAGCAGTGTTCATGGATTTGATGAATAGAATCTTGCATGAATTTATGGACAAGTTCGTCATTGTCTTCATCGATGACATCCTGATTTTCTCAAAGTCCAAGGAGGAACACGAAGACCATCTTCGTACAGTACTACAGATTCTTCGCCAGAAGCAGTTGTATGCTAAATTCTCCAAGTGTGAGTTCTGGTTAGACAAGGTGGCATTCTTAGGTCACATTGTATCAGCAGAAGGAATCACTATGGATCCAGCGAAGGTTGAGGCTATTACTAAGTTGCCGAGGCCGACATCAGCAATAGAAGTCCACAGTTTCTTAGGCTTAGCTGGCTATTACCGTAGGTTCGTGGAGAACTTTTCCCGCCTAGCACTACCATTGACCAAACTGATACGGAAAGGGGAGAAATTCATCTGGACTGAAGAACGAGAGAAGAGCTTTGAAGACCTGAAGCAGAAGCTAGTATCTACACCTATTCTTACCCTCCCATCTGGTACGGGTGTATTTCAAATCTATAGTGATTCATCGGGGTAGGGACTTGGCTGTGTTCTCATGCAACATGGGAAAGTGATCGCGTACGCTTCACGGCAGCTTAAGCCTTATAAAGAAAATTACCCTACGCATGACTTGGAACTTGCTGCAGTCGTGTTTGCATTAAAGATATGGAGGCACTACTTATATGGAGAATCATGTGACATTTTCACGGACCACGAGAGTTTGAAGTATATCTTCACTCAGTGTGAATTGAACATGAGACAGAGGAGATGGCTAGAGCTGTTGAAGGATTATGACATTAATCTGCAGTATCATCCCGGAAAGGCGAATGTAGTAGCAGATGCACTTAGCAGGAAGTCCGGAATGATCAACGGCATTAAGATTGAGGAGGAAATCATAAGAGACTTAGAGCGACTAGACATAGAGATCATGGTACGTGGACAACACGGTTACTGGACTAATCTTAGAGTAGAACCCGAGTTACTCTCTAAGATCAAGGAAGCTCAGAAAGATTATGGAGAAATCTGGGCGATAGTTTAGAATTTGGAGAAGCAGACGGAATTCAGAGTAGATGCAGATGATATCGTATGGCAAGGCACAAGACTTTTTGTTCCTGATGATCAAGAACTCCGGGAAGCCTTGTTAGCTGAAGCTCATAGCTCCCCATTCTCTATACATCCTGGTTCGACTAAGATGTACCATGACATCAAGCAGTACTTTTGGTGGAGTGGTATGAAACAGGATGTTGCCACTTACGTCTCCAAATGTCTTATTTGCCAGCAGGTTATGATCGAGCATCAACGATCTGGCGGTCTCCTTCAACCGTTAGATATTCCAGAGTGGAAGTGGGACAAAATCACCATGGATTTTGTTACTAGTCTTCCGCCAACCAAGAGGAAGAACGATGCAATTTGGGTTATCGTAGATCGACTTACCAAATCAGCTCATTTCTTACCAATCCGCAAGGAAGATTCGATCAGTAAACTCGCCGATACGTATAGAAGAGAGATCATGAGACTCCACGGTGCTCCATCCAGCATCGTCTCAGACAGAGATCCTCGTTTCACTTCGTGATTTTGGAAGAGTCTGCAGAAAGCTTGGAGTACACAACTTAAGCTTAGCACAGCTTTTCATCCTCAAACAGACGGGCAATCAGAGATAACGATTCAGACATTGGAGGACATGTTGAGGTCATGTGCGTTGGAATGGACGGGTGTTTGGGACGATTATATCTGTTTGGTGGAGTTTTCATACAACAACAGTTGGCACGCAAGTATCAAGTGTGCTCCTTTCGAGATGTTGTATGGCAGAAAGTGTCGCGCCCCAATCTGCTGGGATCAGGTTGGCGAGCGAACACTTGAAGGACAAAAGATCATAGAGATGACTAATGAGAGGGTCGCAGTAGCTAAGTAGAAACTTCATGAAGCACGGTCACGTCAGAAGAGTTACGCCGACAAGCATCGTAGAGACATACATTTTAACGTAGGAGATCACGTCTTTCTTAAGTTTTCGCCGGCACGTGGTGTTAGACACTTCAGGGTTAAAGGGAAGCTCAGTCCTCGTTTCATCGGACCGTTTGATATCACTGAATGAGTCGGTGAAGTATCTTACCGTTTAGCGTTACCTCCGCATCTTTCGCATGTACACAATGCGTTTCATGTGTCCTTACTCAGAGGGTACCAGTATCATCCCCTTCACATGGTTCAGTATCCACTGGAACAGATACGTGAAGATCTCACTTTTATACAAGAACCCGAACGAGTTCTTGACAGACAAGAACGAGTCATGAGAAGGAAGACGATTCCATTCGTCAAAATCCTTTAGAGGGGTCATACCGAGCGGGAAGCCACTTGGGAAACAGAGGAGTCTATCCGGGCTTCTTACCCCTATTTCATATTTTGAATTCGGGTATGTTCTTCTTTTCCAGTTTACTTTATCTATAATTCGGGGACGAATTATTCTTTTTAGGGGGGAAGAGTTGTAAAACCCATATGCTTTTATCATGAATAGTGCCCTTAGATCGTACGTACAAGATTAGAACTTTCCTTTCATAGCATGTTTACGTTCACGTATAAGAATTTTAAGTATTACGTACGTGTTAGAACACGATAAGTATTTATTACGTATGAACACACGATAATTATTCCAATAATAATTATAATCACGAACATGCGATCATGAAATCATGAACATAAATTAATCACGAGCTAATATTAGTTATGTATATATATTTATCACGAACACGAATAAATATATTAAGTCACGATCAATAATTAAATAGAACACGTAAAACACGAACACAATAAAACATGAGAACACACTATAATATTTAGACTCGGGAAAAGGTACGGGTTACCCACGTGGGGCCCCTACCCGCGGCTACACAATGGAAACATGGGCTTAGCCCATGTAAAATTTACTAACTAGGGGTTAAGGTAAAAACTTGTTTTCACTTTTTACAAATCAAGAAAATAGTTAGAACCCTAAAAGTTTTTCTCCTTCTGCCTTCTCTCTTTGGCCGCCGGATATACAACACCACAAGGGGGTGTTTCAGGTTGATTTTGATCTTGGAAATTGTGCAAGGATTCGTGTGTGTTCATCCTTATTTGTTTCACGTATTCGATATAACTTTTTAACCCTTTTCTTTTATGTTTTGATTTAACTAATCACATAAAATCATGGTGTTTTTAATTAACTAATTAAAAACAATTATTAGAACATGTTAATGATCATGGGGTAAATCAAATCAATGGTTTAGGGGTGTTTATGGTCTAGCCGACGTCTAACCGAGCCCCATAGGGGTCTCGGCTTGGCTTATTTAACACCACCGAGACCATATGGTCTCGGTATGGTGATGGTGGTCCCACGGCAGCAGCCAAACCAAGGGGAAACCCGACGTGGTTCGGGTTATGATGTTAGTTACGGGTCCGGTTCATGGTTTTTAGTCACAGGTCCGGTTCTTGAATCATTTTTTTTAAGGTTTATGATTTTATGTTTTAGACTTATATTAAATTAATAAAAACATGACATGATTAATTTAATGTACATGACTTAGGTTATAAATTTAATTATTACATCATGAATTTTAACCTAAGTATTTATATTTAATTAGACCTTATAATTAATTAATTATTAAAACCATGACTATAATTAATTAATTAACATGACTTAGGTTATATTATTAATAGTTAATAATGCATGTTTTAACCTAAGTCTTTTACCTTTATTTAATTAAAATCATGTTATATTTAATTAAGTACTTTTAACCTATAGTTTATTTAATTTACATGTAATAATTAATAAACTATACTTTATAATTACATGACTTAGAATAATAATCAGAAAACACTTAAGCTTATATAATTAGCTTATTTAACCAGCTTATATCTAATTATGGAAACTTTCTATTTTTAGAAACTTATTTAATTAAGGCAGCTAATCTATTTATGGAAACTTTCTATTTTTAGAAACTTATCTATTTTAAGCAGTATATCTATTTTTGGAAACTTTCTATTTTTGGAAACTTTCTATTTTTGGTAACTTTCTATTTTTGGAAACTTTCTATTTTAGGAAACCTGCTATTTTTAGAAAGTTACTTATTATTACACAACAAGTATAATAATACATGAAATACAAGTAATACTTAATCAGAATAGACATAATATAAGTTAAACACAATATAAAGCTTAAAACAGTAGAACATGACATGAACATATAAAACAAGCTAAGACATGATATAAAACCAGTTACGTATTTAGCAATGTTTTCAGACCCGGGTCTGTGGAGTCCATTGATCGTTAGACTCAATGGTTATGAACCATTATATCTAGGTTGATCATCGTTCATATGATAACATAGCGGAAAAGAACAATGATCATGAACAAGGTGTTTAGGCACAAAGAACACGAATTAAAACAAATGGATTGCTAATTATATTAATAATCAACAATCACTAGACGTGTATACATTGAATCCCACGTCTAGTGCGACAAACACTTTAGGTTTACATTGTGAATGAATGATATGAATAAAACCTAAGACCCTTGTTCCTTTTATAGTGGAAGGAACAGAATCTACAAGAGATAATATCAAATAAACATCTAAATCTTCTATTTAGATAAACTATATATTGTGTATATCATAAATAATATACTCAATATATTCCCTAAATAGAATTCTCCATCAAATCTTCAACATCCATCAGCGTTTGACTTTGTTGACTGCGTTTGACTTTTGTTGACTTCTGTCAACGCCCAATTTGCTCTTGTCAACGCTGGAATTACTCTTGTCAACGCTTGAACAAATGTCTTGATATTTTCTTCGATTTTGAGTTTCTGCCACATCAACTTTTTGACCCAACAATCTTCCCCTAGTTGATAGTGGCAAAACTCTATGTGTATCTCTGGTAAGTTGTACATGATCTTCAGATTGCTTCCCCTCAAGTGTAGCACGTATTTTCTTCCCCTTTTTGTCACATCAACAAGGAAGTAAACAATGTATGCAATCTTTGAAGATTCTCCAAAAGTAGGCTCTGTGTAATGATCCTGAAGAAAAATAACTATAATATTTTTGATGTAGAAGTAGAATAACCCAAACCTATGTTCCATATCTTGTATAATGTGATGAAGTGTGTTGCCGATACAAAAATCCTCATCCTTTGTGAGACACTGAGCACGATAATGTAACTCCTTCAAGTGATAGCAAATATGTGCATAGAGAACCATAAGAAAAATCACATATTTCTAGACCTTGTATCACTTCATCAGTAACCATGTAAGCATAAACAAGTTACCTTTAAAGTCTATGACTGGAAGTGCACGACTTTAAGATATGATAGAACACAAACTCGCGAAAATCTTCTTCAATCATCAAACTTACCATAAGAATTCTTCCCCTTAAGCTAACACTTCTTCATGATGAATTTGAATGAAATAACATCGTCATACCATATGTAAAAGATCAAATGTGGATAACTCTTTCGCAAGGCTATCCCGATTACATAGTTTAAAATATCCATCAAATCCCACGAATAATTGCTAACTCGCGTTAAAATCATTAATCCATTTAAATATATCCGAGCCATAAATATCTCCATGATATTCTGAATAAAAACGGAGATTCCATGTACCTTCGTGTGTATAATCCTCCTTTTTGTGTGCTTAAAACGTACCCATTTTCTCTAACAGTAGCAATCAGTGTGTTATCCGAGATCCTCCTTGTCCAATATCCTTTCATGTGTATTGCCCGATATCGGACAACACGTATCAGCGTTAGAAACATATATCTCGGACAACACTGCCAACCTATCAGCGTTGACTTATTCCTATCAGCGTCCAAATACTTCCTGTCAGCGTCAACTCTACTTTTTGTCAGCGTCAACATCATTCTTGTCAGCGTTGAACTCCATCTGTGGTACGACTTCTTGACAGCGGCTAAATAATGACTAACAGCAGCTTCCTTCAAAATTTAAATAGTATCCATGGCTAGAATATTACCCTACTTTGAAGAATAAACGCAATCCAACTTACTGCAAATATAAAATAATATCCATGGATAGAATATTGCTCTTTTGGCAGCCATCATAACTCGTAAATAATCAAAACCAAATTGCTGCTTTTAGCAACAACATTTATTCCATCATACCACACGTCTTTATCACCTTTCTGTGTCGTGTGAACATAGATCTAAGAACCAATAGAAACACATCCATCGTGTGAACACAAAGCTGAACACCAATTAGAAAGCTTCCACCGATTAGAAACAAGCATGAAGTTTTGCTTTCGTGTGAACACAAAAGATATCGACCAATCAGAAACTTTCAACCGTGTGAATGCATAAGTGTTCCACCAATAAGAATCTTAGAACCATGTGAACATAGATGTGAATAACCAATAAGAAACGAACGGCTTATATCCAGTTTAAGCTGCTTGATACAGTATAAACGAAACCCCATATATATATGCCAAGCTGCTACGTTTTCTCTTGATCAGTTCATATGTACTTTTAAGCTATAAGCACGATCTAGGGTTTGTTGAAACTTGAACATCGAAACCCTAATTTAGGGTTTATAAATTAACCTTAGATCGTATATCTTCACACGTTTTAACAGCCACAAGCTACATAATATTCTGCTTTTCTTGTAGATCTAGGGTTTGAGAAACCCTAGGTCATGATTTTATGTGAAAGCAAAGCATTAATACCTTTACTGCAGCGAACTTCGACGGACTATAACTTGTCAATTAAAGCTCAAATTGAAGATCGCTCCAGTGAGATCCTAGACACAAGTGCCAAGAACCTACAGTCCAAAAATCACGAAGATCCAACGATTAACGAAGGAGAGATCGTGTTTTGAACATGGCTGTCCACAGAAAACTGCATACCTCCTACTGCTGACTTTGACGCTTAATAACTTTTGCCTGGGGATGAAACTCGACAATCCCTCCGGTGGATGTTTAGATCTATGTATGTAGAACACACATATAAAATTTCGTGACGATCCAACTGTTCAATCAAAAGTTATGACCTTCTGAATACTGCTGCGCACACAAAAACGTCCAGAAAAACTCCATACGAATTTTTCTTCTTCACCATACACGAACACCTCGTCGGACCTAGATATCAAGAGCCTTAGGCTCTGATACCAATTGTGGAGTCCATTGATCGTTAGACTCAATGGTTATGAACCATTATATCTAGGTTGATCATCGTTCATATGATAACATAGCGGAAAAGAACAATGATCATGAACAAGGTGTTTAGGCACAAAAAACACGAATTAAAACAAATGGATTGCTAATTATATTAATAATCAACAATCACTAGACGTGTATACATTGAATCCCACGTCTAGTGCGACACACACTTTAGGTTTACATTGTGAATGAATGATATGAATAAAACCTAAGACCCTTGTTCCTTTTATAGTGGAAGGAACAGAATCTACAAGAGATAATATCAAATAAATATCTAAATCTTCTATTTAGATAAACTATATATTGTGTATATCATAAATAATATACTCAATATATTCCCTAAATAGAATTCTCCATCAAATCTTCAACATCCATCAGCGTTTGACTTTGTTGACTGCGTTTGACTTTTGTTGACTTCTGTCAACGCCCAATTTGCTCTTGTCAACGCTGGAATTACTCTTGTCAACGCTTGAACAAATGTCTTGATATTTTCTTCGATTTTGAGTTTCTGCCACATCAACTTTTTGACCCAACAGGGTCGACCCGGCCGGGTCAACCGGTTGAACCGGTTCCGGCCGAAAAAACGGGTCATATTGACCCGGGTTTCATATTTTCGAAACCCGGCTTGACCCGGCGGGTTTGGGGTGACCCGGGTCAACCCGGTTCTCAAAACCCGGCCGGGTTTCAAATTTTTCGGGATTTTTTTGAAAAAAAATTTAATTATACGTATTTGCGATGAAATTTTATTTTTACATATTATATTGGTTGGTAAACAATTTATATTTTAAGTATACATAAGTTTTTATGGTTTTTATGGTTTTTATAAGTATAATTTTGTTAATTATTAAAAATAAAAAAAAAAAATTTTTTTTAGAAAACCGGGTTAACCCGGGTCGACCCGGGTTGACCTGGACCCGGCGACTCGACCGGGTCGATCTAAGACCCGGGTTTTAAAACATTGGTATTTAGTAATCAGATACTTATACACGTATTTATTTATGTAGAATTAGTGATACCGAAGTAGGACTCTTTTCCGTTCGTCTTCTTCGTTCACAGGACATAAGTTACAGATTCCCGTCCTTTCAGTATGGACATTGTTTCCTTATTAGGATTCCCCGTATGCAGCCAACTGTTTTCCCATAGTATAAGTTTATATGTTTGATTGCTTATGTTTAATTTAGAATACCTGAAGCCATATACATGCATGACCAATTTCACCTAGTTATGGAGGTACCATAACCATAACACTAGAGGCACTGGTGTTATGACTTCCCCACGGCAGAGTGATTGCTCGTGGCGTCCCTTCAGCTTTTGGCCATATTATTATATTTATCATGTGGGGCGTATGGGTGCATCCTAGTTACATGTTTTTCAGCAGATTGCTCAGTGTGAATGTGGTGTGTGCCTTGCATCCTTCACAAGGAGCTGATCCCTCCTACCCAAAAACCAGTATATTAAATTAGAGGCAGCCCCTCTAATTTGCATGATGAGGTCACCCCTCCAAGTATTCATGCACGTTGATTTTCATGACCTATATTGGCTAATGGTAAAATATGTTAAACAGTTTTTATAAGATAAACATAAGGCTTTTCAAACTATAAAACCAATTTTACTAAGACTTAACTGGGTTATCCAGGACTTAGTTTCTTCCGCTGTTATATGCTTATATGCGTATATTATTCATGCTTTATTGTACATCCGTGCACTGAGCGTATTGATCAGCCGTTTTCCTTTTCATGTTCCCAAAACGGCAGGTACTCAGGGACGCTCGTAGAGTTTAAGCGTACGTGCATATGGACTGGAAGCTTTCTAGCCTTTCTTTACTTTATGCATTATCTATACTCTGATACTCTTTCCATGGACATTGTTTAGTCCTTTCATTTACAGTACTTATGTTTGTGTGTGATGAGCTTTACTTTTGGACTACCGATGTTTGATTCATGTATTTCCTTTTTATGGTCATGTAATGTTTTAGACATTTATCCTTGTATGCTTGATGCCACGCCATAATTACGCGTGACATTCCATTATCAAAATGGGTGTTACAAGTCATGCCATTTGTGTGTACGAGACTATGAAGAAAAGGCAAACTGTGTCAAGCTCTGTTTCCCTAAAGCATTGTGGCAGACTACCAAGAATAGAAGAGCATCTTGTGACAGATGTCTGAAAGGTAAATGTATTGTGTAGTCACCATCAACTAGTACTTAGGTCAACCTCGTATCACTATAAATAGGATGTGTAGCCAAGCATTAATGTTTAATACTTTGAGAATATTCACACATTAATGCTTAGAACTTATTGGATTAAACAACTATGACTGTTTCATAAGTTAGGTTATTTAGTTGTTCAAAGTGTGCACAACACATTGTCATCAAACGGTGTTATCCATAACACTTGTAATTCTTTATTATACAATAATAAGTATTACGTTTAAAAAGTATTTACTTGTGTTGATTAGTTAAGTTAAGTGTTTCTAGCATTTATTAGGGAGTTTCAAAATGATTTCACATGTACTGCTTGTCAAAAAGGTAAACAATATAGAGCCTCTTGTAAGACCAAGACTGTCAATTCTTTGACTAAGCCTTTGCAACTCTTGCATATGGATTTGTTTGGTCCAATTTTTGTTAGGAGTATTAGCCATAAAACCTTTTTCCTAGTTATAACTGATGATTTTAGTAGATTCAGTTGGGTTTTCTTTTTAACACATAAGAATGAAACCAATGAATTACTTAAAGACGTTGTCACTTTAGTTGAAAAGCAGTTCACTAAACAAGTCTTGATCATTAGGACATATAATGGGACAGAATTTAAGAATGCTAAATTTGATGAATTCTATAGGTCTAAACGTATCAAGAGACAATTTAGCAATCCTAGGACTACACAACAAATGTAACACCCATTTTGGTAAATGGAAAGTCACGCGTTATTATGGCGTGTCATCAAAGCATGCAAGGTAATATGTAGTAAAACATACATGACCATAGGAAAAATCGGAATCAAACATCGGTTCCCAAACATAAGCCCAAATCATAAATAAAGTAAATAAACTAGGATAGACTAAACAAGCATAAGTATATGGCAAAAAGAGAATAAGTCTATGGCAACTTCCATCCTATGCACTTCCTCCAAATGCTCGAGTCCGTCCTTGGGTACCTACCGTTTTGGGACATGGAAAGGAAAGTAACGGCTGAGCATAACGCTCAGTGCACGGATGTACTAGTATGACATGGAATAACGTAAGTATATAAGACTAATAGCAGCGGAATAACATAAGTTATAAGATATCTGGATTCATGTTCATAAAACTGGTTTTATAGTTTGAAAAGACTTATGTTTCTATGAAAATCTGTTTTAATTAGCCAAATAGCCTATATAGGTCATGAGGTCCCACCGTGCATGAATACTTGGAAGGGATACCTCGTCATGCAATTAGAGGGATTGCCTCTAACTAAATAGTCTAGGTAGGAGGGATCAAATCCTAGTGAAGGATGCAAGGAACACATCGCATTCACTCTGATAATACTGCTAAACATGTAAATAGGATGCACCCATACGCCCCCATGATAATATGATATAATGGCCAAAACTGAAATGGGACGCCACGAGCAATCACTTCGTCATGGGGAAGTCATAACACTGGTGCCTCAAGTCTTATGGTTATGGTACCTCCATAACTAGGTGACACTGGTCATGCATGTATATGGCTTAGGCTCTCAATCTAACATAAGTATCAAAGATATAAAACAAATACTAGGAAAAATAGTTGGCTGCAAACAGGGAATCCTAATAAGGAAAGAATGTCCATACTGAAGGGACGGGAAATCCGTACCTTATATCCATTGAACGAAGAAGACGAACGGAAGAGAGTCCTACTTCGATCTCACAAATGCTACATAAATAGTATACGTGTATAAGTAGTTTGATTACTGAGTACGCAACTGATTTTTTATCGTGTCTTAGCTTGTTTTATATTTTCATGTCTTGTTTTAATGATTTTAAGGTTATGCTGTGTTTATCATGTATTCTGTATATTCTGATTAAGTATTACTTGTATTTCTTGTATTATTATACTTGTTGTGTAATAACAAGTAACTTTCTAAAAATAGCAGGTTTCCTAAAATAGAAAGTTTCCAAAAATAGAAAGTTTCCAAAATAGATTAACTTCTTAAAATAGACCAGTTTCTAAAAATAGAAATTTTCCAAAAATAGTAAGTTTCCTGAATTAGAAAGTTTCCATATTTAGAATTAGGCTGAATTAATATCATAAGTCATGTAGTTATAGTATAGTTTATTAATAATATTCTGTTAACTAAATAAACTATAGGTTATACGATTTAATTAAATATAAGCATGATTTAATTAAATTAAAGTATATAAAAATACTTAGGTTAAAACATGTATTAATACTATATTAATAATAACCTAAGTCATAATTATTAATTAATTATATTCCATGTCTTAATAATTAATTAATACTATAGTCTAATTTACATAATTAAATTAATTATATGCCATGTTAAATTAATTTAATTAACTTGTAAAATAATATACTTGTAAAATTAATTAAGCTTATAAAATTTAGATATGAACCGGACCCATGTAATTAATTAAACATGTCGTGAACCAGACCCACGAAAACCCGTGAACCGGTCTGAACCAAACACCCCTAAAACAGTGGCAAACCGGCTGAGCCGGTTGCCCCTGCTTTCGGTAAGCTGCCACCGGCTTAAGCCGGTGGTTCCCCTGCTTCTCGGCTAGCCACTGACCACAAGAGTTCCCACCGGTAGTTAGTCGGTGGTCTCCCCTGCGCTGCCTGCATTTCCTCTGCCTGACCAACCTAGCCACCGGCTGCGCCGGTGGTGTTGGTTTGCTTGCTGCTGAGACCCATATAACCACAAGGACACCCCCGACGCATGTCGGGGTGCCTTGTCCTGCTGTCGACCGAAATCAAACACCACCGAGATCTAGATCTCGGTTGCTGGTCGTGACAAGAACACGCCGAGAGCCATGGGGCTCTCAGTTTGTGTATCGGCCGAAACAACCAACCCGAAATCAACCCTTTTAAATTACCCACGATGATTTTATGTATTTTAATTCTTGTTTATAAATCTCCATGAGCATGTGTTCATAATAAAATAAAAAGAATTAAAAGAAAGGTTTTACGGATTACCAAACGTGTGGAATGAATGGATAATGATTACACGAACACACTCCTATGATTTCTTGAACAAAAATCAAATCAAACACCTCCTTGTGGTGTTGTTTCCACCGGCCAAGAGAGAGACAAGAGATTAGGGTTTTTGCAATTTTGTGAAAACTCTGTAAATGTCTAGTTTCGCTTTTTGTTATTTTTAATAAAACAAATCATTGGCTGGGCCGCTCTCTTCTCTTGTTCCACGGCTTGTAGGGCCCACAAAGGAAACACGAAGCCTTTTTTGTGTCTATTTTATTACGTGTTCGTGTGTTCGTGTTTACGCGTTATGTTATTATTAAATGTTTGTGTTTTAAATACTTGTACTTAATGATATAAATCATATAATATTAATTAAGTACGTAGTTACGTGTTCGTGATTTTTACGTTCTTGATTTCATGTTCGTGATTATAATTATTATTAATAATATTTATCGTGTACTAACACGTACTTAATAATTGTCGTAATAATAATACGTACATAACTTCTGTAATTACTAATCGTGACACGTGTTCATGCTATAAAAGGAAAGTTTTTAATATGTACGTACGTTACTAAGTGTACTGTTTATGGTAAAAGCATGCGGGTTTTACAACTCTTCCCCCCTAAAAAGAATAATTCTTCCCCGAATTATAGATAAAATAAACTTAAAGAACATGAACGCGACACGACTGACAAGGACATGGAACGTGATGTGCCTGAAAAGAACATAACGGAATTATAGAATGATGAGAGGATAAAATCCGGATGGACTCGTCCGTTTCCAAGTAGCTTCCCTCTCGGAACGGTTCCTCTACAAGATCTTGACACAAATGACAAATCTTGGTCTTCATGACCTTGACTTGAAAATACGTAAAAGTTCATGGTTATCAACATAATATATATCCTTTGGAATTCGATCGAGTGGATAAGAATTAACATGCAAGGGTAAATGAAACATTACGATTCAAAATAACCTAGACCAACTGACATTAGTAACATCTTAGAAATGATGCGCGAGACATACTGAAACGTAGTACGTGAACAATTGTGAACGTGATATGTGAACAATTGTGAACGCGATACATGGAGATATGGTGAGTGTAGTATGAGAAAACATATGGTGATCGTTGATACGTGTAACATATCGTGAACGTAATATGAGAAACGTGGAATGCACATGACATGTGAAACATATCGTGAACATGGAATAACACCGGCGGTAACGCTAAACACTATAAGGTGAGACGTGGAATGTGACGTGAAACGTCTGTCTGAGGATAGAGAATTATTATACTAAAATTGAGTCTGGTCTCCCAAGTTCTTGCAAAACTTCCTAGAACGAAAATGAATATAAAATCGTAAGCCAGGATACGATCATGAATGTGAATAGTGTCATGAACGTGAGTGTGAAAGCAAGTCGTAAAATTAGAACAAGGACGTGAACGCAAATAAGGAGCACAAATGCAACCCTTTGTTTGGTCCGATAGCTGAGGGATTACCAAGTGACCGGATGAGCCTTGGCTGGAACATGTACGATCAATCTGTTGGCTCTGAAATCCTTGCGGATGTAAGGATTCTACAGACTTGGTCAAACTGTTGACAATAACCCAGATAGCATCATGCTTCTTCTGAGTTTGCGTTAATCTGGTGACCAAAATCCATGGAGATCTTGTCCCAATTCTGTTTACGATTTCTGATGATGGAAAACATCTCAGTTTGTTGGTGTTCTATCTTAGCGTGTTGGTATGACAGGTACTTAGATATGAACGTAAATGTATCTTGCTTCATAGGAATTGGATATGTAGAAGTTTGCAAAACTACGAGTCTCCTAAATTAGACTTTTCTTAGAGTAGGATTTCTTGGAATACCTAATGTAGTGTAGGGTTCTCACCTTTTCGCATAAGCGGAGTCAATGGTAAGATTAACCGTGAGAATCCATGTGATTCAACGTGTTACTGTAATCAACCATAATTCATATTGGAAAATTTTAGGGTGAAATTTCTCCTGTCGTATAATTTGCAACATAGCGCAAATATGGTCTTCCTACTCTTTTCTAGACTTAGAGAAAATCATGTTGTCCTTGATGAAAACACTGATGAATTTATTTATGAGTTTATGTATACTCAATTTATTAAGTCCATAATGCTGCTGGAGCATTTATGAGACTTATACAAAATCATGAATCTAGCATGACCGAGTCGTGTACGAATAGCAGCCATGGAAATGTCCTGCTCTTTCACTCGTCACTGTTGGCAGCATGATCATGTATCCGATCTTTGAAAAGTGCTTAATACCCTAAAGTCAATTGGACATGTTGTCAATACGTAGAGGAGAATAACGGTTATGAATGATGATTTGTTTAGATCGACGGTAGTCGACACATAATCTCATGTTACCATCCTTCTCCTTGAAGGTTCTTCTGGAATGTATGGGAAGATTTTGGAATAATCGGCTTGTTATGCATAACAGGAAACTTCAGTGGTCGTGTCTTAACTGACAGCTAGAAAATTTAGATGCCATGGCTAACAAAGCACGTGCTTGTAAAGCATAGATAATTGTACAGATTTTCCTGATGGAAAACCATGCTGAATGTATTTAGGAGCCTGAACATTACTGTACATAATCATGAATCGTAGCAAGGTGTGCTGTTCGTAGTCCATAATTAGGATTAAATTCATCTCGCATCTGCCCGAGGAAATGCGTTAGCAGCTTGGATCTTATCATTAGGCTGAAGGAAAACCTTCGTATACATAGGTGATATGAATGGCTTGCTTTATGTTCATGAGTATATGAATTATGAAATCAAGAATTGAAAGTGTCATGAAGCAAACGTGACAGATTTCGCTGAGTGTGTTTAGCCTGTCAGCGTGTTCAAACGTGACTAATATGCCGGTGAAGGTACTGAAATTCTTGTGGCCTGATTAATACATGGCACAACAAAATAGATATATCCCTTGGAGGATACCCTGAATTTCTCGTTTCAGCAAATAGACGTGAGTCATGTGTCCTGACTCGTGTCTTGGGAAATATACGTATGACATGTTCCTTGACTAGTGTCTTGACATGTGTCTTCAAAAAGTATACGTGAGCTACGTCTCTTGACTGATGTCTTGACATGTCTCTCGAGGTGTGAAACAAATAGAACTACAAATATTAGGTTATTATGCCAGAATTGGCGGATCGGTTGGACTACTGACCCTTGTATTTCTGATCACGTCCGTGACCGGAACTTCTGTTGCGAATGCTAGGATTGTTGCTGTCACAGTAGTGGGTACTATCGTCTTGTCTGTCAGTTCCATGACGGTCATTCTCATGACTGTGATTCATGTAACTATTCAGCTAAGTGGCCGGCCGGTACCGGTTCTCGCTCATATTGAAACGACAACTGAATGACGTGTGACACGTAACTAGGAATTTGGTACAATGATTGAATGGAAATCGTCTGGTGGTGAAGCATCTTCTCGTCCGATCGCTTTGATCTAACGCCTTTGTCTTCGTCTTGTAAGATCTCCAGGTTGTGAACAGCATTAGCATCTCGTAGCGTCTCTAAAATCCGCAACATCAACCTTTAGTAACATCTCCAAGCTATGAGCGGCATAAGCAATTTGTAGAGTATCAGCAAGTGGAATACGCACATGGGATACGGTACATAGAGTACACATGGAATGCACATGAAATGATCGGTATGGGGTCGATCATCTAACATGATTTTAAAAGAAACATAATAGGTTGAACGGTTAGAAAACCATCATGATAACCTGGCAATGCCAGCATATACATCATTCTGGTCGAATAGAGAAACGCTAAAGTGTGGTTACACAGAATTCAACGATGATTTGCCTGAAAGCAGGATTAATGAAAACTAACCATGACTATCATGAAAGCATAAACAACAAAAGAGACGTAAGACGTAATCAATATGAAGACGAAATCAACATGAAGAAACATGCACAACTTAACATGATGGAGTATACAACATAACCAGCATGAAAACGAAGTTAACCATGATAGTATGAAAACTGACATAAAAGACATAGTTACTTATGAGGGGACATGAAAAAATTTTATGCCAATAAATTATGAGAAAATTTTTATGCATGTAAACCGTGCGTGAAATGCATGATGCATTTTATGAAAACCTTTATATGCGCGAGGGTAAACGCCTATGGTCAGTTTACCCAAAATAAAAGACATGGCGATGGGACGCCTATGGGTCGGTCCCAAAGTTAGAAGTTTCGATAAAAGCACATGCAACTAAATAGGGCCAGTCCTGTACCGAACGTTACTTAGTCATAAACCTGCGACAATGATATATGGAATAAATGACTGAAACTCAACTGTCAAAACTTAACAGAAAAAAGTTTTTATGTGACCAATTATGAACTACTGGGGTTCAGTCCACATTGGCCACAGTTCACAAGGAACATCATGCCTGAAACAATGACACCTAACTAAATATGGATGACGGTTGTTCATCCATATTAGTAAAACAATACCGATGAAAAATTATGGTTAAAACTACAATGTGCTGAAAACATCAATACGTGGAATAACAAGGGTTGACTTAGGAAGCTTCTGGTGACTACCCGCTAGTCACATGTCGATTTTTAGAGCCTACAGGTCGAAGCCTTGGCTCTGATACCATAATTGTAACACCCCATTTTGGTAAATGGAAAGTCACGCGTGATTATGGCGTGTCATCAAAGCATGCAAGGTAATATGTAGTAAAACATACATGACCATAGGGAAAACCGGAATCAAACATCGGTTCCCAAACATAAGCCCAAAACATAAATAAAGTAAATAAACTAGGAAAGATTAAACAAGCATAAGTATATGGAAAAAAGGAGAAGAAGTCTATGGCAGCTTCCATCCTATGCACTTCCTCCAAATGCACGAGTTTGTCCTTAGGTACCTGCCATTTTGGGACATGGAAAAGAAAGTAACGGCTGGGCATAATGCTCAGTGCACGGATGTACTAGTATGACATGGAATAACGTAAGCATATACGACTAATAGCAGCAAAATAACATAAGTTTTAAGATATCTGGATTCATGTTCATAAAACTGGTTTTATAGTTTGAAAAGACTTATGTTTCTATGAAAATCTGTTTTCATTAGCCAAATAGCCCATATAGGTCATGAGGTTCTACCGTACATGAATACTTGGAGGGGTCATGCAATTAGAGGGCTTGCCTCTAATTAAATAGTCTGGGTAGGAGGGATCAGCTCCTAGTGAAGGATACAAGGCACACATTGCATTCACTCTAGTAATACTGCTAAACATGTAACTAGGATGCACCCATACGCCCCACATGATAATATAATATAATGGCCAAAACTGAAAAAGGACGCCACGAGCAATCACTTTGCCGTGGGGAAGTCATAACACTGGTGACTCTAGTATTATGGTTATGGTACCTCCATAACTAGGTGACACTGGTCATGCATGTATATGGCTTTGGCTCTCAATCTAACATAAGTATCAAACATATAAAACAAATACTGGGAAAAATAGTTGGCTGCAAACGGGGAATCCTAATAAGGAAGGAATGTCCATACTGAAGGGATGGGAAGTCCGTACCTTATGTCAAGTGAACAAAGAAGACGAACGGAAGAGGGTCCTACTTCGATCTCACAAATGCTACATAAATAGTATACGTGTATAATTTTTCTGATTACTGAGTACGTAACTGATTTTGTATCGTGTCTTAGCTTGTTTTATATGTTCATGTCTTGTTTTACTAATTTTAAGGTTATGCATTATGTATATTCTGCTTAAGTATTACCTTGTATTTCTTGTATTATTATACTTGTTGTGTAATAATAAGTAACTTTCTAAAAATAACAGGTTTCCTAAAATAGAAATTTTCCAAAAATAGAAAGTTTCCAAAATAGATTAACTTCTTAAAAGAGATCAGTTTCTAAAAATAGAAAGTTTCCAAAAATAGTAAGTCTCCTGAATCAGAAATTTTTCATATTTAGAATTAATCTAAATAAATATCATAAGTCATGTAGTTATAGTATAGTTTATTAATAATATTAAGTTAGCTAAATAAACTATAGCTTATACGATTTAATTAAGTATAAATATGATTTAATTAAATTAAAGTATATAAAAATACTTAGGTTAAAACATATATTAATACTATATTAATAATAACCTAAGTCATGATTATTAGTTAATTATATTCTATGTCTTAATAATTAATTAATACTATAGTCTAATTTAAATAATTAAATTAATTATATGCCATGTTAAATTAATTTAATTAACTTGTAAAATAATATACTTATAAAATTTATTAAGCTTGTAAAATTTAGCCATGAACCGGACCTGTGTAATTAATTAAACATGTCATGAACCGGACCCACGAAAACTCGTGAACCGGTCCGAACCAAACACCCCTAAAACAGTGGCAAACCGGCTGAGCCGGTTTCCCCTAGTTTCGGTAGGTTGCCACCGGCTTAAGCCGGTGGTTCCCCTGCTTCTTCGCTAGCCGCTGAACACAAGAGTTCCCACTGGCAGTTAGCCGGTGGTCTCCCCTACGCTGCCTCCGTTCCCCCGGCCTGACCAACCTAGCCACTGGCTGGGCCGGTGGTGTTGGTTTGCTTGCTGCCGAGACCCATATAACCACAACGACACCCTTGACGCATGTCGGGGTGCCTTGTCCTGCTGTCGACCGAAATCAAACACCACCGATATCTAGATCTCGGTTGGTGGTTGTGACAAGAACACGCTAAGAGTAATGGGGCTCTCGGTTTGTGTGTCGGCCGAAACAACCAACCCGAAAACAACTCTTTTAATTTACCCACCATGATTTTATGTGTTTTAATTCTTGTTTATAAATCCCCATGATCATGTGTTCACAATAAAATAAAAAGAATTAAAAGAAAGGTTTTACGGATTACCAAACGCGTGGAATGAATGGATAATGATTACACGAACACACTCCTATGATTTGTTGAACAAAAATCAAATCAAACACCTCCTTGTGGTGTTGTTGTCGTCGGCTAAGAGAGAGACACGAGATTAGGGTTTTTGTAATTTTGTGAAAACTCTATAAATTTCTAGTTTCCCTTTTTGTTATTTTTAATAAAACAAATCATGGGCTGGGCCCCTCTCTTCTCTTGTGCCGTGGCTTGTAGGGCCCATAATGGGAAAGCCAAAGCCTTTCTCGTGTCTATTTTATTACGTGTTCGTGTGTTCGTGTTTACGTGTTACGTTATTATTAAATGTTCGTGTTTTTAATACTTGTACATAACGATATAAATCCTATAATATTAATTAAGTACGTAGTTACGTGTTCGTGATTTTTACGTTCATGATTTCATGTTCGTGATTATAATTATTGTTGATAATAATTATCGTGTACTAACACGTACTTAATACTTGTCGTAATAATAATACGTACATAACTTCTATAATTACTAATCGTGACACGTGTTCATGCTATAAAAGGAAAGTTTTTAATATGTACGTACGTTACTAAGTGTACTTTTCATGGTAAAAGCATGCGGGTTTTACAACAAAATGGAGTAGCTGAAAGGAAAACCGGACACTAATTGAGGCTGCTAGGACTATGCTAGCTGATTCTCTTTTGCTAAATACCTTTTGGGCAGAAGCAATCAATACTGCATGTTATGTGTTAAATAGAGTCTTAGTGACCAAGCCTTAAAACAAAACACCTTATGAACTTTTGACTGGTGTTAAGCCAACCATAAGTCATTTGAGACCTTTTGGATGTCATGTGTCTATTTTGAATACTCTTGATCAATTGGGGAAGTTTGATGGAAAATCTGATTCAGGATATCTAGTAGGATATTCTTTGTAGAGTAAAGCATATAGGGTTTATAACTTGGCATCTAGAAAAGTTGAAGAAAATTTGCATGTTAATTTCTTAGAAAATAAGCACAATGTCCCAGGAATAGTTTACGCTTGGATATTTGATTTAGATTATCTAACTAAATCCATGGATTACTATTCTGTGAAAAAAGATTGTCAAACTAACAATGCAGGTGAAGAGACTGGTACAACAAAGTTAGGTAATCAAGAAGGACATTCTTCATCAGATTCTCAGGATGATGATGTTCACATATATGTACCCAGTATGCCTACTGTTTCTCCTATGGTTTCCAGTCCCCAACAAAAGCAACCAATGCCATCCAGTGATGATCATGCCTCACAAGAGCTTCAGAGGCTTCAAGATCAAGAGAATAATGCTACAACTGCTAATAAGCATTCAGGAGAAGAATCTTTAGAATCACAACACTTAGTAGCATATATTAAACCTAGCGGTACCTTATCTGCAAGTACTGCTAAGCCAAATTCAACAAAGTCTGTTGATTCACTAGAATATATTTTGCAAGCAATGGATAGTGAAGATGCTTATACTAGTCGAAATGAAGGGATCTTATCCAAAGCTTCCTATGATGAGCAGGTGTAGTAACTGATTTCAATAATTCGAAAACTAAAATACAAGTCAGTTCTATTCCCACTCATAAAGTCAATAACAATTATCCTACAGCTCAAATTATTGGAGACCCAAAGTCTGATGTGCAAACCAGAAGACAACTTCAAGCCAATACTGAAACTCATGCACTTGTGAGCTATGTCAAACAACAGCAGAGAACTAATCATAAGGATACTCAACATTGTTTGTTTGCTTGTTTCTTATCACAAGTAGAGCCTAAGAACATTTCTCAAGCTCTTGATGAAGAAAGTTGGGTAGATGCTGTTGGGAATTATTTGTTAAGTGTCAAGTACCGTCAGTGTATTTTAAGTACTGTTAGTGTTATGTAAGTACCGTTAGTGTTAATGCGGTACATAGTAAGTACTGCTACTTATAAAGTAAGTACTGCTATACTGATTAGGAAGAATATATCTTTGTATAAGATATGTCATAATTAAAGTTAGAGTATATTTTATGTGATATACTAAAATAGTTAGAATATTGATAATATATCGTCTGTGATATAGTTATCTTTATAGAATATTCTAAGGTTTCTAGGGTTCCTTACTCTATAAAAGGAACATAGGTACAATGTCTTTCATGTACCTCATTCAAATCGATTAATAAGAGAATCGAATAGTTAAAAGTAATTATGTTCTTCTGTGCTTTATAAGTTAGATTCCGCATAACTTATTTAGTGTTAGTAAGAGTGCTCAAAGTGTTTAAGTTTGATTACAAACTAATATACTAATTCTTAACAGAATATAGATCCAATCAAAGGGATCAACAAGTGGTATCAAAGCTTGTTAAGAAACTCTAAAAAAGAAGAACACAACCCTAAACACTCCACACACAACAAAACTGAATGTCTCAACCAGATGGTGATGATGCTCACTTTGATGATGTTCAGAACCCTGATCCTATACCACAGGGACAACCACAAGTTGTGCATCATGCACCAGTACAAGGTGTTCAAGCCGTGAATGCAGTAGCTACCTCTACAACAACACCTTCTCATACTTTATCTGCTGTTAAACTCCCAGTTCTCAAAGGTGACAATTATGAGGCATGGGCTATGCAGATGAAATATTACTTGAATCACACAGATCACACTGTGTGGCAAGTAATCAAGAATGGGAACACACCAAAGAAGCTACACTGGTTGCCAGACGGTACATGCTATGCTCTACCTGTTGTGACTTCTGAGGAGGTACAAGCAGAGATCAGAGAGAGAAAAGCCAGAACTATTTTGGCTATGGCTTTTTCTGAAGACATCCTACCAAGCTTTCATCATTATAAGGATGCTAAAGCTATGTGGGATGCTATAAAACTTAGATTTAGGGGTAATGACAAATCTAAGAAGATAAAAAAGATTGTTCTTAAGCAAGAATTTGATAACTTCTCAATTACCAGTATAGAGGGATACATGGTGGTTATGGAAGGTTTAGTAAGCTGCTTATTCAATTGGCAGTTTATGGACAAGTAATTCCTAATGAAGAATCTAATTTAAAATTCTTGAGAAGTGTTCCACCAGAGTGGAAAGCAATGGCTATGCACTTCATCACAAGAGATGATCTGGACACAATTTCTTTTGATCATCTTTACAACAATCTTAGAGCATACGAGATGGATGTGAAAGGCACTGTAGTAAAGGCAGCGACTACTAAAAAGTCTAACTTGGCTTTTGTGTCAGATGGAAACAGCGGTACTTACTTTCATAATACCGCTAGTGGATCTAGCAGCGGTACATACTTCACAAATACCGCTGGAGGACTTATAAGCAGTACTTACCCACAAAGTATTGAAGGCAGCCCTATAGTCTCTCAAAATCCACATGGAAGGTCTTCACCATTGTTTAGTGACAATGATGCCTTCTTAATTTTCGCTGGACAAGACAGTAGGCCAAGATTAACACTCAATGACTTGTTCCAAATGGATGATGCTGATGTTGAAGAGATGGATCTTAAATGGCAAGCTGCTATGGTGTCAGTAAGATCTAACAGGTTCTTCAAGAAGACTGGAAGAAAAATGACTGTTAATCCTAATGAGCCATTAGAATATGACAAGTCCAAAGTTGAATGCTATAACTGTGGAAGGAATGGACACTTTGCAAGAGAATTCTCTAGAGACAAAGCTGAGAGTAGCAGTCAGAAGTCCAAGCACAGCTATAGAACGAGTCCAAGAATAACTGAAAGCTTTCCAAAAGGAAACAACAGGAGTCCTAAAGGAACCAAAGCATTGGTAACTGTAGATGGAGTGGTGAACTGGGCTGAAGATGAAGAAGAAGAAGAGCTTGGTTTAATGGCTCTCTCACATGAAGATACTGAGGTACATCCTTGTTCTAAAGACTATGTTCTTAAATTTAATAGCCTAAAAGTAGAACTAGAGGAACAGTATCAAAAAGTTAACACATGCACTATAGAATTAAATTATTTTAAATAGGGTGTTGTTAAATTAGAAGAAAATATAGTTTTGTATAAAAAGGCTCAACAAAACTATGAAGAGAAAATAAGAATTTTGACTCTTCAAATGAGGGAAAAAGATGTGGAAATAAAAGCTTTTGAAAGACAACTGTTAAAAATATCAACAGAAAATGAAGCTTTAAAAGCCAGTCTTTATAATGAAAGGGAAGT
This sequence comes from Glebionis coronaria, assembly GCA_025667525.1. Classification (NCBI taxonomy): domain Eukaryota; kingdom Viridiplantae; phylum Streptophyta; class Magnoliopsida; order Asterales; family Asteraceae; genus Glebionis; species Glebionis coronaria. The sequence goes on from JANFOE010000679.1 coordinate 358,506, forward strand.
GATTAATCATTGGCAAAAATCCTCTAAAGGATTGGGAAAATTGATTAATTCACAAATGGGGTATTATGATAGATCAGGCCTAGGATATATTAAGGACCAACCTGGGATAACTTTAACTGACAAGGACTTATAAAAAGGGATTTTTGATAGTTCTAGTGAGGTAGATGATACACCTGAAAATGATAGATATGCTGAAGGAATGAAGGCAGTTCCTCCACCACTATCATGAATTTTCATGCCCCTAGTAATGACACACGTATAGAGTTAGAAGAACCAAAGGTTAAAAATACCTTCAACTCTAGTACTCTGTCCCAAGAAAAGACTATTGTGACCAAAAACATTGTTTATCCACCTTTAATGAACAACTTTGTTTCTGAAGAATCTAAGACTAGTTATGCTCCCAAGCAAGTAAAAACTCCTAGTAAGATATTGGAAAACAATGTAAAACATAATAAAGCCAAAAGGGGTGGGCTAGGTTTTGAGAAATTTAAGTCAAAAAAACCTTTTGGGTCTTCTTTAAGAAGAAAAGGATGTTATGTTTGTGGTAGTCTAAGTCATTTTATCAAAGATTGTACTCTACATGAAGATAAGATTGTGAAACAAAAGACTGCACAAAATGTCATGAAAACAGTAATGGGAAAAATGCACAGGTTAATAGGAATCAGAAACTTAAGGATGACAAACCTAAGTTTGATCACTCAAGGGTAGCTAAACAGATTAAATATAACCTTGCCAAAAGTTTTGTTCCTAGGGAAGTACTTATGAAACAAGGTCTAGAACCTTTAAAGTCTGGTAAATCAAGTACCGGCAAGTCTAGACCTGCAAGTACTGCTAGACCAAACTTAAGTACTGTTGGCTTAAAGTCTGTAAAACCAAAGTTCTCTAAGACTTCTAAGAGGATTTTTGAAAAAGTTAAAACACCTAGAAGTAAGGATAAAAACAAACCAGTGCAAATGTGGGATCCTAAAAGAAATAAATCATGTGTTAAAGCAAGTACCGCTAAAGCAGTACTTAAGGCAAAGAAGTCTGAGCACATAGAGTCACCCTATGTCTTTGACTACATAAATGAAACCATGAAGTATAAGAGCAAAAGTAGCATTACTGGGAACGCTTCAGTACAAACTCTTAAATGTGTAGGTCCCTCAAGATCCGAGCCAAATGTGGCTTGTCCTTGTTAAAAACTAATGAGTTTTATTTGTGTGTAGGGGCATCTAATTGATGAATTAAAGGATAAAGGTATAGTAGATAGTGGATGCTCAAGACACAAGACAAGAAACACATATTTTCTTGCTGAATTTGAAGAATTCAGAGGAGGTCCATTAGCCTTTGGAGGTAGCAAAGGTAGAATCACTGGCAAAGGGAAAACCAACACAGGAAAGTTGGAATCTGAAGATGTGTTCTTTGTAAAAGAATTGAATGAGTTCAATCTCTTTTCTGTATCACAAATGTGTGATAAGAAGAACAAGGTGCTTTTCACAGACAAAGACTGCTTGGTGCTGTCTAAAGACTTTGAGATGCCTAAGGAATCTCAAATACTGCTTAAAGTACCAAGGAAATAAAATATGTACACCTTTAATCTTCATACTATTACTCCAACAGGTGGTATTACGTGTTTGCTAGCTAAGGCTTCTTTTGATGAGTCTAATTTATGGCATAGAAGGTTAGGTCATTGTACGATATGTAAATCTTGCTTATGTTTTAGAGAGAGAAAGAGATAGAGAGATGGTGAGAACACACACACTTAGAGAGAGAAAGTGAAAGAAAAAAACACTTTTCAACTATGTGTAAAATGAAGAACCACACTACCCTCTCCATCAAAGGAGAGGGTTTATATACCCAAGCCCTTGTCATGGGCTTGGGCTTACATTTGGGCCGACCTACACATGTGGTAGGCTAGGCTTTGGTTTGTTTGTTAAATTAAGATAAGTAACTAAACTACGAGCTATTACATGGACTATTGTTGGAGTGACCGATCCTTAATACGTAAAACGTATTTCCAACAATCTCCCCCTAAGGGAGGTCACTCCAAACAAGGGCATTACCCAAGTTACAATAATAAGATAAACCTAGCATACTATGCTTGTCTTGAGCTCGTAGTCTTCGTCTTTCTTTTTCTTTTTCTTTTCTGGTGAACATGCTGATGTGATCTTTGATATCCGTCTTGAGCATTAATCTTTTGCCTTGATCTCGTGCATCCATCACTTGTGATCTTCGCCTCTTCGTGACTTCACGTCCCACATACTTATACCTTAGTAATTCTTGAAAGCTTCAAGGTTCGATACAGAAGAAGACTTAACTTTTAGGCTTTCTTGAATTAGATGAGGTATTAAGTGCATAAAGTATAAGCATGCGGGGACGACTTCTTCTTGGATCCCGCAACGCCACCGTCTTCAAATGCCGTAACATAAGTAGACACGAAAGAAATGGCTTTGAACATTTCATTCTAATTCGGTAGCATTTTACCTCCGGTCGGTGAAGACCGTTGGACGATATAAAATATCGTACTTGTGGCAGGTAGATTTAATTAAAAATCTCCTTGACAAGGTTTCGCGGGAAAACCCGTTCTATTTACTCGACCGTCCAAAGCTGACTGCGAACGTAAAGAGTGAATCATTTGGATAAAATTATCCGCATGATTGAAGCCGTCAATTCTGATTCCTGGAACAAGTTTGATTCATTAAAGAATCGCACCATCGTTGCTTTCTAGTTGTCACGAGCTTGATTCGTATAGAATCTTGCAAGTTACCTACCAAGTGCTGTTTGAGGTTAACACTAGAAGGATTTCCACTCATCATCGTGAGCACTAAGGTATCACTCTGAGTGTTCTGACAAGATCACTGAGATATTGCGTAGAGGCCTGGAACGTGTTTAAATTCGGTTAAGAATTAAACCACTGTTGCTTTCCAGTTATCACAAGTTTGATTCATAAAGAATCAAACAAGTCACCTATCATGAGCTTTTTGATATTCGCTCAAGAAGGATTTCCATCTTCATTGTAAATACTTTCGTATTACTCGGATGTTCAGGCAAGATCATGAAGATTTTGCGTAGGACTCTTTAAGATCTTTCTTACTTTTCACAGTGTGTGAAGAAGCAAGGAGTTATGAAAGTGTGTCCTAATGAGATATTGATGATCTCAAATGGCTCTAGACTCGATCGTGCACTTTGAATTTTAGTGATCGGAGGCTGGAGAGGAGTGCCACCTTTTCAATACCAATTTATTCGGAGTGAATAAATCGATAGATAATGTGTTGTCTCCGTGTGATTAAAACAAATATCTTTTGAGAGATATCTGAGTTAGCTGGGATGGGTTGTGCATTGCATCACTGGGTCCATGATGACTATTTTCAATATCCAGCATCATTAAAATGATCGCAATAGCATATGAATTTACCCGGTTTCTGCCTAAGTTGTAAGGAGGGCTTCTTTCTTTACACCCTTTATCTTTAAAATTCTTTTTCATTCTTCAACCCCTTCAATGCTTACCAATATGTCATAACTAGCACCTTGTTGTGATTGTTCCAGTGCTAACTTAAGTACTTGGTCGGCATTCAGCTACGTTCACAATCTTTCTCCAACTTTCCTAAGGACTACTATTTCTAGCTATGGAAGGTCCTTGGGAAGATTCCTCCGGTTCTGGAAGAATCATAGGACTTAACCTATCCTACCATCCTTATGTCACCACAATCTTCATCGTCGTGAAATAAATGGGTTTTGGGTAAGTATAAATCACCATGAAATCCATTTTTGATATGCAAATCCATTTTGCTCCCCCTTAACATATGCCACGATATTCGAAAACATTTCGCATATGTCAGGATGAGCCAGCACATTAAGTCAAACCATTTGTGATAATATCCCATATTAAATCACATTTCTCTCCTATATTAAAAATATTAACCCAATCGATGTTTTTAATATCAATTGATTTAATGAAGTTTTAACAAAGGTTTTGGGAAGAATAATGCTAGTCCATTTTATCTTCATGATATCAAACGTATGATATATGATACCGATTTGTAACATGATCACATATTCACCATATTAGAAAAGAATTGACAAGGTTGGACCTGATAGATGAGAACATCATATGATAAGATCAAATGGTTCTTGTACGCAAGTATTGGTCACCTCGTCACGTCTGAAGTCATCTCTTGACACCACAGGTACGATTGGTATTGTATTCTTGACACCAACTTGTGAACTTGGCACGTTTGGCATCGAAGATTCTGAATGCTTGACAATTGCTCCCCCTCAATTGTTGACCCGTGTTCTACTGAAAGAGCTGTAGTCGTCGGTTGAGTAATCGCATCGTCGAGGATGTAGATACCAGTTGTAGATTACTTGGTTGTAGAGATGATAGCTTCATAAAAACAAGACTTCTCTTGTTTTAAAAAATAAATACACTAAAACGTACATATATTTGTGTTAGACCAAGTTATAAAGTAAACTTGATCCCTTACAAGGTTTTAAGGTAAACCTTGCCCGAGAAAATTAATTCCCGTTGTGAGCCAAAGCTTTCATAAGAAATACTTGACTTTAATATGAAAACCGGGTTGCAGTCTGAAATAACTACAAGCCATATAGGCATGTTTTATGAAATATTTACAACTTTTGTACGAACTCTATTTATGGCGCCGTGTCAATATTAATCAATTCTAAGGCCGTAAATATTATAGTACCAAAAGACATGCCTTTGAAAAATAAAGTAAAAATATTTTTGGATTTTTCTAGATTTTTCAATTTTTATGGTTTTTATATGGTTTTATATTTTTGTATTTTGTTTTGGTGGATAAAAATATAAACAATATATACAGATGATCACTAAAGATACGGAGAATAGTTTACCATCACTATTCTTTCGCTTCATCTGCCAATTCCTTAAGAGTCTCAGGCGAGAAGGTTCTCATTCCTAGCTTGTCGGCCAAAAATTCAATTCGAGCGCGATATAAAGCCTTCGTGAAAATATCCGCCAATTGATACTCAGATCGGACAAAGTAAAGCTGTATTACTCCATTTTCCACTTGCTCCTTGATGAAATGGTAGCGAATGTCAATATGCTTCGACCGAGAGAATTGAACATTGTTGCAGCATAAGGCAATTGCACTCTTGTTGTCGCAGTACATCAGAATTTTGTTGAAACCTAAACCATAGTCGGTTAATTGCGATCTCATCCAAAGAATTTGAGCACAGCAACCGGACATAGCTATGTATTCTGCTTCTGTACTTGAAATTGCAGCGCTTTTCTGCCTTTTCGATGCCCAACTGATTAGTCGATCTCCTAGAAGTTGCAAAGTTCCACTCGTACTATGCCTTGTATCTTGACAACCCGCGTGATCCGCATCTGCATATGCCATTAGTGCAATAGAAGAGTCCTTCGAATACCAAAGTCCCCGATTAATGGTTCCTTTAAGATATCGAAAGATCCGTTTAACAGTAGCTAAGTGTAACTCAGTAGGCCTAGTTTGATACCGAGCACACATACATATAGCAAATTGAAGATCATGTCGACTAGCTGTGATATACATAAGAGTACCGATCATTCCACGATAAAGCGTCGGATCAACGGCAACTCTATGTGGATCTGCATCAAGCTTAGTTCGTTCCACTATTGGAGTATCCACGGGGTCGCAAGATTCCATCTTATACTTCTTTAGTGATTCAAGGGCATACTTGGATTGATTGATGAAGATGCCTCTGGGACTCTGAGATATCTGAAGACCTAATAAGAATGATACCTTGCCCATCATTTACATCTTAAACTTGGAAGACATGAGTGTCCCAAACTCATCCGATAAGGTTTGGGTCGAGGCTGCAAATATAATATCATCAACATATATTTGTACCATAATCATATCTTTACCTCGTTTCTGAATGAACAACGGTGGATCCACCTTGCCTTTAGTGAAGCCTTGCGTAATGAGGAATTGTGACAATAGATCATACCATGCGCGAGGAGCTTGCTTCAACCTATAGAGAGCCTTCTTAAGCTTGTACACATGATTAGGATAATTAGGATTCACAAAACCATCCGGTTGTTGAACATAGACCTCTTCCTTGAGTTCACCATTAAGAAATGCCGTTTTCACATCCATCTGATAGACGATCATATTCATATGGGCTGCATAAGCGAGGAATAGTCGAATAGCTTCCAAACGGGAAACATGTGCAAAGGATTCCATAAAGTCGATGCCCAAGAATTGCTTGTATCCACGAGCTACTAGTCGAGCTTTGTTCTTCAATATTCCGCCTAACTCATCGAGTTTCACCTTGTAAACCCATTTCAAAGTGAGTAACTGCACTTGATCCGGGCATGGGACAAGTTCCCATACTTCAAGACGTATAAATTCATTAAGTTCTTCTTGCATAGCTTCTATCCAACATGATTGAGTAAAATCTTGTTGCCATGTCTTAGGTTCAACTTCAGTGAGAAAAGCATCAAAGTGACAAAACATTCCACTTTCTTGTAACTGACTTCGTGTGGATACCAGACGATTAGGGTCACCAATAATAGAATCTATAGGATGATCCTTTGTCTACTTGCTGTCATGTTCACGAATCCGTGGATTGGAGTAAACCGTAGTAGGAGCTTCCTCTGAGGTGGACGGCCTGGCTTGATTAGGGTCAGGAATTGGTACACCAAAGAATGGAAGTTCACGCATTTGAGCGAATTCCAAATCTTGATCATCATCATCCTCTTCATCATCAATAGGCATGACATGGGTAGTTGATTCGGGTGTTGGTTGAGAATTACTAGTTGAAGGTATATCTTGACCAATTGTAGGTGCAGACGTATCAGATTGTGCTTCTGTTGCTGGAGCGACAACTTTGGTTACTGGAGCTATTACCTCAGGTTCTGGAGCAACAATACTTGGAGGAGTAAAGAATTCATCAAAGAACGGTTGAAACAACGCATCCCATTCAGTCCTAGAAGGTGGTGTAAATGATGATGAAGTAGGGTTGTTTGGGACAAGACCAGAACTAATATTACTGGGTCCCATTTCATGAAGTGCGGGTTCAGAGCTGCTTTGCTCAGAAGCCATTGCTGTCAGCTCATCAAAATCAACATTCATAGTTTCGAGGATCTTGCGAGAGTTACGGTTGTAGATTCGGTATGCCTTCTTTGCGGGTGCGTAACCAATGAAAATACCAATATCAGCCTTTGGTTGAAGTTTTCCCAAATTGTCACCATCATTATTTGGATAGCATAGAGAACCAAATACATGAATATATGATAAATCTGGTACTTTTCCATGGAGAAGCTCATAAGGTGTTTTACCATGGCGTTTACGAATTAGTGACCGGTTTTGGGTGTACATTGCTGTAGATACTGCTTCTGCCCATAGAAACAATGGAGCCTTTGCGTAAATTAACATCGTTCGAGCAGCTTCCATAAGTGTGCGATTTCGCCTTTCAACGACACCGTTTTGTTGTGGAGTGCATGCAACGGATGTTTCATGAGATATGCCAACTTCTTCATAATAATCACGCAAGATTTGATTCACAAATTCGGTTCCATTATCTGTACGAATGCGTCGGACAGTAGTGTTGAGACGCACTTGAATCATCTTGAGAAATCCGATGATGAATTTCGGTGCCTCATTTTTTGTTGTAAGAAATTTCACCCATGTAAACCGAGAGTAATCATCCACAATAACGAGGATGTACCTTTTACCACTAAGACTTTCAACACGCATTGGCCCACAAAGATCCATATGCAACAAATAAAGTTTCTCTTGGTTGGTGTCTTCCGTCTTGGGTTTGTATGATTTCTTAGTACTTTTCCCCATTGAACACGCGGAACACAAATGATCCTTGTGAAATGAAAGTTTAGGAAGACCACGAACAAGTTCGTTTTTCGCCAAATGATTAATAGCGTCAAAGTTAAGATGAGATAACCGTCGATGCCATAACCATGACTTTGTCTTCGATGCTTTGGAGAGAAGACATACGGGAGAAGCGGCCATCATGTCTTGTAGAGACAAAGTATACAAATTGTAACACCCCCAAATTTTTACAATTCAATACAGTGGAACGTTGGTGTTACGGGATAGCACATTACTCACATCATAGACAACGCTTAAAAATCGCGTCGTTTAATAATAAAGCATTTCCATTCATAAATATCAAGTTTACATAGGTCCCAAGTCATATAATTTCATACAAATTTTACAAAGCATTTGAATGGAAATTGTTATTTAAGTGCGGGCCATAAATTCTTGTCGTCTTCCCGAGAATTACCTTCAAGTATCTGAGATAAAACATGTTAAAAGAAAAGGTCAGCGATAACGCCTAGTGAATTCATAGAGTTTAATAAAATCCATCAATATAACATCGGTATAAAATTATTACCGAAAATCATTTTGTACAAATCTTTGTAATAGGCCATAAAATAGCCAAAGTCATTTTATACAAATCCTTATCAAAAATCACAATATAGGCTTTCGCCTTCCAAATCATTATACGAACCAAAGTCGTAAAAACATCATACAATACGTTTTATAACGTCACAATACGTTTTATAACGTTGTATAAAGTTAAATAAAAACCGTTATATGAATATGGTTATGAAAAAACAAAAGACGAACATAATATCAATAGTAAGACCCCGTATTGCTAGTCAGGCAATATATCGTAATTCAATGCATATAGCAGTAGTTTCGTTATTTTTGGATTATTATAAGTCGCATGACATTGTTACCTTACTACAACAAACAATGGGTACCTAGCCCGAAACTCAATTTTCCCATCTAAATTAGCGTGTCGTCACAATAATCATGCTTGTGTAAATCTTCTCATACATAAATTCGCTTACCAATCAATGTGGCACGACGGGGATCAACCGTCAAGGCGCGAACTGGGGTGATCGTCCCCAACTAGTACTATTATATGCATAAGCGTCTACCAAATCCCGGTAGTTCACAATTCATGCTAATGGGACTTTTAGTGACATAACCTAACTTTAATAATCCATTTTATCTCATCTATCGGGTCATTTAATCATTCATCGGGTCATACAATCATTCGGGTCCAAATCAATAAACAGACAATCGGGAGAACTAGTGTCCTATTTTATAAAAACTAACATGTTATCTCCCTCGCGGGTTTATAAAATATTTCATAAAAACATTTAAAAGAGTGCGAGGCTATGAACTCACGTTGATGTGGGAAAGCGGGTTATCGACAATTCGGATGTATGGTACGTGCTTCAATCACGGAAACCTAGACAAATAATACTTGTCTTAGACTTTTGTCCAATGACTTTATCAAAATAACAATTATGTATATATATGATGACTTTATATATATGATGATGATCAAGTGGGTTTATACATTTTTACTCATTTTAGTGTTTATGTGTTGGTAACTTCTTACTAGTTTTACCTATTTACATATTTTAAGTCCAATAAGCTTATTATAAGTTCTTTAACTTGTATTAATCCATTTTATACTTGTATTACCAGTATTTATACTTTACAAGTTGGGCCCAAATGGTTTAAGCCAAATAAGTAATTTTTTTATAAGTGTTTAACTTATTTAGTTAAATTATTACTCCAATATGCTAACTTAGCTCGTTAATGTCCGTATGTCATATAGTTCGGGTTTTATCGGTTTTTACTTGTATTAGGTACTTATATATCAGTATATTACTTTTAAAAAGTTTACATTAGACGGGTTTGATCGTCTAAGTTTTAATTGGCGAAAAACGTTAATTTTACGGTAATAGCCAAAAAGTCGTAAAAATCATGTTTATAGTTTTTATAACTTATAAATCTTATTCAACTACCATTTTTATAAAGTGTCCATTTATTTAACCTTATACATGTTTATATAAATGAAATTTATAAGTTAGTGGGTTTTAATTCACATTTTATACTATATTAGTTTGAGTGCTTATATAATACTATTAAACATTAATTCTTCAAAATCTGATTTTTAGTTTCATCTTCACCATTTTTATCATATCTTGAGTTCTATAAGGAGATAGAAGCTCAATTTTGGATGGCATAAACTTCATATTATGTGCTGCAAATAAGTTAGTTATAGCTACTGGTCATTCCATGTCTAATTATCCATAACAGTCCCTACTAAACAGACTATTCAGATTGGTACACTCATCTTGTTTTGATCATATCTCACTCATTTTGATGATTCCATTGCATGGCCAACTCTCACATGTGTATGACATCTAACACTTACTGTAAATGTATTCTACCATGCAATTTTATCAGTTTATAACTTGGTTACTTACTGTTTTTATACAGTCAACAATTTAAGCAAGATTTTAGCCTTGTTTCTTATGGTTTTTCATCTTTTTAATCATATTTATCAACACTTGATCCCCACACAACATTTTTATCATCATATATTCATCATATACATATACAATAAGAAAGAAAATACATGATTAAATAATCAAAATAACAAGAGGATGGAGAGAACAATCTTTATACCACCAAGATTATGTAGGTATTCATCAAGGCTTAGATTTTTGATGGAGAAACTTGTGATAGATTAACACTAATCTTCAAGACCACAAATACTTGTAAACTTCTTGTAGATATCAGCCCTTGAACATCACCAAATCACCTCCTTGGATGTTAGAATCACCTCCAATCTTCAAGGCTTCAAAGGTTCTTCATCTTATGCATGAATAACATAAGATTTTATGGTTGAATTTGATCAAATGAGGGTGATTAGGGGTGGTTCTTGGAAGAATTTTAGAGAGAGAGGAGAGTGTTTATGGTGGTTTGCATGAGTTGAATGTGAGAAATGGTTTGTTGCAAGTGGTTTTGTGGTGTATAGCTTACAAGTTAAGCTTTAAGCAACAAGTGTGCAAGCTTCCTTGTGAAGTTTTGACACCTAATGGTGTGGTAGCTTACATGTTGCCATCCCATATTAGTGGGGTGGGGCAAAACTTGTTTTGTCTCATCCCACTAATTTACGGGTATTCCTCGATTCTAGTTTCCTCGATTTGCGTGCCCTTGGGTCGTTTTACGAAAAACGTTTTTATAAATTATGAATCAACGGCACAAAACGAATCTAATAAAAATTGTCTCATCAAAAACGGAGTTCAAAAACGTAAATACGTAATCCTAAGGTTTCCGGTTTAGTCGTAAAGGACGTTAAATTATTCACGTAAGTCCTAATCTCTTCTCGTAAATTTGTGAGTTTATGAACCAACACAAATTTAAAATCTCAAAATAATATTCACGGATAAATTTATTTTCTGAAATGTCGGACTGTCACCAAAACGGTGTATGTAAACGTAAGCACGTAACGTAGAATCCTCCGGTTTAGACGTAGTCGATGCTACTTCAAGACGTAAATCCAAACTTCTTCCCAAAAATAAGTGAGTTCATATTATAACATTAAAAGTATGTTTTCAATTAAATATTGAGAATAAAATATAAACCATAAATTGACGGATTGTCACACAAATTATTCCCTCGAGTACCTTTCAATAAATCAACCCCTTCCAAATTACGAATGAAGCAGGTATGCTCTCGAAAAGCAACTGCTAGGTTTGCATCACAAAATTGTCCCACAGAAAATAAGTTGTGACCGAGACCTTCCACATAATACACTCTTGAAATAATAACATTCCCAATATGATATTCACCATAACCCATTAGTTTTTCAATATGATCATTGCCAAATCGAACCGTACCAAGAAACTTGCTGACGAAATTTCTGAGCTGAGAGCGATCTCCGGTCATATGATTGGAGCAACCAGAGTCCAAATACCAGAGAACAATTTGGACCACCTGTTTTCAACAATAACAGTAGACAATGCATTGGAAACTATTGGTTCCAGAGTGTTTGCAGATACAGATAAAATATTATCAGAATTGCTAACATGTTTGTGACCCTTAGATTTCCTGCATTTTCTAATGTGAGTTTTAGCACCAATAGGTTTTACTGTTCCAACTTTCGTAGGTTTTGGATTATTCGCGGGCACTACAGTGGGAGTAGACCTATTTAAAGGGCACTTGGTTCCTTCAGTAGTGTTGTTCTTCCTAGTTAAAGGACACGCTTGTGTTTTGGTAGCCTTGGTACTTCTAGTTAAAGGGCACGCTTTCTTCGCTTTAGTGGGAGTGATCCTAGTCAAAGGACACGTATTTCCTACTATAGTGAAAGTTCTACCAGTGGGGCGCCACATCCAACCAACTTGGGTTAACACTTTTCCAGTCGGTTTCCATTCTAATCCATTTTTCCGGGCATACATCTCATTCACATGGTCAATAAGGCAAGAATCATGACGACTAGAAAACATACATTCATTGCAATTCCAACATTTCAAATTAGAATTCACACTAGGCTTAGAACGCTGCACAACCGCAGAGCCTTTAGGTTTAGCTACATGATTCTTTTTATTCAAAACAGAAATAACATTCCTAGGATGGGCTTCTACTTTCTTCTTCACTTGACTACTAGATGGGGGCAAGATCGTATCTTTCTTCTTGTTTCTTTTAAGCTTAGATCTTTGAGTCTTAGTAGTGGTGCTTACTCCTGTAGAAGGCAACACGGGAATATTAGAAGCTAGTTTTGATTCTGCCTTATCTTTAGTGACCAAAGTTTGAGATGGTTTAGTCCTAGGGCCCTTATTAAATGGTGTGACGGCTATAAGGTTCCTTTTGGTTGCACTAGAGGACGATGCTGAGACAGTGGATGCGTTATCCACAACATTCTTACCTTTTAGAGTAGGAAGTGTATCCTTTAACTCAGCCAAGATCAGATTTTTATCACAAATTTGTTCCCTCAAATCAGATATTTCCACCGACTTTCGATTCAATTGTTCAATCAATGATTGATTCTGTGTAGTGTTATCAACACATGCGGGCTTTACTGAATCGAAGAGTCATGTATCTTTCTTTTTTAAGTTATCAACTTTGGAAAAAATCTTGGAAACTCGATTATCTAGATCAAGTTTAAAATTCTCAGCGGCCTCAAGTATGTTCACATAATTAAGCTCCTTAGATTTCTCTATTTCTATCGGCAATGATTTAGCAACTTTGTCACTTGGCTGACGCTGTTTTGATTGTAAATTCAATTGAAAATTCTTTTCAAAGTTTGCATCATCGATATTAACACCTTCGAAGGACGTTTCAAAGATTTCTTGAATAAATTGTTACTTGCATTCACGCGAAATACAATGTGTTTGAATCTCATCAAAATGTTTTGAAAGCAAAGAATATGAATCTTGAAGCTTTAAAAATTCAGCGTCAGATTCGTGACAATTACTATCTATCACATTATCCACAGATTCAACATTATGCACAATAGAATCATTATCAACACTTTTATTCACACAGACGGAGACAATATCATGAGACATCACTTGCTTCAGAAGCTGATCATTTTGGCGTGAAACCCGTTCTATTTCAAGTAAACTGTTTTCATAAGCATCATCCATTTCATTGAAAACACGTCTAACTTCTTCTATTTCCAAAAGTAAATCTTGATCAAGATTACTAAGAAAAGCCTTAACATTCTTTACAAACGGAACAATTTCATCTCGAAACGCAACTCTAGTGTGCTCAAAGTTCCATTCACCTTCCGTTATGGCCGAAGCCGTCGTACGTTCCAAACTGACCTTGTCAAAATCGGCTAAGTGTTGGTGAACCGCATTTAAGTTAACGGACGCCTTGCTTACCGGTGGAATTAACTTTGTTAAATCCGTTTTGACAAGTGTAGGAGACGTACTAGGAAGGTTTTCATTTGACAAACTTTGGGGCACAAGAACTGTCAATTCTGCTAATTCCTTTTGTAAGCGAATGCGTGTCTTTTTCGAAAATTGATCTTTGTTATGTTGATCATAATCAATTGTATGGAGTTTTGAAAGCATTTTAGAATGAGTTTCATCTGCAAGTGACTGTGTCTCCTCAGAACTACGAACAAAAGGTGCTTCTTTCGATTTGCCAATTAGGGTCATATCATAAAGACACGGAATATATTCCTGAGCTTGTTTTGCATAACCGGGATTAGGTGGTAAATCTTGAAGACGTTTAAGTTCGAGTTCTTTAAATGATTTAGTTAAAAGATGAACCTTTTCTATAGAAGCGTATTGTTTTAAAATCTGTTGTTCTTTGAATTTAAGAAGTTTGGTAGCATTAATTTCCGATTCAAACTTTTTAGACTCGAGAGTTTCGAAATCCATTTTAAGTTTCTGAAAATCATTGACAACCGACTCTTTTGCTTTTAATTCATTAGAAAGATTGGCTTTTAATGATTCTATTTCTTTCAAGTGTTCAATCTTTTCAAAATGAAATTGGTCAAATTCAGAACATGTTATTTTCTCTGCTTGAGGGACCATTTCAAAAGTTTGGACCTTTTCTTTATGCAACGCAAGCTCAGTAGTTAGGGTGGAATTGGTATCTACGGATTGTCTGAGGGCCATATGCATTTGATCAATAATATGTTTAGGTACCATGACCAAATCATGTTGAGCATAAGATTCCATACCTGTCGTAGCATTTGGTTGAGGTTCACTCAAATGTGTAGGATTGGGTAACACATCATTTGAGTTACTAGTTCCCGAATGCTGTTCGAGGTTGTCATTTTCATGCCCAACTTGATGTTGGTTATCATCATTACCAAGATTGGTTGTGGTGGGTACCTCGCTGATGACATCAGAACCGTAGTGAGAAAGATTAGCAACGAGAGCAGCTTGGGCAGAGTGAATGTCATCATAATCCGAATCATATGCGTCAAGATCATCTGCTTGGTAAGCTGCATTAGAAGTAGAAACGACTGCAATGCCTTCAGTATCTGCTGCCCCTGGGTCTGCAAGAAATGCTAACTCCTCTGTATCCAAAATCTTTCCCTTTGACTGAGCATCGACCAAATACATCTTCTCACGAAACCATGCATCATCCCTCCTCCTTTTCGGTTGAGTGCATTCCCTAGTCATATGACCTTGTCCTCGGAAATTGTAGCAAGTCACAACCTTTTTAGAACCAATAGGGCTTCCATTTCCATTAGCTTGAGAATTAACAGCTTGAGCATTTACAGTCCTTGTAGGAGGTCCATATGAATTTTGCCTTTCCTGAATAGGTTGCACTGTTACTTGTCCATCTTGAACAGTAGCTTGTTGTCGAGGATTTGAGGAGGTGCGGAGCTGATTGTTTATTGGTGGAAATCCTCTAGTTGCAACAAGTTTTGACAAGTAGGCAGTGAGATGGTTTAGAACATCAGCTGGCGTATCATTTGGAGTAAAGACCGGTGCTTGGATTGGTGGAAGTTCATTAGAGTAGAAAGCTTGTGCTGGTTGTGCTTCTATTGGAAAATATCCTTGCTGAGGAGTATAGCCCATTGGAGAAGTGTTGGCTTGTGATGGTGATATCTGATATGGTGGTTGCTGTAGAAAAGATTATTGATTAACACTTTATTGAAATGCTTGTTGTGGCATCATTGGTGGTTGATAAGATGGTTGCTGATAGGTGTGTGGTGGTGGTTGCTGCAAGTATGATGGTTGTTGATAAGTATAAGCCATGTTTTGTTGAGAAGCATACATGGCAAGTGGATCATGAACTTGAGGTGTAGACAACCGAGCCTCAAACACATGGCATTCGTGTTGTTGAAGAAAAGCTTGAAGTTGATCCACTTTGGTGTTATGCAAGTCCTTAGCCAATTTAACATCCGTCACGTACTTTTTCCATTCTGAAGGAAGAGTGTTCAAATACTTGGTGTTCAATTGGAACGTAGGAATTGCCATGCCATAGATATTGAGCTCATTCAACAATAGGGTAAATCTCAGATAGTAGTCATTGAGAGTCTCCCCTGGCACATAGGCAAACTTATCAAAAATATCTTAAAGCTTACACTCTCGTTCTTGTTTAGTTAACGAGTTGCCTTGCATGAGAACACGAATTCTATCCCATAACTCTTTGGAAACTTTATGTTTGCTGACGAGTTTGTAGACATCTGGAGGAAGGGCTTGGAGAATGATGTTTGTAGCATACTTGTCACATTTGTCTTGAATCTTCATATCTCCAGTCAATTCACCCGTTGTGCGAGGACGAGTAGTTGTACCTTCCGTCGCTGTACCATAATCTAATGGTCCATTCAGCACCGATGCCCAAATGAGATGTCCATTTTCTTTGTTCAACATGTAAAGTTCCATTCGGGAAGTCCAATCCTCGTACATAGACTTCTCCAACATTGGTGGACGATTATCCGTACCCGAGAGGATGGACTTATCCGTAAGAGATTTGTACTCCATTTCGATAAGTTAAGATTTACAAACGTTGATCAATCAATGAGAGAAAGTAAATGTGTTTGTTGTTGTGAGTTGAAGTCGAGAAACAGTGTTAAAATCACCTAAAATATGTTCTCGATAAACCAAAAATTCCTAGTCAAAATTACACACGAATAATTTTTGATTGTCGGAATGTTGATCGGAAAGCTGTCGGAATACCCTGATCGGAATATCAAATCGGAATGTCCTTATAGGAATGCACCAAATCGGAATATCAAATCGGAATACCAAATCGGAATACCTAATCGGAATGTACGAAAATCGGAATACCTAATCGGAATGTACCAAAATCGGAATACCAAATCGGAATGTACCAAAATCGGAATACCTAATCGGAATGTACCAAAATCGGAATACCTAATCGGAATGTACCAAAATCGGAATACTAATCGGAATGTTCCAAAATCGGAATACCCTGATAGGAATGTACCAAAATCGGAATCCCTAAACCCTATTCCGATTACACTGATCGGAATGTCCTATAAACCCTTTTCTGATGACCTGATCGGAATAAATCCCACTTTTTCGGACAAAACTCAACCAATTCGTGATTTTAAGCCAAAAAATGATCAAAACACCCAAAAATTTTGTGTTTTTAGCCAAAGTAACAATACCAAATCACTACCACAACTATGTAGATGATTTGTATCAAGAAAAAACCATCAAAAACACAAAAAAAAAAATTGGTTCGTGTAGAAATGGATCAAAATAGGCGTATGAATCAAGAACACAAACACATAAACAATAAAATCATCCCATGGCTCTTGATACCATTTGTAGGATATGTAAATCTTGCTTAGGTTTTAGAGAGAGAAAGAGATAGACAGATGGTGAGAACACACACACTTAGAGAGAGAAAGTGAAAGAAAAAACACTTTTCAACTATGTGTAAAATGAAGAACCACACTACCCTCTCCATCAAAGGAGAGGGTTTATATACTCAAGCCCTTGTCACGGGCTTGGGCTTACATTTGGGCCGGCCTACACATGTTGTAGGCTAGGCATTGGTTTGTTTGTTAAACTAAGATAAGTAACTAAACTACGAGCTATTACATGGACTATTGCTGGAGTGACCGATCCTTCTTAATACGTAAAACGTATTTCCAACAGTCATGTGAATTTCAAGAATCTTAATAAATTAGTGAATAGGAATTTGGTTAGAGGTTTACCTAACTAATCCTTTCAAAATGATTTCACATGTGCTGTAAAACCCGCATGCTTTTACCATGCATAGTACCTTAAGTTCGTACGTACTAGTTAAAAACTTTCCTAATATAGCATGATTACGATTACGTATTAGGAGTTTATGTATTACGTACGTGTTAGAACACGATAAGTAGTTTATATGAACGATCACGTAATAATTATTTAGCAATAATTAATCACGAACATACGATCACGAGATCACGAGCGTAATTAAAACACGAGATATTATTAATTACGTATATATACTTAATACGAGCGTAATTAAATATATAAGTGTAGGATATTTACGTAACGAGAACATTTAAAACACGAACATAATTAAACATAAATGTGTACGAAATTACAAGACACGAAACGAGGTACGGGAACCCCCACAAGGGAGCCCCTATCCGCGGCCAAAATAAGGACAATGGGCCAAGCCCATTGTCAATTTTACTAAAAGGAAGGGTTAAGTAATTTTACTACTCAAAGTTACTTTTTACAGAAGAATTTCAAGAAAACCTAAAATCCCTTTTCCTTCTCCTTTGTGTGCCGCCACCTACAATCACCACCAAGGTGATTTCTTTGATCTTGGATCTTGTTAAATTAGTGTTTGTTCGTGTTTGTTCTTCAGCCTCTTGATCCACGAATACGGTAAAACCTTTTTAACTTGTTTTTCTTTTTAATTAATCTTTTATTAATTAAGAACACGTGATGTTTTTATATAAACACATTAATTAAACCTAGATCTAACATGTTTTGATCATTAATTAATCAAAAGGGTGGATCTAAGGGGTGTTTGTTTTGGGCCGCAAGGAACAACCGACCCCAAGGGGGTTCGGTTTGTTTTAGCCGACCACCACCAAGACCTTTTTGGTCTTGGTTGGTGCGTGTGGGTCCCACGGTAGCAAGAGGGGTACCCCGATTTGGTTCGGGGTACGGTGTTGTTTCATATCCGGTGCATGTTTTTAAGCTTAGATCCGGATCATGATTATGTTAGTTGTTTGTGTTATAAACTTATGTTAAGAATTAAATTAATAAGATGTAGTTAATTTAATAACATGACTTAGGTTAACTAATTATTAATAAACATGAATTATTTTAACCTAAGTATTTACATTATTAAGATTTATAATTAATTAATTATTTTAAAAACCATGGATATAATTAATTAATTAAACATGACTTAGGTTATATTATTAGTATTTAATAATACATATTTTAACCTAAGTATATAGTATATTTAATTAAAAACATGTCATACTTTAATTAAATATTATAACCTATAGTTTAATTAAATTACATGAAATAATTATTAAACTATATAATATATCATATGACTTAGGATATAATCATGAAAACACTTAGGCTTATTTACTTAGCTTATTTAACCAGCTTATTTCTAATTATGGAAACTTTCTATTTTTAGAAACTTAATTAAATAAGGCAGCTACTTTATTTATGGAAACCAGCTATTTTTAGAAACTTATTTATTTAAGGCAGCTAATCTATTTATGGTAACTTATTTAATTAAGGCAGCTAATCTATTTATGGAAACTTTCTATTTTTAGAAACTTATCTATTTTAAGCTAGTAAATCTACTTTTGGAAACTTTCTATTTTTGGAAACTTTCTATTTTTGGAAATTTTCTATTTTTGGAAACTTTCTATTTTTGGAAACTTTCTATTTTTGGAAACTCTCTATTTTTGGAAACTTTCTATTTTTGAAAACTTTCAATTTTTGGTAACTTTCTATTTTTGGAAACTTTCTATTTTAGGAAACCTGCTATTTTTGGAAAGTTACTTATTATTACACAGTAAGTATAATAACACATGAAATATCAGAAATACTTAATCAGATTGATCAGAATATAAGATTTAACACAGTTTAAGGCTTTAAACAATGTAAATAGTAAGAACACTTAAAATAAGCTAAGACATGATATAAAACTAGCTATGTATGTAGTAAGCAGATACTTATTTCATGTACGTATTTATGTAGCACTAGTGTTTCGGAAGTAGGATCCTCGCAGTTCATCGTTCTCGTTCACTGGACATAAGGTACGGAGTCCCGTCCTTTCAGTATGGACATTCTTTCCTTATTAGGATTTCCCGTATGCAGCCAACTGTTTTCCCGTAGTATAAGTATGTGTTTGATTGCTTATGTTTAAATATGATTACCTATAGCCATATACATGCATGACCAGTTTCACCTAGTTATGGAGGTACCATAACCATATCATTAGAGGCACTGATGTTATGACTTCACCACGGCGGAGTGATTGCTCGTGGCGTCCCTTCAGCTTTTGGCCATTTATTTATATTTATCATGTGGGGCGTATGGGTGCATCCTAGTTACACGTTTTATTCAGGATTACATGGTGAATGTGGTGTGTGCCTTGCATCCTTCACAAGGAGCTGATCCCTCCTACCCATAAAACCAGTATATTAAATTAGAGGCAGCCCCTCTAATTTGCATGATGAGGTCACCCCTCCAATTATTCATGCACGGTGGATATTCATGACCTATATTGGCTAAATGGTAAAATATGACAAACAGTTTTTATAAGATAAACATAAGACTTTCAAACTATGAAACCAGTTTTATTAAGACTTAACCAGGTTACTCGGGACTTAGTTTCTTCCGCTGTTATTATGTTATATGCTTATCCTATTCATGCTTTATTGTACATCCGTGCACTGAGCGTATTGGTCAGCCGTTTTCCTTTTCTATGTTCCCAAAACGGCAGGTACTCAGGGACGCTCGTAGACACTAAGAGTACGTGCATATAGACTGGAAGCTGTCTAGCCTTCTTTACATTATGCATTTCCTTTCTTTATGATACTTATGCTTTGGACATTGTTTCGTCCTTTTCCTTTACTATACTATGTTTGTGTGTGATGAGCTTTACGTTTGGACTACCGATGTTTGATTTCGGTATTTTCCTTTATATGGTCAAGTAATGTTTAGACATTTTACCTTGTATGCTTTGATGACACGCCATAATTACTGTGATATTTCCATTTCCAAAATGGGGTGTTACAATTATGGTATCCGAGCCAAGGCTTCGACCTGTAGGCTCTCAAATATGACCTGTGATTAGTGGGTAGTCACTACGGTCTTCCTAGAACTGACAGTTGTTTTCATGCATTCATCATTTTTAAGCATACATATATATGTCATTGTTACAGGGTTTTTGACTAAGTAATGGTTGGTACAGGACTGGCCCTATTTAGTCGCATGTGTTTTATCGAAACTTTTAGATTTGGGACCGACCCATAGGCGTCCCCTCGCTATGTCTTTTGTTTTGGGTGAACTGACTAGAGGCGTTCACTCTTGAGCATACAAAGTTTTCATAAAACTGCATCATGCATTCATACAAAAATTTTCTTGCATAAAATTTTTCTCGTGAAATTTTTAGTATAAATTTTTTCATGTATATATTTTATATTTTATGTTTTGAACTGTTAATCATATGTTTTATGTTATACTGTCAGATGGTTCTCACACGCGAGCAGAAGCAGCTCAATGCTGCAATTCAGGCTGCCATGCAAGCCTTGCTTCCTCAACTGAGGAATGACATCCGGGCTGAAGTTCAAGTTGCCAACAATCAGCAGCAGCACAATCAGCCACCTCCTCCTCCTCCTCCTCCAGTGACATTAGCAGTATGGCTGGAGAGATTCAACAAGCTCCGCCCTTGAGCTTTTGAGAAGACAGATAGCCCCAGCGATGCTGAAAGCTGGTTGGCTCACATCGAGAAGATCTTCAACGCTATGGGCTGTGACCCCGCATACAAGGCGAGGTTGGCATGCTATCGGTTCGAAGGAGATGTACTCAACTGGTGGTTAGCTTTGATGCAATCTGAAGGTGGTGATGAGTGGGTTGCTGGTTTGACTTGGGCTTAGTTCAAGGAAAGGGTGATGGAGCAGTTCTTTCCCAAGGCTGAGCAGGACAAACTCAAGAGAGAGTACCATGGGATCCGTCAGAGGGCTGGGGAGAATAGCAATGAGTTTATGCAGCGCTTTCTTCGCTTGGCCGGTTTCCTTGGTGCGGCAGCAGGTACTCCTGAAGAGCAGGCACATCACTTCAGATGGGATCTTCACACATCGGTCGCAAACAATCTGGTGTGTGCTACGTTCAATACTGTAGCACAAGTGGCCGATGCAGCACGGAAACTGGAGATGCTGCAGGAGAGGGATGAGTTCGGGGAAGCTGAAAGACCCGACAAGAGGTAAACCTTCGTATTTCAAGCGGTGATCAATCCGAATATCTTCCATATGTCAATTATTCACCTCTTTAAATGTATCTTCCAGGCAGAAAACTGGGGACCGGTCTCAGCCGGCTACTCAGCAGCAGCCTCATCAGCCCAAGGGAAACGGTCAGACTAATGACCGATCTGCTACGGATAGGCGTGGCGGTAATGACAACTACCGTAACAACGCCGGGCAATCCAGCAACAACAGGTCCTAATACTTACGAAATTCCTTATGTTTTATGTTATAACTCATATTCTGACACTCTAGCAAAATTCTACCAGGAACCATGGAAACAGTAGGGACCAGAACAAGAGAGGTTCGCAGCCTAGCCGTCCAGCTATCACTGGTATTCAATCTTACGATTATCCGCTTTGTCCTTTGTACCCAACTATTATGTCTCATGTAAAATGTTTTACCAGGTCCTCAGCCAGCCAGAGCACCTGCTGGAGGATACACTCATCCTCTTTTCTCTACTTGCCACCGTAGGCACCCAGGACCATGTCGCCGTAATACTGATGCGTGCTTCAAGTGTGGTCTTCCTGGCCATATTATGAAGGATTGCCGTAAGGGCGAGATGGAGGGTACATCGGGACATGCTGATACCAAGCCGCCTCCTACTGCCAGGCGTGTCTACATGACATCTCGAGACCAGGCCAACAAGTCTACAGGTACCATCACTGGAATCTTGTATATGTATGGTCGCGCTGCATGTGTTCTTTTCGATACGGGTGCTACTCACTCGGTTATTTCTACTGCTTATGCTAAGAACATTAGGATGCCTCCCTTGCCACTAGAAAATAGGCTTACTATTTCCACGCCTTTGAGGGACTCTGTATTAATCACCCATGTATACAAGAGTCTTCCCCTAGAATTTGATGATAAGGTTCGACCTGTCGACGCACTTCCGCTGGACATGAATGACTTCGACATGATTTTGGGCATGGATTGGCTATCCAAATATCATGCTACTATAGACTGCCATTCATATCGAGTTATCTTCGGTGATGTCAATGCACCAGAGTACATTCATAATGGGTTCATACCCGGACGGTCTGTACAAATCATATCCACCCTGCAAGCGCGTGCACTACTGTCACATGGCTGCGAGGGTTATCTAGCTACGGTTCACGACATGGATGCTGAATCTCCATCGATTCAGGATCAACCAATAGTGTCGGAATTCCAAGACGTGTTTCCAGCAGAACTTCCGGGCATACCACCTGCACGAGAAGTGGAATTCAGTATCGAGCTGGTTCCAGGAGCTGAACCAATCTCCAAGGCTCCTTATCGCATGGCTCCCATAGAGCTGAAGGAGCTGAAGGATCAACTGCAAGAACTTCTTGAACGAGGTTTTATTCGACCGAGCGCATCTCCATGGGGCGCACCGGTTTTGTTTGTTAAGAAGACGGACGACAGTATGCGTCTTTGCATAGACTATCGCGAGCTCAACAAGATTACCATTCGGAATAGATATCCACTGCCACGCATTGACGATCTGTTTGACCAACTCCAAGGGGCCAAACACTTCTCCAAGATCGATCTTAGGTCAGGCTATCATCAGTTACGAGTCAAGGAGCAGGATATTTCTACGACTGCCTTTCGTACTCGTTATGGCCACTACGAGTTTGTAGTTATGCCATTTGGCCTGACAAATGCTCCAGCATTGTTCATGGATCTGATGAACAGAATCTTCCATGAATTTCTAGACAAATTCGTCATTGTTTTCATCGATGACATCCTGATTTTATCTAAGTCCAAGGAGGAACACGAAGACCATCTTCGTACAGTACTACAGATTCTTCGCCAGAAGAAGCTGTATGCTAAATTCTCCAAGTGTGAGTTCTGGTTAGACAAGGTGGCATTCTTAGGTCACATTGTATCAGCAGAAGGAATCACTATGGATCCAGCGAAGGTTGAGGCCATCACTAAGTGGCCGAGGCCGACATCAGCGACGGAAGTCCGCAGTTTCTTAGGCTTAGCTGGCTATTACCGTAGGTTCGTGGAGAACTTTTCCCACTTAGCACTACCATTGACCAAACTGATGCGGAAAGGGGAGAAATTCGTCTGGACGGAAGATCGAGAGAAGAGCTTTGAAGACCTGAAGCAGAAGCTAGTATCTGCACCTATTCTTACTCTACCATCTGGTACGGGTGGATTTCAAATCTACAGCGATGCATCGGGGAAGGGACTTGGCTGTGTTCTCATGCAACATGGGAAAGTGATTGCGTACGCTTCACGTCAGCTTAAGCCTTATGAAGAGAATTACCCCACGCACGATCTGGAACTTGCTGCAGTCGTGTTTGCATTGAAGATATGGAGACACTACTTATATGGAGAATCATGTGACATTTTCACGGACCACAAGAGCTTGAAGTATATCTTCACTCAACGTGAATTGAACATGAGGCAGAGGAGATGGTTAGAGTTGTTGAAGGATTATGACATTAATCTTCAGTATCATCCCGGAAAGGCAAATGTAGTAGCAGATGCCCTTAGCAGGAAGTCCGGAATGATCAACAACATTAGAATCGAAGAGGAAATCATAAGAGACTTGGAGCGACTAGACGTCGAGATCATGGTACGTGGACAGCACGGTTATTGGGTTAATCTTAGAGTAGAACCCGAGTTACTATCTAAGATCAAGGAAGCTCAGAAGGATGACGGAGAAATATGGGCGATAATACAGAATTTGGAGAAGCAAACATAATTCAGAGTAGATGCAGATGGTATCGTATGGCAGGGCACTAGACTTTGTGTTTCTGATGACCAAGAACTCCGGGAAGCTTTGCTAGCAGAAGCTCATAGCTCCCCATCCTCGATACATCCTGGTTCAACTAAAATGTACCATGACATCAAGCAGTACTTTTGGTGGAGTGGTATGAAGCAGGATGTGGCCACTTACGTCTCCAAATGCCTTACCTGCCAGCAGGTTAAGATCGAGCATCAGCGATCTGGCGGTCTCCTTCAACCGTTAGATATTATAGAGTGGAAGTGGGATAAAATCACCATGGATTTTGTTACCGGTCTTCCGCCTACCAAAAGGAAGCACGATGCAATTTGGGTTATCGTTGATCAACTTACCAAATCAGCTCATTTCTTAACGATCCGCAAGGAAGATCCGGTAAGTAAACTCGCAGATACGTACAGACGAGAGATCATGAGACTACACGGTGCACCATCCAGCATCGTCTCAGACAGAGATCCTCGATTCACTTCATGCTTTTGGAAAAGTCTGCAGAAAGCTTGGGGTACACAACTTAAGCTTAGCACGGCTTTTCATCCTCAAACGGGCGGACAGTCGGAGCGAACCATTCAGACATTGGAGGATATGTTGAGGTCATGTGCGTTGGAATGGACGGGTGATTGGGACGAATACATCTGTTTGGTGGAGTTTGCGTACAATAACAACTGGCACGCGAGCATCAAGTGTGCTCTATTTGAGATGTTGTATGGCAGAAAGTGTCGCGCCCCAGTCTGCTGGGATCAGGTTGGCGAGCGAACACTCGAAGGACTAGAAATCATAGAGATGACAAACGAGAAGATCGCAGTAGCTAGACAGAAGATTCAAGAGGCACGGTCACGTCAAAAGAGTTACGCCGACAAGCATCGTAGGGATTTACACTTTAACGTAGGAGATCACGTCTTCCTTAAGGTTTAGCCGGCACGTGGTGTTAGACGCTTTGGGATTAAAGGGAAGCTCAGTCCTCGTTTCATCGGACCGTTTGATATCATTGAACGAGTCGGTGAAGTATCTTACCGATTGGCGTTACCTCCGCAGCTTTCGCATGTGCACAATGTGTTTCATGTGTCCTTACTCAGAGGGTACCAATATCATCCCCTTCACATGGTTCAGTATCCACTGGAACAGATTCGTAAAGATCTCACTTTTATAGAAGAACCCGAGCGAGTTCTTGACAGGCAAGAACGAGTCATGAGAAAGAAGACGATTCCATTCGTCAAAATTCTATGGAGGGATCATACCGAGCGGGAAACCACTTGGGAAACGGAGGAGTCTATCCGGGCTTCTTACCCTCATTTCATATTTTGAATTCGGGTATGCTCTTCTATTCCAGTTTACTTTATCTATAATTCGGGGACGAATTATTCTTTTTAGGGGGGAAGAGTTGTAAAACCCGCATGCTTTTACCATGCATAGTACCTTAAGTTCGTACGTACTAGTTAAAAACTTTCCTAATATAACATGATTACGATTACGTATTAGGAGTTTATGTATTACGTACGTGTTAGAACACGATAAGTATTTTATATGAACGATCACGTAATAATTATTTAGCAATAATTAATCACGAACATACGATCACGAGATCACGAGCGTAATTAAAACACGAGATATTATTAATTACGTATATATACTTAATACGAGCGTAATTAAATATATAAGTGTAGGATATTTACGTAACGAGAACATTTAAAACACGAACATAATTAAACATAAATGTGTACGAAATTACAAGACACGAAACGAGGTACGGGAACCCCCACAAGGGAGCCCCTACCCGCGACCAAAATAAGGAGAATGGGCCAAGCCCATTGTCAATTTTACTAAAAGGAAGGGTTAAGTAATTTTACTACTCAAAATTACATTTACAGAAGAATTTCAATAAAACCTAAAATCCCTTTTCCTTCTCCTTTGTGTGCCGCCACCTACAATCACCACCAAGGTGATTTCTTTGATCTTGGATCTTGTTAAATTAGTGTTTGTTCGTGTTTGTTCTTCACCCTCTTGATCCACGAATACGGTAAAACCTTTTTAACTTGTTTTTCTTTTTAATTAATATTTTATTAATTAAGAACACGTGATGTTTTTATATAAACACATTAATTAAACCTAGATCTAACATGTTTTGATCATTAATTAATCAAAAGGGTGGATCTAAGGGGTGTTTGTTTTGGGCCGCAAGGAACAACCGACCCCAAGGGGGTTCAGTTTGTTTTAGCCGACCACCACCAAGACCTTTTTGGTCTTGGTTGGTGCGTGTGGGTCCCACGGCAGCAAGAGGGGTACCCCGATTTGGTTCGGGGTACGGTGTTGTTTCATATCCGGTGCATGTTTTTAAGCTTAGATCCGGATCATGATTATGTTAGTTGTTTGTGTTATAAACTTATGTTAAGAATTAAATTAATAAGATGTAATTAATTTAATAACATGACTTAGGTTAACTAATTATTAATAAACATGAATTATTTTAACCTAAGTATTTACATTATTAAGATTTATAATTAATTAATTATTTTAAAAACCATGGATATAATTAATTAATTAAACATGACTTAGGTTATATTATTAGTATTTAATAATACATATTTTAACCTAAGTATATAATATATTTAATTAAAAACATGTCATACTTTAATTAAATATTATAACCTATAGTTTAATTAAATTACATGAAATAATTATTAAACTATATAATATATCATATGACTTAGGATATAATCATGAAAACACTTAGGCTTATTTACTTAGCTTATTTAACCAGCTTATTTCTAATTATGGAAAATTTCTATTTTTAGAAACTTAATTAAATAAGGCAGCTATTTTATTTATGGAAACCAGCTATTTTTAGAAACTTATTTATTTAAGGCAGCTAATCTATTTATGGAAACTTATTTAATTAAGGCAGCTAATCTATTTATGGAAACTTTCTATTTTTAGAAACTTATCTATTTTAAGCAATAAATCTATTTTTGGAAACTTTCTATTTTTGGAAACTTTCTATTTTTGGAAACTTTCTATTTTTGGAAACTTTCTATTTTTGGAAACTTTCTATTTTTGGTAACTTTCTATTTTTGGAAACTTTCTATTTTAGGAAACCTGCTATTTTTGGAAAGTTACTTATTATTACACAGTAAGTATAATAACACATGAAATATCAGAAATACTTAATCAGATTGATCAGAATATAAGATTTAACACAGTTTAAGGCTTTAAACAATGTAAATAGTAAGAACACTTAAAATAAGCTAAGACATGATATAAAACCAGCTATGTATGTAGTAAGCAGATACTTATTTCATGTACGTATTTATGTAGCACTAGTGTTTCGGAAGTAGGATCCTCGCAGTTCATCGTTCTCGTTCACTGGACATAAGGTACGGATTCCCGTCCTTTCAGTATGGACATTCTTTCCTTATTAGGATTTCCCGTATGCAGCCAACTGTTTTCCCGTAGTATAAGTATGTGTTTGATTGCTTATGTTTAAATATGATTACCTATAGCCATATACATGCATGACCAGTTTCACCTAGTTATGGAGGTACCATAACCATAACATTAGAGGCACTGATGTTATGACTTCACCACGGCGGAGTGATTTCTCGTGGCGTCCCTTCAGCTTTTGGCCATTTATTTATATTTATCATGTGGGGCGTATGTGTGCATCCTAGTTACACGTTTTATTCAGGATTACATGGTGAATGAGGTGTGTGCCTTGCATCCTTCACAAGGAGCTGATCCCTCCTACCCATAAAACCAGTATATTAAATTAGAGGCAGCCCCTCTAATTTGCATGATGAGGTCACCCCTCCAATTATTCATGCACGGTGGATAATCATGACCTATATTGGCTAAATGGTAAAATATGACAAACAGTTTTTATAAGATAAACATAAGACTTTCAAACTATAAAACCAGTTTTATTAAGACTTAACCAGGTTACTCGGGACTTAGTTTCTTCCGCTGTTATTATGTTATATGCTTATCCTATTCATGCTTTATTGTACATCCGTGCACTGAGCGTATTGTTCAGCCGTTTTCCTTTTCTATGTTCCCAAAACGGCAGGTACTCAGGGACGCTCGTAGACACTAAGAGTACGTGCATATGGACTGGAAGCTGTCTAGCCTTCTTTACATTATGCATTTCCTTTCTTTATGATACTTATGCTTTGGACATTGTTTCGTCCTTTTTCTTTACTATACTATGTTTGTGTGTGATGAGCTTTACGTTTGGACTACCGATGTTTGATTCCGGTATTTTCCTTTATATGATCAAGTAATGTTTAGAAATTTTACCTTGTATGCTTTGATGACAAGCCATAATTACTGTGATATTTCCATTTCCAAAATGGGGTGTTACATGTGCTGCCTGTCAAAAAGGTAAACAACATAGAGCCTCTTGTAAGATCAAGACTGTCAACACTGTGACAAAACCTTTACAGCTTTTGCATATGGATTTGTTTGGTCCAGTTTCTATAAGAAGCATTAGTCATAAGACCTTTTGTCTAGTTATAGCTGATGATTATAGTAGATTCAGTTGGGTTTTCTTTTTAGCTCTTGAAAGTGAAACAAATGAATTACTTAAGGATTTTATCACTTTAGTTGAAAAGCAATTCACTAAACAGGTTTTAATCATTAGGACTGATAATGAGACAAAATTCAAGAATGTTGAATTTGATGAATTCTGTAGGTCTAAAGGAATTAAGAGACAATTTAGTAATCCTAGGACTCCACAACAAAATGGAGTAGCTGAAAGGAAGAATAGGACACTGATTGAGGTTGCTAGAACTATGCTGGCTGATTCTCATTTGCCAAATACCTTTTGGGCAGAAGCAATCAACACTACATGTTATGTGTTAAATAGAGTCTTAGTAACCAAGCCTCAAAAGAAAACACCTTATGAACTTTTGACTGGTGTGAAGCCTACCATAAGTCATTTAAGACCTTTTGGGTGTCATGTGTCTATACTAAATACTCTTGATTATTTGGGAAAGTTTGATGGAAAGTCTGATCTAGGATATCTTGTAGGATATTCAGTGCAAAGTAAAGCATATAGGGTTTATAATTTGGCATCTAAGAAGGTTGAAGAAAATGCTCATGTTAATTTCTTAGAAAATAAACCTAATGTCCCAGGAATAGGTTATGCTTGGATTTTTGATTTAGATTATCTAACTAACTCCATGGATTACTATTCTTTGCAAAAGGATTGTCAAACTAACAATGCAGGTGAGGAGTCAAGTGCAACTAATGCAGGTACTCAAGAAGATGTTTCTTCATCAGATGATGATGTTCATATCTATGTGCCCAATATGCCTACTGTTACTCCCATGTATGCTACTCCCAAGAAGCAAACCATGCCATCAAAAGATGATCAAGCCTTCCAAGAGCTTCAGAGGCTTCAAGATCAAGAAAAGAATGCTACATCTGCTAATAAGCATTCAGGAGAAGAATCTTTTGAGTCACAACACTAAGCAGTACATACTACACCTAGCGGTACTTCATCTACAAGTACTACTAAGTCAAAATCTGCCAAATCTGTTGACTCACTAGAAGAGATTTTACAAGCTATGGACGATGAAGACTTATATGTTAGTCCAGCTGAAGGAATCTTCTCCAAAGCTTCCTATGATGAGCAGGGTGTAGTAACTGATTTCAATAATTTGGAAACAGAAATTCCAGTCAGTTCTATTCCCACTCATAAAGTCAGCAACAACCATCCTACTACACAGATCATTGGAGATCCCAAATCTGCTGTACAAACCAGAAGACAACTTCAAACCAATATTGAAACTCATGCACTAGTGAGTTATGTCAAACAACAACAGAGAACAAATCATAAAGATACTCAACATTGTTTGTTTGCCTGTTTCTTATCACAAGTAGAGCCCAAAAACATTTCTCAGGCTTTTGATGAAGAAAGTTGGGTAGATGCCATGTAAGAATTAACACAGTTTGAGCTACAAAAAGTTTGGATTCTTGTGGATCTTCCCTCAGGTAAGAGAGTAATTGGTACTAGATGGGTTTTCAGGAACAAGAAGGATGAAAGAGGAGTTGTTGTGAGGAACAAGGAAAGACTTGTTGCTCAAGGCTATAGACAGGAAGAAGGGATAGACTATGATGAGGTTTTTGCACCAGTGGCAAGGATAGAAGCCATTAGGTTATTTTTGGCCTTTGCATCATATAAGGGATTTATAGTCTATCAAATGGATGTGAAAAGTGCCTTTCTATATGGTACTATTTCAAAGGAGGTATATTTCTCACAACCTCTAGGTTTTGTAGATCCTAAATTCCCCGATAGAGTCTACAAGGTTATCAAAGCACTTTATGGTCTGTATCAAGCTCCAAGAGCCTGGTATGCAACTTTATCTAATTTTCTACTAGAACATGGATATAGGAGAGGAACGATTGACAAAACTCTGTTCATCAAGAAGAATGCTAAGGATATCATTCTAGTTCAAGTTTATGTTGATGACATCATTTTTGGTTCTACCAAGAAGACATGGTGTGAAGAGTTTGAAGCTTTGATGAAAGGAAGATTTCAAATGAGTTCTATGGGAGAACTAACTTTCTTTTTGGGACTACAAGTCAAACAAAGGAAAGATGGAATATTTATCAGCCAAGATAAATATGTCGTTGAAATCTAGAAGAAATTTCCATGTGGATACAAGGAGTACAAGCACACCTTTTGAAGCCAAGAAGTCTTTATCAAAAGATGAATATGGAGAAAATGTTGATATACATCTATACAGATCAATGATTGGTTCATTGATGTATCTTACTGCTTCAAGGACAGATATTATGTTTGTTGTGTGTGCCTGTTCAAGGTTCCAAGTTCATCCAAAGGTGTCACATCTACATGCTGTGAAGAAGATTTTTAAATATCTTAAAAGTCAACCCAATTTAGGATTATGGTATCCTAGAGATTCCACCTTTGAATTGGAAGCTTACTCAGACAGTGATTATGCTGGAGCTAATTATGATAGGAAATCCACAACAGGAGGTTATCAATTCCTAGGCAGAAGACTCATATCATGGCAGTGTAAGAAGCAAACCATTGTTGCTACTTCTACAACTAAAGCTGAATATGTAGCTGCTGCTCATTGCTGTGGACAAGTACTTTGGATTCAAAATCAATTGTTAGATTATGGGTTTAACTTCATGAACACCAAGATTTACATCGATAATGAAAGTACTATATGCATTGTCAAGAATCCAGTCTTTCACTCCAAGACCAAGCATATTGAAATAAGACATCACTTTATAAGAGATGCTTATGACAAAAAGCTTATTCAAGTCTTGAAGATTCATACAGACAACAATGTAGCTGATTTGTTGACCAAGGCATTTGATGCAAAGAGATTTGAATTCTTGGTGACACACATTGGTATGCTCAACCAAGAACCTACTGCATATGTTGAGGGGAGGTAATAGCTGTACAAATGTTTATAATTTTTATTGTATAGTCTATGTTTTGTGTTTTTGATGTAATTGCAGGTTAATAGTAAAGGATAAAAGAGGTTACATTGATAGTGGAAAGCATGAACTGGTCAAAATTGTGAGGTACCGTTATAACTCCAAGTACCACTAGCACATATTTAAGTACCGCTTATGTTCCATGTACTGCTACATATCCGTTGTACCGTTAAGGGTCTTTTTTTATAAATTTGGCGGTTTCTTCGCGCTTGGGTTTGTTATTTACTTAAATACTTACTCCCTTTTTACAATTGATTCACCTAATCTTTTATTTTTATCTCTTGATTCTATAACCTTCTCTCTAATTTTCCGATCATCAAAAACACTAATGGCTGCTTTACAAGTGATCTCTAAGCATAATTTGGTTGCGAATCTTGCTACGAATGATGACTCTCTTGGTTTCCATGAGATTCTTGGTTTCATATCTCAAAGTCATGTTCGCTTTGCACTCACTGTAAGGCCAGTTGTCTCTATTTCCATTGTTGAAAATTATTGGAAAACTGTTGTGTTAGGTACTCGGTTTAATCAGCCTTGCATTAAGGCTAGGGTGAATCATAGAAATATATATGTAACTGAGGTACTGCTAAGAGCAAGTTTGAGATTAAATGATTAAAATGGACTTAGTATGCTTAATAATACAAAGATTCATGATGGCCTTACAACCATAGGCTATGGAGGTGGTAGGGAAAGTCTTACTTTCTTTAAAGCTTTATTTTCACCTCAATGGAAATTGCTTTTTCATGCTATTATTCACTGTTTCAGCTCTAAGAGTACATCTTTTAATCAAATTCCTACTTCATTGGCATCAGCTGGCATTTGTTTAGCAAATAACAGAATTTTTAATGTTTCAAGATTAATTTTTGAAGGCATGACTAGGAATTTGGAAGGGACTAAAAACTTTTTGATGTATCCTAGATTTATTCAGACTTTAATTAGTGACCAAATACCTAACCTACCAGAGTTAACTGATACATGGGATGTTCCTACATTCACGAAGAGAACTTTCTCGTTCTTGACCAAACAAGGCAATGCCTTACAGGAACAGTTACACCATTGTTTGCTCATATGTTAGCCCAACCTGCCAATCAAGAAGGTGAGGAACCTAGAAATGCTAGTGCTTCTCAGCAAACTCCTTCTAACCAGAGTTCCCATTCCCTAGAAGATTCGCAATCTTCTTCTCACAATGTTGGTGCTCCACCAAACAATGATGAGATGATCCACACACCTGCTGCTTCTATTGCTTCTAGTGGTCCACCACAAGCACAAGCACTAGAGGTGATGGATGTTGCAAATTTAACTGCTTTGTGTACTAGTTTGTCCCAACAGGTACAGGTGTTGCAGAAAGAAAAGCTTGTTCAAGATAAGAAAATTGTTGAATTGGAAGCTAGCCTAATCAAGTTGAGGAATAAAGTGTCACCTTGGATGAGGCAACATAGATCTATTCAGAAGTCTGCACTCAAGAAGCAAAGATTCAGGAACCACAAGAAAAGGCAACTGAATGCAACCAAACAGGAGAGGAATTATGAAGAACAACCACCTTCTTCTGATAATCAGACACGGATCTCTGGAGATGACATCAATTTTGAGTTGGATGAAGATGTCATGGGGACTTATGAAGATGGAACTGGTTTAGATACTGGTGTGGATGGACCTTCAAATATGGAGATTCAACAGGAAGAACCACAACCTACTCATGAGGAGCCACAAGTTGAAGACATGATGGTAACTCAGCCAGCACCAATACCTCAATCACCACTTCAAGTAAATTGGTGTACTTTCTATGAGAAGTTGGAGGAAATTAACATTCAGTTTCCTGTATCTTCAACTCCACCACCACAAAGACAAGTATGGTTTCAAAGGAAACAAACTTTGCAAGTACTGTCTAGATCAAGAATGAGCAATGGATCAGACAAGACTGAAGAGGTGCAAGTTGAAATGATGACTTCTATAGAAGAAAGAGTATATGGGGATACAAAAGTGATTGAAGAAACAAGTGTGTCTAATACTGGTGAAATCAACATTGTTGAAGATCCAAGTACTGCTAAGCCAACTAAACCGACTACAAGTACTGCTGACATAGTTGAAGACCCAAGTACTGCTAAGCCAACTAAGCCGATTTCAAGTACCGCTGGTGATCATCCTTCACTAGAAAGTCAAAGTCCTTTTGGAGAGGATGAGACTTTAGCCCAATTACTGCTTGACTTAAGAAAGAATAATTTAGTTGAGAAGACTAAACAAGCATAGGTAGAGAAAAAGACACAACAAGAAGTTCTTGCCAAAAAGAATCAAATTCAAGGTAAAAAAATGTTCAAACTTCACACCCTACTAAAGGTAGAGTTATTCAACAGCAAGCTAATGAGGAAAGATCTTCCAAGATAAAGAAGAAGCTACCTAAGATTAATCCAAAGGATAAGGGGAAGAAGCAAATATTATCAGAATTTGAAGATGAAAGTGATTCAGATGATGATATAAACAAAGTCATGTACAGATTTAATCAATTGGACCATGATGAGGAATATGCTTTCAAAGTGCAAGCACAAATTCATGAAGATGAATTACAAGAAGAACTTGCAACAAAACAGCATTTGCTAGAAGCTAAGAGAATACAACAAGAATGGAACATGCAAGAGTATGATAGGATTCAAGCTAAATTACATGCGAGTGAGCTTCTTGCAGACTCATTAATAGCTGAAGAGAGAGATGCTTATGATGAAGAAGAGAAATCAAAGTTTATTGATGATCTGGTAAGGGATCAACAATGATTCTTTGCTGAAAAGAGAAGAAGAGAAAAGATTAAGCCTCCAACTACTATGTAGATTAGGAATCAAATGATGAATTTTCTTAAGAGAGTTAAGGGTTTTACTCATATTCAGCTGGTCAAGAAGAATTTTGAAGACATCAAGACTTTGTATGAGCAAAATAAGAGAACTGAATTGAATTTTGTTGAGATTGGATCTGAAGGAGATAGAAAAGATGTTGAAGAGCTTAAAAGACATATGCAACAACAAAGGCAATTTGGAAGTACTCCTAGAATTGAGCCAAGTACTGCTAAACCTACCAATACATCTCCAACTATCAAGACCACTTATGTGAGGAAGAATAGAATGGAGAAGGTAAGTTCAAGGGAGGAAGAGACTGCTCAAAGAATGAATACAAGAGTTGAAGCTCAAGATATTTCTAAGAATGAAAATGTAGAAGCAGTACATACTCAGTCAACAGTACATAGAACAGTACATACTGAAGAGACGGTACATACAAACTTTGAAGAGGGTTCAACAGAACTTGAGGGAACCTCCAAGGGTGTTAAAAGGAAAGGTCAACAAAGACAAAGAAGAAAACTAAGAGGGCTAAATCAACAGCAGAAGATAGTGATGATGATGAGAGCTTGAAGAAGTATATGAAGATTGTAAAATTTGAAGATCAAGATACATAGATTTTTGGAAAGAGATCATCTATTTCTAGATGGATTTACTCTATGGATCAAGGACTTGAACCTCATGGAATTCAAAGAACTGATGGCACAACAAGGATATTCAGACTTTTGGAGGATATTCTTCACATTCTTGACAGACAAGATATTCAGGATCTTTTCAGGTTAGTTCAAGAAGCCAATGCAGGTAAAACTGAAGTATCACTATTATACAAGGAATTTCTCTTTATGTATGATCCACACAATTGTGATCAAGAAATGTTGAAGGAATTAGAGAATCAGGTTCCTAGTTACTGGAGATATTATAGGTCATGTGGATTGCATATTTTGGATTTAGACGATGTTACATACTATATGCTGCAAGAGAAGACTTACCCTTTGATAGGTGTGAAAACACCCATCCTTTTACCACTTATTTCTTGCTAAAACGAGACCAAAACGCGTATTTAATATCATTTGTTTGGAATTATGCGTGGTTTTTGTGTTTATTGTGTTTTCAGAGTCAACCGGATGAATATTGAAGAAAACATGGGATTGCACGGGTTTTATCGAAGAAAAAGACTCAAGACGAAGTCTATTGTCCAAGAGATGCAAAAGATTTGAAGTCATTGTGCCTATTTGAAGATTTATCGAAGAAAAGGGCCAAAGATGGAAGATTTTATATGTCGAAGAACTCGAGTCTATTAAACTAAAGATTATAAGACGAGTTGAAATTATTCACCGACACTTCTCAAAACCCAAAGTCGGAAACATTTATTCAAAGTAACGAGAAGACTAAGAAGAAAGAGCAAGCCCACAACAAATCAAGCCCGCAAGACAACTATATAAAGACCCTCCTTTCACAAAAGGGTGGCTAGTTTTTTCACTTTAAATTTTTCTTTTCTAGTTTTAGAGAGAGAAAGTTCCCAACTTTCTCTCACTTAGTTTTTCTTTGTTTTCATCTTTCAAATTTTAAGCTTTTCATTAATCTTTGTATTTTGAGTTTCTTTAATTAAAAGTTTAAGTTTAAGTGTGTGTTCTTTAATCTCTTCCTACATATCTTGGTTTCATTTTGCCTTTAATCCAAAAATTACAATCCATACGGTTTGATTTCGTTTCATGTTTAAGTAGTTAAAAGATTAATCTTTTTACTACTTTTTAAGCTTTTATTTGGTTTAGGCTATAAGTTCTTTATGCTTATTAGCTTATTTCATGCTTTAGCTTATTACTTTTCGGATTATTAAAAAGGTTTAGTCTTTCTAAATCTTCCTCTATAAAGTTTATGATCTCATGTTTTTAAAAGTTGTCGAATTTTAGCTTTTTGAGTTATTTAAGTCCCGGTTAAAGTAGCTTATTGTATGTGCTTATTGAAGTTTCGGCTTATCACCATTTTCGGATTGATTTTGTATCCCATCGCAATATTAGGGTTTCTACACATTCCGACGAGAAGCTTGGTTTGATCGCAATAACCATTTGTGGTTTTACTTTGTGATCGGTTGACTTTTTCCCCTTATTCCGATCTGGATTGCGATCGCGTATTGCGATCGCATATTCCGACGAGATTTAAGGTTACCTTAAGTCGAAACGCTGCCAAATATTTGTTTGCTACATTCCGATCAGAACAACATTGCGATAGAGGTGCTTAGATTTCATACATTCCGATCTAGAATTTTCCGATCTGACTTTTGCGATCTAATACATTCCGATAGATGCACATTGCGACAGAAGTATTACTTGCATTCCGATCTGAACTTTGCGACAGAACCATATTCCGACAGACTTGATTTTGACATTCCGATGGACCTTCATTTGCAATATTCGGATGGACTAAGTTTTTAAGTTTTAAATTTTTACAAAGTTTTAAGTATTTTCCTAATTAACTTTTAGTTTAATTTTGTCAAAGCTTCTACTTTACTCATCAACATCTTAATTACTTGCATTTAGCTTAAAATTTAGATAACCAAAAACCAACCCCCCTATTTGTAACCAAGAACAATCATTCCACTTTGAACCGTGATCAATTCGAGAAGATTCTGAGAACAATCTTGAACCCAATGAAAACGCATCTATCAAATGGGGCCGCTGCCGGCTCTTCTCGTTAAGATTAACAGTTTTTTGTGAGAACTTGGATTTTGGGATCCGTTCACCGTGAACGTTACTTTTTCATAAAAAATTTCAAAAACCCTAAAAAAATATAAAATTTTCAAAAATCCAAAAAAATTAAAAAACCATAAAAAAACAAAAATATTTCTTGTTTGCCTTGTTAGTTCTTTTGCAGGTGCATGCGTACACGATCAACGTCTTATCAAGTGCCCGAGCCTCTCGAAGACTTAGACATGGCCGGTGTACACAATAACAACATCAACCCACCTCTCAACAACAATAATAACAATAACAATAACAATCCACCTCTCAACAACAATAATAACAACAAAAATGAACCTCTACCGGACAATCGCCCTATGATTGAACTGTTACAAGCACATGTGGAGGGCAACAATGATCCAATTGTCATACCCGCGATTGCAGCCAACAACTTTGAGCTCAAATCCGGCTTTATCCAGATGGTCTCTGCTCAACCATTCTTGGGGCGTACCATTGATGATCCATATGACCACATCAAAAGATTCTTGCAACTCACGAATACGGTCAAATTCAATGGTGTTCCACAAGAGGTAATCCGTTTACAACTTTTTCCCTTTTCTTTAGAGGGACAAGCCCGGCATTGGCTTGCAAAGGAACCGCCACAAAGTATTCTTACGTGGACGGATTTGGAGACCAAGTTCATAAATTACTTTTTCCCACCCTCTCGTACTACCGCTTTGCGGAATGAAATTATCAATTTTGAACAAAAGTACGATGAGTCTTTTAGTGAATCTTGGGACCGTTTCAAAGATCTTTTAAGAAAATGCCCACAACATGGTTTTACCAAAGTGCACCAAATTAATACTTTTTATAATGGTTTAAGCATGAATGGCCAAGATTCACTAAACAGTGCCTCGGGGGGTAATATTTTGGTTAAGACTTCTAATGCCGCTTGGGATATCATTGAAAATAAGTCTCGTGTGCAAACCAAAAGTGTTCGGACCAATGCCGCTAGTGCTAGTACTAGTGACAGCGACAAGCGACTTGACAAAATTACTACGCTTCTTGAATCGCTTGTTACCCACACCGCTAACAACACCAACAGCATCAACGCTAAAAATGCTCAAGACGCTCAAGTCAATGCTGTTAGCCAACCATAGAGATATGCGGGGGTCCTCACTCTTACACCACTTGTACCGCCACCTAAGACTATCCTTCTGAGAATGTTAATGCAGCATACGGTACCTATCCTCTGGCCGCTTATCTAACTCTCCCTCAAGGTGACCGCAACTTGCTTAGCTACCGCTCAAACAACTTTCTTTCCCCGCCCGGTTTTCCTCCTAACAACCCAAACCAACAACAAAACCTCAATCGCCCTCCTCAACAACAACCTCGTGCACCATACCAACCACCTCACAAACAACCATATCCAACTCAAAGAAGCAACCAAGTTTACCAACAACCTGCTTATCAACCACCCGCCTACAATGCTCCTCCCAGCCAACCCACCGCATTACACCAAGATATTGGAACCTACATGAGGACTAATGATGTGATCGTGGACAATCTCCAGCGGGAAGTGCTCAACTTGAAAGAAGACATGGTGAAACAAGGGAACGATCTGCGAGCTGATATGAGAAACACTTTGGCAAGTCAAACAAATGACTTAAGGAACATGATGGCTAGTTTCTTCCAAGGTAATCAACCCTCTTCTTCGGGTACTCTTCCGAGTAACACCGTTGCGAATCCAAGAGGGGGGATGAAAGCAATCACCACTCGCAGTGGCAAAGGTACCAAGGAACCCGAGCTTCCTATACCTCCACCGGTGATTGTGACTAAGGAAAACGAGTCACCTGCCCCTATTCCTCATCCTTCTACTTCCCCAATTTCTCCACCTCTTACTTCTACCCCTCCTCCACCCAAGGATGTGAGTGATCCTTCGATCCCAAAGCCTTCCTCTTCTTCTGATATACCTTATCCCTCAAGGTTGAGGAAAGAGAAGCTCAAAAGCAAGGATGATATTCAAGTTTCGAACTTTCTTAAAATGTTTAAATAATTGAATTTTAACATCTCCTTCGCTGAGGCTCTCGCTCACATGCCTAAATACGCAAAAATGTTCAAATATCTTTTTAGCGACAAGGAGAAGCTTCTTGATATTGCTAACACCCAACTTAATGAGAATTGCTCTGCAGTGCTCTTAAGGAAATTGCCAACCAAACTTAGTGATCCGGGTCGTTTCTTAATCCCTTGCAACTTTTCGGGAGTAGAGAATTGCATGGCCCTAGCCGATCTAGGTGCCAGTATTAACTTAATGCCTTTAAGTGTGTGGAAGCAATTATCTCTCCCCGAGCTAGTCCCTACCAAAATGACTTTGGAATTAGCTAACCGTACGGTTGCTTATCTAGTGGGGATAGCCAAAGACGTCTTTGTAGGAGTCGACAAATTCACTTTTCCTGCCGATTTCGTCGTCGTCGACTATGATATGGACCCTCGTGTGCAATTAATTGTTGGTCGTCCATTCTTGAGGACCGGTCGCACTCTCATCGATGTTGAAGCTGGTGAGCTTATCATGAGAGTGGGTGACGATAAAATTGTCTTCAACATGGGAAAGCTTTCTAAACAGCCTTATTCTAACGAGAGTGTTAATTGTATTGGCGTTCTTGATGAGGCTTGTGAAGAACACTTCAAAGATTCTTGTAAAAGTATTCCTACCTCTCTTCCCAATGTTGAGACTGTTTCCTCTATTGATTCATCACTATCTCTATTTGGAGAAAGTGATTTCCTTTGGAAAGATTTGGAAGCCACCATGGGAGATGTGAACTTAGAACATGACGATTCTTCCACTAATTGGGATGAAGATCTTCGCCTCATTGAGAACCTTCTTAAAGAGGACAATATTTCTCCACCATCTCCCACGGTTATTTCTATCGATGCTCCGACTTTGAACACGTCTCCCATCGAAAATCCTCCGGATTTAGAACTTAAGAAGTTGCCGCCCCATCTCGAGTACGTGTTTCTTGAAGATAAGAAGAAGTCGCCCGTCATCATCGCGAAGGACTTGAAAGAAGAAGAAAAATCTCGCCTCATCGCCGTGCTTAAAGATCATAAGAAGGCAATTGCTTGGAAAATTTCCGATATCCGCGGAATTGATCCGAACTTTTGTACTCACAAGATTCTCATGGAAGATGACTTTAAACCCACAATCCAGAGCCAAAGAAGGGTTAATCCTCGTATTCATGACGTCATCAAACAAGAGGTTATCAAACTTCTTGATGCCGGCTTGATTTACCCTATCTCGGATTCGCCATGGGTAAGTCCCGTCCATTGTGTGCCCAAGAAGGGCGGAATAACCGTTGTTCCCAATGAACACAACGAGTTGATTCCCACTCGTCTCGTTACTGGGTGGAGAGTTTGTATCGACTACCGCAAGCTCAATGATGCCACGAGAAAAGATCACTTTCCTCTTCCTTCCATGGATCAAATGCTCGAGCGTCTTGCGGGTAATGACTATTACTGCTTCTTAGACGGTTTCTTCGTGTATTTTCAAATTCCCATCGATCCCAAAGACCAAGAAGAGACCACATTCACTTGTCCTTACGGAACATTTGCTTACAAACGCATGCCTTTCGGTTTATGCAATGCTCCTGGGACGTTCCAAAGGTGTATGATGGCTATCTTCCATGACATGGTGGAAGACACTATGGAAGTATTCATGGATGATTTCTCGGTTTATGGCTATTCTTTCTCTGCTTGCCTTGCCAATTTAGAACGTATGCTTAAGCGGTGTGAAGACACTCGCCTTGTTCTTAATTGGGAAAAATGCCATTTCATGGTAAAAGAGGGCATCGTCCTAGGACACAAGATCTCCAAAGCCGGTCTTGAAGTAGACCGTGCTAAAGTCGATGTTATCGCTAAGTTGCCTCCACCTTCAACCGTGAAGGGTGTGAGAAGTTTCCTGGGTCATGCGGGCTTCTACCGTCGTTTCATCAAAGATTTTTCTAAAATCGCTCGCCCGATGACCCACCTCTTGGAGAAAGATACCCCTTTTATCTTTTCCAACGAGTGTATCGAAGCCTTCAACTTGCTTAAGGATAAGCTAACTAAGGCACCCGTCTTGGTTACCCCTAATTGGGAGCTTCCCTTTGAGTTGATGTGCGATGCTAGTGACTATGCTATTGGAGCGGTTCTGGGACAAAGAGTGAACAAACACTTCCAACCGATCCATTACGCTAGCAAGACAATGACGGGGGCCCAATTGCATTACACGACAACCGAAAAAGAGCTTTTAGCT
The DNA here is from genome assembly GCA_025667525.1 of Glebionis coronaria. NCBI lineage: Eukaryota > Viridiplantae > Streptophyta > Magnoliopsida > Asterales > Asteraceae > Glebionis > Glebionis coronaria. The sequence continues at coordinate 400,203 of JANFOE010000679.1, forward strand.
GTTGTCTATGCTTTTGAAAAATTTCGCCCCTATCTTGTCCTTTCTACCACCATCGTTTACACCGATCATTCCGCGTTGAAGTACTTGTTAACTAAACAAGATTCCAAACCAAGACTTCTTCGCTAGGTTTTACTACTCCAAGAATTTAAAATCGAAATTAGCGATAAGAAAGGAGCTGAAAACCTAGCCGCAGATCATCTCAGTAGACTTGAGGATCCTTACCAGGGGGATCATCTGAACAAAGAGATCAATGACTCTTTTCCCCTGGAGACCTTAATGTCTATCAACTCGACTTCTGATGAAACCCCGTGGTTTGCGGACATTGCAAACTACTTGGCGGGTGGAATTCTCTAAAATCCAAGGATGTATCTTGTATAAATGAATTCTCCAAGGGCCTTTCTTGCCAAATCTTCAAAAATGAGGGACCAATGTTGATAATCTTCAATTCTTTAAGGTAATTTTGGAATTTCTTGATTCGGGTCCGGTTCATTGTGCGGCTTCGTTTCCCGTGTTCGTTTTTTATTGATTCTTGTGATCTTTTTGTCATTTCCTCAATATCCGTACCTAAAATACACAAGCAACAAACACGAGCATATATTTGGCATATTCAATGATATTTAATGCATTTTAAGCCCAATTTGGACGATGAGACTATGTATAAAAGCAGTCTCATCACTCCCCCATACTAAACCATTGCCGTGCCCTCACGCAATGCTAGAATAAAGTATCGTAGCATCTCCAAAATTCATATTTATTCTCTTTATTGAATGATAAACTAGCTATACTACTACTATTACTACTACTTGCGTTTTAGACATAATGTATGATTTTCATCGCAAAATGGGACGTTTAGGTTCATAGAATAAGAACACGTGAATGCTTTGTTAGAAATAATTTCGTCGTCCTCGATTTTCACCCTAATTCCATGCCAAGCGTGCAACGATATCATTGTCATTATAAGATAGTAATGCTAACACTACTCATATGCCTTAATCACGTACTTATCCTCTCATTATTCTTAAGTTGTATCTCTTATATTTTATTTTGTCTTGAATGTTTCACGAGGATACATTGTTTGACTTATGCGATAATAGAGATTTAGGTCTAAAAATAGAGTCCTAACGGTGTAACCAAGACCATCAAATCAAAAACCCCTCTTAATAGACAACGATGTTAAAAATTAAGTTGACAAGAAGAATCGATAAACACGGTTTCATAACGGTTTTGAACATGAGACTTATTACCAAGACTTTTATACGCCCCCTAACGGAAGGGCCTTATTATCTTTGGTTTACCTCCATCTTTTATTCAACTTCGCCATGAAGCTTTTATTATGACTTCGGTCTTGCCTTGCCTTTTATTATCCGCCTCATCGGTGGTTTTATTAGCCAAAGACGTATATCCTCACGCTAAGGCGAATTTTGGATCTTTAAAGCTTCGAAGATTAAGGCTTGATTCACTTTCAATTTTGCATAGATTTTCCGGCCTTGTGGGGCTTCAAATTGTTTGCTAGATTTAGGTGAGCACTTGAAATCTTATTATTGGGTGAAGCTTTTGATTATTCGGGTGCCAATACTTCAAAACCGTGACGTTGGCGATACCTTAATGTCTTCCCAATTTAATTACACGGAAGCTACTAGAAAAGACTAGAAATCCAACAATCCCAACTAAACCGCTAAGTCAATATTTATTAAGCAAAAAATATTTACATGCGAAGGGAGAATAAGCAAACAACGAGAACACATGAGTTTTTGAAAGAATACGAGTACTCTACATTTAGCATAGTAACTTATAATTAACCCTATCATTTCTCGTCCTCATTTAAGAGACTTAGCCTAATGTGTAGTTAAGGAATCAAAGCTAAGTGCTCAACATGCACGGTCGAGTCAAAAATTACTCTTATTCTCGCCATCGGAAAACCTACATTCATGTCTTCAAACACTTATAAAACATGAGAAAAAATTTAAAATTTGGCTATTTTTAGCCTTATTTTGCAACAAAACGATAAACAAAAAGATAAACTTTGGAAAGCGTGAAGGTTTGGCAAGGCAAGTATCTATTCACCCCCCCCCCCCCCATACTAAAGTTAAACATTTTCCTCAATGTTTCGAGTCTAGGGGTGCAAACACCCCCATACTAGAGACGTAGTCGAATGCCTAATCTAGCATGGAAAGGGTGTAACCGTTAAATTAATAGCCGTTTATGAAGTGTGCTAATAACCTAAGGTTAGAACAATCAAGGATATATCATTTGGATATTGAGAAAGTCTTCAAAGCAAACGATTGAGTGCTCCCATAAAACGAACACGAGAGGCTCCAATCGTGAAGATCATGATCTAAAAACCACAATTTACAAACAACCACAGAACAAAGGTTGGAAGGGCACAAATCCCCTCACATTAAACTAATTAGAAAGCAATAATATGTACATGGATAAGCATGGGTTTCCCCCACGAGGCACCTTGTTTTTGATAACCGAGTCAAAAGCTCGACTCGAATCCCCATAAATGTGATCATTTAGGGATAATCATGGTGTGGTCAATTTTTAGTAGGGCTTACATGATAAACAAGGCCCAAAAACAACCGGTATTAAGGACTAAGTCCTTTGATGGTGCAAAATACCGGGATCAAAGATGGCATTCTCGTTTTCATTGGAAAAACAAATCAATGCCACTTCATCATATGTCAACAAAAACCCAAAGGGTTTCAAGAAAATAGATGAGAAGAAATAGAAGGGTGGGACAATGGGTAAGTCATAAAAACCATGAGCTACTCGAGGTAGACTCGCACCAATCAAATAGAAAGATTTTCCATTTATTGCATCGGTGGAAGACCGAGATTTCCCTTTATAAGCAATTCCGGGATCAAATATCTCGTCCTCGGTGGAGAAAGGGGAGGGAACATAAGGGGCTTCCCCCACACTAGGTCCACACAAAACATCGTCAAAAGGAGAAGACGAGTTTGTAGCACTCAAAACACAAGGTGATGACGGAGTTAGCATTGTAGAAAAATCTTTTAAATCCAATTTAAAATCTTTCCCTTTTTCATCTTTTAAACTCTCCTTATGAAAACCCGACTTAATTATGTCAAAAATATTTGGTGTTCTAAAGCAATGTTAGTCACACTAAAAATTCTCACATTTGAAAACCGTTTTGGTAAAGGTGGTGGTAAGTTCTCAAAACGTTTGTCAACAAAGAAAACTTCCCCATCGAGATCAACATATTCATCATCCAAAGAATCATTCGTGATTGGAAACATAGGCTTAACACTCTTAATCTCCACCGACGGAGGGGATGGAAAATCGTTTTTATCACCAACTTCTAAAACACTTTTTGAAATCCTTTTACAAATGTTTTTGATGGGACTAACATTGTTCAAAGACGTGATAGAATACACATGAGAAAGTGTGGAGTTTTGAGTTGCATTAATGACGAGTTCTTCCTCATTGAAACGAAGAGTGATTTTCCTAGCATGCACATCGATAAGTGCTCTCGAGGTATCCAAAAATGATCGACCTAAAATTAAGGGAACTTTAGGATCGATGGGAATGTCAACAACAATAAAGTCTACGGGATAGTAGAACTTTCCAACTTTCACGAAGACGTCCTCGGCTACTCCACAAGCTAGAATCGTAGAATGATCGGCCATCTCGATTGACATTCTTGAAGGAGTGAGATTGGGAAGATTGAGTGACTTAAAAATCTCAAGAGGCATCAAATTAATACTAGCACCAAGATCGGCCAAGGCGTAGCATTCCTCCATGTCTTGTATAGCACATGGGATTAAAAACTTGCTGGAATCACCGACTTTTTGAGGTATGCGGCTAAGAAAAACCGAAGAACAACTAGACGATTTTTGCAATTTCTCTTTGTTATTCAACATACTTTTAAAGTTCACGGAAAATCGAGGCATCATGACCAAGGCGTCGGCAAAACTTATATTAAAATGCAAGTCACGAAACATTTTCATAAAAAGTCAAATTGATAATTATTTCGTTCTTGTGCCTTTTCCTTGTCTCGTCTTGAAGGGTAAGGTAAGGGTGGTGTGGGTTGGGGCATAGGCAAAGGCCTTGGAATCTCGGGTTCCACTATTGGTATTGGTTCAACCGTAGGTGTGGTTTGAGCGGTACTTCGTGGGCTTGGAATTTGCTCCTTTTCTACCACCACCTCGGGTTCTTTCTCTTTTTCCTTCTCCATAGAAGTACTTGGACGAGAAATGGGTTCTTTGAAATTTTTACCACTACGAGTAGTAATAACCTTCAATTCTCCTTCCGGGTTCACGATGGTATCACTAGGAAGACCACCCGAAGAAGAAGGTTTACACATAATAGCTTCAAACATTTTTCCCATTCGGTCTTCAACTTAGATTGCCTAGCATCCGCTTTTAACAACTCTTGCTTAATCTCATGTTGACCTTGCTCCATTTTTTGTTGATTTTGTTGGAGACGTTGAACATTTCCTTCCATTTTATTAGCATGAGTTTTAAGTTCATTAGCAAGTTCGTTTTTAAGCTCGTTTTTCAACTCGGATCTTAAGCTAACCATTTCACGTTGCATATTGTCAAACTTAGCATCGTTTGCTTTTGCATAATTCAAAAATTCTCCTTGAAGATTTTTGGTGTGATCATTTTGAAAACCTTGTGTGGTAGTTTGAAAATCACGGTTTTGGTTTTGGTTTGAAATTTGCCCATTTCCACTTTGATAATTACCCTTGTTGTAGTTACGTTGATTGCCTTTATAATTACCACCTTGATTGTTGTTTCGATAGTTATTAGCATTTTGATTTGGTGGAGCTTGATTTTGGCGAGAACCTTGACCGTTTTGGTAATAAGTTCCCGTGGCTACATAAGCACTCGAAGTGTTACCATCCGAGGTAATGCACTCGGAAAGATCATGAGCTCCACCACACGAAATACAACTCTTAGCAACCGCTTTAACCTAAGCGGAATTCGAAGCTTCTTGAGCTTTCCAATGGGACATAAGAGTCGAAAACCTATCGAAAAACCGATTCTCCTCATTTGCTTCATCTTGCAAGGTATTAATGCTACGAGACGATGACGAACCCAAATTGGCAACACTCGGTGTGTTACGAGGGCTATAAACCTTAGACCTATTTTCTATGATTTTCAAAGCCTCTTCGGTCGTTTTGCACAAAAAATTACCACCCGCGGCGGCATTTAAGTAATCTCGTTCATGATCATTAAGCCCATTATAAAAAGTGTCAATTTGATGCAATTCGGAAAAATCATGGTGTGGACATTGCTGTAACATTTCTTCAAACCTTTCCCAAGCCGTTGAAAAACTTTCATTAGACCTTTGTGTAAATCGTGAAATCTCGTTTTTCAAATGTGTTGTTTTAGATGGTGGAAAAAATTGATTCACAAATTTAGAAACGAGATCAGCCCACGTCAAAATCGAATTTGGGGGTTCTTTCTCGAGCCATATCTTGGCGGGTCCATCTAACGAGTATGGAAACAACATCATCTTAATGGCCTCGTGTGGTACATCCTTAAACTTGCTTGTCGCGGTGAGATGATTAAATTGCCTAATGTGATAATGTGGGTTGTCTTTTTCGTGTCCGTGAAACTTGTTGGCTTGAAGCATAGACATTAAACCCGTCTTGATCTCGAAGTTCTCCGCAAGGATGGCGGGAATCACAATGGCCTCTCCAAAACCCTCGGTGGGTGCTTGAAGCAACTCCATCATAGTACGATTAGCCATGATAACTTCTTGTTCTACAATAGGTTCCTCACTTGGAGTCTCTTCACTAGAAAAATTAGGAGTAGGTGTTGCCTCCTTTCAGTTTCTAAGTTTACGTGCACGTTTTGCTTGATTGCGAGTAAGCATAAACGTCACGTACAACGAGGGGATGAGCAAAGAATATTCTTTTTGGTGTTTTTAACTTTTTCAATTTTTTTTAGATTTTTGATTGTTTTTACTTTTTTTGGATTTTGGAATTGTATTAGGTAGACAATAATCTACAAATCTCCTCCTTAATCAAATCTATCGATTAAAGAAGCCTCAAGGAATGAAAACGATCACGTGAAGTGAACGCCTTCGATGACTTTAGAACGTTGGTGGAACACCAAAACGTTCAAGAGGGTTTAATTAATGGAAACCAAGAAAATATATATGATACTTAGTAATACTTTGGGCGGCAAAACCCTCGATTAGCTTTCAATCTCAAAATACGCACAAGCAAGCGGAGGAAACGAGGCGGCGCGAAGCACTTAAGAGCCTTTTTCCTTTAGGTCGTGAAATACAACCGCCTTATACCCGCCTTATAGTTTGTATTTTTCAAAATCGAGCTTCACGAAAGTATTTATCTATTTTTTCCTTTTTCTTTGGTTTGAGATTCAAATACAATGATTGGGTAATGACCTCCCAAGTCAAGGTTGTGATTTCTCACGTATTTGGAGTACTTGTGAATTTCTTGTTCTACGTATACACTATATTAATAGTATTCACACAAAAACCGAAAAACCGATAATACGTATTAGTAGAGTGCTACTAATACAAATACTTATTATGGCTATATAAAAACAACAATTGTTCAAGTCAAAACACAACACGCCTCCCCAGCAGCGGCGCCAAAATTGATGTAGAGTTTTTACCCCTTTAGGAAAAGGAAGACAAAATAGTGGTAAGCGTTAAGTGTCGGTTTAGGAAAACCGAGCACTAATGACCAAATAAGTTCAAGTTCGTTTCCCAAGGAGGCAAGTGCGTTGTGTAATGAATTGATTAATGGTTTGTGATTATATTAAGAAAAAGAAAATAGAAATAGGGTAAGAAGAGAATGACGGTTACGAAGACGGATTAAACTAAGACGAAAAGGTCGTTCACGTAAAACCGTAAAAAGCTATAAATTAAAAAATTTTAACCTAAAAAGAAATTAAAAGTAAAAATTAAGTCTAAAATAATATAAATAAGAATAAAAAATCCAACAAAAATATTTTAAAACCTTTTATTAATTAAATATTCAATTTTAAATGCTAATTAAAGCCCTAAAATTAAATATAATTAACAAAATGTCCAAAATATTATTTTATTGAACAAATAACTTACTTATATTATCTAAAGACTAAAAAGTATTTTTCCTAATTTTTAAAAACTATTTTTCTATTTTTAAATCACTAAAAACTATTTTTAAACCAAAATAATCATAAAAAATAATAAAATAATGCTAAAAATAATTTGACAATTTTGAAAATCCTAAATTACTCTAAAGAACAGTAGAAAAATGAAAAAGTTTGAAAAATATAAAATTCTGCACTAAAAGACAAAAATAGTTTGAAATTAAACACTAATTAAACTAAATAATTCTAAAAAATAATTAAAAAGTGAACAGTAAAAACTTTTTGAACTAAAAATCTTAAAATATTTTTCTAAATCTAAGAAAAAACTTAAAACTGAAAAATATTAATTTTTACCACTAAAAGACAAAAACAGAAATTAAAAAGTTAATTTAAAATAGCTATTAAATGTAAAAAATACTAAATGAACAGTAAATGAAAAACTAATTAAACAGAAAAATCAAAATTTAAATAAGAAAAATTATGAAACTAATTTGAAACCCTAATTCCTATTTTAATGCACTAAAGACAAAAAAATGAGAAATCTGATAGTGACATGTTAGGACTTTGTCCATTTGCTGAGCAGGGGTAACAAATGGACTACCAGTGGGAAATTGGTTCCCACTGCTAGTTATAAAAATTTGGTCAGTTGACCAATAAGCTTAGGGAAGCGTATTTAGAGCTTTTTCTTGGGCAATAAGGCACCCCTACACTCAGTGGAGTGTAGGGAGTCAGATTAATCACAAAAACAAGCAAGTATTTCACAAGGATCAAACACAAATTGCACAAAAATGTGACTGTTTAAGAAAAGAGGTTTCTGATGAACAGTAACCTGGTTCAAAAGGCACAAAAGTGGATTTCACTTGCCCATATCTTGCATACAAGCTGACCAATTCACATGCAACCAATTACAAACCCTACTTAAACCCTAACTCTAACAGATTTGAGAACTTGGTGGTCTAAATCAATAAAATCAGTTAACTAGGGCCTTCACTGAATTTTATGCTATTTTTACCAATTAAGTGAACATGCCAACTAAATATTATCCAATGAAACTGAACCCAAGTTACTCAAATGACCTAATGATAGCATATAAAGTGAGCTTAGCTAGTTTTCAAGCCAAGAACTTATCAAAATCTTAACTTAAACCCTAATCCCAAACACCCCTTAATTAATTGAGTATGAAAATTAACACACCAAATGCTTTCTTAAATCAACCAAACTGAATTTTATCTAATCCAAAATGCATATAATCATCAATGGGGCATAAATAAACAACATTCAAAGCACATAAACAGCTAGCATACAAATCCCATCATTTAACTAGAAAATAAGGGTTCAAGGCTAATTTACCTAGAGAGACCTACATCCAGGCCCCTCAATGGCTGAAAAGCCACCTCCAAACAAGCCCGGGCTTGTGCAGAACTAGTGGGAAAAACAGTCAAAAGCTCCAAGTGATTTCCTTCTAAGAACAATAGAACCTAATATCCAAATATTCTGATTTTATTTTTCTCTTTTTAAATCATTTTCAAATAATTTTCTCAAATTCTTTTCTTTAAAAACACTTAAACAAACCAACTTACACACCTTGAAAACACATTTTGGAACAAGATTTTTCAAAATACCAACGTTTTCAGAAACTTTGAAAAAAGGAATTAACTTTGAAAATTCTTGCACTTAAATCACAAACTTGGAACTCAGATTTATCTCAAGCATATACCAACTTTTAAATCATAAAAGGAATTACAATTTCTCAAAAAATACCAACTTTATAAATATTTAAAAAGGAATTACAAGACTTGAGTAAAAATCTGGAACAAAGAATAAAATGAGACCTACACGTCCTTATATAATGGACTACAAAATAATCTAGAATCAAAACAAGCTAAACCCTAATGCTTCATGAAATTCCTCATTTTCCCTTGATTCTTTGACTGAAAATTGGTCAAGTCCTTCACATGTGATCTCTGAAATGGAATCTTGAAATGGCCAGCTGTTGATATTTAATCTTGAGCGTTGGTTATATCTTTAGGGACAAGGGAATGCTTGTGGGGCGTTCATTTGGTCAAGTACCATGTGATAGGGTAGCAGGGGAGGGGACAAGGGGTGGAGTGGTCGTTTTCTGGGTGGGGTTTTGTGTTGGGTGTGGGGTAACGAGTGAAACCCCCAAGGTTAATTGGGGTTTAGGCTAAAAATTAAGGTGATTAGAACTGGGTTTTTTAGGGTTTGTGGGGATGAAGGTGGTTAAATAGTTTAGTTTGATTCGTTTGAGGGTTTAAAAAGTTGTTTCCCCCACTTAATCCTTTCTAAACTGATTTTAAAAAATCAGTTATTAATTAACTGAGTGGGAAAGTGACGTGGATGAAGGGTGGTGCATGATTGGCTGGTGAGTTGGGTGGGGTGACGTGGCGAGGTGTGAGTGGATGGGGTGAACTTTGTTGTCTGGGCAGAAACACCCCCTTAACTCCCTTACTTTCTTCAAATAAAGAATGGCAGCTTAAATACCAAAATCCCTTTGTAAACAACTTTTGCCAGCTTGTCAATTATGGCACAATACTTGCAAATACTTTTATCAAGGACCAAAAGTGCAATAAATGCAATCTTCAAGGGCTTTTAATGACATGTCTTCAAAATCCAAGGATGTATCTTGTATAAATGAATTCTCCAAGGGCCTTTCTTGCCAAATCTTCAAAAATGAGGGACCAATGTTGACAATCTTCAATTCTTCAAGGTAATTTTGGAATTTCTTAATTCGGGCACGGTTTATTGTGCGGCTTCGTTTCCCGTGTTCGTTTTTGATTGATTCTTGTGATCTTTTGTCATTTCCTCAATATCCGTACCTAAAATACACAAGCAACAAACACGAGCATATATTTGGCATATTCAATGATATTTAATGCATTTTAAGCCCAATTTGGACGATGAGACTATGTATAAAAGCAGTCTCATCAGGCTAACATCCCAACAAAAGAAGAAGTTCTTCAAAGACATTAAGACTTACTTTTGGGATGACCCGTACCTATTCAAACAATGTGCTGATTTGATTATTCACCGATGTGTTGATGGATCGGCAGCTTTAGAAATCCTTGACGCTTGCCACAAGGACCCACCGGTGGTCACTTTGGTCCCAACTACACCGCCATAAAAGTGTTTGACTCGGGATTTTATTGGACCACCATTTATCGTAATGCTCACGAGATGGTTAAACGTTGTGATGCTTGCCAAAAACAAGGCAAGATCACACATAAAGACGAGATGCCTCAGAATTTCATTCAAGAATGTGAAATCTTTGATGTTTGGGGTATCGACTTTATGGGGCCATTCCCTTCCTCTAAAGGAAACAAATACATCCTTGTAGCCGTTGACTACGTCTCAAAATGGGTTGAAGCCAAAGCTTTACCCACTAATGACGCAAGGGTGGTTTGTAACTTTTTAAAATCGCTATTCGCTAGATTTGGTGTGCCTCGTGCCATTATTAGTGATCGCGGGACTTATTTTTGCAATGACCAATTCGCAAGAGTCATGGCTAAGTATGGTGTAAATCATCGTCTTTCCACCGCCTACCACCCACAAACTAATGGCCAGGCTGAAATCTCTAACCGAGGATTAAAGCGAATTCTTGAACGAACCGTGGGAGAGCATCGTGCCTCATGGGCTGATAAACTTGATGATGCTTTGTGGGCTTTTCGTACTGCATACAAGACTCTGATTGATATCAACAAAGCCGGTGACCTACGCAAGATCCAACTCAATGAGCTCAATGAACTCCGTAATGAGGCTTATGAAAATTATTTGATCTATAAGGAAAAGACTAAGCTCATTCACGACTCTAAGATTAAAAACCGAGAATTCCAAGTTGGAGACAAAGTTTTACTCTTTAACTCTCGGTTGAAAATCTTTTCAGGCAAGCTGAAATCTCGTTGGTCCGACCCATTCACCATTGCCAAAAATTTTCCATATGGTACTCTCGAGCTCGCTCAACCTAATGGACCTAATTTTAAGGTGAATGGCCAACGAGTGAAGTTGCACTTTGGTGAGGACATCTCTCAGGAGATGATTCCATCCCTCACCACGTTTCCCATGAATTAATTTTGGGTCGAGTCAGGCTCGTGACTCGGTTATCAAAAACAAGCGCTCCTCGGGAGGCAGCCCGAGTATCTATCCTTTTTCGTTTTAACCTCCTAAGTGTAGGGGGACTTATATAGGTTCTTTTTGTTTGTGTGATGATGTGATTACAGGGATGAATGCACTTTTGGAACCTTTGAAGAACCGTGCTCCCGTGTTATCTGAAATCCGGTTCTATCTCTCAACTATCATGATTCAATCTTCTTCATACTCACATTTGAAATTGATCACTTTAGTCGTCTCTTCCTTAACTTGATTTAACCAACGTGCACAATGTCATAAGTGTAGGGGAGACTTTTCCCACATGCTTAAACATTGAGGACAATGTTTATCTTAAGTGTAGGGGGACTTCTATCGAAGTTTTAAGTGGACTTTTCCATGAAAATGCCTTCATTTAACCGGAAAATCATCTTTTTCAACATTTTTCAAATTTTTAATTAACTTTGGCCATTTAGTCATAATTTTTAAATTTTTATCGTTGCTTTCATATGTATATATCCCGCAATAAAGTCAAAAATATTAATAATGTGGTGTAGCTAGTTTAGAAGTCTTTGACATATTAGGCCCATTGCGATTATTTTGATTCAACCCGAATAGACTTATCCAAGTTTATTCTAGCTAGTATCCTTAACCATGTAGACCTTAATTGGTTTATTAGGCTAAGTATCCACGAGTCTCATTACTTGAGATTTTAAATTGTGGAGAACGAGAAATGATAGAGTCAATTATAAGTCGGTATTCTTGCACAAGCTCACTTGGTGTAATTATTTGCCTATTCTCCCATCACTTGCTAATAATTTATCTGCAATAAGTAAGGTCGTACGATTTGAAAAGTTACTTAGCTTCTAGCCCAAGATCGTTTAAAAGTTGCTCGTTAATGATAAGAGTTCATAGCCAAAGCATAACTTATGAAGCGGGGGGCGAAGATTGGCGAGTCCGAAAAGGCCCTAACAAGGCATGAGGATTCAATCTTATTGCTAAAGATCCAAGGTGATGTGAAAAGCATTATTCCCAAAATCAATATGAAGGATCAAGACTCACGACGAAAAGCAATCAACTCCATAAAGATCATAGAGAAGTCTATCCGAAAAGACCCTAACAAGGTATGAGGATAAATAGATCCAAGTCCGAAAAGGAGGCGGACCGTTGTATCTCAAAATCCCATGTAGAGATTGAAGAAATAATCATGAAGTCGTGGTCAACAAAGTTGGAGTACCCCTCAAAAGTCTCCAAGTGAAGAAACCCTATTAGCGATGAGAAGACCATTATCTCAAGCACATCTCTCAAGATATGAAGTATGAAGTACATGCCAAATATCGGCCCGAGAAAGGTCTCAAATCGTGAACCGAGTTATGCCAAGATATGAACTTTTTGATATCCCGAGAAGCAGTTTTAAGAGATTTTGTCCTTTAGCTAACTATTGATCAAATCGTCCTACTTTGCTTTCAGCCTAAATAAACTATCGAAATAAGTCCAAAAATGCATCTTCATGATCATTCTAAGACAAAAATAAAATATAAGAGATACACCTAGGAATAAGGGAGTTTAAGCATATAACTAAGCCATGTGTGTAAGTGTTTGATTTTCTAACTTATAATAACAATGATCTCGTTTTTAAGCTTGGTTTGGGGAACGTGAAACCTGAGGGTGATAAATCTTCGAAGCGCCAAAGCCCTAATGTAAGTCCTTGATCTCTTTGCAAGTTATTTCCATATAGCTATTTTCAAGTGAAAATGGTTTTCTATCCTTTTGTTTACTTTAAAGTTTTAATTACTCTTAGTACTTTAATTTTTGTGGTATTTTAATAAGGCCAAGGTTGATTGATTATGAGAAAAGTGTAAATTTGCTTTATCACTAAGCATTGCATGAGGGCATGGCAATGGTTAAGTGTAGAGGATTTAATAGGTGTGAAAACACCCATCCTTTTACCATTTATTTCTTGCTAAAACGAGACCAAAACGCGTATTTAATATCATTTGTTTGGAATTATGCGTGGTTTTTGTGTTTATTGTGTTTTCAGAGTCAACCGGATGAATATTGAAGAAAACATGGGATTGCACGGGTTTTATCGAAGAAAAAGACTCAAAACAAAGTCTATTGTCCAAGAGATGCAAAAGATTTGAAGTCATTGTGCCTATTTGAAGATTTATCGAAGAAAAGGGCCAAAGATGGAAGATTCATATATGTCGAAGAACTCGAGTCTATTAAACTAAAGATTATAAGACGAGTTGGAATTATTCACCGACACTTCTCAAAACCCAAAGTCGGAAACGTTTATTCAAAGTAACGAGAAGACTAAGAAGAAAGAGCAAGCCCACAACAAATCAAGCCCGCAAGACAACTATATAAAGACCCTCCTTTCACAAAAGGGTGGCTAGTTTTTTCACTTTTAATTTTTCTTTTCTAGTTTTAGAGAGAGAAAGTTCCCAACTTTCTCTCACTTAGTTTTTCTTTGTTTTCATCTTTCAAATTTTAAGCTTTTCATTAATCTTTGTATTTTGAGTTTCTTTAATTAAAAGTTTAAGTTTAAGTGTGTGTTCTTTAATCTCTTCCTACATATCTTGGTTTCATTTTGCCTTTAATCCAAAAATTACAATCCATACGGTTTGATTTCGTTTCATGTTTAAGTAGTTAAAAGATTAATCTTTATTACTACTTTTTAAGCTTTTATTTGGTTTAGGCTATAAGTTCTTTATGCTTATTAGCTTATTTCATGCTTTAGCTTATTACTTTTCGGATTATTAAAAAGGTTTAGTCTTTCTAAATCTTCCTCTATAAAGTTTATGATCTCATGTTTTTAAAAAATTTCGAATTTTAGCTTTTTGAGTTATTTAAGTCCCGGTTAAAGTATCTTATTGTATGTGCTTATTGAAGTTTCAGCTTATCACCATTTTCGGATTGATTTTGTATCCCATCGCAATATTAGGGTTTCTACACATTCCGACGAGAAGCTTGGTTTGATCGCAATAACCATTTGTGGTTTTACTTTGCGATCGGTTGACTTTTTCCCCTTATTCCGATCTGGATTGCGATCGCGTATTGCGATCGCATATTCCGACGGGATTTAAGGTTACCTTAAGTCGAAACGCTGCCAAAATTTTGTTTGCTACATTCCGATCAGAACAACATTGCGATAGAGGTTCTTAGATTTCATACATTCCGATCTAGAATTTTCCGATCTGACTTTTGCGATCTAATACATTCCGATAGATGCACATTGCGACAGAAGTATTACTTGCATTCCGATCTGAACTTTGCGACAGAACCATATTCCGACAGACTTGATTTTGACATTCCGATGGACCTTCATTTGCAATATTACGATGGACTAAGTTTTTAAGTTTTAAAGTTTTACAAAGTTTTAAGTTTTAAGTATTTTCCTAATTAACTTTTAGTTTAATTTTGTCAAAGCTTCTACTTTACTCATCAACATCTTAATACTTGCATTTAGATAACCAAAAACCAAACCCCCTATTTGTAACCAAGAACAATCATTCCACTTTGAACCGTGATCAATTCGAGAAGATTCCGAGAACAATCTTGAACCCAATGAAAACGCATCTATCACCCTTTCAAAAGAAGATTGTTGGAAAGGATGTTAGAACAACAATTGGAAGTTACAGAAGAATCTGTTGATGCTTTGGAGTTGATCAGAATAAACAACAAATCAAGGATTTGAAAGATGAGGAAGAAGCTGAGAAAGAGCCTTAAGTGTTTGATTTTCAGTACACTTCACAAATGGTTCTCAGTTCACCATGTCTAACACATATAAGAACTGGCTAGTCCATAAGCAAACGGTTTATGGTAAAGACTTATCAAATCCGTTGAAAAGCTGATAGTTTGCTAAAAACTATATGGTTCTAACTCACCTTGTTTCGAGAAAAAGAGTTGGTTAGTCCTAGACAAACGGTACTAGGTAAAGACTTCATCAAATCCGTTGATGGTTGACAATTTACCAAAAATTGTAAGGTTATCAGTACACCTTATTCTTTATGAATAAAGTATTGGCTATTCCAAAGCGTACGGCTAACTGGTAAAGAATTTATCAAATCCGTTGATAGCTGGTGATTTGCTAAAAATCATGAAGCCAATACAGATTAGTTTTTGTTGTTAACTGTTTTATTTTAGGTATGAAGATTGCAAGCAAAGAAGTATTCAAAGAAAAATACTTAGAAGGTTTTGTCTCATCAAATCAAGACTAAGGTTCATGATTCAGAGTTCAAAGATTTAACTCAAGAAGACAATGACTGATGCTGCAAAGATAAATGAATGTTTAGAAGACACAAAGAAGATCATAGTTTGAAGACAAAGATGATACTTATGATGTTTGAAGATTATCTTATCAGAAGAAGATCTACATTTGAAGTGTTTGGCTACATTCAGTTGGATACAAATACAAATTACCAAGTTCAATCCAAGGATGAAGGAAAGACTGAAGACATGTATTTTAATACATCCAGTACAAGAGAAACAAGAAGACAACAAGTTATCATTCTTTTTTAGGGGAGGGTTGTTGGGAATTATTTGTTAAGTGTCAAGTACCGTCAGTGTATTTTAAGTATTGTTAGTGTTATGTAAGTACCGTTAGTGTTAACGCGGTACATAGTAAGTACTGCTACTTATAAAGTAAGTATTTCTATACTGATTATGATGAATATATCTTTGTATAAGATATGTCATAGTTATAGTTAGAGTATATCTTATGTGATATACTTAAATAGTTAGAATATTGATAATATATCGTCTGTGATATAGTTATCTTTATAGAATATTCTAAGGTTTCTAGGGTTCCTTAGTCTATAAAAAGAACATAGGTACAATGTCTTTCATGTACCTCATTCAAGTCGATTAATAAGAGAATCGAATAGTTAAAAGTAATCTTGTTCTTTTGTGCTTTATAAGTTAGATTCTGCATAACTTACTTAGTGTTAGTAAGAGTGCTCAAAGTGGTTTAGTTTGATTACAAACTACTATACTAATTCTTAACAGAATATAGATCCAATCAAAGGGATCAACAGATGCCATGCAAGAAGAACTAATGCAATTTGAACTACAAAAGGTTTGGATTCTTGTGGATCTTCCCTCTGGAAATAGAGTTATTGGTACCAGGTGGGTTTTCAAAAATAAAAAGGATGAAAGAGGTGTTGTTGTGTGGATCAAGGCAAGACTTGTTTCTCAAGGCTATAGACAGGAAGAAGGGATAGACTATGATGAGGTTTTTGCACTAGTGGCAAGAATAAAATCCATTAGGTTATTTTTTTTCCTTTTCATCATATATGGGTTTTATAGTCTATCAGATGGATGTGAAAAGTGCCTTTCTTTATGGTACTATTTCTGAGGAGGTATATGTTTCACAACCTCCGGGTTTTGTAGATCCAAAGTTCCCCAACAGAGTCTACAAAGTCATTAAAGCTCTTTATGGTCTAGATCAAGCTCTACGGGCTTGGTATGCAACTTTATCCACTTTTCTTTTGGAACATGGATATAGGAGAGGGACCATTGATAAAACTCTTGTTGTCCCTATAAATTATGATGATTAAGCAAGGAAGAAAGAAAGAAAATAGATGAAGTAGATGAATTATAGAGAGAGAAAGTAGTGAGAGAAAGTAGAGAGAAGTGTGTGAAACTATGGGAAGATTTGATTAAGAAAATGAAAAGCCTTACCTTTCCTACCATGCTAGGAAGGGCTTTATATAGTCCGCCTACATGTGGGCTTTGTATGGACTATATTGTTTGGGTCGGGCATGAATAAATGCTTAGTACCTCGAAAGAGGCCTTTTAAGCTAGCCATCAAACCCGTAATGTCACGACTATTTTAATTAACTATTACAACGTTCTAATAAATGTTACAAAATAAAATCTATGACCGAACATTCTTGTTTGACTCAAAAATTTGAGGCTAACAATCTCCCCCAATGTGAGGTCATTCCTCTTCGATATTTGGAGTTCAATGGAGATTACGAATTTCGTCGTAACTAAATCTTGAACGTGTAATAGTAGTTTTGTTCCTTCATGTTGTGATCTTCGAGCCTTTGTAATTGTGTTTCGACTTTGTCTTTAATCTTAAGATCTTCAAATCATTCTTGACTTGTCTTTGCCATCTCGCGATCTTGTGTCTTTATCCTCATGCTCATACTTTGCACAATCTTGAAAGCTTGTTAACAATCTCCTTTGAAGTGAGGTCATTCCTCTACATTAATTGATAAGGAAGATTTTGATCATCAGAGTTACGAAGGTCTTTAGCTTTCTTGATTGTTGAATGTCTTTGGGCATGAGTAAGTGGTTTTGAAACTTTGACTTTGCTGAGTACACCGTAACGCCACCTTCTCGAGACAAAACATAGACACGGACTGAATGGCTTTGACATTCATCCTAAATCGGTAGCGTTTACCTCCGGTCGGTGAAGACCGTTCGACGATATTAAATATCGTACCCGTGATTAGGTAGATTCAATTAAAAACCTCCTTGACAGGGTTTCGCGGCTGTACTAACCGTTCTCTTTACTCGACCGTCTCAACACAAGATTGCGAACATAAAAAGTGAATCAATTGGATAAATATCCGCTTGATTAAAGTCATCAATTCAAATTCCTGGAACAAGTTTGATTCTTATAGAATCTTACCATTGTTGCTTTCCAGTTGACACAAGCTTGATTCATAAAGAATCTCGCAAGTTACCTACCGTAGCTTTGTTTGATGTTGACGCTAGAAGGATTTC
The DNA here is from genome assembly GCA_025667525.1 of Glebionis coronaria. Taxonomy (NCBI): domain Eukaryota; kingdom Viridiplantae; phylum Streptophyta; class Magnoliopsida; order Asterales; family Asteraceae; genus Glebionis; species Glebionis coronaria. The sequence continues at coordinate 418,115 of JANFOE010000679.1, forward strand.
CATTCGTCATTGTGAATATTAATGAATATCACTCTGAATGTTCTGGCAAGACCATAAAGATATTGCGTAGAAACCTGAAACGAGTTTGAATCAATTCAGAATCAAACCACTGTTGCTTTTCAGTTTACACATGTTCAATTCTAAAAGAATCTTACACATGACCTACCGTAGTGCTGTTAGATGTTAACACTGGAAGGATTTCCACTCATCATTGTGAATACTAAGTAGTATCACTCTGAGTGTTCTAGCAATATCACAAGGATATAGCGTAGGACTCTCTTGATCTTCATCCATGTGTCCTAACGAGATTTGATTGATCTCTTAGCTCTAGAATCGATTTGTGCACTTTTAGTGGTCGGAGGCTAGAGCAGATGCCACCTATATGGGAGTGAGAAAGTTAATAGAAGTCATGTTGATCTTCGTAACAATAAAACAAACTTCTTTTGAGAGAAGCCTGAGTCAGCTGGGGTTGTGCATTACATCACTGGGTCCATGATGCGTTGTCTTCATGATGTGTTGACCCGGTTTCTGCCTAAGTTGTATGGAGGGATTCTTTCTTTAGACCCTTTATCCTTACATTTCTGTTTCATTCTTCAACCCCTTCAATGCTTACCAAGACATCCTTAGTAGCACCTTGTTGTGATTGTTCCAGTGCTATCATCAGTACTTAGTCGGCATTCAGCTACGTTCACATTCTACTCCATCTTCCCTAAGGACTTCTAATAATCTATTGGATTGTCCCTGGGAAGATCCCTCCAGTTTTGGTTGGATCATAGGACTTAATCCTAACCACCCTTTTGACACCAATAATGTCGTGAATTAAAGATGTTGTGGGTATTTGATCATAACCATAAGTGTTTGAGTCTTTAGATCACATTTTAATCATATTTTCTCCCTGTCTCTAATATATAAAATCGTTTGATATTAGAGATACCAAATTTGATTAAAATATATTGTGAAAAAAAGTCTTAAAAAACTTTTGGGAGAAAAATGTGTCAAACTTAGCATGAATTTGGAACTCTCCCCCTCAAAAATTGATCCAATTGAATTGTCATTGCGAGGATATGATCAACATTAAACTTTTGAAGATAGGAGTTGTTGAACACATAATTTTTTAAAGATTTTGAATAATCATTGAAAAATTCTTGAAAAAATTGTGTTCAACACTTTTTGAAAAAATCCATTTCTTTTTGGCGAAAAGGTTTTTCTAAAGCATAAACTTGAGTTCATAGACCTTGAATGTGTTGACAAATCCACTCAAGTGTAAGAACATTTAACTTGTTTTGCTGAGGGTAAGCGCACTAATCGTACACTCCCCCGTGAATATCGATCTGGGTTGAAATCTGAAAGTGATTACAAGCCATTGTGTTGAGCTCAAAGTGTTGAATGTTTTGTGACAAGCTCAACCCAAGATAGATTTCTCTACTCGTTTTTTGAAAAATTGTCCAAAATAGACATTTTCCTTTATAAAAGTAGAAATGACATTTTTTGAAAAATATTTACAACTTTCATTCGAGTTTTATGTACACACCCGTGTCGTTATTATGCGACATTTCTAGGTACATCCATATTATCGATATTGAAAGACATGTCGAGAAGAATCTTTTTGGATTTTGAAAGATTTTTAATTTTGTGTTTTGCTTTTATGTGTTTTATATTTTTGTATTTTTTATGTTTTTCAAAAATAATCCAAAATACATTTTTGTACAACAGAAGAAGGTAATATCGAATATACAGAATTGGAACCCTTTGAAGAAGGAGAAGTGGGTTCAGAATCCGCTGTTGTACCTACAATGACAGAAGAAAAGTTTGCAGAAATACTAGTGTTAGGTGTAACAAATTCATTGTCTATATTTAGAACACCCGCATTAGTGCTGGAGCAGGTATCAACACTCTTGTCTATGGGAATCCACATAAGACCAACTTCTTTGAAGATCCGACCCGTTGGTTTCCACTAAAGACTAGATCTAGGAGTAGTTTTCTCTTGCACAACAGAAGAGTTAATTGGAGAGAAACTGTGTCCTTTTTTAATCCATGTTTCAGATTTGTTGTTATTGCTTTTCTTTGCGACGGGTTTGTATCTCCTTGTTGTCTTATGAGATTCTGTATTCGATCTCCGTTCAAAGGAACGAGATTTGACCTCAGAAAGGTATTGCAGAATGCAATGGTCATGATTTCCATTGTGAATGCCCTTTTTACAAGTGGGATATTCAGGGAATTTGGGATTCACGGAAGTACTTGTATTCCTTGGTTTTCCAAATCGTTCAGGAGTAGTGTTCGAAACACGACTATTCATGGATGGTTTCCAATTCCTAGATTGCTGGTGAGGGATCCGAGGTTTTGGTTGACTACCATTAGGAGTGTGTAGAAGTCTAACAGGATTTGGTGAACTAGGTTTGGAATACACGGGTTTGTCTTTCTGAATCTTCCCTTTTTGCTTAGCATCCTCTAGGTTGTGGGTATGAAGTAGGTCATTTGAACCTACAGATTCCTTTGTGGACGTAAATGTCACACGTTTTGGAGGAGTCCTAGAAGTGCTAGGTGCATTCACATGGTTGGGTTTAGCAACAGTGTGCTTTCTAAAGGGATGAACATAGGGTGAAATGGATTGTTTTGAAACACTTGGTTGCACATCAGTCTTAGGAGGTAACCTAGATTTCACATGAGAAGAATTGGAAAAAGGAGTCGGTTTTCCTAAGATAGATGGCTTTGGATCCTTGTATGAATTGGGTTGTCGAACAACAGGTTTCAAAACTTTAGGTTCCACAGTTTTCCCACCCATTTTGGCAACGAGTTTCTTCAATTCCTCTATCGCTATGTCCTTTTCTTACAACTAAGCTTTCAAGTCTGTAATTTCCATACTCTTTTCGTTCATTTCTCGACACAAGGCGGAAAGTTTTACATGCAAGTGATTATCATTTGGACCTTTTCCGACTTTGTCTTGCAAAGCAAGTTCAAGAGTATGACAGTGTTTTTGAAGGAATTCACATCGGTGTTGAATCAACGCAAAAGCCTTTTGATCAACATTATCTGTGTGTTTCAATAGCTCAGTTTCAAGACGTTCACACTCTTTGACTTGATCAAGATATTTGCATGCCATGTCAAAATATTCGTCTATATCTACACAAGATGTAAGAGCAACACACAAAATATATTTGGAGAGACATTCTTGTAAGAGTAGATCATATGCTGTGGAAAACTCGTCTCTTTTAGGTTGATGATCGTCAATTTCTTTTTCAAGAGATTCCACATATTTCAAATCGTCAAACATTTCTTGATCAATTAATGTTTCAAATTCCAAAGCATGTTTCTTTGTTCTTTCCGCAAGCGGAATCAAAATAGTTTTCACAAGCACAGTTATGTCATGAGGAATTTCTTTATCACCTTTCAAAAGTTCACGTTTTTTCCAGTCATCATCAACAACCTTTTTGAAGTTTTCAATGTTACTCTTAAGAATACTAAGTGTTTGCTTACTCTTGCTTATAGAAGCTTGATGCGGCAAGTACCCAATATATTTTGAAACATTAGTTTTCTTAGTGGCAAAAAATTGTCTCCATTTAATTCTTATTTGTTCACATTCGAAAAATATTTGCTCACGAGACTTCTGTGTTTGCGGTTTGAAAGGACCATAAAGACTATTTTCAAAAGCATAATTATATGTGTAGAAACTACAAGGGGGTTGAATAGTTTCTCTTCGATTGGCGACCAAATTAAAATTACTTTCAATTTGTTTTGTATCAAAACTATCTTTTGTTTGAAGCTAAGTTGCATAATGATTAGGTTCAATTCAAATGCACTAGCAACGATAATAGGTAAGTGTAATGATAATGAAATAAGTAAAGAGTAAGGAAGGAGACAACCTAGTGGGAAGACACCAAGATTTATAGTGGTTCGACAATGAGGCTCTATCCTCGTTTCTACTCCACTCCTCGAGTACACCTACTCGAGATTTCCACTATATCCACAAGCTCCCTTCTTGGCGGAGAAAACCTTACATCGTCGCTTACATTATTTTCGGACACTAAACTAAATGTCGAGACCTAATCTTTAGCTAGGACCAATCTACACAATGTTGCCTACTTCACAATTTAACGACACAAGGCTAGATGTCGAGTTCTAATCTCAAGGTAGAACCAATCTTCACGACGTTGCCTACTTCACCATTTTACGACACAAGGCTAGATGTCAAGTTCTAATCCAAAGCTAGAACCAGTCTTCACGACTCTTCACTTTGAAGCTAAGTGAGAACTTCACACAACACAACTACTAATCACTTTCAAGTTTAGTGAGAACTCACAAGACACAACCACATCACTTTATAGTTTAGTGAGAACTACTAATTAAATCTATTACAACTCAACTAGACTTATCCAAGTACACACATGTAGCTTGGATTTACACAACACAAATCCAAGAAAACACATATGTAATGGATGTACACAACAAATCCAAGTATCCACAAATAACTTGGATGAACATATTTAGTCCAAGTATTCATAAATACAATGGATTGACCTAAAAAAAAAGGGTATCATGATGAATATGACTAGCTCATAGATTCATCTTTATCACAACACTAGTGAGTGAGTGATCTTCTCATTGGACAAGGTAAAGGAGGGGATCAAGAGGATAATCATATGTAAACATCCTTAACACTTTAAGTGATCATTTACTAATGATTATGCTATTGAAAATAGAAAGGGGGCTGAGAAAAACGTCCAAGAGGCTTGTTGGAAAATGAGATTTGACCCACTATTTAAAGGAGACAAAGTATAACGGATCTATAACGGCTATCTGGGCGCGGTACCTTATTTAGCCCGGCGGTTCCATATCGCTAAGGAACCGCGTAGCTACTTAAGGTACCGCCACTAGAGTACGCTCCATTTTTTGTCTTTTAGTGGGGTAGGAATATCTGAGGTATTTGAAGCCTTCAAAGGATATTCTAATAGCATATGGAATATGCCATTTTCAAATTTTCATTTTCCATTTTAATAAAACATTTTCTAAAAAAGAAAGTTTATTAAAAAGTCTTTTGTCATATTAACAAAAGTGAGTTTTAAGGATAATCATTTTGATGATCACTAAGTATGATTAAGAAAGGTTAGTGATATGATTATTACCTTGATGATAGTGTTAGTTAAATAATTCGTTTTTATGTTTTACACTAAATGTGTTGTATAGTTTGTTGTGATCAAAACTAAGAAAGATTAGTTAACACTAATAATGTTTTTAGGCATTACTTGCATTAACAATCTCCCCCTTTTTGATTACGACAAACGATAAACTCATTTACGTAGAAACACAAAATATCGAATTATTAACTAGTTTATCACTATCATTTCTCCCCCTTTTTCATAGCAAAAAGGTTAGCACAAGTCTTTGAAGAACATCGAACTTTGCTAGTAGCTCCCCCTTGGTGGTTGCTCCCCCTTGCTTGGGGCACCAAGTATATGAGCTAAGGTGACATGCTACACAAAGGTTAGTAGAAAGGAAAGAAACACCAATGTATATATGATTACTACCTACTAAGTAACTTGAGAGGGAGAGAGAGAAGAAATCTCAAATTAGAAGCAAGTATTTTGCTAAGTTTATCCAAAAAGGTAATTGACAAAATCAAACTTCAATCCAATGAAGATGATAAGCTTGTCAATAGGTTAAAGTTTAGAATTGATGGAATCACCCATAAGCAATTGTAAAAGTTAACCATGATCAACTCAAAATAGAACTAAGGAAATAACACACAAACAACAAAGGTTATATAAAAGAAAAGACACAACAAAGTAGATAGTCATACACACAATATGAGTATCTAAAGCAAGAAATATGGAAAATAAACCACTAAGCATAAGCTATTCTAATAGTGATAATTTTCCAAGATTGCTTAAAAAATAAAAGACTCTAAAACAACTAAAGTGATAAAGACTCTAAGAGTAGTTAGTCCTTTAGTTGGAAACATAAGACGACGATGCATCATTCGAAGTTTTGTCCACCGGAACGAAAACTTGAATAGGAGGTCGAGTGAGGAGGAATTCAAGAAAATTTAACTTCTCATACACATGAGCAAGTTCAATTTGTTGAAATCGACAACAAGCACACGAGGATCCATGATGTAACACAAAATCGGTTGATGGGGGTATGGCATCAAACCTAGGGTTTGGTGGTGGAGGGGTAATGGGTTTGGAAATGTTTTCACAATGCCTTGTGAGGTTTAGGAAGGTTGAAAGGTCATTGAGTTGAGGGGTGTTGAAGGATTGTGGTGGTGGGAGAACATTTTATTTAGCTCCGGTGATGGGGTTAATGGTATAAGTCTCATTCCAATACTTGATTGGAGAGAAGGTAGGGTTTTTGGGTGGTTTGGAGGAAGATGGTTCATTCTTCTTAACCCAAATAGGTTGAACCGAGATTTTCGGTTTCTTTGAAAGCTTGGATGAGGAAGCTTTGGGTGAGTGGGGTTGTGACAAAGAAATGTCAAGGTTAGGAATGTAGGAGTTAGGCATTGTAAGAGTGTGAGAATGAAATCTCAAGGTTGTGTGAGAATGAATTCTCAAGGTTGGGAAGGTGTGAGAATGAAATCTCAAGGTTGTGTGAGAATGAATTCTCAAGGTTGGGGTATAAGTAAAATGTAATCAAGGTAAGAATCTGAATACAAAATGTGAAGTGTCAAGGAATGTTTAGTCAATCTGAATAAACAAGGAATCTTGACAGGGTCTATGGTTTTAAAGTTTTGACCAAAAAATCGTCAAAAGTTGATTTCTGCCCGTGGTACCTTAAAAGGACCGGCGGTTCCTTATCACATAAGGAACCGCGCGACTTTTAGTGAGCCGCGTCCAGTGGACATGAAACCATGTTTTTCCAAAGTTTTGGGAAAAACTAAGACTTTTTCAAAAAGTTGCAAATCTTGGAATTTTACCTCTATTAGCACCAAATTATGCTAGGGTTGCATAAAACAACACATTCACAAAGAATGTCTTGACAAAGGGTGACAAAATAATTTAGATATCATTTTGAACCAATTTTAGTCAAGTTTTTAGAGGTTGTGATAGATTTAGGTTCAATTTTAATTTCAAATTAAAGTTGATTAATGTGCACATAAGAATAGGAACACATAAAGCTAAATCCCTAGAACAACTTCATGAAACACACATGAAGGAAGCAACTACAATGACAAATAGAAAATAAAATTAACTAATACATAGCTAGCTTAACATTAAAATCTAGATGAGTAGTCTTCTTTGGCTTGGTTTTGTTAAAAACTTATTAAGAAAACTCATCATTCATCTCCTAGGAGGAGGCATGGAGAACAAGGTAAGCAAGAATTCTTGCAACCTCCTATGTAGTACAAACATATCCATCCTAAGATTATGGATGATGTAGTGGTTGTAAAGACAACATGGACAACTAGGACCATGTGTTTCTTGAGACCCATAGTAAGGATCACCCAAAAGGAGGGAAAGTGGAACACCCAAAATTGGAATGTTTGAGTTAGGTGGAGGTGGAGGAGGCATGTTCTCCAAGGGTGATGTGGGTGAGAGTGGAGGCATGTTCCCTAAAGGGGAAATGGGTGAATGTGGATGTATATTCTCCAAGGTTGGTGAAATGGGTGAATTTGGAGGGGTAAATGGTGAAGTCACCAAGGTGTCATCAAAGTCATTCACAAAAGGAATGCTTTGGATTGGTTGGGGTTATGTGGTCACATCCAAGGGTGCACTTAGAGTAAAGGGTGAAGAGAGCTCATTCATTCTTGAGTTGAATGAAGAGGAGGTAGAACCAATGGAGTGGTTAGTACCATGGGTAGATGTTGTCTTGCATGGTGCAAGGGGTGGTGAAGGTGATGAGGAAATGAGGATTGGAACCATCTCATTTTTGGGTGTGTGGAAGGGTGATGAGTTAGGCTTGGGTACCTTAATCCTAATCTTAAGTGTTTTCCTTGGGGTGTTTGAGGTTTTTGTAGAAACCATGGTTGACAAGGGTGGTTTAAGGGTTAGGGAAGGATGTTTTGATGTGTGAAGAACATGACTAACAAGGTGGGTTTAAATGGGTGTGGGGATGATCCAAACTAGTAATGGGTTAAAATCATTTTAGGTGAATAATGAATTTAGGTAAGCTAGTTTAGGAAATGTGCAGTTTATTACAGAAAATCATGCAGTGTTTACACAGATTTGAGAAAACAGTGTAAAGCAAAAGATGTTGTCGAGCACAGTGGCCGACGGTTCCTTATCTAGGACCGGCGGTTCCTTATCAATAAGGAGCCGCAGGTTGATATGGAACCGCGACCAGAGGTCTTTTCAAAAATTTCCCATCCCAATTTTTGGTTAACCCAGATTTTTATCAACAGATTCATAAGCCAAAGTTAACTACAGATCATAATCTAATAAGCTAACTATCACAAAGATGCACAAAGCTATGTAAATCACAAACATCATTGCATAAGCAACATTTAGGATCAAAGTAAATAATAATCCAAACATAAGTTAATACACAACCAAATGAAGGAAAGAAAGTCAGGAAATCATCCTAGATGAGTGTTGCAAGTAACCATGAGCATAACATCTAATTCCTTGATTCACTTCTGAGACGTTCTCGAAGAAGATGATTGAGATAAAATTGATAGTCGGAATCAACTTCATGGGAGGACAAAATGGATATTGAAGAGGACATGAAGTTATTGAAATTAGAGGGAGGTTTGCTAGAAGACTCTTCTTGAGAAGTATTTTCGACTTGACACGAGTTCTCATTGATCTCAGGTGAAATGTTCCCTTGAATGGGAGTCATGAAGCATTCCGAAGGGAAGACTTGACTTAGACTCAAGAAGAACAAATCTAATTCCTCTAGCTATGAAAAATGCGAGATTGTAAGGAGTTGTAGTGGCAACACAATACATCATATGTGCAAGACAAGCGGGTACTAAGTCCTGATTCCCATCTAGACACATTTCATTTTCCCTAATGATTTCGGCCCAAGGAATCATGAAATCATTAAGATCGCTAGTAAGTAATTCCCAAGGAGAGAGAGTTCAAACAACTCCTTGAAATTCACCAAGAATAGGATGTTCACGAGGTTTAGAAATGACATGAATGATGTCCGAAGATGATGGAAGCACAGTCACATAATGAGCATCAATAGGAGCCGATTCTAAAGAGTCAATACTCCAAGCATCAGTGAATCGACATTGACCATTAGATGACACTCTAAGAATATCACCGAATTCTTCAAGAGTGTAAATAATGAGTTTCCCCATAATAGAAAATCGTATAGATAAACCATTATTGATGCCTATCAATATGAATGAGCTAAAGAAATCCATAAGAAACGAAGTAAATATTGGCTCATCAATATCAAGAAGACAATCAAACCCAATAGACTTAAACATGAAGCGAATAAACTCATTTGCGTAATTGGAACGAACAATGCGTCCTTCATGGAAACAACGATGTTCAAGAGACTTAGACGAGTTTTTGAGAGAGTGAGTTAGATGAGAGTAAGGTGAAGAGGGCATGCATGCTTGTGTTCGTTCAAGATCTTTTTGATATCCTGAAGACATGACAAGTACCTAAACACGAAAATATCTTTCCAATCACTCATATGAAAAATTGAAATCAACAAAAAAATATGAGAATGTGTTATATCATTTTCTTGACAAACATAGGATTGAATCCATATCATTCTCATGTTCACAATGTGTCTATTACATCATTAACCAAGAACACATGATCTATGTTAGATCAACAATGGATTAGAACATTGGTTTTTTAAAACAAGGTTTTTAGGTAAGCATTAACAATGTCATTACCTACTTGTTCATGGGTTCATCTCAAATCCATCTTTTAATCAAAATAATTAATCAAAATTCGGATTTGGTCTACAAGTGGGTTTTAGTGAAATCTTAATGAATATGAACCTAAGGAATCATAGTAAAATAACCATGTCAACCCACATTCCTATTAAGGTTTTAATTTAATTTCAATTTTAAAAATCCCCAATTATGAAAGGATGAACCCTAGAACAAAATAGATGAAATTGAAAGAAAATACTTACAATTAATTGATGTTAGATGAAGGATGAGTGAAACCCACAACTTGGAATCAATTAATTTGAGTGATTGAAGGTTTTGGAAGCTTCAACAATGGTGGAAAAAGGGTAAACCGTCGGCTGTGTGTTTTTGGGAGAGAGAGATAATGGTTTGAAAAAGAATAAAATAATCAAACTAGCGCTCTGACACACTTTACTGCCCGCGGTACCTTATCGATAAGGAACCGCGGGTTTGAGTCGCCAAGATAAAGAACCGCCCACAGAGGCAGGTTTTTATCACTGAAAAACGCCAAATTTTAAAAACCAAGTTTTTCTAAGATACTTAAAAATATCATGAACCTTTTAGAATAACATTGGATCATCAAAACACTAGGCAATATGTTTTAATGAAGGATTATGAGTTGAATCAAGATCGAAAAGAACCGAAACGAACAAACGACTACTCGTAGCAAAACGGCAAAGTGGAGAGAAGTCAAGGGAAGTGAATCAAGACTAGGACCAATGCTCAAGGGATTAATGACAATCTTCAAGTAGTGGTAACAAAGAGCTTGTGTCATATATAGTGGTTTAAGACGTGCCTTTCCAGCGAAACGTTAAACGGCTTTGGTAATGAATAAACACAAAGCAATTATTCAAGTATAGACTAAGATCACTTTCAATAATAGTCTTAGTCTAAAAAAAAAATATGAGCAAGGTATTAATTCACTTTCTCTCCCACAAAGGGCCTACTAACCGTATGGGTGCAAACCATGGAAATCATGCTTGATACTTTAAGCTACTACTAACTCACTCTACATCACCATAGTGAGTCAAGTATCCAAGCAATGAAGGTTTGAGAGGATAAAAGAAAAGAATCACAAACCACAAACAAATGTCAAGGCAAGGATGCCAAGAACAAGCACATAGTCAAGTAATGATCAAAAGAATGATCAAAGGGCGTGTGGAAGAACGAAAGCGTACCTTGGCCACAAAGAGCAATCCATGAAGGAATAAATGCTATGCCCAACAATGACTATGATGAGTACTAAGTCTTCAAGGACTAGTATCATTCCCAATCATCTTGGTATCATCATTCAAAGATGTTAAAGATCAATGAAGATGAGTCTTCTACAAGTGCAAGTAACTCAATCCACAACCAATTAAGTGATTGATCTTCATGAGTACCTACACAAAGAAAGATGCAAACTAGTAAATACATTTCAAGAGTATATCTAAAATGCATAAAGGCTACTAATCTTAAGTGGGATGCAATGGACCTATTTTTCAAAAACAAAATAGTTTTGACCAAAGAGAAACTTTAGTACAACTTGACCTTCTAATTTGAGGAGACAATGGATCGATCCAAGTTTCAAAGTACAATATACTTCAAAGATCTTGAGTAACCATCGCTCTGATACCAATTGTAAAAACTAGAAGGGGGGGGGGTTGAATAGTTTCTCTTCGATTGGCGACTAAATTAAAATTACTTTCAATTTGGTTTGTATCAAAACTATCTTTTGTTTGAAGCTAAGTTGCATAATGATTAGGTTCAATTCAAATGCACTAGTAAAGATAATAGGTAAGTGTAATGATAATGAAATAAGTAAAGAGTAAGGAAGGAGACAACCTAGTGGGAAGACACAAAGATTTATAGTGGTTCGACAACGAGGCTCTATCCTCGTTTCTACTCCACTCCTCGAGTACACCTACTCGAGATTTCCACTATATCCACAAGCTCCCTTCTTGGCGGAGAAAACCTTACGTCGTCGCTTACATTATTTTCCGACACTAAGCTAAATGTCGAGACCTAATCTTTAGCTAGGACCAATCTACACAACGTTGCCTACTTCACAATTTAACGACACAAGGCTAGATGCCGAGTGCTAACCTCAAGGTAGAACCAATCTTCACGACGTTGCCTACTTCACCATTTTACGACACAAGGCTAGATGTCGAGTTCTAATCCAAAGCTAGAACCAATCTTCACGACTCTTCACTTTGAAGCTAAGTGAGAACTTCACACAACACAACTACTAATCACTTTCAAGTTTAGTGAGAACTCACAAGACACAACCACATCACTTTATAGTTTAGTGAGAACTACTAATTAAATCTATTACAGCTCAACTAGACTTATCCAAGTACACACATGTAGCTTGGATTTACACAACACAAATCCAAGCAAACACATATGCAATGGATGTACACAACAAATCCAAGTATCCACAAATAACTTGGATGAACACAACTAGTCCAAGTATTCATAAATACAATGGATTGACCTAAAACAAAAAGGGTATCATGATGAATATGACTAGCTCATAGATTCATCTTTATCACAACACTACTGAGTGAGTGATCTTCTCATTGGACAAGGTAAAGGAGGGGATCAAGAGGATAAGCATATGTAAACATCCTTAACACTTTAAGTGATCATTTACTAATGATTATGCTATAGAAAATAGAAAGGGGGCTGAGAAAAACGTCCAAGAGGCTTGTTGGAAAATGAGATTTGACCTACTATTTAAAGGAGACAAAGTATAACGGATCTATAATGGCTATCTGGGCGCGGTACCTTATCTAGCCTGGTGCTTCCATATCGCTAAGGAACCGCGTAGCTACTTAAGGTAACGCCACTAGAGTACGCTTTGTTTTTTGTCTTTTAGTGGGGTAGGAATATCTGAGGTATTTGAAGCCTTCAAAGGATATTCTAATAGCATATGGAATATGCCATTTTCAAATTTTCATTTTCCATTTTAATAAAACATTTTCTAAAAAAGAAAGTTTATTAAAAAGTCTTTTGTCATATTAACAAAAGTGAGTTTTAAGGATAATCATTTTGATGATTACTAAGTATGATTAAGAAAGGTTAGTAATATGATTATTACCTTGATGATAGTGTTAGTTAAATAATTCGTTTTTATGTTTTACACTAAATGTGTTGTATAGTTTGTTGTGATCAAAACTAAGAAAGATTAGTTAACACTAATAATGTTTTTAGGCATTACTTGCATTAACAATATGGTTTAACAAACTCTTTATTAACTTTTGATCTACTCTCTTCTTCCAAGTCGGTTTTCTCTTCACTGTCGGGCCTAACAACAAGGCAATCAAGATCAGTCCATTGGGACTCATCAAGATAGATGTGTTTATTCTCAGATTGAGCTTGCTCTAGGTACTTAGGATTTGCAAAACTAGGTCTATCCTTGAAAAACGAATGAGGTGCCAGCATTCTCATCGTTTGAACTGATTGATTTGTTTTATAAACTATTTTCTTATAAAAATCAATTTGAGTTTCAAGTTGCACCATTTTGTCGATGTCTTTTGCTTGTTTAGTTTTGAAATCCTTTTCCAACTTTTCAACCACTGTTTTATTTTCATTAGCAAGTTTAGTTTTTTCTTCTTGAAGAAAACCATTTACTTGAGTTAGCTCATTGACTTTCGTGGTAGCAAGATACATTTTGTGACATTCAGTACTCAAAGAGGTGTTATGATTACGTTTCTCTTGTTCTAGAAGCTTAAGAGTTTCATTATACTTCCGTTGATAATCGTCCTTTTTGACGTTAAATAAAAACCCTTTTTAACCCTCAATCTCATTGGTCTTTTGAAGAAGTTGAGCTCTATAAATATTAATGGTCTCACTAGATTTAATTAGAGCAGCTTTGCATTCTTCAAAAATTTGAGTGAGCGTAGCGTTTGCCTTCTTTAATTGCTTTTGACTCTTTTTGGTTTCTTTGACATCTTTTTGTAAAGTGGCAATTAAATTAGCAAGTTCAATACGCTCCTCATCATCATACTCATTTGCATGTTGATCATCGTCAGACTCATTATTGCATGTGTCTGAGGGATCAGGTGTGGTATTGCTATCAACCTTTTACGTCATACATGTGTCAATAAGGGTTTGATTTTGATCACAATGCTCATGCGTATTAGCATTGGAAAACATATTATATTCATCATTGTGTACCTCTTCCAATGGCTCAGAAATCGTAAACAGGGCCAATATCATAGGAAGGTGTATTGCTGATGATAGTATCAGAACTGATGTCTTGTGTGCCAGTGCTGCTGCTTTCTTTCCCATGTATGGTATGATCATTCTACGGACCATTATTTGTGTTCCTTGATATGCAGCGTTCATTCTCTGACCCGATATTGTACCACCACTTGCTTTGAACCTTCCATTAATCTCTTGTTCGTGAATTATTGTTCTGTGGACATTGGTTGCAATGGATTGGATGTAACGTGAGATCAGGTCGTTGAACGTTTGAGCACTTTTATGATGTCTCATGAAGCATCATTGTGTACTCGAAGACATGAGAAATTCTGAATCAAAAGTCTTGCCAAATGTCGTGTTGAGTTTAGTGAAGGTGATCTTGCATTCACTCCCAAAAAGTCTTTCTTTGACAAGTTGTGCCGCAAGTTTCTCCATGGCTTGTGTGAAAGCTCTTATGAACGTTTCAGCGGATTCACCTAAGTCTAGCAGGACTTTTGAAAGACTCTCAAATGATGATTGAAGTATTCTGAAACTTTCCATGCATTAATCTCTCAAGAAGCGTGTCCGTTGTTGTAATTGTTCCATCTTAAGAGTTGTCACAACTGAACACTCATTTCTCTTTTCCATGATGATGGTATCTTGGTTGATGAAGTGACTTCGGATCTTAAGTAGATATGGTGTGATTGTGTTGTTGTTGAAATTCCAAAATTCCAATTTTTTCTCAGTCCGATATTAAATTCCTCAGTCCGACAAAACGGTAAACCCAAAAAATTTGAATCACCAAATTTTGAAATCGAGTTAGAAATATCCAATAACTAGTAGGGAAAAATTTTGAAAAATGAAAATTTTAATGAAAAATAAAACCTAAAAAAATTTAAATTTGGTCTAAAAATTTTGAATTTTTGTCCGAAAATTTGAATTTTTGGTCGTAAATGTTTTCGCATCGCCAAGATTTGAAATCGAAGCTTAAATGTCCTAAAAATGGTCTAGGAAAAAATAAAATTTTCTATGGTTTTCCCGCCAAAAAATCTTTTTTTTTTAATTTTTCGTGTAAACTATGTTCCGGGACAAGTCTAGATAGTGGCTAAGTCTGAAAAGTACTCGAACAAAATATCCATCAGAATAACCATCGCAATGTCACCCATCGGAAAATAGATCGCAATGTCCTATCGGAATGACCATGTCGCAATAACCCTGTCGCAATGACCCTGTCGCAATAATCCTGTCGCAATGACCCTGTCGCAATGACCCTGTCGCAATGACCCTGTCGCAATGAACCTGTCGCAATGACCCTGTCACAATGACCCTGTCGCAATAACCTGTCGCAATATCCCCAAATAACACCTATCGTAATCTGGATCGCAATGATAAACCCTAGTCAATTGCGATGGAAAACAAGGTAGTTCTGTCGCAATGAAGGTTACTGTTTCCGAAACTTTAGATCAAAAAATGAGTTTTTTGCCTAGAAAAATGTGATTTTAACCAAACCAAATCCATCAAATCCCTACCACAACTATGTAGGAGATGTGTATTAGGATTTAGAGCACAGAAAACAAAAAAAAAATTAAATTCGAGAGATTAAATAGAGATTAAATCTTTCGGAATCAAATAAAAACACAACAACCAATCGCAAATCTACCCCATGACGATTGATACCAAATGTTCTCCCTATAAATTATGATGATTAAGCAAGGAAAAAAGAAAGAAAATAGATGAAGTAGATGGATTCTAGAGAGAGAAAGTAGTGAGATAAAGTAGAGAGAAGTGTGTGAAACTATGGGAAGATTAGATTAAGAAAATGAAAAGCCTTACCCTTCCTAACATGCTAGGAAGGGCTTTATATAGTCCGCCTACATGTGGGCTTTGTATGGACTATATTGTTTGGGCAAGGCTTGAATAAATGCTTAGTACCTTGAAAGAAAGTAGAGAGAAGTGTGTGAAACTATGGGAAGATTAGATTAAGAAAATTAAAAGCCTTACCCTTCCTAACATGCTAGGAAGTGTGGAGTCCATTGATCGTTGGGCTCAATGGTTATGAACCATTATATCTAGGATGATCATCGTTCATATGATAACATAGCGGAAAAGAACAATGATCATGACAAGGTGTTTGGGAACAAAGAACACAAATTAAAACAATTGGGATGTTCATTATATTAATAACAAACATCCACTAGACGTGTATACATTGAATCCCACGTCTAGTGCGACACACACTTTAGGTTTACATTGTGAATGATTGAATTGTAAATAAACCTAATACCCTTGGTTCCTTTTATAGTGTAAGGATTAGGGTTTACAAGAGATAAGAATGAATAAACAAGTAAATCTTCTATTTAAATAAACTTATGCAGAATATCTTTTGCATGTTTATCTAAATAGAAACTTCCATTAGCTTCTTTTGTCTACGTTTTGTCAATGCTTGAATTGCATGTGACAATGCTTGGATTGCTCTTGACAATGCTTGATTCCATCAACGCCTAAATAACTCTTGTCAACGCTTGGAATGCTCTTGTCAACGCCTAGACAAATACTTCACGTTTTCTTCATTTTTGAGTTTCTGCCACATCAACTTTTTGACCCAACAATCTTCCCCTAGTTGATAGTGGCAAAACTCTATGTGTATCTCTTGTAAGTTGTACATGATCTTCAGATTGCTTCCCCTCAAGTGTAGAACGTATTTTCTTCCCCTTTTTGTCACATCAACAAGGAAGTAAACAATGTATGCAATCTTGAAAATTCTCCAAAAGTAGGCTCTGTGTAATGATCCTGAAGAAAAATAACTTTAATAATTTTGATGTAGAAGTAAGATAACCCAACCTTGTGTTCCATGTCTTGTACTATCCACGTGACTAAGAACTTATAGAGGAGGATATAAGTAGACCTCGATCCCTTGTCAATATTCTCATCCTTTGTGAGACACTGAGCACGATAATGTAACTCCTTCAAGTGTTATGACAAGTCTTTGTCACCAACCATGTAAAGCACGAACAAGTTACCTTTAAAGTCTAGGTACTTTAAGATATGATAGAACACAAACTTGCGCAAATCTTCTTCAATCATCAATCTTACCATAAGAATTCTTCCCCTTAAGCCAACACCTTTTCATGACAAGTCAATATCTTCATACATAAAAGCTGTCAACGAATAACTCTTTCACAAGGCTATTCCGATTACATAATCCAATAAAACTCTTCATGAATGGTTGTTAACTTACTTAAAAATCATTAATGCATTTAAATATATCCGAGCCATAAATATCTCCATGATATTCTATATTAAAACGGAGATTCCATGTACCTTTGTGTGTATAATTCTCCTTTTTGTGTGCTTAAAACGTACCCATTTTCTCAAACAGCAGCAAACTTTGTGTTGTCCAATATCTCTTCTGTCCAATATCTTGGTCAGATGTATTGTCCAATATCTGACAATACGTATCAGCGTTGAAGCTCATATATCGGACGACACTGTCAACCTATCAGTGTTGACTTATTCCTGTCAGCGTCGAAACCCTTCCTGTCAGCGCCCAAATAACGAACGTCAGCGCCAACCGAAAATCCTGTCAGCGTTCATCTTTAAACCTGTCAGCGTTTCATCCAATGGCATAAATCAAGCCATAAATCACATATCTTAATATTCTTGAATAGGCTTTGATCAAGTGACTGCATGTACACCATAACTAATCATGTGAACAACCTTTTCCTCCAATCAGAAGTAAAGATTCGTGTGAACACATCTATAGAAAACCTTGTTTTTGAACCGTGTATATGCAAACTTAACAACCAATCAGAAACTTAGATCCATGTGAACACTCCAATATTATATCGCAAATATATAGTTTTCTTTGGCTGTGTTGGGTTTTAATCGTATAACTGCAGGTTCACCATAACCATGGGAACGCAACTATTACTCCACCAGTAGAAAACCTTGCGTCGTGTGAATACAACTTTGTTTCACCAATCAAAACTCTTACTTCGTGTGAACACATGTTTCTTAACCAATAACATTCGCCACATTGGAATTTTGTAGAGGAGCATGTAGAGGATTATTAACCTTAATGCAACGTTGCTGTACGTCTTCACATGAATAGAACAGCGATCCTCCACTTGTTGATAATTAAATAATATTGATTTAGGGTTTAACAAAAACCCTAATATCAAAATTTTTGTCGTGTCTTCCAATCCAGTAGCAACATGTCTCTTTTCTGTTTTTAAGTTGATCTAGGGTTTTGAACTTTAAGCATTGAAACCCTAATTAGGGTTTTAGGAATAACCTAAGATCGTGTATCTTCACACGTTTTAACAGCCACGAACATCAATTCTTCCTGCTTTTAAATAGATCTAGGGTTTGAAGAACCCTAGTTCATGATTTCATGTGAAAGCAGAAAAACTGAAAATCTTCCATCAGCCAACTTCGACGCTTAATAACTTTTGCCTGGGGATAAAACTCGACAATCCCTCCGGTGGATGTTTAGATCTATGTATGTAGAACACACATCTAAAATTTCGTGACGATCCAACGGTTCAATCAAAAGTTATGACCTTCTGAATACTGCTGCGCACACAAAAACGTCCAGAAAAACTCAATACGAATTTTTCTTTTTCACCATACACGAACACCTCGTCGGACCTAGATATCATGAGCGTTAGGCTCTGATACCAATTGTGGAGTCCATTGATCGTTGGGCTCAATGGTTATGAACCATTATATCTAGGATGATCATCGTTCATATGATAACATAGCGGAAAAGAACAATGATCATGACAAGGTGTTTGGGAACAAAGAACACAAATTAAAACAATTGGGATGTTCATTATATTAATAACAAACATCCACTAGACGTGTATACATTGAATCCCACGTCTAGTGCGACACACACTTTAGGTTTACATTGTGAATGATTGAATTGTAAATAAACCTAATACCCTTGGTTCCTTTTATAGTGTAAGGATTAGGGTTTACAAGAGATAAGAATGAATAAACAAGTAAATCTTCTATTTAAATAAACTTATGCAGAATATCTTTTGCATGTTTATCTAAATAGAAACTTCCATTAGCTTCTTTTGTCTACGTTTTGTCAATGCTTGAATTGCATGTGACAATGCTTGGATTGCTCTTGACAATGCTTGATTCCATCAACGCCTAAATAACTCTTGTCAACGCTTGGAATGCTCTTGTCAACGCCTAGACAAATACTTCACGTTTTCTTCATTTTTGAGTTTCTGCCACATCAACTTTTTGACCCAACAGGAAGGGCTTTATATAGTCCACCTACATGTGGGCTTTGTATGGACTATATTGTTTGGGCAGGGCTTGAATAAATGCTTAGTACCGTAAAAGAGGCCTTTTAAGCTAGCCATCAAGCCCGTAATATCACGACTATTTTAACTAACTATTACAACATTCTAATAAATATTTGTTAGGACCATTGTAATAGTTATATGTAATAGGAAGACTAGGAGGTATGTAGTTCCTCCTGGTCCTAGTAGTAGTAGGAGCAAGTTCTGCTCCTGGTCCTAGTCGAAGTCAAACTTTATTATTTACTTAATATTCTGTTAGGATATGCATGAGATATGTTAGGAAAGGATATGCATATCAGTTTTACACGTTTTCTTTAATGATGTATTAGGGTTTCCTTGTAGTATAAAAGGAACCTTAGGCAGAAGGGTTAGACACACCTTCACAAAACGTATTTCTAGTCATTATCAATATTATAAATCCTTAGAAAGGATCAAGTCTTTATAGTTATTATGTTCTTCTTGATTACATTTATATTTTACATTCATATTGTGTATAGAGTCTCTTTGTGATTTGACTTGTGATTACAGAAGTCATTCACCGGTCCTGACAGGCTGCAAGATCTACATCTAGTAGATCCAACAAGTGGTATCAGAGCCTGGAAGGGTCTCTATACAAGAAGAATCAAGTTTTCTTATTACTGTCAGTTTGTTTATCATGTCTGTCTCAACTTCTACTCAAACCGGAGAAGACAACACTCCTAAAATTGTGCAACCTCAGCAGATCCTGGCTACGGTCTCTAACACGAATGGTAAATTCCCTCTTCTGAAGAAGGGTGAATATGATAACTGGGTGTTGATCCCAAACTTAGATCGATTAAGCTTTGTGTATACGAGATTAGATCAAGTAATACACGTAGAGAAACCTTTGCTTATGAATAAAGTAACTAAGTGTTATGCGGAATTAACACTTAATCTAAAACACAAAGATGTTAAACAAACTTTCACTTGTATTAGAATGATCGAACTTGATTACAATGAAAGAGGTTTAACTTGTGAAAACTTATGAAAACTGATAATAACTTTAACCTAAAAGATCTTCTTTTATAGATTAAGAAGTCTTGTACAATAAGCTACGAATCAACTATTCTAGGTAAAGATAATAATAGAAAATACAATGTCGAGCTTATCTTTACCATACACAAATAAAGAAACAAATAAACAAAAAGATTCGTATGAAGATATATTCCATCAGTGTTAATCTTCAAGGCTGTCAGTGTTGACTTCTTCAAGTGTCAACGCTTGGCTGTCAGCGTCCAATGTCATCCTATCAGCGCTTGAATTCTTCTTATCAGCGTCTAGTGAACTGACCCATAATTTATTCCCAACAATCCTCCCCTAAACTTGATATCTATTCCAATGATCAAGTTTCTGAATAAAAACTTAAGGCTTAGGAGGAATCTTGCAAAAACTTCTTATGTTGGTGATAAACATATCTAATCAAGTCCTTGGCCACGTCACTAGTATAATCAATCTCCAAGGGTGTCTCCTTCATCTTCTCCAATACTTCTTTGGACAAGAAATAGTCAGCATCCACAAGTAGATACTCTGAAAACTTTGTAGAGCTCAAATGAAATACACCACAAGTAGAATAAAGCCTCCAATGAAGATTACTGAGATCATCTTCAAGATCCTTCCATATGGCAGGATCTGCTTCCCTTGGACCACACAAAGTCAAAAATGTGTTCCATAGTCTTATTCCATTTGCTGAAGTAGGTGCTTCAGCTGTATACTTGGCCTCTATTAATCTCCATAGATGCACCAAGTCTTCTCTGTCTATGCTTGCAAAGATAGAAATAATTGAAGTGAAAGTGTGTACCTCCTTTCCAAATCTGCCAATCTTCCAAAATCCACACTCATCTTCATCAAAACTTATGATTGGATTTCTGTCATCTAGAGGTACTACATTAACCAAATCTGAAGCTTCCAATGGAGAAAGCTTGAGATGCTTCCTTATGACACTTTCAGTTGGATAATACACATCCATATCTTTGGGAAATTGGAGAGGATCTCCTTTCTTCACTGGTCTTTGAGCAATCCTCATCTCCTTTTGAATCTGCATTTCCTCAGCAAGCTCTTGTTTCCTTTCTTCTGAAAGAAACTGGTAGACATTATTTTCTTGCACATTCCTCCAAATAGGATGTGCCCTATACTCTAACTCCTCAAAAGATAAAGCCAGCAACTTCTTGTATGTCCATCTAGGTTGATGGCATCTAAGCAACTTGTAATACAACTGCCTTCTATCTCTTTTAAGCCAAGTCTTGACCTCTTGTGCATTAAACCTCAAAATCACCTTTATATCATCCTGTACCCTGAGAAGAACTTCCAACCCCCAAATTTGATCTGACAAACTCATCCCTGGGTTGTCCATTACCTTGTCTTCCCAAGCATGGTACATTCTGGTGATTTCTGGAAGGTCCCAATCAATCTGATTCTTCAAATCACTCAATCTTTCCTTTGCTAACTCATCCCCATATTGAAGTCTTTCTGGATCTTCAATAATTTGAACACTTGAATCTGAGCTATCTTCTTCTTTTTCATCACCACTCTCTTCCTCACTCTCAGAAGTGGCAACAAATGGTGATCTACCACTTCTCTTCAAATCTCTTTCCAAAAGTTGTGCAGCCAACTGTTCATCAAATGCAATTTGTGCTGCATCTTTCTTTGGAACATCTTCTTCAACCAAAATTCCTTTACCCTTGTCTTTTGGATCAATAATAGGTAAGGTAGAAGAAGAAACCTGTGTGGACACATCTTTGATGATTGCTGATGACTGGAATACATCAACACCACCTGCAACTTTGTCAGCGTTCAAGTTACCTTTATCAGCGCCCCGATTACCTTTGTCAGCGCTGGATGTGTCAGCGTTCAAACCTGTATCAGCGCCCATTGTTGCTGTGAAAGATCCTTCCAAGTTCAATGGAGTTACCTTGGATGTATCAAGAATTGGGTGCCTCTTCAAGTTGGTGAGTGCTTCAGCAATACCTAAAGATTCACTAAATTGTGAACTCTTCTCACTGGCTGTATGAATCAGCTCATCCTCTTCATCCTCCCCTTTGGAAGATTCCTCCATTCTACTCCTGCTACTTGGATTCTCCAAAACAGTTACCCGCTCCCTCAATACTTGGAGTTCACGGCCCTGATTATTGACAATTTGTACAAGGCTGACATTTTGCTTTTGCAAGCTAATGACAGCAGCCGTCAATTCAATCAATGTCATAGGTTCCAATCTGCCCTCAGCTAGAATGGGGATTTGACCTCCCAAAATAGAATCATAGGGCGTGGATGAGGTCTTAATGATGTTGGGACTGTCTTGACCAGCATCTAAGCTTGTGTCAATAGCCCCAGCCTCATCCATGGCACCAGCCACACTTGTGGAGGTGGTTCTCTCTGCAACAAAGCTAGGACCACTAGAGGAGAACACTCCAGTAGTCCTTTGGCGTTTATTCAACCTAGATTGTGATGGGGTGGAAGATGAGGTAGATTGTGTGGGTGTTGGTTGGTTAAGGGGTGTTTGGGATTGTTCAGGGATGTCATCAGCGTTGAGATTGGCTGTGTCAGCGCCAACATTTTGAGTGTCAGCGTTGACATTGGGTTGGTCAACGTCCATGTGGTCAGGTGAAGGTAATGGTTCAGGGATAGGCTCAAGTTGAGGTGCAGGGTCTGGTTGTGGTTGAGCAGCCTGAATTACTTCAAGCATGGCTTGGGTGAGAGGGATAGATCTGTTTGTGGAGCTCATTTTGTCAAAAATGGTTTTCTTTTGCTTAGGGATCTCATAAAAAGTGTCATGATCCCTAGTACAATATGCTTGTAAATCAAACACCATTTGCAAAAATCTTGGGTAAGCCAAAGTCATTTTACTTCCCTTATTTTTACACATCCCTTCAAAAATCATTTTTGAAAAATTATACTTAAGCCGACGTGACATACAAACCAAAGCACTTGCAATGGACCTGTTTATTTCATTAAAAGCAGTACATTTTGGACTTAAGCATTGAAGAAGGACATGTATTAAATATTTCCAGTCAGAGGGAAATTCCTGCTTATGATATTTATTTAAAGATTTACCAGCAGGAATAGGATAACCCAATTCCCTAAGACCTTGTTCTATTGTTGCAACGGCAAGGGTAGTCACACCATCAGCGTCATCAAGACGCAAAGCTTGGCGAACCAAGGCTTCAGTGACCACCCATGTTCTTCCATGAACAATAGATGTTAATGTGGTCACTCCATTAGCTGTTGTGGAACTAACATTGTTCCAAAACTGTCTAATGTGTGCGAAAGGGACTAATGGTTCATGAGAAAGTGCATACCTTATAGAGAATGCATTTAAAAATGCCACCATTTGTGAATACTGAGGGAACAAATCATTATCAGCAGCCAAGTAAGCGACCATATTATGTTGGCTCTTGAACTCCAATGTCAGATTGGTTGAGTTGAACTTTGGTGCCATGTTTAAAGCTGTTGAGGTTATGTGATATGGGAAAAATCTAGGAGAAAAATGTTAGACAAGAAAATATGAATACCCAGAACAAAAAGTTTAGCCAAATTTATAGGAGAGATGCATGATTTTGATTGGTCAAAAATGAGGCAGTTATATTCAAAGAGCAATGATGAAAATATTGAATCAAATATAACTTATCTCATGCATTAATTAAAAGTAAAAACTCCCCAAAATTACGGCCAAAGATTAGTCAAAACTAACAACTAGGTAGGGCCCACTAGGTGTCAACGGTCAAAAATAGCCCATCAACGCCCAACGGCTATATTTTCTTGTCAGCGTTTGCCTAAAGCCTTGTCAGCGTCACGATTGGACGTAACAGCGTTTGGAGAAAAACTTGTCAGCGTCTAAAAATAAAAAAAATAAAAAAAATATTTAAAAAGAAAAAGACCTTAACAAAGTAATTTATCCTAAGGGAAATATCTTACAAGTTGATAATAATTACTGGGCGGCAAGCACTGTCCATTTATGCACACTTGCTTAAGCAAGATAGACACAAATGTCCTCTAGTGTCCCTTGCTAACCAAAATACTTACCAACAAAGTTATTTCATAAAATTCTTTGTAACTCCCAGGTAAACCCATAACAAAACTATTCCCAAGTCTCCCATCAGACCATAACCAATTCTAGGCCAAAAATGTCTTGGCAGCATGCATAGTTTGTCAACTTTGCATGCTACAGTGCCTCATGGTTTAGTAAAACTAACTCATACTCACCTGTGGACACAATCTAGAATTGTGATGAGAGTATTATAAGAATACCCAAAAGTCCTAAAGGTTCCTTAAACCTCCCCTTAAACTATGATACATGAGTTTCTCAAAATATATATGAACATTAAAAATTTATGTCAAGATAGGAATATAAATATTCCAACCATCATCCATAAACAAAAACATGTCCAAATAGCTCTTCAAAGATCCATAAGCAACTCTGTATCCAATGGCATAAAGCTACCACCACCTATACATTTAGATTGAAAACCACAAAACTAACATTTGTTGCTGACAGCGCCCCGACAACACTTATCAGCGTTGAAGGAACTCTTGTCAGCGTTAGACAATAATATCTCTAACAACGGCAAAATAACACTTATCAGCGTTACATTTACCTTTGTCAGTGTTAGAAAAATAAAGTGGAAAAATCTAAATCATCACAAAGACCAATAACAATGCATTATCCTGTACATACTTTTACAAAAAGGTTCCAAAACACATATTAAGTGAGATTAACCATTCCAATATTTGTTACCAAATATTGAAATCTTCCAGTATCAAAAGGTTTAGTTAATAAATCAGCCACATTATCTTCTGTGGCTACCCTATCTGGTTGTATTAAACCTTTCTCAAAGCAATCTCTTATAAAATGATGTCTAATTTCTATGTGTTTGGTTTTAGAATGATGCACAGGATTTTTAATAATGCATAAAGTACTGTTATTGTCTACAAAAATCTTGGTATGCATGAAATTATACCCATAATCCAACAGCTGGTTCTGAATCCATAAGACTTGTCCACAACAAGCAGCTGCTGCAACATATTCTGCTTCAGTTGTAGAGTTTGCCACCACTGTTTGTTTCTTGCATTGCCAAGATATCAATCTACTCCCAAGAAATTGACATCCACCAGTTGTGGATTTCCTATCAAACTTGTCACCACCATAGTCACTGTCTGAATATGCAATAAGCTCCAATGGAGAATCTTTTGGGTACCATAAGCCAAGATCTGGATAACATCTTAGGTACCTAAAAATCCTTTTCACAACAAAAAGGTGACATTCTTTGGGAGTCACTTGATGGCGTGCACAAGCACACACAGCAAACATGATGTCAGGTCTTGAGGCTGTAAGATACATCAATGAACCAATCATTGATCTATAGTGCCTAACATCCACATCCTTTCCAGCTCCAATTTTTCCCCAAGGGTTTTCCCTATCCATAGGAATGGAAGCACTCTTTTCATGTGGAGAAAAACCATATTTCTTCAAGATTTCAGCTACATATTTGTCTTGGGAGATGAAGATACCATCTTCTTTCTGCTGAACTTGTAACCCTAGAAAGAAGTTCATCTCACCCATTGCACTCATCTTGAATTTATCTGTCATAAGCTTGGAAAAGTCTTCACTCATCTTTGGATTGGTGGATCCAAAAATGATATCATCAACATAGACCTGGACAAGTAAGACATCCTTACCTTTCTTCTTGGTGAACAATGTCTGATCTATGGTGCCCCTTTTAAAACCATTTTCCACCAAGTAGGTGGACAATGTACCATACCATGCTCTTGGGGCCTGATGAAGTCCATACATAGCTTTCTTCACTCTATAAACCTTGTCTGGATTCTCAGGATCTTCAAAACCAGGGGGTTGCATAACGTATACCTCCTCAACAATTGTCCCATAGAGGAAAGCACTCTTCACATCCATTTGATAAACAGTGAAGTTCATACAAGAGGCATAAGCTAGGAAAATTCTTATAGCTTCAATTCTTGCAACAGGAGCAAAGACCTCTTCATAATCTATTCCTTCCTCTTGTGTATATCCCTGAGCTACCAAACGTGCCTTGTTTCTGACCACAATACCCCTTTCATCTTTCTTGTTCCTTAGAACCCATCTTGTCCCAATTGGTCTCACATATCTAGGACAATCAACCAGCTCCCAAACATCCTGTATAGCAAATTGGTGAAGCTCATCCTGCATTGCTTCCACCCAACTAGGTTCTTTGAGAGCATCAAAAATCTTCTTGGGTTCTTCTTGTGACAGAAAACATGCAAACAAACATGCTTGTACAAGAGGGGTATCAACCTTCTTGTGTATATTGGCAATAAATCCACCAAGATTTTGATGGGATCTTCTTGTCTGAACTGGAGCCATAACATCACCAATGATCGGAGATGAGGGGTGATTCTTTGTTGTGGAAGTGAGAACTCCTCCTTCAAAAAGTCTGGTGTCCTCAACTTCACGCTCCATGTTGCCAATATCTTCTTCATCAGACTCTCTTTGATCAACAGGAATCTCTTCATGGACATTGGAAGGTCCACCTTGTTCAAAATGTGAAGAGAAAAGATGTGCAAAGGTGTCATCAACGTCTGAACCTTGCTTGTCAGCGCTTGGGCTAACAACGCTTGAACTGTTGTTGTCAACGTCTTATCCATCAGCGTCTGAATTGCTCTTGTCAGTGCTTGATTTCCCTTTGTCAGCGCCTGAAGAACCATGCATGTTTGTATTTGGTGGTATTTAGACACCACCATTATCTTTTCTAGCAGCAGTAGCAGCAGCATAATACTCATCTGTCCATATAGGAAGTGTAACATATTCTTGTGTGGGAGATGACTCAACTGCTGGTGGTCCATCCTTCTTAGCAACCTGTATACCTGAAACATTACCAATTCTCTTTTCCAAAACACTTGAAGTTACCTTCACAATGTCTGGATCAGTAACAGGCATATAATTTAAAGCTCTAGATAAAGGTTCCAAGTCAAACAACCAATTTGGACCACTTTCAGGATCACTAGGTTTACTCTCTAAAAACCTAACATGTACTTTTTCAAGTATACGTTTTTCCTTTTTAATGTAAACCCTATATCCTTTGCTCTGCACTGAATAACCCATGAAGTAGCCTTCATCACCTTTTGAATCAAATTTACCTAGGGCATCACTAGTTTCTAAAACAACTACATGACAACCAAAAGGTTTGAGAAAGCCAATATTTGGCTTCCTTCCCCAAAGTAACTCATAAGGTGTCTTATTATGTATTTTGTTGACCAATGCCCTATTTTGAACATAACAAGCTGTGTTAACAACTTCAGCCCAAAAGGCTATAGGAAAGTGGGCATCAGCCAACATGGTTCTGGCTGCTTCAATTAGGGTTCTATTCTTCCTTTCAGCAACCCCATTTTGATGTGGGGTTCTAGCTATGCTAAACTGCCTAGTAATCCCTTTCTTGGCACAAAAATCATCTAACAACTGATTTCTAAACTCACCCCCATTGTCACTTCTAATAATTTTGACCTCATTACCATTCTTCTTCTCAATCTGGGTAATGAAATTAATCAGACTTTGGGCATTTTCACTTTTCTTGGCTAAAAAGAAAGTCCATGTAAACCTGGAAAAATCATCAGTGATGACAAAACAATATGATTTACCCTTCAAACTTTCTATATTAGTTGGACCAAAGAGGTCCATATGCAATAAGTGAAGTGGTTTAGAACTAGAGTGCACCTGTTTAGATTTGAATGAGACCTTGTGCTGCTTGCCCTTAAGACATGCAACACAAGAGTGGTCATTGTGGAAAGCCTTTTCAGGCAAACCATCAACTAAACCAAGCCTCACAAGTCTATTGATATTTTTAAAGTTTATGTGCCCTAATCTCCTGTGCCAAAGATTACTTTCATCTACTGAGGCTTTAGCATAAAAACATGACATCATTTTATTATTCATCTTAATTCCATTAAGATTCACATTATATATGTCTTTATGCCTTGGTGTTCTAAATTCTATGTATTTCTCCTCAGGGAGCTTGTAATCTTTGCTTAACACCAAGCACTCAGTATTTGTGAAAAGAACCTTATTTTTGTTATCACACACTTGTGATACACTAAACAAATTATAATCCAGTTCTTTTACCAGGAAGACATTCTCAAAACGTAGATTATTGGTAATAAGGGTTCCTTTTCCTGTGATGGTGCCATATCCCCCTCCAAAGTATACCTTATCACCATCTTGAATAGGAGTGAAGTTTGTCAGATAGTCTTCCTTTCCTGTCATGTGCCTTGAGCATCCACTATCCCAATATCCATAATCATTGATCTTCTTCTGAATGCCCTGCACATAAAGAAAACACATTAGTTTTCTTTGGGAACCCAAGCCTTGGAAGACTCGGATTCATTTGGTTGTTCAACAAGAACAGACTTGGTTCTCATAACAACCCCATTTTCATCCCTTTTTGAATGAAATTCCCAGTTAACCCCAACTGGTGTTGACATGGCCTTTGAAATATAATGAAACCTGTTGCATGTCATAGAAAGACCAGTAAAATTAGGGTTTTGGTCTTGTTTTGGTCTCCATGTTAAGCTAGTAGAGGCTTTAGACCCATTTCCCTGTGGTTGCAAATACCTAGGTTTGGCAGTGTGTCTGTCAGCGCTGAAATTGTTCTTGTCAGCGCCCCGATTGCCTTTATCAGCGTTAAACCTAGGGTTTGCTACAGGAACCCATTGCCTATTGGACCAAGTGTTTGACTTTTGAAAAGGTCTTAGGCCATGTGTGTTAGACCCTCTAGTAAAGAATGGGGCTGGTCTAACAACTTGTGAACTTTTGTTCATAAAGGTATTGGGTCTGACAGTGTTTGACCTATGTTGACTTTTGTCAGCGCTGAAATGGTTCCTATCAGCGTTGACATTGGAAGCGTTGACACATTTGTATGCTAAATGTGAAAAGCTACCACATGAGTAACAAGCTTTTCTAGACATAGTCTTAGGTCTAGAAGCAAAGAAGCCTGTTCCATGGTTACTAACTTGGCTTTTTGGTGACCTAGTGTTCCTATACATCTCTGCATACTTAACACTAGGTTTTCTAACAGTTTGTGGGCCAAGGTCAACAGCTTTGCCAGTGGTTGGGTGTGTGATTTTAATAGGTGTAGGATCATGGCTCGTGATTGGTGTGGGCTCATTTGGACTTTCACACAACAACCCTCCCTTAACAAACAAAGTGTGGTTAGCTTTCTTCCACTCATCTAGGTCAGTCAGTTTTTGTTTGTATTCTTCAACTGGGGAAGTCACTCTAGGTGGAGGAATGAATTCCTTCTCTTGGAGTTCTGGCAAGCCAGTCCAAGATAAGTCCTTTGATTGGACACCATAGAAATCCCCAGCTGGTGGTGGAACACCAGTATAATCTTTCATCCCAATCCCACTCATGTCCTTAGAGTCTCTTTGTTTACTAACACACTCTCCTAGGGATTGTGTGGCCTTATCAAATCTCTGGATTTTAAGACTCACATTATCTTTATTTTTGTTAGCCTCTTCTAACTGAGCTATCAAATCAAGATTAACCCTGTTTGTGATATCTTGAATATCCTTACTTTGATGTAACTCATGATTTAAGATATTTATTTTATCCTTTAAATCAAACTCCATTTTCTTATACTCAGTTACTGTCTTTTCTGTTTGGGTAAGAGCAATTTGATAATTAGATACTTTGCATCTTTCAGCACTTGCCTCATCTAATAATTTTACTATCTCTTGATTTAGTTTTTCAGTATTTAAACGACAACCCTTAGAACAGAAAGCATCATCATATACCTCATTATCTGATGAAGAGGAGGAGTGTGCCATGAGAGCATATTCAACATGCTCTTCTTTAACTTCAGCAACCAAAGCTCTGTCCTCTTCCTCATCCTTAGCCATAAAGTTCCAGCTCCAGTCCCATCCTCCAACACCATCAATTTGTTGAACAGCAACCATGGCCTTGGGATCTTGGCTCTTAACCATTTGGCTTGAAGGCTTACCAGCATCAGATCTTCTTGGAGATCTACATTCCCTCATAAAGTGCCCCATCCGATGACAATTGTAGCACTCAACTTTGGATTTGTCAAATCCAGCAACATCCTTAGCATTAAAGGTCATCTTCTTCTTGAACCTCTTATTAAACCTGTTTGCTCTTAAACTTACAAGAGCCATAGTCCACTTGATGTCCATCTCTTCCAATTGCTCATCACTTATCTGCTCAAGATCTTCATATGTAATCCTTGAATCACTGGGCAAAGAAGCTATGAATACACACACAGTATCTAGATCTAAACCAGCAGGTTTAATTCCATCAGTGCCAAAGTTGTGAGTGTCAGCGCTTGAGTATAAAGCGTTGACAGGATATGATCCAGCGCTGACAGACTGAGATCCAGTGACTGGATGTCCATAGGAGTTCATGGAATCAAATTGGCCTTCACTTTGTGAGAAGAAGGCCATATTGCTACTGGAAGATTTATTATCACTCTCCAAAAGCCATTCATTCTCCAACAGTCTTAGTTTGTTGAAGATGTCATCAAACCTGGAGGTCTTGTGGGTGTTATTGACAAGAATGGATCTTGTCTCAATCTTCCATACATCACCAAGGCTTTTGAGAAAAGTAGCATTCAAGTCAGGGTCATCAATCTGTGTTCCCATGAAGGAAAGTTGACTTGTGATGTCAAGCAGTCTACTTCTCACACTGCTGAGATTCTCATTGGGTTGAGCCTTAAAGACAGCATACTCATGCATGAGTTGCTTCTTCTTTTCTTCTTTTGTGTCAGCATTGCCATCATGTGCTACTTCAAGAGCTTCCCAAAGCTCTTTTGCAGACTCAAAGCGTTTGTACTTGTGCTGATTTTCATGACCTAGGGCGTGTTTCATGATGTTCAAGATTTTCATGTCCACCCTTTTCTTGGCTATATCTTCAGCAGATACAGCTCTTCCATCTTCAGGCTTTTCCTTCTTATCAGCCTCAGGACAATTAGGAACAGCTATCCTTGTGGCAATAGCATTAGCAATCTTTTGCGCTTTGTCGAATGTGTTCCCATATTCAACAATCTCCCAAAGAGTGTAGTCATGAATAGCTATATATTGCTCAAAATTAGACTTCCAAAGCTCGAAGTTCCTGGCATCAAACATGGGAATTTTGATACTAGGATTTGTGGAGTTGTTTTGTAGCAAAGCAGGAGGCTGATTTGTGCCAGACATGATGTTTTTAGGGTTTTGAGAAATTTAGGGTTTTTAGGGTTTTTGGTGTTTTAGGGTTCTTGCGTTACTTAAAGATCAAAAGTTTCTCAACAAGCTCTGATACCACTTGTTGATCCCAAACTTAGATCGATTAAGCTTTGTGTATACGAGATTAGATCAAGTAATACACGTAGAGAAACCTTTGCTTATGAATAAAGTAACTAAGTGTTATGCGGAATTAACACTTAATCTAAAACACAAAGATGTTAAACAAACTTTCACTTGTATTAGAATGATCGAACTTGATTACAATGAAAGAGGTTTAACTTGTGAAAACTTATGAAAACTGATAATAACTTTAACCTAAAAGATCTTCTTTTATAGATTAAGAAGTCTTGTACAATAAGCTACGAATCAACTATTCTAGGTAAAGATAATAATAGAAAATACAATGTCGAGCTTATCTTTACCATACACAAATAAAGAAACAAATAAACAAAAAGATTCGTATGAAGATATATTCCATCAGTGTTAATCTTCAAGGCTGTCAGCGTTGACTTCTTCAAGTGTCAACGCTTGGCTGTCAGCGTCCAATGTCATCCTATCAGCGCTTGAATTCTTCTTATCAGCGTCTAGTGAACTGACCTATAATTTATTCCCAACACTGGGCAATGAAGATGGAATGGTGGATCACCAACACTGATCAAGATCTTTGGAAGATCATTCTGAATGGGAACAGCAGGAAGCTTACTGGACGAGACAAGAACGGTAATATTACTCTTCTTGACCCTAAATCTCATGAGGAAATCATAGCTATTCAGAAGGAGGTAAAAGCAAAAACGATTTTGCTTCAATCTCTTCCTGAAGATCACATTGGTGACTTCTACCATTTGGATGATGCCAGAGAGATCTGGAATGGAATAAAAGCAAGGTTCGGCGGGAATGAGGAGTCAAAGAAAATGCGAAGGTCCATGCTAAGAGATGAATTCACAGAATTCAAAATCTCAGAAACTGAAGGTTTAAATCAAGGGTATGATAGGTTCCAGAAGATATTGAGCCAGTTGAATCAACTTTGGTCAAAGCCTGATGATGGTGACATTAATGCAAGGTTTCTTAAAGCCTTACCCTACTCATGGAATCAGGTGGTGATCTCTCTCAAAGCCAAAGGTGGGCTTTACTATCTCAGCTTTGATGATTTGTTTCATAAGCTCATAACTTTTGAATCTCATGTGAGAGGCTTTTCAAGCGACTCTTTTCCCACTCCTGCTAACTCGGCTTTTGTGAGTTCTATGGCATCCAGTCCCATGTCATATGCAAGTAGCCCAAGCAATGTTGTGTCCTCTCAGCACACTTTCCAGCATACTTCTGCTCCTGATCCTACTGCCAAGTCTGGTAGTATGGTAGAAGCTGTTCTTCATTCTTTTGTGGCTGATGTTAATGCTGAACAACAACTTGCTTTTGATGACCTCAAACAGGTTGATAAACTTGACCTGGATGAGATGGATCTTAAATGGCAGATGGCCATGCTTACTCTTAGGGTTCACAAGTTTGAGAAGAAAGCAGGAAGGAAATTTAATTACAACCCTCGGGAGCCAGCAAGATTCGATAGAAGCAAGGTGCGATGCTATAACTGCCAGCAACAAGGTCACTTTGCAAGGGAGTGTCCCAGCAAGAATGATCAGGAGAAGAGCAGGTACTCCGCTTTCAAGGTTCAGGAGATAAAAGATGACAAGAAGGCATTGGTATCTGTTGACTCTATGGTCAACTGGAATGATCATCAGGCTTCTACTCTGGAATCAGCTGAGTCCTCGACTGACATGTTTGCAATGATTGCCGGGAATCTCTCTGATGCAGAAGAAGCAGACGAGTTTGCTCTCATGGGCATCTCACCTTAGGTACAACATTGTCCTCTTGGTTGTCATGATAAATACTCAGAATTTTTGTCCCAATTTAATGAAGTAAATAATCAAAATGATAAGTACTTTTTAGAGGTTCAAGCCTATAAGGCTTCATTAAATACTTTGGAACAACAAAAGAGGTGGTTACAAGATACGCAACGCGCGTATGAGGATAAAATCAGGATACTAAGCATTGATTTAGAAAACACGACAAATATGCTTAAATATACTGAAACAGAAAGAGATGCTAGTATCAAAGAAAAAGAGGAGATGCAAGCTAAATTAGATGCTACAATGCTAAGATTTGAAAAATGGCAAAAGGCACCTAAAAATCTTTCCAAATTAATTGACAGTAGCATGTCTGGCAGAACTAAAAGAGGCTTAGGATTTGAAAAATATATTGATTCAGAAGATGTATTTGATTTATCTTTTTCAAGTGTCTTTGATGCTGACAAAGAGGATGAGGGCAAACCTAGTTACAACAAGTTTAAACCAGCAGCAGAAATGCATGCTGTCCCTCCTCCTCTTACTGGAACTTTTATGCCCACTTCATGGCATAATGACTCGGATGGATCACAGATGCTTGAGTCCCCAACAAGTTCTACTAATACTAATGACTTTGTCTCATGTACTTTCAGTGACAAAGCCGGTGACTCTGCATCTAATGGTTCAAGTGACGAGTCAAGACCTACAAGTTCCAAGTCGAATGAACATGCTGCTACTGGTGCTAGGAAGTGTGAAGAAAAAGTTGCGGTCAAGTCAAGTGTGTCTGGTCCTAGTTTATTGAGTCCTAGGAATAATGTTTTTCCTAGAAATGTGTGTAATAAAGTAGGCAGTATGAAACAATCTCATTCTAATAAAAGGTCTTTCAAAACATGTTTTGTTTGTGGCAGTGCCTTTCATTTAATTAAAGATTGTGATTATTATGACACACATGTTTCTGTTAATCATGTTTTTTCTGCTCCTGGTCCACCAGGAGCTGCTTCATATGCTTCTAGAAGACTTAATCCTAGTGCTCCAACGTTTAATACTTCTATAGTATCCTCTCCTTTAGCTTCTGATTATTGGAGAAATAGTGGATTCCAAACAACCAGTAATTATTTTCAAAATTTTAATCCAATATATCCACATAATTTGGACCACACGTATTTTGGTTTGGGAAATTTGGGAACTGCTGTTAGGCCCTCAGCAGGTTGTTCTTGGTCAAGTTATAATACCCATATGATGCATAGGCAACCAAGGAACAACGGTGGATCTCATCAATCTTCTTGACACTCTACTCAAACAACAACAAGAAGCTACTAAAGCAGCTGCTCAAGGTAGTTTTGAGTTTCCCTTGGTTGAGCCTTCTGACAAAGTTTTTCTTGGTACTCCAGCTTCTGCTCCTAGTGCTAGCTTATCACCTACTGTTACTCCGGCTAGTGAGTCTGCTTCCAATACTCGTTTCTCCAGTCCTTCTGATTTGGGGAACCATCAAAAGAAGTCTACTACCAAGCTGGATGATATTCATAAACAACCAGTCGATGAGATTTTCCAAAATGCTTCATATGATGATGACTTTGTTGGTGATTTCAATAACTTGGCACCAGAAGTGGAGGTTTCTTCCAATCCAGTCTTGCAATCACATAAAGATCATCCTACCACTCAAATAATTGGAGATCCTGGTTCTACTGTCAAGACACGCAGAATGCAGAAGCAGGCCTCGTCTGATCATCATGCTCTTGTGGGCTATATTGAGGATCAAAAGCGTAATAATCATACGGACTTTCAACATTGTTTGTTTGCTTGTTTTCTTTCACAGGTGGAACCTAGGTCTGTTTCTCATGCTCTTCAGGTTCAAAGTTGGGTGGAGGCTATGCAGGAGGAAATGCAGCAATTCTTGTTTCAGAATGTTTGGGTTCTGGTTGACTTACCAGATGGAAAGACAGCTATCAATACCAAATGGATTCTCAAGAACAAGAAGGATGCACGGGGAATTGTCGTACGGAATAAAGCTAGGCTTGTCGCACAAGGACACACTCAAATTGAGGGCATTGACTATACTGAAGTGTTTGCTCCGGTTGCAAGGATAGAGGCCATTCGTCTGTTTTTAGCCTTTGCTTCTTATGTGGGCTTTACGGTGTTTCAGATGGATGTCAAGAGTGCATTTCTCTATGGAAAAATTAACGAGGAGGTGTATGTTACTCAACCTAAGGGCTTTGTAGATCCACTTCATCCCAAGAAAGTTTACAAGGTGGTGAAGGCTCTTTATGGGTTACATCAGGCTCCTAGAGCTTGGTATGAGCGTTTTTCCACTTTCTTGTTAACGAATGGCTATAGAAGAGGCACTATTGACAAAACACTATTTCTTCGGAGGAGTACCAAGGACATTATCCTTGTTCAGGTTTATGTGGACGACATTATCTTTGGTTCTACTAGGAAGGAGTGGTGTGATGAGTTTGAACACTTGATGAAAGGCGAATTTCAGATGAGTGCGATGGGAGAACTGTCGTTCTTCCTTGGTCTTCAGGTCAAGCAACAATCGGATGGGATTTTCATCAGTCAAGATAAATATGTCCATGAGATTCTTCAGAAGTTTGACATGGATCCTCTTAGACCAGCAGCAACTCCTTATGAAGTTGCTAAAATCAAACTTAAGAATGAGCCAGACCCCCTGGTAAATGTTCACATGTACAGGTCTATGATTGGCTCTCTTATGTATTTGACTGCATCACGTCCGGACATCATGTTTGCAGTAAGTGCTTGTTCTAGACACCAGGTGACTCCAACTGTTTCGAACTAAAATGCAGTGAAGAAGATTTTCAAGTATATCATGGCTCAACCTAACTTGGGTCTATGGTATCCTAGAGAATCACCTTTTGTTCTAGAAGCATATAGTGATAGTGACTATGCTGGTGCTAATAATGACAGGAAGTCTACTACTGGTGGTTGTCAGTTTTTGGGTCGTCGACTTATTTCATGGCAATGCAAGAAATAGACAATAGTAGCTACTTCTTCAACAGAAGCTGAATACGTTGCAGCTGCTAGTTGTTGTGGACAAGTTTTATGGATCCAAAATCAGATGTTGGATTATGGTTTCAATTTTATGAATACCAAAATTTTTATTGACAATCAAAGCACTATTTGCATTGTGAAGAATCATGTTTTTCATCAGCGGACGAAGCATATTGAGATTCGGCATCATTTTATACGGGATGCCAATGAGAAAAAGCTGATACAAGTTCTTAAAGTTCATACGGATGACAATGTTGCTGATTTGCTGACTAAAGCTTTTGATGGTCCTCGGTTTAACCACTTGGTGGTTCATATTGGGATGGTCAATCCTTGAGGTCTAGGATTGAGGGGAGGCAAAGCCTAAGGGGAGGCTTTGTGTACATATTAGGACAGACTAACGTATTCATAGATTTTAACACCATATTTTATTGGTTCTGATGATGTGTGGTGCTTCTGATGGGGGATTTTGCTCTCTACTGGTGGATATGGCCTTACATGACTGGCTTCTGGTCCTCCTTGGTCAGCTTCTAGTTATCCTTGGTTGGCTTCTGGTGGTTTAAAATCCTTCCATGTCAAGTGGTGTTTGGCTCCTGGTACTGGTCTAGCATACTGTTCATTCCGTTTGTCCTTTGTTAATCACGTTTTGCTCCTGGTCTGACCATTGTGTGCTTTGTCTTTTGGTCAACGCTCCCAATCCTGGTATTTACAAGTTTAAATTAAGCATGGTTATTGGGAGTTGGTAATTATGTTAAAAAGGGCAAGTGGTTACTATGAAATTATGGTTTATTTTGAAAGGGCAACCCCCCATTAATAGGGGTCAATGAACAGTTACCACTTTCTTTATATATGGTCAACATACACCCTTGACTCACTCATTACAATTAACACACACACAAAACCGCTTCTACTCTCTACACCCTAATCACAATCCTTCTTCCATCAATTAATCAAGATCCATGGCTGCTCTCGCTTATCAACCTGCTCACAACCGAGTTGCTTATCTGGGTGATGGTCCATATCGTGAACATTTTGATGACATCTTGGATTTCATTGAAGCTTCTAACCTAAGGTTTACATTTACTGTCTGTTCCACCATATATGATAGTGTGATTCGTCAATTTTGGGCGTCTGCTCAACTTGTGAATGTGGCTGGTCGCCCACGTGCACTCCATGCTACCATAGATGGACGTGCATATGTGGTGACTGAGGATTCTATTCGCTCTTCTCTTCATCTTCAGGATGAGGGTGGTGTTGAATCCATCCCCAATTTGGAAGTATTGGAGGGGATGGCTGCTTTAGGTTACGAACATGGGGGGAAGTTTAACTTCCAGAAAAATAGGTTTTCCCCCCAATGGAAGCTTCTGGTCCACTTTCTCATCCATTGTATGAGTCCCAAGTCTGGGAGTTGGGATGCTTTCCCCACTTCCTTGGCTACTGGTCTTATTTGCTTAGCCCAGGGTAGAGTGTTTAACTTTTCTCATTATCTATTTGAGGGGATGGTTAGTAATTTGTCTAATGCTGGTTCGAGAAAGAAGTTTCTTATGTACCCTAGGTTTCTTCAGCAAATCCTAGTTTGCATTCCTCGAGATAGGACTGAGCATGTGCCGTCTAAACTTACAGCTAAAGTGTATTACAATATGATCAATGGGTTTACTGGGGAATGGAGGCCCCTGACTGACGCCATGTTGGGATTGGCCCAGGGTCCTATGGGTGAGGAGGAGGAGGCTCCTGAGTTTGTTGTGATTGATGATGACCCAATGGAGGAGGAGGCTCCTACTGGTGGTGCCACTCCTGTGGTTGAGGAGGAGCTGGTTGAAGAGGTGGTGGTTGAAAAACCATCCCCTTCCCAGGCTGGTCCTTCCTCTATACCACAAAAGTCTCCATTTGTGGAGACTCCACCTCCTAGTCCTGCCCCCACACTCGACTGATAAACCGTTTGATGCTAGTACTCCACGGGTTGATCCTTATGTTGCTTCGGGCTCCAATGACGCTTTCCCTGATCCAAGTTCTCTTGGTGGGCAGGCGGAGGAGCCTACTACACTGATATCTTTGCTTGATCTTATACGCAGGTACCATGAGCGGATGATTTGTTTGGAAGCTGATTTGAACCAACATCGGAAACTTACAAGGGAGTTTGTTCTACCTCTGGCTGATCGCATCAAAGCATTGGAAACTCAGCAACGGCGTCGCAAGAAGCATGTGATCCATTCAGATTCTGATGAAGAGGGTACGACGAATGTTGAGGATGGTTTGACATTGTTGGCAAAGGCTGCCTTTGCTGATAAAGTTTATGATGATTTGCCGGTTCCTCCAACGTCCTCCAGTGTTCCTTCTCCTGGTGCTATTCCCACTTCTATGGGTGGTGATTCTTATCCTGCTGATGGTTCTCATGCTGGTCCCTCTCATGATCTGAAGGGCAAGGCCCCAATGACTGATGCTCCATCCCCATCTCGCAAGCGTACTCGTCGCCAGATTGAAGAGGAAAGGCTTGGTGAGGAGGCTGCTCGTCGGGTTCAGGCTGAGATTGATGAAGCTGATAGGGCTGCTGAGGAAGAGCTTCGAAACCGCAGGCGTGAACAAATTCAGCATGATGCCATGCATTGGAGTGATAGTGAATGGATGCAAGTTTTGACTGTTCTCACCCGGGATTATGCTCAGTTTAAAGATCTTTTGGGTGACGATGTTGATGAACACAATTGTATTCCGAGGGATATGGTATTGATGCGTAAGCACCAGTTGGCTCTTGCTGCAGAACTTCGGAAATAGAGAAAGAACAGACCGTTATCTCGGACTGAGGAGCGCCAGCAGATGCAACGTTATGTGAAATATCAGTCTGCTGCTCATTTTAATGCTCCTTGGACGTGGGCCCGGGTGCGGGCTTTAACTTTTGATGAGCTCAAGGCTCTTTATGAAAAGATGGTTAAGCGTCAGAGTCAACCTATTCCGGAAAGATTTATTTATCATCCTCGTGGTGTGACTTCTTCTACGCCTGCTGATTCTACTGGTCCTTCATCTGCACTGGTTCTGCTGCTAGTCCATCTGGTTTTGTTGCTACTTCCGTTGGTCCTTCTACTTCACCTTTGGTTGCTTCTTTGGGTTCTACTGCTGGTCCTGCTACCACCATCTTTGCTACTACCACCACCACTCATGCTTCTACCACCACACCTGTTACTACCACCACCACACATGTTCCAACCACCACCTTTGTTACCACCACCATGTCTACTGCTACTACATCTGATGTGCCATCTCCATCACCACCAGTTCCTGGATCTCAACCTAATCCTACTTCTGATGCAGCTCCTATTGGTCCATTGGGTGGGCACATTCATGAGTCTACTTCTACTGCTCTCCCTGCTGCTGCTGAGGTTAGGGTAAAGGTTGAACCCACACCTACTGATCCCACACCTAGACGTTCCCTTCGCCAGAAACTAGCTCGTCGTATTCGCCGTGGTAAGACAGTTCCTTTTGAGAAGCGTGATCCAGAGAATTTAATTGATGCAGCTTCTGACAGCGATTCTGACTTACCCTTGGGCAATGGGAACATTACTGGTTATACGGTTGAGCATTCTACAACACTTCCTGGTGGCGTATCCCATCGGATTACTTTGAGTGATGGGTTTGTGCGATTAGCAACGGGTTTGCAGGGTGTGTTGTCTTGGGCTGACCGTATGGATCTTATGGCGTTGTATGGTCTTGTTGATTCTAGTATGCCGTTTGACCCAATGGCTGTGTCTTCATGGCCTGGTCTGCGTATCTGGGCTGATCTCAAGTTGATGTTGGATGCTCCTCCTAATGCTCCTGTTTCGGGCATATGGAAGGATCAAATGCAATGGGAGATTCTGCGCTGGAAGCTATATGCTGGATGTGGTGTTCATATGTTGGAATTAGAATCTGGTCATATGGTGTTTATGCTGACGGATGTGGAGTATCCTTTGACTATTTCTTCGATGGAGGCGATGTTGGCGAGTCACTTGCAAATTTCTACTGCTCCATCTGGAAATGAGTCATCTATGGCCACGGCATTGGTAGAAGGTATTCAG
Source organism: Glebionis coronaria (assembly GCA_025667525.1). Lineage (NCBI taxonomy): Eukaryota > Viridiplantae > Streptophyta > Magnoliopsida > Asterales > Asteraceae > Glebionis > Glebionis coronaria. The sequence goes on from JANFOE010000679.1 coordinate 458,532, forward strand.
GCGCGGTTGATAGCAGACAAGAAGGCTGCTTCTGGTATGTGAGGGTGATTGGGTTGTAAGTGTTTATGCGTTGTATTTTTGTTCCTTTGTTTTTATTCTCATTCTTTTCACCAATATGTAAAGTGATTGGTGAACTTCATACTTTATAGTTTAAAAAAAAAAAACAAACAACACATAAATAAATAAAAATATATATAAAGAAAACTAAACATACTTTTTATAATATCTGCTTATACTTTTAACACATTTTGGATTTTATACTTGTGAATAATATCCCTTGGCTGCTTAACATTGTGGGTTCTGGTTACTGATTTGTGCTTGTCCTGGTACTTGGCTTCACTTGGTGTTGGACGTGGTCCACACAACAAATGGTTCTCAACTTACCATGTCTAATCGACAAGAAAAAGTTTATTCACCTTGAGGGTACGGCTCCTAGTGCGATTCTCAAATCCGTTGATGGTTGCCAGGTTACCCAAAACTGGATGGTTTTCACTTGCCATAGTCTTGGACTGAAAAGTGGCTAATCCAAGGGGGTACGGCTCTTGGTAAAGATCTTATCAAATCCGTTGATATCTGTAATAGCTTGCTTACAGCTATAGGGTGTTCAACTCACCGATGCATCATTGCTAAGAGTTGGCGAGTCCAGAGGGGTACGGCTTCTGGTAAAGACGCATCAAATCCGTTGACGGCTGTGATGGTTTGCCTAAAATCATCAGGGTACTCCCACTCACCATTGATTCACGTTCTAAGAGTTGGGCTGGGTTCTAGTCCCCCAGGGTGATGCTTATTCCACCAGAATGACTAGCTAGCCCAAGAGCGAGCAGCTACTTGGTAAAGGCTCATCAAATCTGCTCATGTTGCTGAAAAGATTCAACATGATGCTGATTTGTTCGAAGCTTTGGAGAAGCTTCTAGTGTTTCATGTTGCGGCGGTTACTCTGATTCTTATCTTGTGGATGCTGCTATTTGTTTTGCTGATACAATCCTCGGGCTTTCTTTGCACGTTTTCCAGGAAACTTGAACTCAACCGGTCAAATTCAAGTTTAGGGGAGGATTGTTAGGACCATTGTAATAGTTATATGTAATAGGAAGACTCGGAGGTATGTAGTTCCTCCTGGTCCTAGTAGTAGTAGGAGCAAGTTCTGCTCCTGGTCCTAGTCGAAGTCAAACTTTATTATTTACTTAATATTCTGTTAGGATATGCATGAGATATGTTAGGAAAGGATATGCATATCAGTTTTACACGTTTTCTTTAATGATGTATTAGGGTTTCCTTGTAGTATAACAGGAACCTTAGGCAGAAGGGTTAGACACACCTTCACAAAACGTAGTTCTAGTCATTATCAATATTAGAAATCCTTAGAAAGGATCAAGTCTTTATAGTTATTCTGTTCTTCTTGATTACATTTATATTTTACATTCATATTGTGTATAGAGTCTCTTTGTGATTTGACTTGTGATTACAGAAGTCATTCACCGGTCCTGACAGGCTGCAAGATCTACATCTAGTAGACCCAACAATATTACAATATAAACCTATGACCGAACATTCTTGTTTGACTTAATAATTTGAGGCTAACAACTCTCTTCATCAAAAAGAATGCTAAGGATATCATCCTAGTTCAAGTTTATGTTGATGACATTATTTTTTTTCAACCAAGAAATCATGGTGTGAAGAGTTTAAAGCTTTAATGATAGGAGATTTCAGATGAGTTCTATGGGAGAACTTACCTTATTTTTAGGACTAGATGTCAAACAGAGAAAGGATGGAATATTTATCAACCAAGATAAATATGTTGCTAATGTCTTAAAGTAATTTCCAAGCATGGATACTAGGAGTATAAGCACACCTTTTGAAGCTAAGAAATCTTTGTCAAAAGATGAACATGGTGAAAATGTTGATATTCACCTATATAGATCAATGATTGGTTCATTGATGTATCTTACTGCTTCAAGACTAGATATTATGTTTGGTGTGTCTGCCTGTTCAAGGTTTCAAGTCAATCCAAAGGTGTCACATCCACATGCTGTGAAAAGAATTTTTAAGTATCTTAAAAGTCAACCTAATTTAGGATTATGGTATCCTAGAGATTCAACATTTGATTTGGAAGCTTACTCAAATAGTGATTATGCTGGAGCTAATCATGATAGGAAATCCACAACAGGAGGTTGTCAATTCCTAGGCAGAAGACTCATATCATGGCAGTGTAAGAAGCAAACCATTGTTGCTACTTCTATAACTAAAGTTGAATATGTAGTTGTTGCTCATTGCTGTAGACAAGTACTTTGGATTCAAAATTAGTTGTTAGACTATGGTTTAAACTTCATGAACACCAAGATCTACATTGATAATGAAAGTACTATTTGCATTGTTAAAAATCCAGTCTTTCACTCTAAGACCAAGCACATTGAGATAAGACATCACTTTATAAGAGATACTTATGACAAAAAGCTTATTCAGGTCTTGAAGATTCATACAGATAACAATGTAACTGATTTATTATCCAAGGTATTTGATACAAAGAGATTTGAGTTCTTGGTAACACATATTGGTATGCTCAATCAATAACTACTGCATATGTTAAAGGGAGGTAATAGTTGTATAATTGTTATGCTAATTATTATTGTATAGTGTTTGGTTTTGTGTTTTTGATGTGATTGCAGGTTAGTAGTTTAAGATAAAAGAGGTTACAATGATAGTGAAAAGCATGAGCCGGTCTAAATTTTGAGGTACCGTTTTGGAACCAAGTACCGCTAGACAAATTTGAAGTACCGTGTATGTTCCATGTACCGCTACATAACCGTTGTACCGTTGAGGGTCTCTTTTGTAAATTTGGCGGTTTCTTCGCGCTTGGGTTTGTTATTTACATAAATACTAACTCCAATTATACAATTGATTCACCTAATTTTTTATTCTTATCTCTTGATTCTATAACCTTCTTTCTAATTTTCGATCATAAAAAATACTAATGGCTGCTCTAGAAGTGATCTCTAAGCACAACCAGGTTGCTAACCTTACTCAGAATGACGATTATTTTGGTTTTCATGGGATTCTTGGCTTTCTCTCTCAAAGTCGTGTACGTTTTGTGCTTACTGTAAGTCTTGTTGTCTCTATTCCTATTGTCACACAATTCTGGAATACTGTTGTTTTAGGTACTCGTCATGATCAACCTTGCATAAGGGCTAGGATTAATAATAGAAATATTTATGTGACTGAGGTAATGTTAAGGGCTAGTTTAAGACATGATGATGCTAATGGAATTAGTATGTTGACTAACACATAGATACATGATGGCCTTGCAGCCATGGGTTATCAGGGTGGTAGGGAAAGTCTCACTTTCTTTAAAAATTTATTTTCACCACAATCTTCACCACAATTTCTTTAAAAATTCATTTTCACCACAATGGAAATTACTTTTTCATGCCATTATTCATTTTTTAAGCTCAAAGAGTACATCTTTTGATCAAATCCCTGCTGTTTTGGCATCAACTGGTATTTGTCTAGCAAATAACAGAGTTTTTAATTTTTCAAGATTAATCTTGGAAGGCATGACTAGGAATTTGGAAGGGATTAAAAAGTTTTTAATGTATCCAAGATTCGTTCAAACTTTAGTTAATGACCAAATCCCTAACCTACCAGAATTGACAAATACATGGGATGTTCCTACCTTTACAAAGAGAACTTCTCTTTCTTGACCAAACTAGGTAGTGCTTTGACAAGAACTATTACACCATTATTTGCAAATATGTTAGCCCAACCAGCCAATAAAGAAGGTGAGGAACCTAGTTCAGCTAGTGCTTCTCAGCAAACTCCTTCTCACCAGAGCCCCCAATCGTCTGAAGATACACAATCTTCTTCTCATAATGATGGTAATCAACCACATTCTGATGAGATGATCCATAAACCTGCTGCTTCAATTGTTGCTAGTGGTTCCCCACATACAACAACAACGGAGGTGGTGGATGTTGTAAATTTAATTGCTTTGTGCACAAGCTTGTCCAAACAGGTACATGTTTTGCAAAAAGAGAAGCTTGCTCAGGATAAGAGAATTAGTTAATTGGAAGACAACTTAACAAAGCTAAGGAATAAAATCACTCCTTGCATGAGGCAACACAGGTTAATTCAGGGAGCTGCTCTTAAGAAGCAATGGTTCAGAAACTTCAAGAAGAAGCAACTGAATGCAACCAAACAGGAGAGGAATGATGAAGAACAAGGACATTCTTCTGATATTCATACAAGGATCTCTGTTAATGACATCAATTTTGAAGTTGATGATGGCATTGAAAATTTTGAAGATGTTGATGGCATACAAAATAATGTGGAAAATGCAAGTTTAGAGCATACAAATATGGAGCTTCAGCATGAGGAACCACAAACTGCTCACGAGGAACCACAAGATGAAGAAATGTTGGTAACTCAGCCACAACCTCCATCACTACAACTACAAGCAAATTGGAGTAGTTTTTAAGAGAAGCTAGAGGAAATAACTGTTAAATTTCTAGTGTCTTCAACTCCACCACAAAGACAATTTTGTTTTCATGAGAAACAGTCTTTCTAAGTGCTGTCAAGATCAAGAATGGATGTTGAATCAGACAAGACTGAGGAGTTATAGATTGAGAAGACAACTTCCAAAGGAGAAAAAGTATCTGGAAATACTTTGGTGATACAAGAAAAAAGTGTGTCTATAACTGGTGAAGTAAATACTACTGAAACACCAAGTACTGCTCAGCCAATTGCAAGTACTGTTGGTGAAAAAGCTTCACTACCTTCTTCTGAAGAAAGTCAAACACCATCTTTAGGAGAAGATGAGACTTTAGCACAAGTGCTGCTTGATCTTAGAGAAAAGAGCTAAGATGAGAAAGCAAGACAAGCATAAGCAAAGATGAAGACATAACAATAAATTATTGCCATTAAAGAAAAAGATAAAGGTAAGAAAATTCAAGCTTCACAGCACACTACAAAAGGTATTATCATTCAACAGCAATCCAATGAAGATGAAGAAATAAGATCTTCAAGATTATTGAAGAAATTACCTAAGATATATCCAAAGGATAAGGGCAAAAAGAAACTACAATCTGAAGATGAAGATGAAAGTTATTCAGATGATGACATAAGCAAAGTCATGAACGGATTTCATCAATTGGAGCATGATGAAGAGGTAGCTCTCAGACTACAAGCACAATTGCGTGATGAGGAGTTACAAAAAGAAATTGCAGCAAAGTAACAATTGCTTGAAGCCCAAAGAGTGAAGCAAGAATAGAACATTGCAGAATATGATAGGATTCAGGCTGAACTAAAGGCAAGTGAACTTCTTGCATAATCCTTAGTAGCTGAAGAAACGGATGCTTATGATGAAGAAGAAAAATATAAGTTGATTAATGATTTGGTAAGGGAGCAACAAAGATTCTTTATAGAAAAGAGAAGAAGAGAAAGAGTTAAGCCTCCAACCACCATGCAAATCAGGAATCAGATGATGTCTTATCTCAAGAAAGTTAAGCATTTCACCCATGCTCAATTAGTCAGAAAGACTTTTGATGAAGTAAAGGCTTTGTATGAACAACACAAAAGGAGAAAATTGAATTTTGTTGAGATTGGATCTGAAAAGGATAAAAAGGACATTGAAGATGTCAAGAAGCATCTCCAACAACAAAGACAATTTGGAAGTACCCCCAGACTTGATGCATGTACTACTAGACATAAAGAAGCATCTCCACCTATCAAGACTACATATGCTAGAAAGAAGAAAAGGGTGACAGAAGTTTCAAAAGAAGCAAAGACTAATCAAGGGATGGATGAGGGAAATGCAGCTCATAGTGTTGAAAAAGAGACAGAAAATGTACAAGCGGTACATACACAGTCAACAGTACTTGATGGAACGGTACATACTGATTTTAAGGAGGGATCAATTGAGTTTGAAGGAACCTCCAAAGGTATTAAAAGGAAGAGATCAACCAAGAAAAATCAAGAAGCCAGAAAAAAGGTAAAGTCTACAGATCAAGATAGCAATGATGATGAAAGTTGTAGAAAGCACTTGAAGATAGTCAAATTTGAAGATCAATGTATTGACACAGAAATCTTTGGAAAGAAGTCAGACATCATAAGATGGACAGGTGCTATGAAACAAGGATTAGAAATTCATGGAATAACTAGATCAGATGGAACATTTAGAATGTTCAGATTACTAGAAGATATTCTACATATCCTTGACAGACAAGACATTCAAGACCTTAACAGATTTTTTCAAGGAGGAAGTCAAGGTCAAGAAGAAGTATCACTATTGAGAAATGAATTAAATTTCATGTATGAGCCATATAATAATGATCAAAGAATGTTTAAGGAATTAGAGAATTAGGTTCGTACTTACTGTAGATATTACAGATCATGTGGCATACACACTTTGGATGTAGATGATGTAATCTATTACATGCTTCAAGAGAAAAGATACCCTTTTGGAAGAAGATTGTTAGAAAGGATGTTAGAAAAACAACTAGAAGTTTCAGAAGAATCTAATGGTGCTATTGAGTTGACCAGAATGGTTAAACAGCAAATCAAGGATTTGGAACAAGAAGAAGAAGTTGAGAAAGAGCCTTAAGTGTTTGACTTTCAGTCACACTTCACAAATGGTTCTCACTTCACTAGGTCTAATACACATAAGAACTCGCTAGTCCATAAGCAAACGGTCTGTGGTAAAGTCTTCTCAAATCCGTTGATAGCTGGTAGTTTGCTAAAAACTATATGTTTCTAACTCACCATGTTTCGAGACAAAGAGTTGGCTAGTCCTAGGGCAAACGGTACTAGGTAAAGACATTATAAAATCCGTTGATGGTTGACATTTTACCAAAAATTATAGGCTTATCAGTACACCTTATTCTTTATGAATAAAGTATTGGCTATTCCAGAGTGTACGGCTAACTGGTAAAGAATAAATCAAATCTGTTGATAGCTGATGATTTGCTAAAAATCATGATGCCAATACAGATTGGTTTTGTTGTTAACTGTTTTATTTCAGGTAAGTAGACACAAGCAGAATTGTTGATTCATATGTGCTTTATATGTAGAAGACTCTTATTTGATGATGACAAAAAGGGGAAGAAGACATGTGAAATTACAAACAAAATTGCTATAAAATGAATGTTTACAAGACACAAGAAGATCATAATTTGAAGACAAAGATGATATTCATGAGACTTGAAAATTATCTTATCAGAAGAAGATCTGCATAAAGTGTTTAGCTATATTCAGTTGGATACAAATACAAAATTACTAAGGTCAATCCAAGTTTGAAGAGAAGACTAAAGACATGTTTTTTAATACATTCAGCACACAGAGAAACAAGAAGAAAACAAGTTATCATTCTTGTTTAGGGGGGGATTGTTCGGAATTATTTGTAAAGTATCAAGTACCGTTAGTATAAGTACAAGTACTGTTAGTGTTGGCACGTACCTTTAGTGTTAATGCGGTACATAGCAAGTATTGTAGTTATATTGTAAGTACTGATATATTGATTAGGACGAATATATCTTTTGAAAAGATATGTCATAATTATATTTAGAGTATATCTTATGTGATATACGTAATAGTTTAGAATATTGATAAGATATCGTGTGTGATATACTTATCATTATAGAATATTCTAAGGTTTCTAGGGTTCCTTTCTCTACAAAAGGAACATAGGTATGATGAGTTTATTATACCTCATTGAAAGTCGATTAATAGAGAAACTAATAGTTAAAAGTAATTTTGTTCTTCTTTGCTTTATAAGTTAGATTCCGTATAACTTATTTGGTTGAGTAAGAGTTCTCAAGTGCTCTAGTTTGATTACAAAATATTGTACAAATTATTAACAGAATATAGATCCATTCAAAGGGATCAATAGGGGGTTCCTCTTACTTTCTGGTCTGACTGTATTCTAACTGTTGTCTGCTTAATTAACAAGCTTCCCTCATGTGTCCTTAAAGATAAATCACCATATGAACTGGTTTATAATAAAAACCAAATCTCTCGCCCATTAGATGTTTTGGATGTCTTTGTTTTTCTACTATCTTAAACAATAGTGACAAGCTCACATCTAGGTCTGAAAAATATGTTTTGATTGGGTATTCTTCACGTAAAAAGGCTTATAAGTTGTTAAGTTTGGACACAAGATGTGTTTTCTTTTCTAGAGATGTGAGGTTTTATTAAACTATGTTTCCTTTTAAAATGAAAAACAATAATAAAGATGATTTGGCTGATTTAGAAATAAGTGATGTTGAACATCTTACTTTCTTTAATAACCAACCATCTTTAAGACCCAATGATGAAGAGAGCAACATCTAATGAGGAAGGTAGGGTTCATTCAAGGGCTGTCTTTGATCATCAGCAGACACTTGAAGAGGACCCTGCAACCCAAATAGATGATAACAGCTTATCTGAGGGTAATAATTTAAATATCATGCCTAGTTCTTCTGAACCAGTTCTTAACTTTGACAGCATCCCTAGGATTGTTAATGTGGTTTCTCTTACTAAGAAGTCTAGTAGAAGCACCAAATTGCCTGCTAAGCTGAATGATTATGTGATTGACAACAAGCTTAAATATAAGATTAGAAAACATGTTAATTATTCTAGGCTTAACTCTGCGAACTTCTGCTTAGCTACCACTCTTAACAAATCTGTTAAACCTAGTCCCGTTAATGAGGCTATTAAAGACACTAATTTGATTGAATATATGAACAAGGAAATTGAGGCCCTTGTTAGAAATAACACTTGGACCTTGACTAACCTCCCTCTTGGTAGAAAAGCATTAGGGTGTAAATGGCTGTATAAAATTAAATATGGGGCGTTTGGGTTGATTGATAAGTATAAGGATAGGGTGGTGGCTAAAGGGTATGACCAAAAGGAAGGTATTGACTTTGATGAAACTTTCAGTCTTGTGGTCAAAATAGTGACCATTATATTTATTATGTGTCTTGATATGTCTAATGACTGGCCTTTGTTCCAAATGGACGTGAACAATGCCTTTCTTTATGGTGACTTGGATGAGGATGTTTACATGACCTTACCCCCTGAATTTTACAATCCTGACCTTTCTAAATTTTGCAAATTGATCAAGTATCTTTATGGACTTAAGCAAGCCCCAAGGCAGTGGAATGCCAAGCTCACCACTACCTTGGTTGAGCATGGCTTTGTTCAAAGTAATTTTGATTATTCTCTTTATGTTAAGCATTGTGGTGATATTTTTGTTGCCATTCTTGTCTATTTTGATGACCTTGTGTCACTGGGAATAACCTCTCTGAAATTAACAAGTTCAAGGTTTTTCTCAAAAACAAGTTTATGATTAAAGACCTTGGTTACATGAAGTATTTTCTAAGTATTGAAATCCTACATAATGATTTTGGTGTATGTATGACTCAAAGAAAATACTGTCTTGACCTAATTCATGAATTTGGCCTTCTTGTTGCTAAACCTGTCTTTGCTCCTCTTCCTGAGAATTATGTACTTGCTGTGGAAGAAAGTGAATTTGATAAATACCTCATAAACATCATAGATTATCATAAACTTATTCGAAAGCTTATTTATCTGACACACACTAGGCCTGATATTTCTTATGTTCTCCAATGTTTGAGTCAACACATGCATGTCCCTTTACAGTCTCACCTTAAAATTGCTTTAAGGGTTATCAGGTACCTGAAGAGATCTCTAGGTACTAGTATCCAGATTTATAAGGATAGAAAACTTAATCTTTCTTGCTTTACTGACTAAGACTGGGCAAAGTGTCTAAAAACAAGGAAATCTGTATCAGGATATTGTGTGTTTTGGGAAACACTCTTGTCTCTTGGAAAAGTAAGAAGCAACATACTGTTTCTAGATCCTCTGTTGCAGTAGAATATAGATGTATGACTAGTGCTACTTGTGAGATCATTTGGATCTCTAATTTGCTTAATAACTTAAACATTGCAATTTTGTTTCTTGTGAATCTGTATAGTAATAGCTCTTCTGCTATCCAAATTGTTGCTAACCAAGTATTCTATGAAAGAACCAAGCATTTTGAGGTGGATGTTCATCTTATAAGGGAGAAGGTGTAATCTGGTGTTATTAAGACTATCAAAGTAGCATCAGCAGGTAAAACTTCTGATCTATTAACCAAAGGACATGGCACCTATCAACACACCAAATTGTGCAAACAGTTAGGTTTAGTGAAAATGTTCACGAGATGATTGTATCCTTGATAAGTTTGTGGGAAGATATTAAATATTCAAACTTCTGCCATTTATATATTTTGTGCTATATTTGTCTTTGTTTCTATTTTGCATGTACTCATGTTGCCCTTTCTTCATACTTGTTTTGGACTGGACCTGAGTCAAACGTTGGAAGCCCATCACTGGCCCATGTGTCTTGGACGAGTTTATTTAAGGTTTCAGCAACTCACTCATTATACACACACTAAAGTGTGAAGCTCCGTCTTTTCTCTCTTAAACCATAGAGCAGTTTGTGGCTTCTATCATGGGAGAAACTTCATCTTGTATTATCTTTTGAGTGTTGAGTGTCTATGTAGTGAGGAGATCAGATCAACCTAATTGGGACGATCGCACCCTTATTTCTTCTGTATTTATATGATTAACACTCGTTTGAGGACTAATCTATTTTGTACTTGACTTTATTAATATAAATCACCAAAGGGAGGTTGGTTGAGTGAAAGATCTATGTAAGTGTTTTAATTCTCATGTTTTAACAATAGGCTAGCTTCAAAAACTAAAAAGAATGACACAATAGATTCAGCAACAGAATCATGAGATATATTGGCGGGCTACATGTAAAAGAAATTTATACACAAAATTAGAAAAAATAATTGTTATTGACCTTTTGTATTTTAGCAAAATTGAGGTTTTTAACAAAATATAACACTACGTCAATAAACTTCATGGTTGTCTCGTAATCACCCGGTACCCGCACTAGTTGTGTCCCTTTCATTTTACAAAGACAATTCTTAAAAATACGGGTAATTTCATATATCACTCTACTTTTAAAATCAATTTCAAAAATACCCAAACATGTTTAAAAATCGTTGTACATTTTCAATAATTGCAATTTAAGTATATATGAAATTGATTTTAAAAATAGAATGATATATGAAATTATCATTATGAATTATTAACTATAACAAATAGAAGACTTATGTTACTAATTAAACATGTTACACAAACAGCCATTCTTGCTACACACATTGTTTAATCAAAGCTATACGGGAGTATGAGATTTTTTATTTGCGTTGCTGCGACTCACTGGTCAGGCTGGCCATAGTTATCATGAAGAAATGCAGCCACAGATCCCACAAAAACAGCATTCATATATGTTGTAGGTTCTAAATGAGCATGGTCTGATCTCGTGTCACTAAAGCCATCGTTTGAGTTTGGCCCTCCAACAATGGCACCAACATGGATATTCGGGTTAGGTTTACTAGAAGAATAGTAACTCGAATAGCCGTCATTGCACCCCACCTTACCCGGGTGGTTAGAGACTGAGTCTATAGACGCGCCCCGGTGGTGCAATTGTGTTGGATACTTGTTACCATACCCAACCATGTATGACATCTTCATAGGGTTGTCTCCTAGAATGTAATCAACCTAACAATTTTTATGTGTTAGAATGGTTTCCCTATCTAAAGATTTGCCTAATTATATTTTTATTGACATATGACATTAACCTGAGATTTTGCGAAAGATTTTATCTCAACAGGTGTGAATTCGGTGGAGCCGCATTTGATGGGTTCGACTAGCACCAGGGAATAAGCAAGCAACACCATTGAAGCACTTGAAGCGTATTGTAGATTGCTACCATCTCTAGTGTACAAAAGTCCACCTGTAAACAAATTAAAGTACTTATTAGTTTTAGAAAAAATGAACTATTTTGAAGCCCATGGGCTTCTTATGTTGGCCTAGCCCAGTTTGTATAAATCATGATACATTAAAACTTCCATAGATAATCCTAGTATCAAGGATTAATATCTTTTTACCAAGTAATATCTTTGATTACATTAGTTTGAAAGCTCACCAGGTGTTGTTCTGATTTGTTTGGAGCCGCTGTTGGGCATAATCGCACATACAAATGAATCGGCTCCTCTTTTAAACGCCTCCAATTCACGTTTTCCTGAAAAATACTCCTGAATTCAAAATAATATCGTATTAATACCTCTTTCAAAAACCTAGAACAAGTTCACACAACATGGATATCATAGATGTTTGTATTATGTTTTTTCTGCTTCATACGTTATCGTTTAAAAAAGTTACATAGTTTGAAAGAAAAGAAACACAACTACAAATTTCTATATATTACTTGAAATAGTACGATAAAAATATTGTATGACCTTTGCAAATAAAGTCTGAGCTCCTGCAAATTTGTTGTCCCAGCTGAACTCTGTAGCGGGTTGGTTCCATTCTCTATGGCTTATTGCATACTTTAAGTACCGCTTTTCTCCACTCGCCTTGTGTAGCCAAGCAGCAGCCCATAACAACTCGTCCTAGAACCATAAATATACGTTTCATATCCACTAGGCATATTTTAAGTTATTCGATTATGTAAACTTTCGAGCAAATGGGTAAAAAACATAGACAAATAGAAATGTTTACATGGTAACCAGAATAGGAGCAGTAAAAAGGGCAAGACCCCTGGTATGATCCTCTATATTTGTCACCAAACTTGAACAACTGAAAATTCATTTACACGCCACAATTAGATATGATCGTACCAAAAATAAGCAATACTTAATAGTTGTATCGTGCCACATACTGATTTTGAATGCTTTAATAGCCTTGCTGAATAACCTGGATCAACCCCTTTAAAAACAATTGAGGCAGCAGCTAGTGCTGCAGCAGAATCAGCTGCCACCTCGGTTCCTGGAGAGTTTGCGTTTATTTCTATGACGGTTCGTGGTGTGTCCATATCCTCGGGCCTCTCCCAGCATGCATGATCTCTATTCCCGTCTCCGACCTACAAACATATAGTGTATGTTAATGTTTTTCGCTTCATGACTTTCAAACCTTCATAGTATATGGCTGTTTATAGAATAACTGATTCGGCTAGGGAGTGCATAAATCTTAATCACTTCGAGACCTGAGTGTATAGTTTGTTAGCTGAAACATGCGCCTTGAGAATGTAATCAGCGCCCCAACGGATTTCTGACCTTAGGTAATCGAGTTGACTCACAGAGTTTATCTGTTCCGAGTACTCAATAGCAGCCCAACTCAACAAGGCAACGGTATATGCCATTGGCCACCCGAACTTCACATTATCTCCCGCGTCATAGTATCCTCCACTTAAATTCACCTATACATTTGGTAACCATAATTACTAACGTTACATGAACATATATCTAAAACTACAACATATAAATGTAACGTACATTCTTGGACTCGCCATCAAATAATGCTGAATCACGACGCCATTTAACTCGCTGAGTCCACGGCAGTTTTCCAGACCGTTGGCCTTCAAAGAACAATATGGCCTTTCCAAGCGCGTCCTTGTAGTCATGGCTCATGGCATTAGGGCAAACCAAGATGCACCAAAAGACTAGTGCTAGAACAACGTTTTGACGACTTCCACGAACCATGGTTGATGAGTTCTTTGTCGCTAGATAATCACGTAAATAGTTGTGGCAAATGGAGATTGCGTGAAGGATTCAAATGGGATTTAACTACCTCTGCATTATGTGGCAGTTGCACCATGTTCTATAAACTCGATCTGCAACTCTTAAGCAGTTATATATGAGTCTTTTATTATTCCTAATCACGTACCATCAGTTATTTTGACCCATTAACTAAAATATTTATAACATCGGTTATGTTTTCTAATCTACTAAGAATATTGGCAGCTCGACCCGGCCAATAGGTAATTTTGTCGCGTCTATTAGTACATGCGTACGTACCCGGCCCTGAGAAATATACTGTTCGTTTATGTTTGTGCCATTCCACCTTATTCGCGACGATAAACTGACTGGCTTCATTTGTAAGAAAACAACTATTCTTAAAATGGATAAGTAAGATTCACACGTAAGACATTATTGTTCACGAAAATTGCATGATCCAAAATACCTAGTTGCTTGTTCGGCGTGAGCATTCCATAATTAAGGCAAATTTAGTAAGTACTATACGACAGAATATTTACTCCGTATTTGAGGCTAAATTAAACAACTTATATTCTAAACTTGAGTTTTTTTGTTGAGTAAAATCTTTAGGGTTAGCAAATGCAACTATAGAATTTTAAGAATGTCACAATAATCAATCAACCAAGAAAGAATACTACTAATGTTTTAGTTAAAACTTGCAGACTTAAACTTATTTAAACTATTATAGTAGTCTTTTTTATCAAACTACATAAATTGAGAAAAAAACCTATAAATAACACTTTCATGTAATGCAAAACTCTAGACTGAAAACAACATTACAACACAAAATTGGTACATGAATTGATGCTTAACGTATGCTTTATCTAGAGAGGCATATGTTAGTCACGAACAATTGTGTGTTAACTCAAAGTTTGTTGGCTTGAAGACAATGGGGAGGAATTGAAGCATTATATAACCTATATCTTAATTTTATTACCTAGGTTCTATATTATTTTGATCTGAATGGGGCACATGAATGTTATAAAACACTTTATGCTTATGTGGACAACAAATAAAAAATAACATCTTCTGAAAGTTCATCCATCTAGTTTTTTTTGGCTACATGTAAAAATAAGAGTATCTTAGTTATTTCAGTTAGACAAATATCAAAAACAGACCCAAAGTTTTCTCACAAAGAGGAAATCTACATTTTCCAAACAACGCGGACAAAATCATAACTTTAATGAGAAAGTGAAATGGAGAGAATTTTAATAAACCGTGTTTTTCATTAAGAACAAATTTGGTGAGAAATGAACATTTTGACTTTTATGAAGTCAAACATTACAATTAATCTAATCTAAGCCAATCTAACTATTTCAAAATACAATTACATGAAAGCACACTTAAGTAGACTCCTATGATGTCGTTGGTAACTTCAACTTATGCTTGAGCTTATCATAGAGCTTATAATAGGTTTTTGACTTTGAGATATTGACTTATTTGGAGCTTGAGCTTTGGTAGGTAGCTTATCTTCATTACCCCTGCAAGTTGACAGTGTATAAGCATCACAGATAACAAAAATGGAAACATAATTACGGATGTTTGGTTGAAGGTATGGAAGTTGAGAGAATATGTCCTCACTTGATATTTTCTCTAAAAATGACAATCAATCTCAATGTGCTTTGTCCTGGCATGTGGAATAGGATTAGATGCTAGAGCTATGGCTGATTGGTTGTCACAGTAGATGGGGACATGCTTTTGACTTATAACTTATAAATCTTTTAGAAGACTGAGATATAAGTGATCTCACAAGTGCAGTCTGCTAGAAATCCTATATTTAGTTTTAGTTGATGATCTGAACACAACTGATGGGTTCTTAGATCGCCAAGAAATGATGCTTGAGCCAAGATATATGTAGGAACTAGTGATTGCTATTTTGTCTTGAAACAGTTGGCCTAGTCATTATTACAATAGGCTTGGAGATTAGAAGAGTAGTGTTGAGAGATGAATAACCATTGTCATGGACACAACTTTGTGTATCTCAAAACCTTTGATGAGAGCCTTCCAACAAGGTATTCTAGGGTTGTGACTAAACTGGCTTTGGGCATGTGTAGCATATGATAAGTCTGGTATGGTGATAGTGAGATAAAGAAGTTTACCTACGAGGGATCTATAGGTTGAGGAATTGGTGAGAGGTTCTCCATTAGTGTCATTCAGCTTTACAATTAGATCAACAAGAATTTAAGAATGTTTGACATTAAGAACATCATCACTATCAAGCAATTCCAAAGCATACTTCATTTGCGACATTGTCAGCCCTTGAGAGGTCCTTTTGAAACTCTATTCTAAGGTAATAGTTAACACTTCTAAGATCTTTGATGCTAAAGGTGATGTCAAGTTGATGTTTAAACTATTATAGTAGTCTTTTTATCAAACTACGTAAATTGAGAAAAAACCTATAAATAACACTTTCATGTAATGCAAAACTCTAGACTGAAAACAACATTACAACACAAAATTGGTACATGAATTGATGCTTAACGTATGCTTTATCTAGAGAGGCATATGTTAATCACGAACAATTGTGTGTTAACTCAAAGTTTGTTGGCTTGAAGACAATGGGGAGGAATTGAAGCATTATATAACCTATATCTTAATTTTATTACCTAGGTTCTATAATATTTTGATTTGAATGGGGCACATGAATGTTATAAAACACTTTATGCTTATGTGGACAACAAATAAAAAATAACATCTTCTGAAAGTTCATCCATCTAGTTTTTTTTGCTACATGTAAAAATAAGAGTATCTTAGTTATTTCAGTTAGACTGTTAAGATTTATAAATCTCGGATATCATTCTCAAATCACTTTTATTAAAACAAAAAATCCACCACAGATTAAAGTTGGTATGGGTCTATTATCTAATTGATAATAGTTTTACAAAATTCAAATAGAAAACAAGATTACTAAGATCAAGCTGATCTCAATCACCAAGAACAAACAATCTGATAACTATGTGTAAACGAGAGAGAAAAGTGAGATCAAGTTATGAGGTGGTTAGCTCGTTTGACCACCTTATATACTCCATATTTAACAACTTCTACACTTTGGCAATCGCAGTCCCTCATCTTTCCTAAACTTGACATTTAAGTCCCTTGACACTCCTTGCAGCTACACTTCAGTCCCTGCACACAAATAACAAACAAACTACCAAAGCCTGCTAACCAGGATCAGACCAAAAACTTTCAACACCACTCCTTGATCTGAACCTGGAAACAATCAAACAACCCCAACTGACCAACAAGTTTATCATGTTGCAACTTGTCAAGACCCTTGGTAAGAATATCTACAGTCTGATTTGCAGTATTAACTTTACAAGTCATAATCACACCAGCCAGAATCTTATCTCTCACAAAATGAAGATCTATCTCAAGATGTTTTGTTCTCTTATGAAAGACATGATTAGCATCTATTTTAAAAGCAACTTGACTATCACAAAATAATTTAACAGGCAAAATATGTTCCCAATTTAAGTCCTTTAAGATTTTAAGGACCCAAACAATTTATGAAATAGCTGAAACCATAGCTCTATATTCAGCTTCAGCACTAGACTTAGGAATGGTGTTTTGTTTTTTGCTTTTCCAAGATACTAGTGATCTATTCAAAAGTAAACAAAAACCAGTGACAGACTTTCTAGTTACTAAACATTTAGCCCAATCTGCGTCTACAAAAGCTTCAAGAGAAACATTTGTATTTCTAACAATGTGAATGCCTTTACCAGGAGAACCTTTTAAGTATCTTAAAACCTTAAGAGCAATTTTAAGATGAGACTTAAGAGGCTTATGCATAAACTAGCTAAGACAATGAACAACATAAGATATATCAGGCCTAGTGTGAGTAAGATAGATAAGCTTGCCAATAAGTTTTTGATACTCAGTAATATTATCAAGCACACAATCAGAATCAGTAGGATCACTAGCAATAGTCAAATTTTGCTCAAGTGGAGTAGCAGAAGGTTTACAAGCAAGCAATCCAAAATCAGACAACAAATTTAAACCATACTTTCTTTGATTAAGATACAAACCAAAATCTGTATCAGTAACCTCAATGACCAAAAAGTATTTCAGTTTGCCCAGATCTTTAATCTGAAACTTACTTCTTAAAAATCTTTTAAACTCTTCAATATGACTCACACTATTGCCAGTAACAACAATATCATCAACATAGACAAGTAATGCAAGAAAAACACCAGATTCATTTTTGGTGAACAAAGAATAGTCACTTTTACTTTGCATAAAACCATGTTCAATAAGAGCCTGAGTTAACATGGCATTCCACTGCCTAGGAGCTTGTTTTAACCCATATAAAGACTTATTTAATCTACAAACACTCTTATTATTTTTATCAAAATACCCATCAGGCAAAGTCATATATACAGTTTCATCAAGATCTCCATACAAGAAAGCATTGTTGATATCAAGTTGGAATAAAGGCCAACTATTTTGTACAACCAAATTTATCAAACATCTAACAGTAACAATTTTCACAACAGGTGAAAAAGTTTCATCAAAATCAACACCTTCCTTTTGATTATAACCTTTAATCACATATCTAGCTTTATATCTTTCAATCTCTCCACTAGATTTATACTTAATCCTATAAACCCATTTAACATTAATAGCTTTCCTATCTTTAGGCAAATCAGTAATAGTCTAAGTATTATTTTCATTTAAAGCATCCATCTCTTTGTTCATTGCATCAACCCAATGCTGACTCTTACTAGCTTCCCAAAAAGTTTTAGGCTCAACACTTTAATTAAGTTCAGTAACAAAGCAATAGTTATCAGACTTAAGTCTAGCATAACTAACAAATTTTTCAAGCCCAAATTTAACTCTAGAAGTTAAAACATAATCATTATATTTTCTTGGCAAAACAGAAACCCTTTCAGACCTTCTAACAACAGGACTCACAGCATTAGGTATATTATTAATGCCCTCAAATTCATGCTCAATAAAAGGAGCAACCATCTCATTCTCATTAACAGGCTCACTAGAGACGTGAGAATGCCCCTCCTCACTCTCAAGTGGGTTAACTAGAGGCTCATTACTATGAGAAGAGTTGTTGCCTCTATGTGGTGAGGCAGAAACAATATCATCATAGGGCACACCAAAATCTGCATCTATGACAATCTCTAAAAAGCTATCAAGACTCAGACCCTGATTATCATTTCTAAGAGTATCATTGCTATTAGTCTTAAAAGGAAAAATGTTTTCAAAAAACTTAACATCCCTTGAAAATAGGAAATGACCTTTTTCAAGACTTAACAACTTATACCCTTTTTTAGTCCTAAAGTAACCAACAAACACACACTTCTCAGATCTACTACAAAACTTATCATTATTAGTAACTAAAGTAGCAAAACAGAGACATCCAAACATTCTCAAATGTTTTAAACCAGGTTTTTTATTAAACACAATTTGGAAAGGACTCTTTCCTTTCAGCACTGAGGTTGGCAACCTGTTAATCAAGTAAGTAGCTGTAAGAACACATTCAAACCATAAATTTAAAGGCAACCCCCCTGAAACATAAGGGATCTAGCCACATTAAGAAGATGCCTATGTTTCCTTTCAACAATTCCATTCTGTTGAGGAGTGTAAGGACAAGATGTTTGATGTATAATCCCATTTAACTCACAAAACTCAACCATATTATGATTTACAAACTCAGTACCATTATCACTTCTAAAAGTTTTAATAGTTCTATTAAACTGATTTTTAATCAAGTGAAAGAAAATCTTTATACAATCAAACACCTCAGTCTTATTATTCAACAAATATACCCAAACAGCCCTAGAAAAATCATCAACCACAGTCAAAAAATATCTAAAACCTTCCTTACTAATAACCTTGTAAGGAACCCACAAATCTAAATGAACCAATTCACCTAGATTAGTAGAAATATGATCACTAAGAGGAAAAGACTCTCTAGTCTGTTTAGCCTTTTGACAGGTTTCACAAAAAAACTTCCCATTAGTTTTCTCAAAAACCAAATCATCTTTTAAAACATTGAGAACTTGGTCTGAAGGATGACCAAGCCTACAATGCCAAACATCTTTACTAAAAAACAAGTAACATTAGGTTTCTCAAAACTAGTACCTCTATCAAAAAAATACAAGCCATCCTTTTGTTTACCAGTCCCCAACAACCTCATCTCCCTCAAACCCTGAGGCAAAATATAGCAACTAGACTCATCAAAATCCACAACAAATTTACTATCCTTAGCAATCTTATGCACAGACATAAGGCTAACACAATATTTAGGAACAACCAACACATCATATAAAGTTAAGTCTCTGTTTAAGACCATATTTCCAACCTTGGTAATAAATGCCTCAGTACCATTAGGATGAGACACTTTAATACCAAGTTTGGAAATATCAATAACATCAACCAGATACTTATCATCATATGTAAGATGCTGATTAGCACCTGAATCAACAATAAGACCATGATCCACAAGACCAGACTTAATCTGACTATTAGAACAAATTTTTTTATGAAAAGTCTTATTAAAAACAGAACTTTGATTGACCATAATACCTGTCATATTAGCCTGAGCACCAGCAGTATTGTCCTTAATCAAAGCAATGATTTTAGACAACTGTTCATCAGAGAAAGAAGAAGTAGAGCTGTAACCAGCATTGTTATTATTCACAAATCTTTTATTGAAATTTTTGAGATGTCTGATTATTATTGGAAACCCCAGTATTATTTTTCTTTCCAAAATCAGGTGGATAACCAATAAGTTTGAAACATCTATCAATAGTATGCCCATTAAAACCACAATTTTCACACACCAAGGTAGGTCCTCCACTAGACCTTCTATTACCATTAGTGGGTCTATTAGACCCAGCAGGTCTAGAAGAGTTAGAATTTTGAGGCCTTTGAACACTACCTCTATTCACACTAGAGTTAAACACAAAGGACTGACTCCTGTGGGAAGACCCTGAGCCAGACATAACTCTGTGAGACTCCTCACTAGAAATAATAGCATAAACACTTTTAACATCAGGTAAAGGATCTCTAGAGAGAATACTACTTCTTATTTGCATATAAGAATCATCAAGTCTCATTAAAATTTGCGTTAGTTTCATTAACTGATTATGTTTCTTAAAGTCCTCAGCAGCATGACAAGTACATCTAGGATGTTGCACAAGAGCATCAAACTGTTTCCAAAGGGCATTAAGTTTATGATAATAATCAGCCAAAACCGACCCATTTTGAGATAAAGAATGAATTTTATGATGTAGATTAGAAGTGATAGAACCATCTACTTTATCATAGGTTTCATTAAGTTCATCCCAAACATGTTTAGCCCTTTTAGAAAAAAATGACCCAAGAACAACTCCTCAGTGATGGAATTTAAAATCCAACCAAGCCAAATAGCATTAACTCTATCCCATTGCCTACCCAAGACTTTATCAGTATTGGATCTCTTACAGGACCCATCAATAAAACCAGTTTTGTTTTTACCCTCAAGAGCAAGCAACATAGCACAAGACCAAACTTGATAATTCTCAGTACCCTTAAGTTTAACAGATACAATAGTTAAAGATGCAAAATCATTAGGATGAAGATGCAAAGGATCACTTAGATCCAAACGACTAATTTTAGTAATAGATGTATCAGTTGCATCTCCTCAGACATACCGTAGTAAGACATAAACAATCACAAAACAACTAATAACAGAAACAGTAAAGAAGTCAAAATCAATCCCGTTTAGTTCCCAGGTTTCCAAACCATTCAAGATGGTAGGTCAAGGGCTAAAGATTGACAAGACACGAATAAAATATTACACTACTAACAAAAACCAAACAAGAACCAATAACCAAACAAGAATCAACAAAGGACAATAAAAAACAAAAGAGGTGTTATAGAGCTATAGAACAAGCGGAAGATTGCCTTAATTATTCTTTGATTCACTTAGTCAAAGAATAATCAAGAACCCAGAACCAAGCCCTAATTTTTCAAGAAATTAGGGCAAATCACCAGAATCACCAATCCAGAGGACCAATCTAACAAAGCAACCAAAGATCAACTCCAATCGAACCTCAATCAAGCAGATCCCTAAAAAATCACCAAACCCTAATTTTTCAAGAAATTAGGGCTAATGATCAAGAATGCCAGAAATGATGAATTAACCATGAAACCAATCAATTAACACCAGTTAATCAATCAAGAACCTCTCAATTTTAAAAACCCCCAAATTTCAGAAACCAAAAATGTTTTAATAGTGAAAATCATAATATCAAAGCAATGAAACCAGGCTCTGATACCATGTTAAGATTTATAAAACTCAGATATGATTCTCAAATCACTTTTATTAAAACAAAAAACCCACCACAGATTAAAGCTGGTATGGGTCTATTATCTAATTAATAATAGTTTTACAAGATTTAAACAGAAAACAAGATTACAAAGATCAAGATGATCTCAATCATCAAGAACAAACAATCTGATAACTATGTGTAAACGAGAGAGAAAAGTGAGATCAAGTTATGAGGCGGTTAGCTCGTTTGAGCACCTTATATACTCCATCTTTAACAACTTCTACACTTTGGCAATCGTAGTCCCTCATCTTTCCTCAACTTGACATTTAAGTCCCTTGACACTCCTTGCAGCTACACTTCAGTCCCTGTACATAAATAACAAACAAACTACCAAAGCCTGCTAACCAGGATCAGACCAAAAACTTTCAACATAGACAAATATCAAAAACAGACCCAAAGTTTTCTCACAAAGAGGAAATCTACATTTTCCAAACAACGCAGACGAAATCATAACTTTAATGAGAAAGTGAAATGGAGAGAATTTTAATAAACCGTGTTTTTCATTAAGAACAAATTTGGCGAGAAATGAACATTTTTACTTTTATGAAGTCAAACACTACAATTAATCTAATCTAAGCCAATCTAAATATTTCAAAATATAATTACATGAAAGCACACTTAAGTAGACTCCTATGATGCCATTGGTAACTTCAACTTATGCTTGAGCTTGTCATAGAGCTTATAATAGGTTTTTTACTATGAGATATTGACTTATTTGGAGCTTGAGCTTTTGTACGTAGCTTATCTTCATTACCCCCTGCAAGTTGATAGTGTATAAGCATCACAGATAACAAAAATGGAAACATAATTACGGATGTTTGGTTGAAGGTATGGAAGTTGAGAGAATATGTCCTCACTTGATATTTTCTCTAAAAAATGACAATCAATCTCAATGTGCTTTGTCCTGGCATGTGGAATAGGATTGGATGCTAGAGCTATGGCTGTTTGGTTGTCACAGTAGATGGGGACATGCTTTTGACTTATAACTTATAAATCTTGTAGAAGACTGAGATATAAGTGATCTCACAAGTGCAGTCTGCTAGAAATCCTATATTTAGTTTTAGTTGATGATCTGAATACAACTGATGGGTTCTTAGATCGCCAAGAAATGATGCTTGAGCCAAGATATATGTAGGAACTAGTGATTGCTATTTTGTCTTGAAACAGTTGGCCTAGTCATTATTACAATAGGCTTGGAGATTAGAAGAGTAGTGTTGAGAGATGAATAACCATTTTCATGGACACAACTTTGTGTATCTTAAACCTTTGATGAGAGCCTTCCAACAAGGTATTCTATGGTTGTGACTAAACTGGCTTTGGGCATGTGTAGCATATGATAAGTCTGGTATGGTGATAGTGAGATAAAGAAGTTTACCTACGAGGGATCTATAGGTTGAGTAATTAGTGAGAGGTTCTCCATTAGTGTCATTCAGCTTTACAATTAGATCAACATGAATTTAAGAATGTTTGAAATTAAGAACATCATCACTATCAAGCAATTCCAAAGCATACTTCATTTGCGACATTGTCAGCCCTTGATAGGTCCTTTTGAAACTCTATTCTAAGGTAATAGTTAACACTTCTATGATCTTTGATGCTAAAGTTGATGTCAAGTTGATGTTTAAAATGTTGGATGAGAGTAATGTTAAAGCTAGTGAGAAGGATGTCATCTACATAAATGAGAAGTACCAAAAAGTATTTGTCTTTCTTACATGTAAGAAGAGATGTATCTACATAACTTTGTGTAAATCCATATATTTAAAGTGGTTAATTTGGTGAACCATTATTTGTTTACTTGTTTAAGTCCATTAAGGGACTTTTGAAGCTTGCAGACATGTTGATGGATTATGGATTTGTGTTGGTAGCCTTGTAGTAAGGTCATGTATACTTCTTCATGAAGATCACCATAAAAAAGAATTGTTTATATATGACTGAGTAATGTGGCACTTGTTTTTAAGAACAATAACCAATAGTGTTTTGACAATAACCATTTTTTCCGCAAGTGCAAATGTGTCTGTGTAGTCAATCCCTTCTTTTGTGAAATTACCTTAGCGACTAGTTTGGCTTTGAACATCACTATTGTGCCATCTGAGTAGAGTTTGATCATGTATACCTATTTTTAAGCTATGTCCTTTTTGTTAGGAGTAAGTGAAGTGAGAATCCAGGTATTTTTGGTTTCCAAAGCTTTCAGTTCCTTGTTCATAGCATCTATCCATCTTGGATCCTTAGTTGCTCACTTGTAGGTGTATGGTTTTATGGCTTTATTTATGAAGTTAATTAGTTGTTTATGTTTTTGTGATTTTATTTTGTGGTAATTGAGATATTTAGTGTAGTGAAATTTAATGAAAGTGTTTATGGTGTGTTTGGTTTTGGGTAAAGAGAGATGAAAGTCTTAAAGTTTTGTTGGAAGGCTGGTTTGTTTGATTGATTTTCTAGTAAGAAGTGGCAGTGGTGTTGGAATTGGTGTGGTAGGTGTAGTGGAGTACGGTTGTTTTGTATTTAATGATGGTTCAGTTGCATGATTGGTTGTGGTAGGAGTATGTGTAGGTATGGTATGGTATTGTGTGATGGTAAAGGAGTTTTCGTGGTGAATATAGTGAGATCAGATGGTGTAGCTATGGGTTGACAAGGTATAGTGATAGGAAGGTTTGTGTGAAATGGAAAAACTAATTCATTAAATCGTACATGTCTGCTTACAAGTGTTTTGTGTATGTTTATATCATAGAGTAAGTATCCTTTTTTTAATAATAGGGTATCTAATAAGAACGTGGGGAACAAATTTAGCATCAAGTTTATCAGTTCTATGTTGATGCAAGAGCTTGGCAACCAATAACTTTAAGGTATGCGAGTGAAGGGGGTGTTTGGTATAATGTTTCATAATGACTTTTGTGCTTTTAAGGTGTGCAAGGTAGTCTGTTTATCAAGTAGGTAGCAGCTAGGATATAATACCCCCATAAGATTGGAAAGTTTGCTTGAAATCTTATAGCTCTTGTAACTTCTAAAAGGTGTTTGTGTTTTCTTGCTACTCAGGAATTTTTTTATGGTGTATAAGGACATGAATTTTGGTGAATTATGCCATTTGTGTGGAAGAAATCAGTTAAAGATTGGCTTAAAAACTTTAAGTCATTATCACTTCTTAAGGTTTTAAGTGAAATATGAAAGTGATGTTAAATAAAAGTGTAGAAAATGGTGATTAAGGAAGTTGTGTGATGTTTCGATGGAAAAATATATGTCCATGTTGCCCTTGAATAGTCATCAACAATTGTAAAACATATTTGCATTTGTTTACAGTTGGATGCCTATAAGGACCCTATATATCAATATGAATCCTATCAACAAGGCATTGGCATTGGAATTACTAGATGAAAAAGGTAAAGCATGTTTTTTGCCAATGGGAAAATGTTACAAACATGTGAAGTATAGTTTACAAAAGTAGAAGTAGATTTTATTTATTGTAAGACAGATTGTGATGGATGCCCAAGCCTTGAGTTACAAAGTGCCAAAGTTTTTATTTATGATTGACAATGTAGTTGGTGTATGGATGATGGACTCTTGTTTGATGATATAGAGACCATCATATAGGTTGCCATGAGAAATCCTTATGTGATGGTCCTGAAAGCAACATGAAAAGGGTTTGAAAAGAATGAATAAGGAATGTGGTATCCTAATTAACTGACTAACAGCAAATTGTAATGTATAGTATATCATGAAAAGTAATGGTATAGTTGATTCTAACTAATACAGTTTTGGTTATAAGTGTGTGTTGACCATTAGGTAGTGTGACAAAATTAGTTGTGTGCATACTTGAATGATGTGTGTGACAACCCTGGTTTCGAAGGTTGTCACTAAGATTTATTTTGACTTCGTAGTCTGATTTTACGTGATCATATGTGATTTTATGTGGTAGAATAATTTTATGTATATGTATCTTAATTTTATAAATAATAATAAATGTGTACGTATATAGGTTATCACGTAGAGTATTAAGCGTTTTAGAGTATTTTGTAGTTAGTCATTTTTATAGGTAATAATATTTTAGAATAGAAAATATTTTGGAAATGAGAAATTTTTGAAATAAAAGTGAAAACATTTATTGGTTTAAAAAAAGGTTTAACAAGTTTAAATAAATAAGGGTTTTTACAAAAATTAAATTCTTGTAGTAAATAAATTCAATAAAAAGATTTATAAAAAATTGATCGGTCTTTAAGGGGCGAATATACGTACCAAGAGAATAAAAGAAAAGTTATTTTGAGCTTAGACTTGGAATATGAAGGAAATAGTTGTTGTCCCAAATATGTGATGTTATAACACACGAATTAAAGAAAGAAAGGTAGATATGAGAAGAATTCTAGAGATAGAAAGTAGTGAGAGAAAGTAGAGAGAAAATGGTTGGTGAAACTTGTGGAATATTAGATTAGAAGAAAATGAAATGACTAACACCCTTCCTAACATGCTAGGAAGGGTTTATATAGCCTTTGCTTACATGTAGCTTAATGGGCTATATGATCATGGGTCGGGCTTTCCTTTTGGGCTTTGGTTAATTATTAATGAACCTTAGCTTAAAGTTAAGCCCGTAATAACACGACTAATATACTACCTATTACAACGTTCTAAAATACGATACATAATAAACATATGACCGAGCATTCTTGTTTGGCTCAATATTTTGAGGCTAACAATCTCCCCCAGTGAGAGGTCATAAACCTTGGTCATTTAGGAAATTTGTAGAGATTACTAATCTCGCCATAAATGAGTCTTGAACGTGTAATCGTAGTCTTGTTCCTTCATGATGTGATCTTTGAGCCTTTGTCGTTGTCTTTCGACTTTGTCTTTAAGCTTGAGATCTTCAAATCATCCTTGACTTGTCTTTGCCATCTTGCGATCTTGTGTCTTCATCCACATGCTCACACTATTAATTGTTGACTATGTCTTTAGGCATGAGTATGTGGTTTCTGAATCATTGACTTTGCTGAGTACACCGTGACGCCACCTTCTCGAGACAAAACATAGACACGGACTGAATGGCTTTGACATTCGTCCTAAATCGGTAGCGTTTTACCTCCGGTCGGTGAAGACCGTTATACGATATTAAATATCGTACCTGTGATCAGGTAGATTCAATTAAGAATCTCCTTGACAGGGTTTCGCGGCTGTACTAGCCGTTCTCTTTACTCGACCGTCTCAAAGCAAGACTGCGAACATAAAGAGTGAATCAATTGGATAAATATCCGCTTGATTAAAGTCGTTAATTCAAATTCCTGGAACAAGTTTGATTCATTAAGAATCTTACCATTGTTGCTTTCCAGTTGACACAAGCTTGATTCATAAGAATCTCGCAAGTTACCTACCGTAGCGCTGTTTGAGGTTGACGCTAGAAGGATTTCCATTCGTCACTGTGAATATTAATGAATATCACTCTGAATGTTCTGGCAAGACCATAAAGATATTGCGTAGAAACCTGAAACGAGTTTGAATCAATTTAGAATCAAACCACTGTTGCTTTTCAGTTTTGCACATGTTCAATTCATAAAGAATCTTGTATATGACCTACCGCAGTGCTGTTTGATGTTAACACTGGAAGGATTTCCACTCATCATTGTGAATACTAAGTAGTATCACTCTGAGTGTTCTAGCAATATCACAAGGATATAGCGTAGGACTCTCTTGATCTTCATCCGTGTGTCCTAACGAGATTTGATTGATCTCTTGGCTCTAGACTCGATTTGTGCACTTTTAGTGGTCGGAGGCTGGAGCAGATGCCACCTATTCAATATCAACTATCTCGAAGTGAGAAAGTCAATAGTAGTCATGTTGTTCTCCGTGACAATAAAACAAACTTCTTTTGAGAGAAGCCTGAGTAGCTAGGAAAGGGTTGTGCTTCACATCACTGGGTCCATGATGAGTTTGTCTTCATGATGAGTTGACCCGGTTTCTGCCTAAGTTGTATGGAGGGCTTCTTTCTTTACACCCTTTATCCTTACATTTCTTTTTCATTCTTCAACCCCTTCAATGCTTACCAAGACATCATTACTAGCACCTTGTTGTGATTGTTCCAGTGCTAGCATCAGTACTTAGTCGGCATTCATCTACGTTCACATTCTACTCCATCTTTCCTAAGGACTTCTAATAATCTATTGGATTGTCCCTGGGAAGATCCCTCCGGTTCTGGTTGGATCATAGAACTTAAACCTAACCACCCTTTTGACACCGATAACGTCGTGAATTAAAGATGTTGTGGGTATTTGATCGTAACCATGAAAACCACTTTAAATTCTAACAAAGTGTTTAAAAAACATTTAACACCTTGCTAGTTTTGTCGTTTTAGAAATGCTCCCCCTTCACATGTGCATCGATAATCGAAAGTGTTTTGCACATGTAGGTAAGAGTTAAAGTGCTTGAGTCTTATATTAGATCACATTTTAATCACATTTTCTCCCCTATCTCTAATATATAAAATCTTTTGATATTTGAGATACCAAATTTGATTAAAATATATTTTGAAAAATAGTCTTGAAATCTCCTGGAGAAAGATGTGTTAATCTTTTGCATGAAGTTAAAATGCTCCCCCTCAAAAATTGATCCAATTGAATTGTCATTGTGAGGATATGATCCACATTTTTCTTTTTGAGGATGGGAGTTGTTGAACACACAATTTTTGAAAGATTTTGAATATCAATGAAAAATTCTTGAAAAAATTGTGTTCAACGCTTTTTGAAAACTCAATTCTTTTTGTCGAAAGGTTTTTCTAAAGCATAAACTTGAGTTCATAGACTTTGAATGTCTTGACGAATCCACTCAAGTGTAAGATGATTTAACTTCTTTTGCTAAGGGTAAGAGCACGAAATCGTACACTCCCCCGTGAATATAGAACCGGGTTGCAATCTGAAAGTGATTACAAGCCATTGTGTTGAGCTCAAAACGTTGAATGTTTTGTGACAAGCTCAACCCGTGATAGATTGCTCTACCCGTTGTTTGGAAATATTGTCCAAAATAGACAATTTCCTTTATTAAAAGAAGAAATGACATGTTTTGAAAAATATTTACAACTTTCATTCGAGCTTTATGTACACAACCGTGTCGTTATTGAGCGACATTTCTAGGCACGTCCATATTATCGATACTGAAAGACATGTCGAGAAGAATATTTTTGGATTTTGAAAGATTTTTTAATTTTGTGTTTTGCTTTTATGTGTTTTATATTTTTGTATTTTGCTTTTTCAAAGATATTTACAAGTTGATGTTTGATAGATAAATCAAGCAGGAACCTTTGCCAGAATCTCCAGGTCTGCTGGAGTCAAACATCTCATATCAATTTGCCTAACGAGGTACTCAAACCTATCTTTCGACAGAGCTTTCGTAAACAAGTCGGCTAATTGGTAATCCGTTCCAACAAAGTATAATTCAACGATACCTCTTTCAACTTGTTCCTTTATGAAGTGGTATCTGACATCGATGTGCTTCGTGCGGGAATGCTGTACCGGATTGCAGGAGATGGCTATGGCCGACTTTGAGTCACAGTACATAGGTACTTTATCAAAGTGGAATCCATAATCCGTGAGTTGTGTTCTCATCCAAAGAACTTGAGCACAACACGCAGATAGAGACACATACTCCGCTTCGGCTGATGAAAGTGACGTGCAATCCTGCTTCTTGGAAGACCATCCCACAAGCTTATCTTGACCTAGAAATTGTGCACCACCAGAAGTACTTTTTCGTGTATCAAGACACCCTGCATGATCAGAATCTGAATAGGCCGTTAGAAAGAAACCGGTTTCCCTCGGATACCAGAGTCCCAAATGAATGGTATTCTTGAGATACCGAAAGATCCGTTTAACCTCCTTGAGGTGCTTTTCAGTGGGTCGTGCTTGATATCGTGCACAATAACATGTAGCATGATGAATATCAGGTCTGCTTGCTGTCAAGTACATGAGGGAACCAATCATGGAACGATATCTCGTTTGATCGATGACATGTCCCTCCAAGTCAGCATCTAGCGATGTGGTTGATAATGGTGTCCCAACGGGGTCACATGATGTCATACCATGCTTTTTGATTATCTCTTGACAATACTTAGCTTGGTTTATAAAGATACCACTTGGGGATTGGTGAACTTGAATTCCTAGAAAGAATTTTAGTTCGCCCATCATAGACATTTCAAATCTGCTGTGCATTACTTTTTCAAACCATTTTGAAAGTTTTGGGTTTGTAGACCCGAAAATAATGTCATCAACATAAATTTGCACAAGCAGAATGTCATCCCCATATTTATAAGTGAACAAAGTTAAATCAATGGAACCTTTTGAGAAACCTTTGGATACCAGAAATTTTGAGAGCTCGTCGTACCACGCCCTTGGAGCTTGCTTGAGTCCATAAAGTGCTTTGTGGAGACGATACACCTTGTCAGGATAATGAGGATTGACGAATCCTTCCGGCTGCGTGACATAGACTTCTTCCTTCAAAGGACCGTTAAGAAATGCCGTCTTTACGTCCATTTGATAGACAATGAATCCCTTATGTGCAGCATAAGCAAGAAAAATCCTGACTGCTTCCATCCGAGCAACTGGTGCAAATGATTCATCAAAATCAATTCCCTCTTTCTGGCCATACCCCTTAGCCACTAGCCTAGCTTTGTTCTTGATGATCGTGTTTTCTTCATCCATCTTGTTTTTCCAGATCCAACGAAGATTTAAAGGAGTCACATTGTATGGTCTGTCAACAAGTTCCCAGACTTTAAGTCTTTCAAATTGGTGAAGTTCATCCGTCATCGATTCAATCCAAGCATGATCAGACATGGCTTCTTTGATGTTTTTGGGTTCAGCCGTACTCACGGCGAGTGCGAACATACAAACATCGCCATCGGTTGCTAGTTGTCGTCTTGTACGAACAGGCTGTGAAGGGTTTCCAATTACGTGAACCAAAGGATGATCACGGGTCCAATGATGTGTTGAAGGATGTCGTTGATAAAACGTATGCATATTTGACGAATCAACATGGCGAGTAGAAGACTCTCCAGTTTCGTGTACTGGTGTAACGAATGGGTTGTGAAAATCGTCATCGTCAGATAATGCATCGTCTGCTTGATTTGTGTTCTCTGGAGCAATGACAGTAGTTGTGGATGTTGTAGGATCGATTGTTAATGTGATATTCTGAGGAAGTAAATCTGCAACAACCCGTGTTGAAGTAGATGAAGTTGTATCCTTTTGTTGATGATGAACGGTATCATCATTCTTATCATGAGTGACAGCGGAAGACTTCGATGCAACTTGTTTCTCCCCCATGAAATATTCATCATACATTGGTCCATATAACATTTCCAACTCTTCAAGTGTCGTGTCCACTGTCATATCTGCTCTAGGAACATGTTCAGGAACCAGCTTTGAACTTGACGGTTCATTGATGTGGTCTTGAGTGCCGAGTTCCGTGCGGTTGTGAACGGAAGTCGTTTGTCGTTGTGGATCGGGACTTAAACTGCTTTGTTCAAGTGCCATTTCTTGCAGTTCATCAAATCTGATATGAATAGTCTCGACTATCAATTTTGTTCTCTTGTTGTACACTTTGTATCCCTTAGACTGAGTTACATATCCCACTAAAATGCATGCATCACCTTTCTCTTTCATCTTGTCCAGATTTTCACCATCTCGAATAATGTAACACGTACATCCAAAAACGTGAAGGTGTTTGAGTGAAGGTTTGCGATCATTAATTATGTGATATGGTGTCTTTTCGTGTCTTGGGATAACTAAGGAGCGGTTTTGTGTGTAGCATGCGGTTGACACGGCTTCGGCCCAAAAGTATAGTGGACGTTTTGAAGCGGATAATAACGTTCGAGCAGCCTCAACTAAAGTACGGTTTCGTCTTTCAACAACGCCGTTTCATTCGGGTGTTCGAGCAATAGATGTTTCATGTTCAATTCCTTCAGCTTCAAAATAGTTTCTCAGTTTTGAATTCAAAAATTCAGTACCTCTGTCAGTACGAACCACTTTAACTTGAGCTTGAAGACCACGTTGTATCACTTTAAGGAAGCTGATGAGAACATCGGGTGTTTCATCCTTGGACCTCAAGAAGTGAGTCCATGTGTACCTTGAGTAGTCATCGACAATTACCATAACGTATTTCTTCCCATTTATACTTTGAACACGCATGGGACCACACAAATCTATATGAAGAAGATCTAACCGTCCTTTAGAGCTTGGTGTAGTCTTTGTCTTGAAACTACTCCGTTTAGCTTTACAAAGCTCACAAGAAGAACAAAGATGATCTTTGATGAATTTCAAGTTAGGAAGGCCTCGCACAATATCTTTCTTGGAAAGCAAGTTGATGGTGTCAAAGTTAAGATGAGATAAATGTTGATGCCATAACCAAGCTTGAGTCGTTGAAGCTTTAGCCATGAAACAGATTGGAGTTGAAGATGTGGAGTCTTGTAGTGAAATAGTGTAGAGATCAGTACCCCGTGTTCCGGTAAGTAAGTCATTCCCATCATAATCACGAACAAAACATGTCTTCTTTCTAAAAGCAACCTCCAAATCCGCATCACAGAATTGACCAACCGAGAAAAGATTGTGATTGAGCCCTTCGACGTAGTAAACCCTTTTGATAGTGATATTCCCCTGAACCAAGTCTCCATATCCTAGGATCGGTGCAAATTGATCATTTCCGAATCAGACCGTACCCACGAACTTCTCCACGAAGTTAATTAGAAGCTTGAGATTCCCCGTCATGTGCTTCGTGCATCCGGAGTCCATTATGAAGAGAATTACTTCGATCACCTGCAGAAGAATTAGAACACGATGGAGCATTTTCTAAATTGGATTCCATGTTAGTTGTGATTTCCGATTCATTAGTTTCCCTAGTTTCATCACTTAGAGGCACACTAACGCTCGTAGTCACATTTTCTGTCCTAACCTTAGGCATCCATTTATATCCTGGAGGACATTGATTAGCAAACCACCATTTCCAAGGCTTGCTAGCAGACTCATATAATTCCATAATTCTGCTTCTAGGGTTCTTAGTGGTGGAGTCTGATGCAATACTTATCTTAGGGGGGGTTGCACCAGAATGGTTCACTTTGCGTTTGGGTTTTCTAGCACTAATAGGAATCACAGTTTGCTTCTTAGTTCTAGTTTCTACGCCTTTGACATTATTCGAAACACACATAGCATGATTAACATTAGCACACTTTCCACATTTCACACAAACAAACTTAACTTTCATAGCATTCAAAGTCGAATCATTCAAATCGTCATTACACGCGATTACAGACGTTTTATTCTTAGAAACATTGAAAATCCTAGGGTGGTCTTCTACTTCCTTCATCTTCCCTTGACTTTTGTTTTGCTAGACCTTTTCATTCATGCGAGTGCTCTTATGCTGGGGCCGGCTAACACTAGCAGTAGGGACTACTCCTGTAGTAAAAGACACACGTCTATTAGTGTTTCTAGAAGTCTGAGGTGATTGACTTTCTTTGTTTTGTGTGGGTTTAGTGGTCAATCTATACATCCCTGGTTTAACCACATTTGTGTTCTTAATGCTTTGTGATCGAATATTTGTTTTGGGAGTGTTTTGTGGTAACCTATCCTTCCCATCCGTCTTGGGGGCAAACGCAGGTTTTGCAAATACAGAATTAGAGAAAACAGATGGTTTTCCCAAGACAGAGGGTCTAGTCACTTTTTGAGCATTGGGTTGTCTTACAACAGGTTTCTTAACACTAGGTTCCACAATCTTCCCACCCATCTTAGCAATGAGTTTCTGCAACTCTGCTATCGCTCTGTCCCTGTCTTGTAACTGAGTTTTCAACCCTTTAATTTCCAAATTCTGTTCGTTCATTTCTCAAAACGTTTGGGAAAGTTTTTCTTGCAATTTATTATCATGTGGAAAACTACCAACGTCTTTTTGCAAAGCAAGTTCAAGAGAATGACAATGTTTTTGAAGGAAATCAGTTTTGTGTTGAAGTAACTCAAAAGCCTTTTTATCAACATTTTCTTTATGTTTCGAAAGCTCAAGTTCAAGACGCTCACACTCTTTGATTTTATCAAGATATTTGCATGCAACATCAGAATATTCATCGATATCAGCACAAGATTGAAGAGTAACACACAAAATATCTTTGGAGAGACATTCTTCTAAGAGTAGATCATATTCGTTTGAAAATTCTAATTTGTCATTTTGAAGGTCATCAATTTCTTTTTCAAGAGACTCAACATATTTCAAATCATCAAACATTTCAGACTGAATTAAATTTTCAAACTCAAGAACATGTTCTTTTATTATCTTCGTATTTGGTATTAAAAGTTCTTTCACAAGCACAGTTATGTCGTGAGGAATTTCGGTTTTCCAGTTATCCTTTTGACGTTTCTCCCAATCGATTTCAACAATTGATTGAACATTATTAACGTGGTGTTTAAGAAAACCAAGTATTTTTCTACTTTTGCTTTTAGAAGCATCTAGAGGCAAATAATTAATATATTTAAAAACATTAGTTTTCCTCTTAGTGGCAAAAGCTTTTTTCCATTGAATTCTTTTTTGTTTGCATTCTAAAAATAATTCCTCACGAGACTTCTGTTTTTGTGGTGTGAAAAGACCATAAAGACTGTTTTCATAAGCATAGTTATATGGTTTCACAAAATCTTTATTGACCGGTGATCTACTCTCCTCATCCCAAAGGGACGTCTCTTCACTATCGAGGTTAGCTATAGGGCAATCATGATTGGTCCATTCGGACTCGTCAAGATATAAATGGGGGTTTGCAGCTTGAGCTTGTTCGAGGTACTTGGGGGTGGCAAAGCTAGGTTGACCCTTGAAAAACGACCAAGGTGATATCATTCTTACGGTTTGAATAGAGTCATGTGTATTATAAACAACTTTTTTCAAAAAATCGACTTGTTCTTCGAGATCCTTTACTTTTTCAGTATCTTTGCTTTGTCTATTTTTGAAATCTTGTTTTAATGTTTCAACCTCTTGTTTCTTCTCGTCAAGAATTTTAGCAGAATCGGTGGTGTTCATAGAAATCCTCTGTTCAAGTTCATTAACTTTTGTTGTGGCAAAGTATGTTTTTTGACGTTCATCACTTAATAAAACATTAAATTGACGTTTTTCTTTAGTTAACAAAGCAAGAGCTTCATTGTATTTATTTTCAAAATCGTCCTTTTTAACGTTGATGACACGACTTTTGTACCCCTCAAGCTCGTTGGTCTTTTGAAGAAGCTCAGCCCTATAACTATCAATAGTCTCACTAGATTTTATAAGAGCGGCTTTGCATTCTTCAAAGTTTTGAATGAGCGCTGCGTTTGCCTTCTTTAATTGCTTTTGATTCTTTCTATTTTCATTGACATCTTTTTGTAAACTAGCAATTAAATTAGCAAGCGCGACACGCTCCTCGTCATCATACTCATTTGCATGTTGATCATCCTCAAACTCATTATTGCACATGTCTGATGAATCGGGTGTGGTATTGCTATCAACCTTTTCCATCATACACGTATCAGTAACTGTTGTTGGTAGATCACTATGCTCATGTGTATCACCAAACACATTATATTCAGCATCATCTTGTACCTTATCAATTAGCTCGGTATCAAAGATAGGACCATTGTCATCTTCAGTGACGTTAAGGACCTCATGAATCTTTGCCATGTATGAATAATGTGCCTCGAGTTCTTGGTCGGAGAGTTCATCATCTGTGTCGTCAAGCATTTCTCCTTCCTCAGCTGATAACTTGATTCCAGCTTCCATTTTCTTACACAACAGCATCTTTTCCTTATGATAACCATAATATTTAACCCTCTTTGGCTGCCTGCATTCCTTGGCCAAATGACCAAAACCTCTGCAGTTAAAACACTGAATCCCACTTTGTTGCACAACTTGAGTCCCAACAGTTTCCTTATTTCCAACAACAGTAGCCACCCTCTGATTATCTTACTTAGGTTGTCAATCATACTTTGGAGGACTCTCAGCACGTCTTCGTGTGTCATACCTTGGAGGACTCTGTGCATGGGTGTTCCTCGAGTTTGAAGATGTTCGAAGGTTGTTGTTGGTGGGTTTGTAGATTTTCTTATATTGCTTCATAACGAAAGCCATTTGTTGCTTGAATTCCCTATCCTTTTGAGCTATTTCTTCATCACTGTCTTCTTCGGATGATTGCTCAGGTATGGGTGATGGTGCTCTTGCAACTTCTTTGCCTCGGGATCGTGTTGGAACATGTGACTTGGAGACAATGGATGATCGTGGTGATGATGATTGAGTAGAGTAGGTCTTTGAAGTACGGGAGTGATAATCTGGGTAATGTTGAGTGGTAGACACCAAAGCAAGTGGATTGGACATCTTTTCACTAATCCCTAAGCCCTCATAAAATTTCATTTTTTTGCTCTCTCCTATGATCGGTTCTCTAAAGGGATTTAAGGTTTACAATTATTTTTCCAAGTGTTTCTAAGGTAAATCAGGGACTGAAGTTGACAAGTGTGGAAGTTGTTATGGGTTGAATGTAAATTTTGTTCTATTCTAGCTAGATGTGTAAAGATGGAGGTCTAAAGTGAAACTTCTTGGAGAATATATGTTGCTCCTAAGGGTGTAAGTATTTTTGACCTAATCCAAACCTGACCCGACCCGAGCATATTCGGTTCGGGTTAGTCGGGTTCAAATGTCAATTCGGGTTAATCAGGTCAACTCGACTAAACCGAATACGAAGTCGGTTCGAACATAGGGTATAAAAATTATATCTTACTCGGGTTCGGGTCACTCGATTGACTCGAATAAGCAATTTTTTTAAAAACTTTTTTTTATATATTTTAAAATAACGTCTATTAGAAAAGAGTAAAAAAAAATTTATATATTACTCGAATTCGGGTTGACCCGAACTCGAATACACCAGACCCGACTAGACCCCGCCCGAATAGACCCAAACCCGACTAACCTAAGTTGAAATCAGGTCAGGTTTAGGTAAATTATTTTTAACCTTAACCCAAATTCGACCCGACCTGAATAACCCGACCCCACCAACCAGACCCGATTCCCACACCTAGTTGCTCATGAGCTAGGCTTTTCATATGTATCTCTTTCTTATTCTATCGTTTACACATTGTTGATTCTTGTTCTCTGATTTTGTTATATTTGTTCAATCGTTCAGTTATGATTGTTCATCTGAGTTCCTGTATTTCATACCAATCATCTTGGTTGATAGTTTAGTTAGTTTGAATATTGAGAGATTTGTAGTGAGGTGATAAGATCCACCTAGTGGGGATTATCTTTCTATAACAAGCATTCAATTGAGGACTTATTTGTGTTGTATTACTTGATACTTAATTGCACTAAAGGGGGGGTTGGTTGAGTGTAGTCTTGTTGTTTTACATATTAGAGACATGTTCTATGGGATCGTAATTTTCAATATTAGGGTTTGATCAAAATTAGGGTTCTTTTTATTCTTGATGTTCTTGGGCTTTTTGATGGTGTATTCTTAATGGTTGTGTGATGAATTGTTGTTTGTGGGTTTAACTGATGATTGGTAAAATTAGGGTTTTGAAATCCTAATTTGGTTTTTGGTGCTTTCTTGCCTCATTGGTTCTTGGTTGTTTACGTTTCTTATTAAGCTATGTAACTCATCTCCTTTCTAGATTACCGTTGCAATTGTAGTGGGTGCAAACGGCATCAGTTCACTCCTTGACCCTCCAGCTTGACTGGCGTGGAATTCTACTCTGGCTAGCCCTAGTCCACTCAATCGCATTCCTGGTGATCTTGTTTATGGTTTCTTGTTGTTTTAAGTATTCTTGTGCTCTTGGTCTGTTTTATGGTTTGTTGTTGCAATTGTAGTGGGTAATTTGGCTTTCACAAGTCATGTGGGGAATTTGGAATTAACTAACCATGTTGTCTTATATGATGTTCTTGTTGTTCCTGGTTATTTTGTTAGTCTTCTATATATTACTAAATTTCTTAGAGATAGCAAGATGTTTGTTGGTTTGATGAGGAAAAACGTTATATACAAGACTTGAACAGAAAGATAACCTTGTTGATTGGTAGTGAA
This sequence comes from Glebionis coronaria, assembly GCA_025667525.1. Lineage (NCBI taxonomy): Eukaryota > Viridiplantae > Streptophyta > Magnoliopsida > Asterales > Asteraceae > Glebionis > Glebionis coronaria. Next base: position 496,507 of record JANFOE010000679.1, read on the forward strand.
TCTGGTGTCTCTAGTTATTTGATATGTCATCTAAATGCTCTTTGGGTGAGTATAATATGGTTATGAGTTTTTATGTTTCTAAATTGCTTTGGCATAGGATACTTGGTCATCTTGTTGATCAAGTTCCGCCTGCTTTTCATAATGCCCTTGATATCTCTAAATCTTCTTTTGTGCCTGTTTGTAAAGTCTGTCATATGGCTAAACAAACTAGGGAGCCTTTTCCCTTTTTTGATCACAAGTTAGAAGTGATTGTGAATTAGTTCATCTTGACTTATGGGGTCCTTACAGAGTCATTGATAGGGAAGGTTTTAGATATTTTTTTACCATTGTTGATGATTTCTCTAGGGTTGTTTGGGTATATCCGATTAAATCTAAGGATGAGATGTTGATGTTTGTTTGTCTTGTATAATTTGATTCACACTCATTTTTAAACTAAAATTAAGACTGTGAGATGTGAGAATGGAAATGTGTTTGTTAATAATATGATGAACAAAATGTTTTTAGATCTTGTCACCATTCATCAAAATTCTTGTGCTTATGCTCCTCATCAAAATGGGATTGTTGAGAGGAAACACAGAGATATGCTTAATGTAGCAAGAAGTCTTATGCTTCTGGGAGGAATTCCTTTAAGGTTTTGGTCTGATTATATTCTAACTATTGTGTATTTTACAAACAGGCTGCCATCATTTGTTCTAAATGGTAGGTGTCCCTGTGACTTGGTGTATAATGTCAAACCTAGTCTTTCCTATTTGAGTTCATTTGGTTGTCTGTATTTTACTAATATTTTAAATAGTCATGATAAGTTGTCTTACAAGTCTGAAAAAATGTGTTCTTATTAGGTATTCTATTGTCAAAAAGGTTACAAATTATTGAGTCTTGATACTAGAAATGTTTTCTTTTCAAGAGATGTGAAGTTTTATACAACGATGTTTCCTTTTAAAATGAAAACAGAGGATTCAACTTCTGTTGTTGAAGAAACTAATGAAATTGATTAGTTAAGGTTTTTTGATAACCATGGGTCTCAAAGTCCCTATGATGAAGGTAGGACTTAATCTATTGTGGAGGGTATTAGCCCACTTCCTAATACGTCTACTGATAGTACTATTAGTAGGCGTAGAAGAGGTATGTGCAACCCAATATAGTGACCAAAATAGTCTGTCTGAGGGAAATTATCAAAGTCAAAGTCTTAGCCTATCACCAACTCGCTTTAATATGTCTAATAACCATGACAATATGTGTAGACACCTGGTATAAAAAGTTCTACTAAAGAGTCTAGAAGGCCTGTGATGTTTAATGATTATGTTGTTAGTTCTAATGTCAGATATGATATTGAAAAATATGTGAAGTGCTCTGGTCTTAGTAGACAAAATATGTGTTTTGCATCTAATTTGAACAAGTCTATTGAGCCTACTTGTATGTCTAAAGCTTTGTCTGGCCCTAATTGGGTAAGGCTATGAATAATGAAAATGAAGCTTTAAATACGCATAATACTTAGACTAATTATGATTTACCTGTTGGTAGGTGATGAGACTTGTATTATACATGTTTCATTACTCAAAACGGACTAAAAACAAATAAAATATCATCAAAAATATGCCAAATGCCCTTGTATTGCTTATTTGTGTGTTTGCAGGCACGGATATCGAGAATTTACTTGGAAATCATAAAAACAAGCAAAAACGAACACTAGAAATGAAGTTGTATAAAAGAACCGAAGCCGGATGTGAATTTCCAAAAAGACCCTTGAAGATTTGAAGATGTATAAGTTTGGTCCTCTAACTTTAAATAAATGACACTTTATACCCCTAAGAATCCTAAAAGTACCAAAGGTTCACTATAGTTTGAATACTTGTCAGGTTTAGCCTCTCAAAGATTATAGAAGTTCACAACAAGTCCTCTATTATCATAAAGGACTAACTTTGTAATTCATAAAAAACTAACATTGCAAAGTCACCAAGGATGGATTGTTAAATCCACAAGGACCAATTCTGCCAAGTTACAAAAGTGGAATTATACTAGGTCAACTGGTGGTCAATAAAGATGAATGGGCCAAATTTTCCATAACCTAAACTTATTATCAAAGTAAAATGGGCGTGTTTTGTTTGCAAAAGAGAGGGACTGAAATTAAACAAAGTCCATAGTTTAAATTCCATATTCGTGCTAAATAACAAAGTTACCCCAAACCACATCAAAATATTGCTATTTTTGGTAAAAATTACCCTAACTCCCACCCAATTGCAATCTACACCAAAACAAAGGGTAAGTTAAAATTACTCATTTGTATTTACAATTCACCATCTCCTTATCACCCCCACATGCTTAATTCACCCACCAACACGACCATGTGCTCCCTTGGGCCCTCCCTTGAGGAAGAAAACAAATAGTGGCAAAACATCCAATGCCTCTCATCTTTCCCTTGCTCGCCACAAGAAACCAAGGGACGAGATCAGTTCTATATGCTTGCTCATCACAAGTACAAGTCATATAATCACATGTGGCCTCATTGACCAAGATTTCAAACGAATCAACAAGGAACTTAAGAGAATCTTCAAGGGCACTTTAGGAAGTTATAAGCTAGGGTTTTGAACTTCTTGAAGCTTCTCCTTTGTAATATAAATAGCCTATATTAGATTATATATCTTTTGTTCCAAATTTGTCAATTTCAAATGTCTTTGTAATCTTAGTGACTTTATGAAATCAATGAAATCTTTGAGTTCATTTAGTTTATTTAATCTTTTAAATTCACTCTTTTACTTTCCTGCAACTTTTACATTCTTGTTTATTCAAAGAACTTTTAAGATATTACAAGTTTTTTTTAGATCCATTAGCTTAAATTCATATTACATGAGTCTGACTTGACAACTCAAGCTCAAGTAAGGAGTTTAAGTTAATGTTATTTATTTGTTAAACCATTTTTATTACTTGCAAGACTTGGTTCCAAAAGATTTTATCTAAAATCAGTATTCATGTTTTTATTTAATGTTCACTGTTCAAAAAAATCCCTCTATAAGCTCATTTGACAAATGAGCTTATAGACATGCCTTTTGAGCTTGTAGTGTGTTTATCTATGCTTTGTGCAGGTTTGAAGAAATCTCATACCATCTCATTTCAATTAGGGCTTAGCTTCTGCTGTAGAACCACCAATTAAGCACTCACTTGTACAAGCCACCTTCCCACAGTTCTTATAAGCTTCATAGGTTAGCTGGTGGAATCAGTTTGTTCAACTTGGCCTGAACAAGGTCAAGTTTGGGTAATACTTTGAACCCCCTTTAATTTGTGACTTCTTAGACTGTGCTTATGTGGTGAGATATATGTCTGGTGATGTTCTGGTCTTAGTGGTGTAATTTCAGTTACTTCTGCTTTGCTATTGCTTAGTTCTTGTTTGTTTTTAGCTTAAAAGTACTTTATGCTTTGTTAAATCTCTTGCTTGATTATCATAAAGAGTGTTCGGTAATGGTTGTTATAGACTTAAATGATGTAACAATTTAGCTGCTCAATACGTGAACACTTTTGTTAGTTTAGATAGACTTAGAATCAGCTGTTAGTTGAGGCTTTGTAGTGTTAAAATTTGAATTTACTTGTTCTTGATTATTTCTGCAATTGTGTCTCATTTTCAAGTTTTTTATGTTGTCTGATATCTGATAAGATATTGTTGTTGTGTTGTCTGGTATTTGATAGGCCTATAGGGTGTTAGAATACTTTGTTCTTTAATAAGAGTTGAATATAGCAACTAAAATTTGGTCAAACCCACCAGATCTTAGAATTTCTTTGTTTTTAGGATTTAACTTTTAAATTTTGGTATGATGATAGTTTAGGTGGTACATTTCATGTGTTTTAGGAGCTTAGAGCATTTAAGGTTTTACTGAAGCTTCTAGCTTAATTGGAAATTCAGTCTTGTGCATCTAGGAACTAGAACAAGCTTGTTTTACCTGCAATGTTTAGACTTAGGATTTTAGTTATTGGTATTTTTATTTCTTTTTCTTGTAACCTGTGTTTTTGGTGCTTTTTGGTGCTTTTTGGTGTGCTTTGTTTATTTGTAAACTGTCTTATACCCAATAACTTATGCTTACTGGGCTTAACTGTCCACAAGAAAATCACAAAGCTAACTGACCAAACTTTTTCAGACCAAAGTCTTGACCTTAAAACCACCAAACAGCTCAAATTCACCATTTCTTAGCTTAATTTAGTTTTCTTTTCATTTTCTTTCAATTTTTGCTAGTTTGACTTTTTGGTCAAACGTACAAAAGTGGCATTTAGCTTATTTTAGATTTTCTGATTATTTACTCTTGCACAACTTTTCTTTTATAGTTAATCTCGTTTTTTATAGCTTATAATTGATTTTTCCAAAGGTTTCAAATGGTTTAGATTTATTAGCTTTTCGACTTATTTTCATTTTAAAATAGTGCTTATTAGCTTATTTATCACTTTCTGTTTAGCTTATTGGATTTTTATTTATTGATTAGTCTTAGTTAACACTTATTTTTTAGCTTTTGCAAAAATAATAAGCTTTTGTAGTAGCTTATTTCTCATAAAATGACTGTTTTATCTTTTTGTGAAATAAGCCTTTTGTTAATTTCAGCTTTTCTGGTTAATCTTTTTAAAAATTTCTTTTTGCAATCTTCTTTTAAGTCCAAACTAATGAGAGTCTGCCAAAAAGTAGGCAATAAGCTTCTATGTTGAGCTTATTGGGTTTATTAGGCCCATTAAGTTAGCTTATAGCTTATTTCTGACTTTTTTAGTAAGATTCAGTTTTTGGGTCTTTGAAAAATTATGTTTAAAATTTAGTTTTACATCAGATAGGGCATTTAGAATTTAAAATTTCACAAGTTTTTATATTGGGCCCATTTTAGGCCCATTAAACACCTGTTTTGGTTATGGGCCTGTTTGAGGCCCATTTAGGCTTTTTAAATATTTAAATTTCAATTTTGGTTAATTTAGTTTAACATAATTTAGTTTGCAACTTTTTAGAATTTTTTAGAATTTCTGATTATTTTAATATTATTTTTGTCTCGATTTACGTGTCAACATAATTCGTCGTAGTCTTAATCCGTATTATTATAGAATCGTCTTTACTTTTAAACCCTTCTTTTCCCAAAAATCTTAACTAACTCAAGCACGTTAAGTTGGCCGTAACTTTCTTCTCGCGTACAACGAACTTATTGTTTTTAATTCATTTGACATTTTCCTACAACGTTAAGTATTTATACCTACCTAAACTATCAATTATTAGTAGGAAAGCTATTGATAGTAAGTGGTTGTGGAAAATTAAATATAAGTCTTCTATTGAGGTTGAGAGGTATAAGGCGAGATTGGTTGCTAACGATTACTTTCAAAGAGAGGGCTTTGAGTATGATGAAACTTTTATCCAATGGTGAAAATTGTTATTGTTAGATGTTTGATTAGTATCGTTGTGGATAAAAATTTGCCTTTATAACAGCTTGATGTGAATAATGCTTTTATGTATGGTGATCTTATTGAGGATGGTATACTTGAAATTACCTCAAGGATTTGATATTGTTGATAATAACAGGGTGTGCAAACTTAATAATCCTCTTTATGGTCTAAAGCAGGACCCATGATATTGGAATGCTAATCTTACCACTGCATTGGTTGAGCATGGCTTTGAACAAAGTAAGTTTGATAATTCTTTGTATGTTAAGAGCGATGGACTTTTGTTTGTAGCATTGCTTGTTTATGTTGATGATATTGTTATTACTGTGAACGATGAAACTTTAATCGGAAACTTAAAAGAGTTTTCAAAAACAAAGTTTTTTATCTAAGATCTTGGTGAGTTCAAATATTTTTTGGGTATTAAAGTGCTTAGAAATAAAAGTGATGTTTGTATGACTTAAAGAATGTATTGTATGGAGTTACTGCATGAGTATGGGCTTCTTGCAGTTAAACCTGTTGAAACACCATTTCTTGAAAATATTGTTGTAAGTTGTGAGGAGTCTGAGAAGGATAAATATATGGATTTTTTTACTAATTATCAGAAGCTTGTAGGTAATTTGATCTATTTAACTACTACTACAAGACCTGATATTAGTTATGTTGTACATTGTTTGAGTCAGTATATGCATAAGCCATTACAATATCATTTCCAAGCTGCTTTAAGAGTTTTAAGGTACTTAAAACAGGAAACTGGACTAGGGCTCCAGTTCAATTGTGTGTCTGATTTAAAGCTTAAAGCCTTTTCAGATGCAGATTGGGCTAAATGCCTTAAGACAAGGAGGTCTGTTACTGGCTTTTGTATATTCTTAGGAAATTCTTTGATTTCATGGAAAAGTAAGAAGAAAAATAATATTACTAGGAGTTCTATAGAAGCATAATATGGAAGTATGGCTTCTACCACTTATGAAGTTTTCTGGTCTGAAATTTTATATATAGTCTTGGTATTGATTGTTTATATCTTGTTGATTTGCACTATGATAGTAATCATGCTATCCAGATTGCTGCAAATCCTGTATTTCATGAGAGAACTAAACATATTAAGTTAGATGTTTATTTGGTTAGAGAGAAAGTGTCTATAGGTGTGATTAGAACTGTTAGAATTAACACTAAAGATCAACCTGCTTATATCCTTACTAAGAGTCTTGGCACTATGCAACATTTTAACTTGTGCAAGAAGTTTGGTCTGACTAATTTGTTTTCCTAAGTGCAAGTTTTTTTTGGGAGAAAACTTGAGGGAGGATGTTCCAAGTATGTGTTGTTTGTATTTTGTGTATTTATGTTTATAGAAGTTTCAAGGACTAAAGTTGACAAGTGTGGAAGTTGTTATGGGCTGAGTGGAAGTTTTGTTCTATTCTAACAAGATGTGCAAAGATGGAGGCTAAAGTGAAACTTCTTGGAGTATATATGCTGCTCTTGAGCTAGGGTTTTCATCTCTCTCTCTCTCTCTCTCTCTCTCTCTCTCTCTCTCTCTCTCTCTCTCTCTCATCTCTCTCTCTCTCTCTCTCTCTCTCTCTCTCTCTCTCTCTCTCTCTCTCTCTCTCTCTCTCTCTCTCATCTCTCTCTCTCTCTCTCTCTCTCTCCTCTCTCTTCTCTCTCTCCTCTCTCTCTCTCTCTCTCTCTCTCTCTCTCTCTTTCTCTCTCGTTTACACACAACTGTTTCTTGTTCTTTGATTCTGTTATATCTGTTCAATCGTTCAATCACGATTGTTCATTTGAGTTCTTGTATTTCATATCAATCATCTTGACTGATAGTTTTGTTAGTTTGAGTGTTGAGAGATCTGTAGTAGGTGATAAGTCGACCTAGTTGGGACTATCTTTCTATAGCAAGCACTCGATTGATGACTTGCTTATATTGTATTACTTGATTCTTAATTACACTAAAGGGGAGGTTGGTTCAGTGCAATATTGGTGTTTTGTTCGTTGTTTACAAAGATCGATTCATTATTTGTTCAAACTAATGTTGTTGTTGATTACGACTATCACAAATAACATCATGATCAGAATAAAACCCCAATTAGTACTCAACCAGTCATTCCTTAGTGCTTATTAACACGATTCGGATTACAATACAAATAAGTCCTCAAATGAGTTCTTGTTAAAGTAAGATAAGACCCACTAGGTGGATCTTATCATCTCACAAATAAGACTCTCGACACTCAACTAATATAATTAATCAATTAAAGTGACTGATTATGAAACAAGACCAAGATTGATATCCAGATGATAACAACCTTCAATCATAAATTAACGATTGCAACAGACTAAAATAATATCACACGATCAAATAAGAGAGGAAACTATAACAATGAATATGATAGAATGAATGAAGCCCTAGCTCGGATGAGGACTTATATAAGGTGAGAAGTTTTACTTTAAGTCCTTCAGCTATCACCATTTGACACTTGTAGACCAAACTTCCATAAGCTAATATAACTTTAAAACTCGATAAGTTTAGCCCCTAAACTCTATAGCAAGAGCTTGAATACAAAGAACATCCCCTTTCAACCTTTTCCAGAATCAGCTTGATCTTTACCACTAGAGAATATGTTGATCATACCAACTTTTCTACAAAACAATTCATATTGTGTTGTACTATGGCACTTAGTAAAAATATTAGTTGGTTGATCATTACTATGAATTTTAACAGCTTTGATAACACGTGCACCAACTTTTTCTCTTAGCAAATGAACATCCCAATCAAAGTGCTTAGTTCTCATGAAACACTAGATTTGCAGTAATCTGAATAGCAGAAATGTTGTCACTTTTCCAAGAAACTAAATAATTCCCAAAAAAACACAAAATCGAGTAACATATTTGGTCCTAAGACATTTAGCCCAATCAGAACCTGAAAAGGCTCTAAGCTTTAGTTCATATACTATATTAAACTGAAGCCCAAGACCATGAGCTTGCTTCAAATATCTCAAAACTCTCAAAGAACCAACTGGCTTAGTGCAGTTGGCCTCCAAGGTTTCACAAAGTGGTTTCCTTGGGGAAGGATTCTTGGAGGTCTTGGGTTCAAGACCTGCCAAGGCCCTTTCAGGCGAAGCGGATAAGAAGTCTAACATAACTATGCGAGGGTTCGAAGAAAAAATTCTTCCGCTTGGATATCATTGCACGACTCGACCTACTAACCACTAACATTTGTTGTTCTAAAAAAATCTCAAAGCATCTTTAAAATGAGATTGTAAAGGTTTATGCATATACTAGCTTAGGCAATGCACAACATAGCGGATATGTAGTGTTAGTAAGATAGATCAGTTTTCCCACAAACTATTGATAACTAGTAAAACATTCCAGATATTTGAAATTTTGAAATTTGGTGAAGCCTCATTGGAAGGCTCATCAAGGAACAGTGGGGATGTAACTTTGAATTTAAAGGCGATGGAGGTGTTTGCAGTACGTCATCAATTTTATTTTCCTCTCCAGCCTCACGAACTTCTTCATAATTATTAAACCCTTGTACCTCTTCATCAAAGTGAATCAGTAGGTCATCATAATCTCCAAAGATCAGTAATAAGGCGTGGTCATCCTCTTTCTCTCACTAGAAGGTCTGCCTTTGTTTTGGTCACTCCCTGACACCTCAAATCGAGTAGATGTGGTTTTGTCCACCTATGGATATATCTTGACTCTATAACTTCAAGAAAATGTCTATTTGTCGAGCGGACCAATGACCTTATTTTCTTGCTAGCTTTTATTTGGGAATCGGGTTAAAAAAACCAACATATTGGATGTTGGAAATCAGTTTCCAAAGATCGAACATTATCTTTGTGGTAACTATAACAGCTAGAAGACACATACCATACTCCCTTATAAAGTTTTTTTGGCATGTTATTTAAGAAATACTTGAAATTTCAAGTTACAACATCTTATGCTATTTGTACAAGCAAAAAAAGCTTATATAATAGAAGTATCAACTTCAAACATTTAATTATAACATATTTGCATTAAATTCTATAATCAAGTTACCCCATCACTCTATTTTACAATTAAAATAACATATGATAGAAGTAATCTATACTCATATTAATAGTCAGAGTAAATCGCATTTTGGTTCATGTGGTTTGGCCAAATTGCAGATTCAATCCCTATCTTTTTAAAATTACAGTGAACGTCCCTATTTTAAATTTTAAGTTGCATGCTTGGTCCCTGAGTAAGGACTGAATTTGTAATTTTTGCAAACCACAAGGACCAAAAATACAATTTGAAAAAACTAAAAATGCAACACAAACTTTAAAATAGGGACGTTCACTACAATTTCAAAAAGATAGGAACTGACTCTATAATTTGGCTAATCCACAGGAACCAAAAATGCAATTGACTTTAATAGTAATTAATACATAATAATTAATACACACTTAAAAATAAAAATAGTTAATACAACTTAATATATAATTAAAACAATCATTATTTTAAAATACAAGTATATATTTACGTTGTACAACAATTAAAAGAATATTTCTAAAAAAGTACATATGTTGTCTACCTAAAATGACACCGTGTATAGTTTTAAAAATCGAACCGAGTCAACGGTTTCAACCGACAACCGAAGTCGCCATCAATTCGGCTAGACAGTTACATAAAGTTACGCAAACCCCAAATTTTCGTTTTTCGAGATGTGGTTGTAAGAAAAACATAAAATTAAAAGTAGTTCGCCAAAAACTATGTTACAGGGTACCCGCCGCTGCAACGCGCGGTACCCTGTTAGTGTTACTAAAACGTACACAAATAGTACGTAATTCTTGCTATGCATAGTTAAATGCACTTATGATTAATAATAGCACTCTTACATCGCTATATAGATTCCATAAGCCATTTTATTTGTGTTGCGACTCACTGATCTAACATGCCAAGGTTTTCATGAAGAAATGCAGCCACGGATCCCACAAAAGCAGCATTCATATTGTAGGTTCCAAATGAGAATAGTCTGATCTTGTATCACTAAAGTCGTCGTTTGAGTCTGGCCCGCCAACAATTGCACCAACATGGATATTGGCATGGGGTTAGGTTTACTAGAAGAATAGTAACTCGAATAGCCGTCATTGCACCCAACCTTAGCCGGGTGGTTATAGACAGAGTCAATAGACGCACCCCGGTGGTGCAATTGTGTTGGATACTTGTTACCACACCCAACGATGTATGACATCTTCATAGGGTAGTCTCCTAGAAGGTAATCAACCTAACAATTTATATGAGTTAGAATGGTTGCCCTACCTAAAGATTTGCCTATTTATATTCTTATTGACATATGATGTAAAAAATATGAAGTCAAACACCAGAAACTTTCCCAAATTTTTTCAATAAACAAAAACACTGAACAGTCCCCAAATGGATGCTATTCTACATACAAAAAAATAGATAGTCCCTAAATCGGATGCTATCTCACAAATACATCAAGAACAAACTACAACTAATCTAAGCTAATAAGAGAACCAAACGTTTACATCTTGAAACGTTTGGTTCTATTTGGGTGATAAGATTAAGTAACAAAGGTGAGGATTTGAGAGAGAAGGTTTTTGGGGAGAGAGAGATGAGTGAGAGTGTTAGATAGTGTCGTGTGTGTGTCCCAAAGCTACGAAGAACAATATGATATAACCCTAGTCAAGATAAGCACGCTCCAGTCAACATATGTTTCCAAAGTTACCACCAAAACTCCCTGCACAATACACAAACACACAAACATAGCCTAACGGCTGTAAACACAAGATAAAGTTACACAATGAGTCCTTCAAGGCTTAAGGACTTGCAATAACACACCAACAACTTTTCAACACCCTTCCTCAAGTACTTAAGCAAAAATAGTTCCTCAAGCCCAACCTGGAACATAACTCATCATGCTGATAACTCCCAAGACCTTTAGTCAGGATATCGGCAACTTGATTTTCAGAAGAAACTTTCACAGTTTTCACAAGACCAGATGCAACCTTTTCTCTAACCAAGTGAACATCAATGTCAAAATGCATGGTTTTTAATGCATAACAGGTTTAGCTGCAATCTGAATAGCGGAGCTATTGTCACAAAACAGTGAAACAGGGATACAAGTAGGAACACTTAAATCCTTTAAAATCTTGTTTAGCCATATAACTTCACACACAGTAGAAGCCATAGACCTGTATTCAGCCTTAGCAGAGGATCTAGATAGAGTGGCCTGCTTTTTACTTTTCCAGGATACCAAATTGTTGTGTATGAAAACACAATAACCAGAGACAGACCTTCTGGTCGTCTTACATTTGGCCCAATCAGAGTCAGAAAATACTTTAATAGTATTGGAATGGGTCTTAATGTAAGTAATCCCAGCACCAGGTGCACTTTTGAGGTATCTAAGTACCTTAAAAGCAGCATCAAGGTGAGATTTAAGGGGAGCATGCATGTGTTGGCTTAGGCAGTGAACAGAATAGGAGATATTTGGCCTAGTATTACATAAATAGATCAATTTTCCTACAGTCTTTTGATAATTAGTAATATTAGCCAAATACTTATCACCTAAACTTTCCTTGTGAGCCAAGATCCCATTTTTAGTCATTGGAGTGCAAACAGGTTTGCATCCAAGCATCCCATATTTATGAAGGAGCTCAATACAGTATTTCCTTTGGTTAAGACAAACACCATTGTTAAGTCTCAATACTTCAATTCCTAGGACGTATTTCAACTCACCCAAATCTTTGATTTTAAAGCTTTGATTAAGCAAGTATTTAAACTTGTTAATTTCATTATCATTGTTACCAGTCACAATTATGTCATCAACATAAACAAGAAGCACAAGAAAAATCCCATCTCTGTTTTTTATAAACAAGGAGTGATCTTTTTACTTTGCAAAAATTCAGCTTTGGAGAGAAAAATAACAAGTTTTATATTCCATTGTCTAGGAGCTTGTTTTAAACCATAGAGAGCCTTTTTTCAGTTTGCAAACCCTTTTTCATTTTTATCAAAAAAAACCAGGAGGGGGAAGCATGTAAACATCTTCACTTAAGTCCCCATACAAGAACGTATTGTTAATGTCCATTTGAAAAACACTCCAAATTGCACAGCCTTGTTAACAACACATCTAATAGTACTCATTTTAACAACAGGACTAAAGATCTCATCATAATCAATCCCCTCTCTCTGCCCACAACCCTTAGCCACTAATCTGGCTTTATATCTTTCAGTTTCCCCATCAAGTTTATATTTTATTTTATAAACCTATTTAGAAGGAATAGCTTTTCTGTTAATGGGAAGAGTAGTAAGAATCCAAGTATCATTTAAATATAGAGCTTCCATCTCATTGTTCATAGCATGAATCCAGTTAACATTCTTAACAGTTTCATAAAAACATGAAGGTTCAGAAGTTCTATTTAAATTAGAAATGAAGCATCTATTAGACTCAGATAACCTAGTGTGATTAGCATATCTATGCAGACCATACTTAACTTTGTTGTCCAAGACAAAGTCATTCAATTTTTCAGGTAACTTAGGAACACGACTAGACCTTCTAGGACTATTAGGAGGGTTTCCATCATCTGTACCATTACCAGGGTTAAACGTAGGAACATGGTTGTTTGTTGGGACATTTCCCTCAGATATGAGTGTGGTATCATCCATTGATGATGCAGTATGGTCACCATCCTCAACTGGCTGCTCCTCTGCGGTATCAGTAGAAGGATGATCCACAATTACCGATCCTGCATCATTATATGGTCCCCTTCCATCATCATTGGGACTTTCAACATTTTGGTGTTGAGCGTCAAAAAAATCAAAAAAGGTTTTATTATTAAACTCTTTATTCAAAACTTTATTATGAGAACTCATTTTATATGAAAAAACGTTTTCATAAAATTTAACATCTCTAGAAAATAAATAACTTCTATTTTCTAAACTCAAAAGCTTGTATGTCTTTTTGGTACTAGAGTACCCAATCAAAACACACTTTTCTGATTTATGAGAAAGTTTATCATTACTATTCAAAATTGTAGCAAACCATAAACACCCAAAACATCGTAAATGGGAAAGGGATGGTTCTCTACGGTAAAGCATAAAAAAGGAGAATGACCAGCAAGGACAGATGACGGAAGCCTGTTAATCAGATAGGCATCAGTTAAGACACAATCAGTCCAAAAACACAAAGGGACACCACTTTGAAACAAAAGAGTTCTAACCACATTTAAAAGATGTATGTGCTTTCTCTCAGCAATGCCATTTTGCTGAGGAGTATAAGCACAGGATGTTTGGTGCACAATCCCATTATCCCTTAGGTAGCTATCCATTTTGTTATTTATGAATTCAGTTCCATTATCGGATCTGATAATTTTAACTCTAGTTTGGAACTGATTGAAAATAAGGTTCACAAAGTCCACAAAATAATTAAACACTTCATCCTTAGTTTTTATCAAGTAAACCCAAACTGCTCTAGAGAAGTCATCAACCATAGTGAGAAAGTACCTAAACCCTTCCTTTGAGGTAACCCTATAGGTCCCCACAAGTCTAGATGGATGAGATCACCAACCTTCTTCGACTTGTGGTTACTCAAAGGAAATGGTTCTCTGGTCTGTTTAGAGAAGTGACAAACTTCACAGGGACTAACATGTTCAGGTTTATTTATGCCAAGAGAGTTTTTTTAAACTTTTAACACATTATCAGATGGGTGACCTAACCGATTGTGCCAAACCCCTTTGGAAGCATGAAAACACATAGCAGACAAGTTACTTCTAATCTGAGGTAACTTACATTCAGAATCAAACAAATACAAGCCATCACACTCATTACCAATCCTAGAGTACTTTCCCTTTTCAAATCCTGAATAATACAATTATGTTCATTAAAACCAACATGAAGTTTACTATCTTTGATTAACTTGTTCACAGACAAAAGACTAACAATGTACTCAAGTATCACCAACACATCAAAAAGAACCACATTATTGGTAATTTTCAGATTATCAACATAATTAATTTTAGCGGAAGTACCATTTGGATGCCCAACAGTAATATTTAACTCAAAAATATCAACCATATTAGTCGTATTTTTAGTAGAATTAGTAATGTGTTGGTTGGCACCTGAATCAATAATCCAGCCAAAGTTAAAATTGAACCCATCAACTTTGACTTTGGCAACAAAAAACTTATAAAAGTGATTGTTAAAAAAGATATTTCCACTAAAAAAACTGCAGTTAATACCTGCCATGTTATCTTGAGCACCAATTAAACTCATGAGTTTGGCAATTTGATCATTTGAAAAAGGTAAAGTGGTATTAGAAACCTGAACATCAGCACTATTACTGGAGCCAAACCTATTGATATTTATAAAAGGAGTCCTACTGTTACCAGTATTGGAGTTCTTTTTGTAACCCGGAGGGTATCCAATTAACTCAAAACATCTATCAATGGTGTGACCTTTCATATTGTAATTAGTACAAGTTAAGGCATTATACTGATTCTTGTTTCCATCCCCATTGTTGCTATTGGAAAACTGATTTGATTGATTTCTGTTTCCACCATTAAAACCAGAGTTTTGATTCGTGTTGTTGTTACCATTAGAAAAATTGGTTCTATTAGGAAAATTGTTGTTATTGTTAAAACTCTTGTTCTTTCCCTTAGAAAACTCATTGGTTTTAGCAACAAAAGAACTAACCTGGGGTTTTGAAACCCCAGGAGTGGAACCAAGACCCCTATGAGACTCTTCCCTACACACAATGACAAACGCATCCTTAACATCAGGTAAAGTAGGTTGAGTCAACAAAGAACTTCTAATAGGTTGGTAAACTTCATCCAAACCTATCAAAAACTGCATTAATTTCATTAACTGTTGATGTTTACTAGACTCAGCTCTAGCATCACAAGTACAAGGAGAAATCTTAAGAGTGTCAAATTCTCTCCATAGAGAATTCAACTTATGATAGTATTCAGAAACAGGTAAACCATTTTGTTTGAAATTGTTGATCTTTTGTATTAGGTTAAACAAAATAGAACCATCAAGTTTGTCATAAGTGTCTTTAAGTTTATTCCAAACTTCAGCAACATTTTTAGAATACACTTGACTTAAATAAATGTCCTCAGATATACAACCTAACAACCAAGATAAGACAACAGCATTGCACCTATCCCATTGATTGGAAAGAGGTACACTGCTAGCATAAGTGGCCTTAACACAAGTACCATCAACAAATCCCATTTTATTTCTAGCTTGCAAAGAAATCTTAACAGCATTAGCCCAGAGTCTATAGTTTTCACAACCAGTAAGTTTGATATTAACTAAAGCAATAATATTATTATCATTAGGTTGCAAGTGTAAAGGATTACCAGCATCCAAAGAACTAATTAAATCAGGACTAGGAGTAGTCATGATAACCAACAATTAAGCAAAAAACAGATAAACACACAGAGAACAGAAAACTCAAAAAACAGGTAAGAGATGAAAGAAAGAACTTGAATCTCAACACACCAATACTAGCTAGTGGACTGGGATTGGCCAGAGCAGGTATCCACATCAGTCAAGCTGGAGGGTCAAGGTGTTAACCGAACCCGTTTGCCCCCACTATACTAGATCAATGATAAAGAGAGAACAAGCAACTTACAGTGCAAAAAATACGGAGCCAATGAAACTACTTGTGCTCTTGATTCACTTAGTCAAGAGACACAGATAGTTGGAAAGAGCAAAACCACCAAGAACATCTCAATAGACAGCAATTAGGGTTTCACAAACCCTAATCTAAGGCACCTTACACCAATAAAGTCACCAGAACAAAAAGCCCCAAAAATTATAAATTAGGGTTTCACAAACCCTAATTTAAAATTTCAGATAACAACAGATCCAACCTCCAAAGAGCAAATATAAGCTGCAAAAGGTTAGATAAACAAGTATATATAAAGAATTAAAACTTACCAACGAGAAACCCAATATTCCGATTTTAGGGTTTTTCGAAATTAATCAAATATTTATAAAATTAGAGTCATCAATCAACGATTAACCACCAGAAAAGTATTACCCAAGCCAAGATTTGAGAAATCCCAAAAAATTTGAAAACCCTAAAAATTTTTAGAAGCCAAAACAAGTATAGATCTGTAATATGAAAGACCAAAAAACACGTTTATAAAAAATTTACCCCAAGAACAGAGCCAATAGCTCTGATACCATGTAAAAATATGAAGTCAAACACCAGAAACTTTCCCAAATCTTTTCAATAAACAAAAACACTAAACAGTCCCCAAATTGAAGTTGTTCTACATACAAAAAAAATAGATAGTCCCCAAATAAGATGCTATCTCACAAATACATCAAGAACAAACTATAATCTAAGCTAATAAGAGAACCAAACGTTCACATATTGAAACGTTTGGTTCTATTTGGGTGATAAGATTAAGTAACAGAGGTGAGGATTTGAGAGAGAAGGTTTTTTTGGGAGAGAGATATGAGTGAGAGTGTTAGGTAGTGTTGTGTGTGTGTCCCAGAGCTGCGAAGAACAATATGATATAACCCTAGTCAAGATAAGCACGCTCCAGTCAACATATGTTTCCAAAGTTACCACCAAAAGTCCCTGCACAATACACAAACACACAAACATAGCCTAACGGCTATAAACACAAGATAAAGTTACACAATGAGTTGTAGTAACACACCAACAACTTTTCAACATATGACATTAACCTGAGATTTTGCGAAAGATTTTATCTCAGCAGGAGGGAATTCGATGGAGCCTCATTGGATGGGTTTGACTAGCATTAGGGAGTAAACAAGTAACACCATCGAAGCACTTGCAGCATATTATATTGTAAATTGCTACTATCTCCAGTGTTCAAAAGTCCAGCTGTAAACAAATTAAAGTAAAGTTTTAGAAACATTTCTAGTTAAATCATGATACGTTAAAACTTTCATAGATTGTTCTTGTTTCATGGATTAAATGTATGAGTTTGAAGGCTCACCAGGTGTTGTTCTGATTTGTGTGGATCGGCTGTTTGGCATAATGACACATGCAAATGAATCGGCTCCTCTTTTAAACGTCTCCAATTCGCGCTTTCCTGATAAATACTCCTGAACAGGGGCGGGCACATCTTATAGGTATGGGGTGGCGGCCCCCCATAATTCGACCAAAAAGACTAAATTTTAGTGTATTGTTTTTTAAAATTTGAGCATTTTTTTAAAATACCCTCACTCAAATTTCAAATTGCCCCCCACCCACACCTTGAATTCCAACATTTAACACTGTAAAACCTAAAAATTGTTAACTTTTAAGTTATAATACTCGACTTTTATTCGTATTCTAGTTTTTTCCCCTTGCTATTGTAAAAAAAAAAATTGCCCCCCACATTGAAGTTTCCTGCGTCCGTCACTGACTGTTCGTAAAATATCTAATACGGCTACTGAGGACATTAATCTTAATCAGTTTGAGACCTGAGTGGCTGAGTGTATAGTTTGTTAGCTGAAACGTGCGCCTTGAGAATATAATCAGCGCCCCAACGGATTTCTGATCTTAGGTAATCGAGTTGACTCACAGAGTTTATCTGTTCGGAGTACTCAATAGCAGCCCAACTCAACATGGCAACGGTATATGCCATTGGCCACCCGAACTTCACATTATCACCCGCGTCATAGTATCCTCTACTTAAATTTCACCTATACATTCCGTAACACATAATTACAAATCTTACATGAATATATATTCAAGACTACAACATATCACTGTAACAATAGTTAATTATCCGTACATTCTTGGACTCGCCATCAAATAATGCTGAATCACGACGCCATTTAACTTGTTGAGTCCCCGGCAGTTTTCCAGACCGTTGGTCTTCAAAGAACAGTATGGCCTTGCTAAGTGCGTCCCTGTAGTCATGGTTCATGGCACGCACATTAGGACTAGCCAGGATGCACCAAGAGATTAATGCCACAACAACGTTGTGACGACTTCCACGAACAGTTGATGACTTTTTTCTCGTTAGATGCATGATCACGTAATTATTTGTGGCAAATGGAGATTGCGTGAGGGATTCAAAAGTTTTATAAATGACTATATGAGTCACGTAACATAAGTTATTTGGACCCATATCTAATGACATCTATCGACTATGTTTTATATATGAGTCGTGTAATATATGTCAATTCATTTTGTCTTAGTACATACGTACCCTACAGAGAAACATACACGATGCTCCACCTTATTCGCAACGATAAACTGACTTCATTTGTAAGAAAATACTGTAACTAAGTCTATTCTTAGAATGGATAAGATTCGCACGTATGATATTGTTCACGAAAATTGCATGCAGTGACTATTTGCTTGTTGGGCTTGAACAATATTCCATAAGGGCACATTATTAAGCATTTGAGGCTAAACTAAACAACTTATACAAAGTGTAAATGATATATATCTATCTGTCCGACAAAAGATCAACATAGACCCCGGCCGTTTTATCATAGACCTGGTCATTTACTTCCGTATCAACATCTCCATAACTCTCTCATTAATGCGCACACACAGTCTCATTCAAAAATCTCTCAAAAAAATCACACCTAACACTTTTTCAATCAGTGAAACCCTAATTCTACCCCCCATTAACAGACACCAAACACTTCTTCAATCAGTGAGACCCTAATTCTACCCTCAAATCATATGAATAATGGATATACGTGTTGGAATCGACACCACCAACAACCTGAAGACCGATATGCGGAACTAGATCCCTTAAAGAAGAACGTAGAGTTGCAACGACCGAAACCCAGAAGATTGACACACAAAGAGGTAACCAAACGATTTACTTTATTATATCAATCACTCGATTACATAGAAAGAATAAAAGCTACGGTGTGATTTGAGCATCACCCCCTCACCTCCTTTTATAGGGTGAGGGGGTCGGTTACAAACTCGGGTCGAGCCCACTCGACACACTTACCGTACAATAAGGAAAGAAACCTAATCAAGATACTAACTATCTTAGGAAACTATATTCAACAATTTCCACCTTAGTGACAAGACTAGTTAGTCCCGACACCAAGTATCTTCATGCAATACTTGAACTTCGGACCTGGAACCACCTTTGTAAACGCGTCAGCTGCATTATCCTCCGTGCCTATCTTTACAACTTCAATCTCTTTTGATTATACGATCTCCCTGATGAAGTGATAGCTCACGTTGATATGCTTCGTCCTCTCATGAAACATAGCATTTCTTGAGAGATGAATTGCCCCTTGATTATCACAATTCACAACCACTGACCTTAGGTTTATTCCTAGCTCGATTAGTAAACCTTTAAGCCAAATGCTTTCCTTAACAGCTTCCGTAAGCGCCATATACTCCGCCTCTGTAGTAGACAATGCAACAATATGCTGCAGAGTTGCTTTCCAACTCACAACACAACCATGTACCATAAACACGTACCCGGTTATCGACCTACCCTTGTCAGGGTCTTTAGCATAATCGCTATCCACGAAACCGTCAACATCCACATGTTTCCCTTGATCTCTACCATACACAAGACCTACATCAGCAGTGCCCTTCAAGTACTTCAAAATCCATTTCACCGCTTCCCAGTGATTTTTACCTGGATTCGCCAAATATCTGCTCACAATGCTAACCGCGTACGCAATATCCGGTCTAGTGCAAACCATCAAGTACATTAAACTACCTACAGCATTCTCATATGGGACCTTACTCATTCTTTCCACATCCCAGTCACTCGACGGACAATCCTTCAAAGATACCTTGAAGTGTGCTCCCAATGGCACAGAGACCGACTTGCCATTATCCACTATGTAGTTATTCAGAATTTTCCGCGCATATCCCGACTGAGACACCTTCAGGGTTCGGTTACCCATATCCCTGACAATCTCCATACCAAGTATCTTCCTAGCTGGACCAAGTTCCTTCATATCAAACTCTTTCCGCAGCAATCGCTTGGTATATTCGATCTCAGACTTGCTTTTACAAGCAATCAACATATCATCTACATACAACAGTAGATATATGTACATACCTGGTGCAAACTCCTTGAAGTAAACACAACTATCATAGTTGCTACGGCTAAACCCATTGCTTACCATATACACATCAAACCATTTGTACCACTGCCTTGGAGACTGCTTAAGACCATAAAGGGATTTCTTCAACAAACATACCTTGTTGCCCGTTCCTTCTTCAAAACCAAGTGGCTGCCTCATATAAATGGTTTCTTCAAGATTACCATGCAAAAACGCCGTCTTCACATCAAGTTGTTCCAACTCGTAATCTTCACAAGCAGTTAATGAGAGAATCACCCTAATAGATGTATGTCGAACCACGGGTGAGAATACCTTATTATAGTCAATCCATGCTCGTTGTGTGAAGCCCCGAGCTACCAGCCTTGCTTTATACTTTGGTTTCTAAACGCCTTCAATCCCTTCTTTAATCTTATACAACCACTTGCAGCTTACCGGGTTCTGACCACGTGGTTGATCGACCAGCTCCCAAGTATGATTCTTCTTTAAAGAACTCATCTCTTCCTCCATAGCACGAACCTACTCATCCCTTTCAGATAAATTAATCGCCTCGTGGAATGTGATTGGTTCATGTGTATCTTCTTCCTCAGCAATAGCAAACGCAAAAGCCGTAATATCATCTTCTTCCCTAGACCCTGATGATCTAGACAATGATACATTACCTTCATTCCTATACCTTGTAGTACACTAATTGTTCTCTTAGCTCTATCACGCACCAGAACATAGTTGTCCAGATTCTGTTGTTGAGGCATTGCATCTACTGCATCTTCAAATTGATCCTCATATTCATTCCTTGGATTTACCCCAGTATGAGGATCCACAGTTGGTTCCGACCCGACTACCTTGAAGTTCCACCTTAAACTCAATTTCCTTCCCAGAATCTGCAGCACCAGCACCCTTGAGAGTATCCTTATACATAAGGCTCTCATTAAAGACCACATCACGGCTTATGATTATCTTCGGTTTAACATCATCCAACCTCCATAATCGGTATCCCTTCACACCCTCGGGATACCCCAGGAATATGTATTTTATAGCTCTAGGCTTGAGCTTCCCCTGATTCACGTGTGAATAAGCAACGCAACCAAATATCCTCAACATCTCGTAATTCGCCGGATGTCCTGACCATAAATCCATAGGTGTCTTCTTCTCCAATGCTTTAGATGGAGACCTATTGATCAGATATGTTGTCGTCACCGTTGCTTCAGCCCAGAATGAATCTGGCAAACCAGACTGAATCAGTAAACACCTAACCTTGTCCAAGAGCGTCCTGTTCATTCGTTCAGCTAGACCATTCTGTTGCGGAGTTCCAGCAACCGTCAAATGTCTTGCAACCCCTCTCTCCTTGCACAAGTTATTAAACTCCTGATTACAAAACTCCAAACCATTATCCGTTCGAAGTTTTTTCAGTCGTCTACCTGTCTGGTTTTCTACCAACTGCTTCCACTCCTTGAACTTGCTGAACGCCTCATTCTTGTGTCTAAGAAAATAAACCCAAACCCTCTCGAGTAATCATCAACAATCGATAAGAAGTAACGACAACCACTCATCGATTCCACCCGAGAAGGACCCCAGAGATCCGCATGGACATAGTCTATAACTCCCTCTGTTGTGTGCTGACCTCGACCAAAACTCACCCTGGTCGATTTTACAAGAACACAATTTTCACAGAATTCAAGCTTACCTATACCTTCCTTCCCTAGCACCTATCTTCTTTTGAGATCATTCAAGCCTGCTTCACTAATGTGACCCAGGCGTTTATGCCACACCTGCGCAAGACTTTCCTTTTCTTCTATACCGACACTAGCTTCACTTGATTCAGCCCAACCATCCAAGGAGTACACACAATTTTCCTTCAAAGTTCCTGACAAAACCATAAAAGAACCCTTGATAACCTTTACTCTTCCATTCTGCAACTTCACGGTATAGCCCTCTCGATCCAGAGTGCCCAAAGATAACAAGTTTCTTTTCAACTCGGGAATGTATCGCACATTCTCAAGCACAAAACTTGAACCATCTTTCATTTGTACTCTCACCTTCCATGTCCCCTTGATGGCACATGCTCTATTATCACCGAGCAAAACCATACCTCCATCAAGCTCCTTAAAATCAAAAAAGAAGTCCCTCTTAGGCGTCATGTGATAGGAACCACCAGAGTCCATGATCCACTCTAAGAACCTTTCCTCACTCACCACCATCAACAATCACCATTGTCATAACCCTTAGAATACGTCCCAGCGTCCTGTTTTGCATTCTTGTTGACAAAGCCAGTTGATTTCTTTTTGTTCCATTTTGGACAGTCTTTCTTAAGGTGATCCTCAGAATAGCATATGTAACACTTCTATTTATAAGTTCCTTTACCTTTTGACTTTGATCGCGAACTACTACGTCCTTGATTACCCCGATGCTCTGGCCTTCCCCTTACAAATAACCCATCACCATCATCCTTTGCATCTGTCCTCTTCTTCAACTCCCGTGAATTGAGGGTAGAGAAGACATCTTCCAAAGAGAGCGACTCCCTTCCATAAAGAAATGTCTCCACAAAGTTATCATACGAGGACGTTAATGATGTAAGTAACATGAGTGCCTGATCTTCGTCATCAATTTCAACGTCTATGTTTGCCAAGTCACCGATCAACTTATTAAATTCATCTATATGTTTATATAATTTCTTACCTGAATTCATGTAGAAAGTGAACAGCTTCTTCTTCAAGTACAACTTGTTGGCTAAATACTTTGTCATATACAAAGTTTCTAACTTTAACCAAACACCCGCAGCAGAATTTTCTTTGTTGACTTCCCTCAACACCTTGTTATCCAAGCACAAGAGTAAGGCACTGTGTGCTTTTTTATAGACATCTGTCTTCAACGCCACAGTCTTATCAGCGTCCGTCATGGTATCTGGGAATGGATCTAAGGCAGCCTCCCAACCATGTTGAATTAATAGACACCGCATCTTCACACGCCACAACCCGAAGTCATTAGACCCGTCGAATTTTTCGACGTCAAACTTCGGTATCGACGACATATTCTTTCACCCTTGTTGCGTAAAATACCTTTTTTGCAAATCGAATTAATTAGAATAACCCTAAACCTCGATCACGTACAAGCAAACCCGATCGTAAACTTGAAAACCCAAGTAAACCACGATCAAACTTGAACTACAAAAAACCTGCAACAAGAACCTTCGATTAATCGACTTTTAAAAACCTTAAAAACGATACCCGAAGTCGATATATAATTATATATCGAAACTCTTTGATAAAGAAAAACAATTCAATAACCAATTGCCTTCTTAACCTTCACAGTAAATCAAAATAGCATACCACCTAGCCACGTGATAGTATAGTACAAAAACAATACTCTTTGTTTTTTATAAAAACAAACCCACATGATTTGGAATATGAACCAATCAAAAAAGAAAGTTGCTATTTTTTTCCTCTTACTTCACGTGAAACCTTCATCTTCAACCTCTTGCCAAAACCTGCAACTCCAAGAAAATTCGATTCGACAAACCCCGAACCTCCTTTCTTCACGAAACCTTCTTGATCTAGCACCGATCTTCAAAGCCCAACAAACCAGGCACTGATACCACTTGTTGGAATCGGCACCACCAACAACCTGAAGATCGATATGCGGAACTAGATCCCTTAAAGAAGATCGCAGAGTTGCAACGACCGAAACCCAGAAGATCGACACACATAGAGGTAACTAAACGATTTACTTTATTATATCAATCACTCGATTACATAGAAAGAATAAAAGCTATGGTGTGATTTGAGCATCACCCCCTCACCTCCTTTTATAGGGTGAGGGGGTTGGTTACAAACTCGGGTCGAGCCCACTCGACACACTTACCGTACAATAAGGAAAGAAACCTAATCAAGATACTAACTATCTTAGGAAACTATATTCAACAATACGGAATGAAATAACAGCGAAAACAAAATAAATCGAAGATCGATTCATCATTTGTTCAAACTAATGTTGTTGCTAATTACGGCTATTGTTAATAATATCAAGATCACAATCAAACCAGTCGGCACTCAAACAACCACCCGTTAGTGCTTATTAACAAGATTCAGCTTACAATACAAACAAGTCGTGGAATCATTTTTCGTTAAAGAGAGATAATCCTCACAAAGTGGATCTTATCACCTCTCATACAAGAACTCTCGACACTCCGACTAATCTAATCAATCAATCAAAATGATATCAAGATGATAAATACCTTCAATTGTAACTGAAGGACTGTAACAGACTAAGAGAAAAATCACACGATCAAATAAGAGAGAAAACTATAACAACGAATTTGACAAAGGAATGAAACCCTATAATGATGACTTCTAAAACTTTGAAACTTGACAAGTTTAACCCCGAACTGTATATCAAAAGCTTGAATATAAAGAACATCCTCCCTCAAGCTTTTCGGGAATCAACTTGATCTTACTACGAGAGAACATGTTGTTCATACCAAATTTCATGCAAAACAATTCATGTTGTGTTGTACCAAGTCATTTAGTAAAAATATCAGCACGTTGATCATTAGTATGAATTTTAACGATATTGATAATACCTACAACAACTTTTCTCTCACCAAAAGAACATCCAACTCAAAGTGCTTAGTTCTCTCATGAAACACTGGATTTGTAGCAATCTGAATAACATAATTGCTATCAAAGTGCAAATCAATAGGATAAATACTTTTAAAACCAAGACTATGGAAAAGATTTCCTAACCATATGATTTCATAAGTAATGCTTCTACATTTTACTTCAACAAAGCTTCTAGAAACAACATTTTACTTTTTACATTTCCAAGAAACTAAAGAAATCCCTAGAAAAATACAAAATCTGTTAACATACCTTCTGGTCCTAAAACATTTAGCCCAATCAGCAGGTGAAAAAGCGTTAAGCTTTAGATCAGATGCTATTATAAACTGAAGCCCAAGAATAGGAGCTCGTTTTAAATATCTCAAAACTCTCAAAGCAGCTTTAAAATGAGGTTGTAAGGGTATATGCATGTGTTGACTTAGGCAATGCACAACATAGCTAATATAAGGTCTAGTATTAGTAACATAGATAAGTTTTCCCACAAACTGTTGATAACTAGTAAAACATTAAAGGTATTTATCCTTTCACACGCTTCACAACTTTTTTTTTGGTATACAATGATTTCCGACTCGACATTGCGAGCCGACTAATCCCAGAGCGACTACCCTTTTGGATATACCAGAGGCATCGCAAGTAAACCTTCGTGGACACTCTTAAATGGACACACCTAGTAAGGTTTGAACCCTTGACCTCTTGTTTGAGAGTCAAGGACCTTACCACTAGGTCACTTGATGGGGTTACTCTTTCCAACTTAAAACACTATTTTCAAGGAAAGGTGTCTCAACATGCTTAGCTGCAAGCAGCCCACATTCATGTAAAACACCTTTTTTGTTTCTCAAAACTTCAATTCTCAGAAAATACTTTAACTCTCCTAAATCTTTAATTTGAAAATTAGTACTCAAAAAAACCTTTTGAAGTTACTAATAATAGAGTCATCATTCCCGAGTGATAACAATATCATCAAGATATACCAACAAAGCCAAAAACATAGATCCTTCACTTTCAACATACAAAGAGTAATCAAACTTACTTTTCACAAAGCCATGCTCTGATTAATTTTTACTTCCAGTGTCTTGGGGCTTGATTTAAACCATATAAAGATTTATTAAGTTTTCGAGTTTTGTTACTAGCAATCCATCAAATTTTTGAGACAATGTCATATAAACATCTTCAATAAGATCACTACATAAGAAAGAAGCATTATTCACATCAAGGTTATATAAAGGTCAACTCATATGAACAACAATACTAATCAAGAATCTCACAGTAACCATTTCACCACAGGACTAAAGGTTTCATCATGGTCAAACCCTTCTCTTTAACTAAAATTCTTAGCCACAAGTCTAGCCATATATCACTACAACAATTTTGAGTTTAGGGTCGCCCTTTTTCTAGGGTCGACTTAGTCGTATTAAGGGGGGCCCACCAGTTTTACAAGAAAAACAAAGTCAAGAAGGTTGTGGGGACAAAGTGGGGTCCACGTAACCTAGGGACGACTAAGTCGTCCCTAGGTGAAGAAAATTTATTTTTATCTCTTTTAATTATTTAAAATTATTTAAAATTAATATAATATTTTTAAAAAAAGTTTAAAATTAAGGTGAGACCCACGTAACCTAGGGACGACTAAGTCGTCCCTAGGTGAAGAAAATTTATTTTTCCCAGTTTTTTATCTCTTTTAATTATTTAAAATTATTTAAAATTAATATAAATACTTTTTTAAAAAAGTTTAAAACTAAGGTGGGGCCCGTGTAATCTAGGGACGACTAAGTCGTCCCTAGGTGAAGGCAACTTTATTTTTCTCAGTTTTTTTATCTCTTTTAATTATTTAAAATTATTTAAAATTAATATAAATATAGTTTTTTAAAAAGTTTAAAATTAAGGAGGGGCCCATGTAACATAGGGACGACTAAGTCGTCCCTAGGTGAAGGCAAATTTGTTTTTCCCTTTTTTTATCACTTTTAATTATTTAAAATTATTTAAAATTAATATAATTATTTTATTTAAAAAAACTTTATTATATTTAAAAATAACTTTATACATATTAAAAAAACTTTATTCATATTTAAAAACACTTTATACATATTTAGAAAAAACTTTATACATATTTAAAAATAACTTTATTCATATTTAAAAAAAACTTTATATTTATTTAAAAAAACTTATACGTATTTAAAAAAACTTTAGATATATATTTAACACTTAAACACGCGCTTAATTAAACATATATATTATAGCGATAATAGATTCATAAATAAGAAAAAAAACACGTCACAAACTAGTTAAAACTAAACATACAGATTAACACATAATAATAAAATACAAATTAACACATTAAAATAACAAATAGATAACTACTCAAAGCTAAGATTTTCCATTTCATTTAAAAGCTCATGAAGTATTGCATCCGATTGACATGCGTGGTTTTCAGGATGCCTTTCTATTTCTAGTCTTGCCTCTAGCATCTTTATCTTTAGATATTTGATCTTGCAATTAGAGCACTCAGTGGGTGCAGATTGAGAAGGACCTGTAGAAGAACTTGGATGTGAACCTTGGGATGTTGAAGATCCAGGGGAAGATCTTATACGGAGTTCGAGATCAAAATCATCCTTCCATTTAAAATATTTACATCCATAATCTTCTGTTTTTTACTGTTACAAAGTAAACAAATAACATGACATTTCATTTTAATAATCACACGTATTACATAAATAAAACATTGGATTGTTTAACTTCGAAAGAGGACATGCATAGTAAAGTTTACCAAAGCTATGAGGTTGATGTGACTGTCTCAACACTATATATCCCTTTCTACATGTACACTTATAAGCTTCAAGCGGATCCATCTTATGCAAAATCGGGTGGTGGTGGTGGTGAGTTTGGTATGAGAGGATAAGAGTTTGTGAGGATAAGAGCTACCATAAATAAAGATAAAAATTTAGGGTCGACACATTTAGGGACGACTTAGTCGACCCTAGCTTTCCCGCCAACATTTTCGACTCATCAGTTGAACCTCTAACATATAACCGTAACATATCGACTCATCAGTTGAACCTCTAACGTATAACCGTAATAGACTCATCAGTTAAACCTCTAATGTATAACCGTAACATATAGACTCATCGGTTGAACCTCTAACGTATAACCCTAGAATATCGACTCATCAGTTGAAGCTCTAACGTGTAACCGTAACATATAGACTCATCGGTTGAACCTCTAACGTATAATCCTAGCATATCGACTCATCAGTTGAACCTCTAACGTATAACCCTAGCATATCGAATCATCGGTTGAACCTATAACGAATAACCGTAACATATCGACTCATCAGTTGAACCTCTAACGTATAACCGTAACATATCGACTCATCGGTTGAACCTATAACATATAATCGTAACATATAGACTCATCAGTTGAACCTCTAACGTATAACCGTAACATATAGACTCATCAGTTGAATCTCTAACGTATAACCCTAGCATATCGTATAACCCTAGTATATCGACTAATCGGTTGAACCTCTAACATATAACCCTAGCATATCGACTCATCAGTTGAACCTCTAACGTATAACCGTAACATATAGACTCATCGGTTGAACCTATAACGTATAACCGTAACATATCGACTCATCAGTTGAACCTCTAACGTATAACCGTAACATATCGACTCATCAGTTGAACCTCTAACGTATAACCGTAACATATAGACTCATCGGTTGAACCTATAACATATAACCGTAACATATCGACTCATTAGTTGAACCTCTAACGTATAACCGTAACATATAGACTCATCAGTTGAACCTATAAAGTATAACCGTAACATATCTACTCATCAGTTGAACCTCTAACGTATAACCGTAACATATCGACTCATCAGTTGAACCTCTAACGTATAACCGTAACATATAGACTCAACGGTTGAACCTCTAACGTATAACCCTAGAATATCGACTCATCGGTTGAACCTCTAACGTATAACCGTAACATATAGACTCATCGGTTGAACCTCTAACGTATAACCGTAACATATCGACTCATCAGTTGAACCTCTAACGTATAACCGTAACATATAGACTCATCGGTTGAACCTATAACGTATAACCGTAACATATCGACTCATCAGTTGAACCTCTAACGTATAA
Source organism: Glebionis coronaria (assembly GCA_025667525.1). Lineage (NCBI taxonomy): Eukaryota > Viridiplantae > Streptophyta > Magnoliopsida > Asterales > Asteraceae > Glebionis > Glebionis coronaria. Next base: position 525,655 of record JANFOE010000679.1, read on the forward strand.
CCGTAACATATAGACTCATCGGTTGAACCTTTAACGTTAACCGTAACATATCGACTCATCGGTTGAACCTCTAACCTATAACCGTAACATATCGACTCATCAGTTGAACCTATAACGTATAACCGTAACATATAGACTCATCAGTTGAACCTCTAACATATAACCGTAACATATAGACTCATCAGTTGAACCTCTAACGTATAACCCTAGCATATCGACTCATCGATTGAACCTATAACGTATAACCCTAGCATATCGACTCATCGGTTGAACCTCAAACGTATAACCCTAGCATATCGACTCATCAGTTGAACCTCTAACGTATAACCCTAGCATATAGACTCATCGGTTGAACCTATAACGTATAACCGTAATATATCGACTCGTCGATTGAACCTCTAACGTATAACCGTAACATATGGACTCATCAGTTGAACCTCTAACGTATAACCATAACATATAGACTCATCGGTTGAACGTATAACGTATAACCGTAACATATCGACTCATCGGTTGAACCTCTAACGTATAACCGTAACATATCGACTCATCGGTTGAACCTATAACGTATAACCATAACATAAAGACTCATAAGTTGAACCTCTAACGTATAACCGTAACATATAGACTCATCAGTTGAACCTCTAACGTATAACCCTAGCATATCGACTCATCAGTTGAACCTCTAACGTATAACCCTAGTATATAGACTCATCGGTTGAACCTATAACGTATAACCGTAATATATCGACTCATCGGTTGAACCTCTAACGTATAACCGTAACATATGGACTCATCGGTTATTAATTATTACAAACTAAGTATAACGTATATTTTAATATTAATTATAATAATTTATTTTGATTTTTATTATTAATTTATATTATCAATTTTATTACATAGAAGGTATAATGTAAAAATCCCTGAAAAACACCTAGGGACGACTTAGTCGTCCCTAAATATTAAGGTAAAGTCGTTCCTAAAAAACCCTCCAAAACACTTAGCAAAATTTTGGAAAACTTGAAAATTTTAGCCAAAAATTAAATAACCCGCTTTGGTTTGAGTTTTCCCGGTATACACCTAGGGACGACTTAGTCGTCCCTAAGTTACCCAAAAATGTAGGGACGACTTAGTCGTCCCTAAGTTTCACAACCTAGGTCGTCCCAAGGATTTTATAAGCGAAAAAAATATATTTACAATTAATCTAGGGACGACATAGTCGTCCCTAGATTACAAAAGGAAGTCGTCTCTAAGGATCAATAAAGATCACCTACCTTATCTTCTTTCTCTCATTCGCTTTAAGTAAAAAAAAACCAGGACAGGGACGATAGCAGCAGCAGCAGCATCAATCAATCATCACCATAACCACCATCACCATAACCACCATCAATCATCCAACCCACCACCATCAATCATCCAACCCACCACCACCACCATCAATCCGACCCACCACCACCACCAATCTGACCCACCACACTCGCACACGAGCACAATTATGTTTTTGGTTTAATTTCGGATTGTTTATTTAGCTAAAGGTAAATGATGTATAATGTTTAATTTTGGTTAATTTTGTTTAATTTTTAATTGGTATAATGTATAATGTTTAATTTCGGATTGTTTATCGACCAGTGAACCACCAGTCAACCACCGGACCACCACCAGTCACGGCAGTAGTCACGGCAGCAGCAACCACCGCACCATCACATTTTGTTTAATTTTGTTTTTTAAATAAATATAAAGGTAAATGATTTTTTTAATCTATTAATTTTGTTTAAATTTGTTTATGTCTAATTATTATTAATGTTTATTTTTTATTTCCTAGCACTTTTGTCACCACCACCACCATTGCCGTGGCGACAGCAGTAGCAACCACCACCGCCGGCAGCAGTAGCAGTAGCCACCACCATCGGCAGCAGCAGTAGCCACCACCACCACCACCAAAAGTGATTTTGGCTTAATATTTCGGCTTATGATTTCAGATTATATTTAAGCTTAATTGATTTAGGCTTAGTTGATTCCGGATTATATTTAGGCATAATTGATTTAGGCTTAGTTGATTCCGGATTATATTTAGGCATAATTGATTTAGGCTTAGTTGATTTCGGCTTAATTGATTTAGCATTAGTTGATTTCCGTTATATATAGTGCTTAATATATATATAGATGATTTCGGCTTAATTGATTTAGGCTTAATGGAATTCGGGTTATATATGGCTTAATATTTATATAGGGATTTCGGGTTAATATTTTACCTTAATATTAAATAGGCATGAGTTTAATTTTTTTTATATGTTTCTCGTAGCCGAGACCCAAGTCACAGTCGAAGGGAACCAAGTCACAGCCAAGAACCGAGACCCGTGTCACAGCCAAAAAAAAGGTAATGTTTTTTTTAAATTGTTTTGGTGTTTGTTTCAAATTAAAATTTTTTTTGGAAATCAACTAATTTATGTTTTTTTTTATTTTATGTTTGTGTTTTGTTAGCACCGGGACAGTCGGGACAACTTCCTCATCCGGACCTCTTTTTCTATCTTTCTATCTTTGTTTATTTCAGCCGTGACCGAGGTGTGTAATTAATATTATACATATGTTTATTATATTATATATATATGATATATGATTGTTAGTCTTTTGTAGTAAATAATTTTAGGAATATTTTAGGATTTTATCGATTAATTTCGGAAAATTCCCGTCCGAAGTTAATCAACCTATAGAAAACCCGTCCGAAATTAATTTATTAGGAATTAATTTCGGAAAGTCCCCTGTTTGGGACTGCTTTTTGATGTTTTGTCTCATTTAGGATATGAATGCGTATAACTGGTTTATTATTTGAGATGATTTCGACAGTGTTTCTCCTTTACTCCTAAGAATATGTCTTTTAACACATATTTGGGGAGTAGAGGGGAAATGCTGCCGAAATTTTCTCAAATAGTAAACCGGTTATACGCATTCATATATGGGACGAAACATTCAAAAGATGGGTTGGGATTGCCTTCCATAGTTTCACTAGGAAGAAAAAAAAGAGTTCATATTCATTTTGTTAGTATGACATTTTACGTATAAAAATAATAATTTATCTGAGTATGTTTATTTGCAACGCAGTTATGAAAATTGATAAGAGTTGGACCACTGTAAACAATCGTAATTCCAATGAGTTTTTAGATGGTCTTTTTGGATTCATCCAGGATTGTGAGAAATTTTTGCACCCCATCTCACAAAAGCTCTGTTGCCCATGTAGTCATTGTTGTAACCGTAAAACGTTGGTTACCCTCGACCAACTTGAGGCACACATATCCCAATTCAGGTTTGACAAACGTTACACCACTTGGATATATCACGGTGAACCAATTATTCCGTTACCTCCACTATTACCACATTCACCTGATCGAATTCACATGGATGCGTTCTTCGAAGATATTTCTGCAATTAATATTCTAAATCCACCATCTGAAACTCCACCCTCTCAAACTCCACCAACTCAAACAACCGTTCCTCAACCAACCCAAACATCGGGTCCTAGTAACGAGTTTGAAGAGTTACTCGCTAGGTCTGCCCAAAAGTTGTACCCGGGTTGTGATATGACCACATTGGAATTTACATCAGAGATTTCGCACATCAAGGTTTTACACAAAATAACTGATGTCGGGTTTAACAAAATTCTAGCTCTTCTCCAAAAGGCATGTTCCCCTAGTAAAGGATACAGTTTCTCGTCTTCATACTATGAAATAAAAAATACATACAAAAAGATCGGGTTAGGATACGAATCGATCCATGCTTGTATAAATGATTGTTTTTTATATTGGGGATCGCCAGAAAACAAGGCGAGGAACACTTGTCCAATCTGTAACGCGAGTAGATGGAAAAGCCCAAAGAATAAAAAGGGGACGCAATTAGTTGCCAACAAGGTGGCGCGTTACTTTCCGATAACACCTAGACTACAACATATGTTCAACACAAAAGACATAGCAAAGTGGATGACTTGGCATGCGACCGGACAGTCTAAGGAAGACGGTAAATGAATCACCCCTGTGACGGCAAAGCATTGAAATATTTTGACATGATGAAACCTGAGTTCTCTTGTGACCCTAGAAACGTTCGATTAGGGTTGGCTGCTGATGGTTTTAATCCTGATGGCATGATGAGCCAAACTTACAGCATGTGGCCGGTTATATTGACAACATACAACACACCACCGTGGATGTGTTTGAAAGAAACTTCTTTAATGTTGACGATGTTAATTCCCGGCCCTAAATCAGCTGCAAAGGACATTGATGTTTACTTGCAGCCTCTAATTAAAGAACTCAAAGATTTATGGGAGGGAGTCTGGACGAAAGACGCTGCTACGGGTACTCATTTCAAAATGAAAGCGGCGGTTTTATGGACCATCAATGATTTTCCAGCTCGAAGTAGTTTGTCTGGGTGGAGTGGGCAAGGGTACCTCGCATGCCCTACTTGAAATGTTTACACTCCATCGATGCGTATCAACAGCAAAATCGTTTATGTTGGTTACAGAAGATGGTTAAGAACAAATCATCCAGAAAGGAAAAAATCCAAGGAATTCTACGGTTTTCCCTAAAATAAGCCTAAACCAAGAAAGTTTTCAGAACTTGATATCCAATTGCAGATTAGTAAAGTCTTTAAACGTAAATCGGGGAAACATAAATCAATTCTCAAAGAGAACCGCCCCCATAATCGAGATGTTGAATTGAACTGGAATAAGCGTTCTATCTTTTGGGATCTTGAGTATTTCCCTTTCTTCTACTAAAACACTGTTACGATGTCATGCACATCAAAAAGAATTTCCTTGAGGCTTTACTGAATACCCTGTTACAGAACGACAAATCCAAAGACACGCCAAAGTCAAAGGCTAGACTTGGAAAAAATGGGAGTTCGAAAGGAGTTGTGGTTAGTTAAAAAAGATAACGGGAAGTTCGATAAGCCTCATCCAAAGTTCTCTTTCACTCCAGAAAAAAGAAAACTTTTTTGTAAATTCATTAAAGGAGTCAGACTACCTGACGGCTTTGGATCCAACTTCAAGAAAAAAGTGACCGTTGATGATGACAATATAACGAACTTGAAATCTCATGACTGTCATATAATGATGCATCGGTTACTTCCTTATGGAGTGCAACAATACTTGCCAAAGACGTTGCAAGAACTATAATCGAGATTTGCTTATTCTTTAAGCAGCTTTGTGCTCGAAGTTTGACTGTACAGGACATGAAAGAAGCTAAAAACAAATTGATCATTATGATGGTTAATTTAGAGCAAATCTTTCCTCCTGCTTTTTTCGACATAATGACTCATTTGGTTATACATCTACCCGATGAGGCTATTCTAGGTTCCGTTACTCGCGGCAGGTGGATGTATCGATTTGAATGATTCAAGAAAAAGCTAAAGAATTATGTACGAAATAAAGCAAAGCCTGAAGGTTCTATTGTTGAGGGTTATGTTGCAGAAGAGGCATTAACTTTTTGTTGCGTTACCTTAAGGATGTCGAGACGAGATTTTACCGCCTTGGCAGAAATGAAGACGATTTGCCTGCACAACCAGATAAATTTGAGGTGTTCCGGACCGTATGCACACCGACGGGTGGAATCAAACCAACTCGTATGAGTAATGACGACATGCAGGCAGTTACGTGGTTTATACTTAACAACAGTCCTGAAGTCGAAGCAGACATCTCGGCTTACAGCGAGTATGTTTCTTCCTTTTTTTTATTTTATAATTTTGAAAATTCTTCTTTCTTGATGTCTTCTGCTAATATCATGAACCTTTGCAGAGAGGCGCCTGATAATGTGGAAACGAGTTTTCCTGCGTGGTTTAATAACAAGGTAAATACATTAGATATATTATCTTGGAGTTATTCCTCATCTAATAAACCTTTTTGTATCTCTTTTTTGTAGACTCGTGAAAAAAAGTGAGTGTGGGCTGTAGTGACGAGTTATTCTATTTGGCATGTGGACCTATTAGTTCATGTCCATACCCCTCTTGCATAGTGAACGGTGTGAAGTTTGTGGTACGTGAACGAGATATACTTCGTACCACTCAATGCAGCGGAGTTTCAACACCCGGGGTTGATGGAGAGATGTATCATGGTCAACTCGAAGAAATTCTGGAGCTCACTTATATCGGCAACCGCAAGGTTTTGTTGTTTCGATGTAAATGGTTTGACACAATTAACCCGTTTCTAGCATTAACATGTGTATTGTGTAATTTTTCTTGGTCAAATACTTGAATCAACAACTCGAGCTTCGAAACTATTCAATCCATGGTGAGGTGCCAAATACAAAACTTTTGTATGAGACATTGTGTTCTTTACTTTCTTTAATTAATTACATATTGAGAAGTTGGCAGAGCATGTTACCTTATGTAATGTTATTTTCAATTTCAAATCTCACTTTGCATTTTGTTTAATTATCAGGATAATGAGTACACTATTTCTAGGATCACACGTTGTATCTCTTAATAGGTACTCTTTATCTTAATTCGTAAAACTATTGTGATGTTTTGTGTTTCTTTAGTGTTTCGATTCAGTTTATGATATATGATTGGCTTTGGTTTATTTCAATTCAAAAGAATAATAGTTTTCTTTTTTGATCATGCAGGTTAAATTCGAAGGAGTAAACGTCTTCATATGTTCTTCCTTTGACGGCGACTTCTATGTTGTTCACACGATTGGTAAGTATTGAATATATTCAACTTTTTATTTTGTAGGTTATTCATGGAAATCTCAACGTTACAATATTTTTTATGTGTTATCTTTTTAATGATCAACCAATTCGTTTGTTTCTCTTTTGATATGGTTTGTGCTGTCTTTTTTTTAATGTAAGCTTCTATCATTTCTTGCTTACGAAGTATTTGATGAAATGTATAACTAAATAGTTTTTTCAATAAAAGATAATTGTAGATGTTTTTTTAATAAAGTAAGTAGTTGTAACGGGTGAATGTAGTGAGAATATAATTATGTGGTTGACAAATTTAGCGAATTGAAAAACTGTACTTGGACTGACATATTCCACAAAAGCCGCTGATGTGGATAGTGTTTAAGAATGGTTGTTATCTGTTGCGACCACCAACTAATTAATTATTGTAACTGCGTTTTGTAGGTTTGTTATCAACTGGAAGAACAATGTGTCAAGTGAACAGATTTCCATTTTCACATGATCTTATTCAGTTGAATTATAACGCTACCCAAGTATGTATATTAGAACCTCAACAACCAATACAAAAATGTTCCACTTTTATACTTCATCTAATTTCTATACTATTATGTACGTTTAGGTGCGTGATGCGATATCATTGTTGAATTACTTGACTGATCAACCAAGGCTACACGGTTGTATGGTCCGCAATAGAAGGATGCAAAGCTTTTCGACCAAGGTATGTATATATATGAAATTCAGGCATAGTATATTGCAGTAGGCCCTATCATGACAAATTATGGAACTTGGTGTCGTGTTTTATTGGTTTGTTGAGTTTTAGTATTTATGTGAATATGTGTATTCAATTATATAGCACGGCAACAAAAGAATTGAATAATGAAATGATTTGGAGACCAATTATTATACATGTATAGTAAATATGTATAGGGCATTTGATAGAGTTTTAACTACCTCTTATCGCGAAAAATTATATGGCAATTTAGTATCTTATACCCCTAATCCTCAGGATTCCACATAAATTTTATGTAACAAGAAAGACAAAAGAAACTCAAATTTAAAGTTGCAACGTATAAAAGAAGCCAATAATGATACAAACCTATTAGTTTTTCATATCATTGTCTTATGTTGGTAATGGGGAGGGGGTGTATGGTGTTAGGTGTAGGGGTGTCGGGAGGGGAGGGGGTATTTGGCGGGATATTGTGAAGATCGTTGAAGAGGTTGACACGTTGGGGATATAGTTCACATCTTCTTGGAGCGGGGTGTTGGAAAATGGGAGGGATATTATGTTTTGGATGGATAATTGAAGACTTTGGGACAGAATCAGGTTATATCACTATTTAATCCGAGGTCTTAATTAAACTAATGAGATAACTATACGATTCTTAAACATTATAAAATAGGGTAAATAACATAAAAATGTGCTTATTTTATGTCAAAATTCAATTAAAGGTACTCAACTTTTTTTTTCAGTTTAAGGTATCCATCTTTTTTTTGTTACAATGTTGGGACAATAACAAATTTAAAGGTTATATATTAACGACCCTTTACTTTATTATTGCATCGTTAGCCCTTTATATTAACGACACTTTATAATAACCTCAAAATTCGTTTTTTACAGTTTTAGACCGTTTTCTATCTTTTTTCGTTTGATTTTTACCGTTTTCATTCGGTTTTTATTCGTTTTAGTCTGTTTTTTTCGTTTTATAGGTTTTACCGTTTTCGACCTCCTTTAATGTGTTTGATATCATTTTCGACCTTTTTTTTATTGTTTTCGCCTGTTTCTTGTCGTTATCGCCTATTTAATTTATGGACGAAAATAAATAAATAAACCAAATAAAAAAAATCATAAATGGTAAAAAAGAAACCGAAAACAGAAAAACAGACGAAAAAGTTAAAGGTCGGAAAATGGACACAAACGGTCAGAAGGGCTCGAAAACGTATAAAAAATGGACGAAACGGTTGAATACGGTAAAAGAACGAGGAGTGTTGTAAAATGGACCAAAACGATTAAAAACAAACGAAAACAGTAAAAATCAGACAAAAACGGTGAAAAGCGGTCTAAAATTATAAAAAACGAATTTTGAGTTTATTATAAAGTGTCATTAATTTAAAGGACTAACGATACAATAATAAAGTAAACGATCGTTAATATATAACTTTTATATTTGTTAATTGTCCAACATTACAACAAGAAAAAAGATCGACACCTTAAATTGAGAAAAAAAAGTTAAGTACATTTAAATGAATTTTAACTTAATATGTATACTTTTTTATGCTATTTACCCTATAAAATAAAACTGCAGTGTTTTGAATAATATGCAAGGTGACTATATATAAACATGGAAAACATATATTTATGGAATTGATATAAATAAAAGAAATTCAAATTTTCAAATTGTTTCCTTTTAGAATAAATTATACTAGTTTAAAATTGTTTATCTTCCTTCCAATTACATAGCTAGCTTTGGAAAGAACCAATAAACCGACATAAAGTATCTACTATAAATATAGATGGTTGTATGCATGCGTTTTCATACAAAGAAGTACGTAGCAGGGGTATCGCATGGATAAACTGTGCGACGATATCGTCTCTAGCGAAATACTAATCCGGCTACCGGCAAAAGCTATTGTTCAACTGAGGTGCGTTTGTAAAAGATGGAATAGGCTTTCACGCAAAGCCACCTTTATTGAATCCCATGTTCGTCGTTCGATCAACAATGACAATACAGATGAAATTCTATTGTTCTTTAAAGACATGTCCAGACATCAATTCAAAGCAAGTTCTTCCGCATCTCCGGACGTCGAACTCATTAACTTTATCAAGTTTCCTGTTAATTTCCCATCTGAAGAGGCTCAGTTAAAATTAACCAGCGTTATTGGTGCTGCTAACGGCTTAGTATGTATTTCAGTCGGGGATAGTGATAGGGATCCTGTCATTCACGTATGGAACCCTTCTCTATCCTTGTTATTAACTGTCCCGCCACATACTATCCGTATGCCCTCTCATAAAGCCACTTGGCATTTAAGCTTCGGTTTTGATCCTCAGAATGATGATTACAAAATTGTTAAGCTTATTAGGGTTGAATTACGTGAATGTATAAGGTGGTTGCAAGTGGAGGTTTATAGTATGGGATCAGGTTGTTGGAAAGTAATCACCCAAAGGTTTCCAGATCGTATATCACAGGTTTGTGATAAATTTATCCATGTTGGCGTAGATGGACATCTATATTGGCAGTCCATGTATGCCCGTAATAAAACTATAGCAGCTTATGACTTGGCTGCGGAGTCTTTCAGCGAGATATTTCTTCCAGATCGGCCTACAAATATGGTAAGTAATAATAGTTATTATGGGTGGGTCATTTTGGGAGTTTTTGGCGGAAAGCTTTGTGCGATTTCATCCCCTGGACTAGAAGTTATTGATTACTGTCAGGTGTGGGTACTGGATCAATATGGATCATGGGTGGATAGTGGTTTTTCACATAGTCATGAAGGTGGCATGCTTGTGAATGGGTTCACATTAAAAAACAACTTCATCTATAGAGATCATAAACGAGATATCTATATGTACAATCCAGCCGCACCGTTCAACAAGGTTAAACTAATCCAGTATAACAAATTACCCTATCTAAGTAATGACACTACGATCATTCCCTATGTTGAAAGTCTTGTTTGGGTCACACCTACCCGTGATTTCCTTCTTCAATGTAGTGTTAATTTTTGGAAAAAACGTGGGTTTTTTCTAAAATCATCTTGAATGAAAACAAAGTACTTCACATAAGAAGGCATGGTGCCATTATTGAGGTATAAAGTTGTGCCTGGTAAAGTTGAGAGCGATCAGAAGCTTCTTATTAGGAAGATTATAATTGATGTTATTCAACTGAACCAAAAAAGGAGTTCGCTTGGACAAGATACGTGCTACATGGAAGATAGTGAACCTAATCACTGATGCTGGCTGAGTTCTTTATTTGTATGCTACTGCTAGTAATCAATGTATTTTCTAAGGTTTCATTTTATTATTTACTAGTGGCGTTTGGTTACGCTATTGTGTTTTGAGTATGTTCAAAACACATAGTTTTCTTTAGATGGCATATCACGAGATGAGATCCCTATAGAAAGCTAACTTATTAAAGAACAAAAGAATACATCTGGACCTTTGATTTTACTTCCATACAATGGTTAATATCAAAGCCCTAATAATGTATAAAGCCTGAAAATCAACTACCTACCATCATTTACAGTAATATTTGACTTTCTACACATAAACATGGATTTTCAAAAAACACACACTATCGGCAAAAACAACCACCACCATAATACGTAACAACCACCACCGGACTTCATCCTACCACTGTAAATCACCATAAAACTGTCGTCTTCGTCGTTCCACCATATCACCGTCCGATCTTATGTTGATACGTCGTGGATCCGTAATCGTACCATCGTTGATCTGTAAATTGTTTATACATACAACATGTTGATTACAAGCCGCCGATGGGATTAAATGTGAAGATGTTGCTAGGATTTTTAAGTTTTTTTAATATCACGTTAATATAGTTTGATAATTGATGAGAATTTATTGAATCATATATGATGTTTCTATTTGTATTATATATTTAAATGTGAAAGCTAATATAGTACAAATATAATGATACAAGTTATATCTATCTATATATATTCCACAATCCATCTATATATATTTGTAAATAACAAATTGTTATGTTTTGAAATTTAATATCTTTTTTTATGTTGTCTAGTATGAATTGTGCATGGCAAGATATGGTTTTCATCTTAAGTTCTCTACCTAAAAAAGTTTGACATATGTATTTTCATAAAAACTTAAGGCTACAGATTGTCACGAGTGAATATGTTATTGTAGTATTTTGTTATGAAAAAACGTAAATCACATGTGATTTGCTCTTTTTTATTGTAATCTGAAAATATGATTGTACTTTGATCTAGAAAGGATCAAATCAAACGTGATTATGTTGGTGCCGTTCTTTGTTAGGAAAATTTTCGAATTACGTGCAGATTTGCTCTTTTTTGTTGTAAACATAATTAAATTTGACTATGTTTTTATCTTGAAAGAAGTAAATCACGTCTAGTTCTGTTTTTATTATAAAGTGAATCACATGTAATTCGTGTTTAAATTACGCGTGATTCGTGTTTGAATCACGTGTGATTCGTGTGTAAATCACGTGTGATTCGTGTGTAAATCACGTGTGATTTGTGTAAATCACGTGTGATTTGTGTAAATTACATGTGATTCATATATAACACAAAGCAGAAAAATAGTTCCTATTTCTTATGTTGTTATATGTTATTGTGTGTTGTATTTGCAGGAGCCGGAGAAATTATATGTAAAAATTCGTTACGGGCTCGAACCAAACGTAGGAGTGAAAGGAAGATGATGCAAGAATGGAATAACCTTGTTCCTTAAAGTCATAGGCAAAAAGAAATATAAAAAAGATGAAAGGCAGCTTATGTGTCTAGTGTTTTAATACAATGAACTATTTGGTAAAATGCTTTCTCTTTAGATTCTCTCTCGAAAGATATTTTTCAGATGCAACCCCATATAAAGTACAACAAAAAAAAACTAGTACAACAAAATAGCCTTCAAACTCATCAATCAATTATATTAAGGAAGCGTGACCCCAAAAAAAACACACAAAAAGGCAAACAAAACTAACTTATACAAAATACACACGGGACCAGACATATATTCAACCCCATGATACCACGCCCACAATAAAATATAAATAGTTGTACGAATCACATGTGATTGGTATATAATCACATGTGATTGTGTACGAATCACATGTAATGCAAACAAAATCACATGTAATTATCACCGAATCACATGTAATTCAACCAGACAATTTGATATATTAACAAGATTACATGTGATTAAAAAAAATCACATGTGATTCATAAGTGGTTTTGTTAAACGAAATTAAGGATTTGGAATGCTTAAATCACATGTAATGCAAGCAAAATCACATGTAATTCAAGCAGAATTATATCTGATTCAAACAAAATCACATGTAATTTAGAAGCCAATTTGTTTTATATATTTTACATAACTGAAAACAGACAATTTAATATATTAACCGAATTACACATGATTAAAAAAATCACATGTGATTCATATAAAGTGAGTTTGTTAGAAGAAGTTAAGGTTTCGGAATATTTGAATCACATGTAATGCAAGCAAAATCAAATGTAATTATCACCGAATCACATGTAATTCAGAAGTCAATTTGTTTTACATATTTATTTTTTTGGTAAAGGGGACTCCACCTCGGTAAAATGAACATATTTTATATTAATGGTTACAAACATTTTAATATATTGAAAAGAATACATGTGATTCAAACATTTTAATGTAATTCACATAAATCACATGTGATTTTAAAATGATGACGAAAATATTTTTGTCATTTAATAGACGGTTATTTTCATATACTTTTAATGATTTTACAATGTTGAAATTCTCTTAAAAAAATACACGTGATTTTCACAAATCGCATGAAACATTATAAATTCAAATGTGATTTTTAAAATAATAAATCAAACGTGAGTTTTCGAGAATCACGTATAATTTTCAAAAATCACATGTGATTTTTTTGTACGAAAATTTAAAAAAAAAAGTTCGCTGAAACTATATAGAAGTGCATATCTATAGAAAGATAATTTAATTCCCGTCGTGACGGTATAATTACTTTTTCATAACGATTAACGGTTTGATAGATATTTAATATTTAAGAAATAGGATGAAAATGAGTTTTTTTAATTAAATTTAAAAAGATTAATATAAACCATTAGATGAGATTTAAATAAATGATTGAGATTTAGGGATTTCTACTTTTTTAAGAGAGTGTTCCTTATATAAATTTTGTCGGCATATCACCGTCCTTCCATGTGTTAGTCATATGATTTGTAGTTATCAGTATGATTTGTAGTTATCCATATGTTATATATACATATGTACTATTGGTATATTAGGCTGACAAAATCAATAAAGTATCTTACCATTGTATATCTTACATGGTATCACGAGAAAAACTTGAAAACATAATGGACATATCAGACCTAAAACTTCATATCGACCACCCTAATGGTACCACTGCCTACATTTAAAAAGTTGGAAACTTAAGACTTAGTGATAAAATTGTTCTCTATGATGTCCTTTATGTTCCTGAATATACCGTTAATCTCTTGTCTGTTCATAAACTCGCAAGAGATAGCAAGCTCTTCATTGGTTTTGATGAACACAAATGTTACATTCAGGATTTGCCGGCACAGAAAAATCTGGGGACTGGTCGTCAAAGAGAAGGTATGTATTTCCTTGACTTTAACAATCCAATCGACTTTATTAAAAGTAACAACATCATAAGCTATCACTCAAATTCTTTATGGCACCATAGACTAGGTCACCCATCAGACCGTGTCTTAAAAGCTTTAAAACACATAATTAACATAAAAGGAAACTGCAACTCTTCACACTCTGACATTTGTCAGCACTCTAAACAAACGAGAGAACCATTCCCCTTAAATGAACACAAAACCACTTCAGTTGGGGATTTGATTCATCTAGATGTGTGGGGTCCTTACAAAATCACAATTAGAGATGGATTTAAATATTTCCTCACTGTTGTCGATGATTATTCCAGAGCGGGTTGGGTATATCTTTTAAAATCCAAAAGTGAAGTCACAACAAACATAATTGATTTCCAAAGCTATCCAAAAAATCAATTCAACAAGAACGTTAAGGTGTTTAGAAGTGACAATGGAACATAATTTGTCAACAACAACTTGCAAACTTTTTTCAAACTGCATGGAATAACCCATCAAACCACAGTTGCATACACCCCACAACAAAATGGGGTTGTGGAGAGAAAACATACGCACTTACTAAATGTTGTAAGATCTCTTCTTTTTCAGGGAGGAATTCCACTCGACATGTGGACGGAATGCATCTTAACTGCCACTTACCTAATTAATAGACTACCTACCTTTGTCCTTAATGGAAAATCTCCTTATGACCTTGTGTTTGGTACTGAACCGAACATTGATCATTTGAGATCTTTTTGATGCCTCTATTTTTCAACTATTTTAAACAATACATATAAATTTTCAATAAAATCTGAAAAATGCATCTTTATTGGTTATTCCAATATAAAAAAAGGTTACAAATTACTTAGTTTACAAAATAAAACTATTTTTTTCTCTAGGGATGTCAAGTTCTATGAAAACATCTTTCCTTTAAAAATGAAAGAAAACCAACAAAAAATTTCACATCCAATTTCTCAAATAAATCATTTCAACTTTTTGACCGTCCCTATTTCAAACACCCTCCAGACCCCGTGATTCAGTGGCCGGAAATCATTGTAGTGAAAATAGATCTCCATACGTTGATGGCACAGAGACGGCTAATAGTGATGCTAGTGATGCTACATCATCTACTAGCAACTCTAGAGCAACACATGATGAGGATGGCACAGAGTCACTTGGTAATGATCATAATTCAAGTGATAGTGACTCTGGAGCAACCTGGGAAGATCACATTCTCCCTTACCAAATTGATAATAACATTGTGGAACCAAGTTCCACTTCCGAGGGTAATAGTTACAACATTCAAAATATTGTGAATGAAACTGCTTGTCAGACCAGGTCTGGTAAGACGTCAAATCTTCCAAAAAAACTTTCTGATTTTGTTCTTGATAATAAAGTCAAAATACGGAATTGATAAAGTCGTCAATTACTCAAAACTTAGTAAAGAAAACTATTGTTTTGCTTCAAATCTTAACAAGACTTTTGAACCGAAAACCTTTCATGAGGCATATAATAACAAAGAATGGGTTTGTGCCATGAATAATGAAATGGAGGCTCTTAATAGAAATGAAACATGGGAGATTACCAAATTACCTCCGGGTAGAAAACCTATAGGTTGCAAATGGATCTATAAAGTTAAATACATATCCAATGGTGATATAGAACGATATAAATCCAGATTAGTGGCAAAAGGATACAACCAAAAAGAAGGTGTTGACTATGATGAAACATTATCCCCTGTAGCTAAAATTGTCACTGTTAGGTGCCTTATAAGCATTGTTGTCAACAATGGGTGGCCCCTATTTCAACTTGATATCAACAATGCCTTCCTTTACTGCAACCTAACTGAGGAGGTGTATATGACAATTCCACCGGATATTTTTCTGCCATTGATCAAAGAATATGCAAACTAAAAAAATCTTTATATGGTCTCAAACAAGCACCAAGACAGTGGAATGAAAATTTATGTCAAACTCTTATCAGTAATGGATTTAAACAAAGAATAAGTGACTACTCCTTATTTATAAAAAATGATAACAATTGGTTCATTGCTTTGGTTGTCTATGTTGATGACATTGTTGTCACCGAAAATAACTTAGATGAAGTCAACAAAGTCAAAGACTTCTTAAAAAATAGCTTAATGATCAAAGACCTTAGAGAACTTAAATACTTCCTTGGAATTGAAGTTATAAAATGTTAGAAATACGTTTTTAACGTATATTAGAAGTATCGGTCACTCCACAATATTATTAATGTTGTATAGCTCGTAGTTAATGTTTGCTTATTTAGTTAAGTAAAAACCGGCCCATGGGCTTGTCATGGGTCGGCCCAAGCCCATTAGAGGCTTGGATATAAATACCCCTTTTCCACCATGGAAAGGGGTTGGTTGTTGGTTATTGTTTCATTCCATTTTTAATAGAAAACACATATTTCTCTCTCATTTTCTCTCACTACTTTCTCTCTCTAGAAACCTTCAACCCACCTTATTGATTCATAAGATTATCATTATTCTTCAATTGGTATCAAGAGCCATGGGGTGATTTAAGGTAATGATTTGTGTTGTTCTTTAGTTTTTGATTGTATTAGTGTTTTTTAGGAAAATCTATCTTGATTCTTGAAGTTTTTGGTGATTTTGTTGTTGGGATTAGTAGATAAGTATTGGGTTTTACTTCTTTTGGTAGAAATCGCAAAACTTTTCGGGTAATTTGGTAAAAATCTGGGTTCGTTCTTAATATTATTAGTCGACTGTTAAACACACGAACTAGCTCTTCCAGTTTATTCCGAACCAAAGTTTTCTGATTCAACAACTGTTCCGGATCAAGGAAGTTCCGAACCAATTTCTTCCAGATCAAGGAAATTCCGAACCAAACTCTTCTGAATCAACACTGTTCCGGATCAAGGAAGTTCCGAACCAATTTCTTCTGAATCAACAATTGTTCCGGATCAAGGAAGTTCCGAACCAATTTCTTCCAGATCAATGAAATTCCGAACCAAACTCTTCCGAATCAACAGTGTTCCGGATAAAGGAAGTTCCGAACCAATTTCTTCCGAATCAACAATTGTTCCGGATCAAGGAAGTTCCGAACCAATTTCTTCCGGATCAAGGAAATTCCGAACCAAACTCTTTCGAATCAACACTGTTCCGGATCAAGGAAGTTCCGAACCAATTTCTTCCGAATCAACTTAATTGTTCCGAACCAAGGGATATTTTACTTGTTTTTTCGACGATTTTTAGAGGATTTAATCTTGGTTTCTTACACAAAAACTCAACACAATTCACAACCTTACCTCACTGCTCGATCAACCGATAATCTTTGATTCTTTAAAGTGATCAAAATGAATCCGAGTTCATTAATGCCTCAAATGACATCACTTATGGATATTTTCGTCATTACGGGAACGGATAATCGCCCTCCAATGCTCATTAAAGACGTCTTTGAAGCATGGCAAGGTCGTATGATGTCATACATTAAGGGAAAACCGACATATGGGAGGCTTACGGTCAAGTCAATTCTAAATGGTCCACTTGATTATGGTACCATCGCTGTTAACAATGTGACTCGACCACGGGAGTTTGAAGAACTTACACCAGCTCAACAACTTATTGCCGATGCAGACGAAAAGGCTCTTCAAACCATTCTCCAAGCTCTTCCACATGACATCTATCGAATGGTAAGTCAATATACGGTTACAAAGGATTTATGGGAACGTCTAAAGGTTTTGCTACAAGGTACGTCTCTTACTAAACAGGAACGGGAATGTCAGTTGTATGATCTGTTTGATAGGTTCACGTACAGTCCAGGTGAAACGCTTCACCACTACTACTTCAGATTCACTACTCTCATGAATGATTTGAATGTATACAATCTCGTGATTGCTCCATTCCAGGTTAACACCAAGTTTTTGAATACTTTACCTCAAGCTGAATGGGGTGAGTATATTACTGATGTTAAGTTAACTAGGGATTTGCATAAGTGCAATTTGGATCAACTCTATGCTTTTCTCCAGCAGCATGAGAAACACGTGATCATGCACCGTTCGCCTCGAGGTATGTACCCTGATTCTTTAGCTTTGATGGCAAATCAACCAAGCTTGTCATATAACAACACTCCTTGTATCATGGGACACCAAGCTTATCATCCATCACCGTACATGACTCCAAGCTTCCCCCAATATTCGATTCTGCCGCAACCACCCACCTCACATCAACAACAATATCGGTTTAATGCACCTTCGTCTCAGAGAGAACCACAAGCATCACAATATGCCTCACAACCTCACCCATATTCACCAGCAAGCATTGCACCTTATGCTCAGTCATCATACTCTTCTTATCAAGAAAATGCAGCATATCCATCAAGCTACTCTGACCACATGAGTATTCCTTCTAGTGCTTATGCCGCTCAACAAGACCAAGCAATGTATTGTGATAATGATGAAGTTCCCATTCCTGAATTCAAACAAGGAACTGACCCAGTTGAAGTGTTAGCCACTATGTCTGCTTATCTCACAAGGACATTGAGCAAACGAGGATTTAGAGGACCAGCTCCTACTAACAATCAGCTGAGGAATTCATCCAATTCTCGACAACAAGCTACCATTGAGAATGGCAGGGTAATGGTTCAACCTATTCAACCTTATCAGGGGAGACCCACTACATCAACCACCAATGCACGCATGGTCAATCCTGCTCCAATGGTTAACACTCCTCCACGGGCTAATTCCACAGGTAAGTTGAGAATGATTACATGCTACACCTGTAAGGAAGAAGGTCACATGTCTAAGGATTGCAAAAAACCCAAGAGGAGAAGGGATGGTCAATGGTTTGCAAAGAAGATTTATTTGGTCAACGCTCAAGCACAAGGACAGGAACTTGATGAAGAGGAGCTTGCATTTCTTGCTGATCTAGGGATTGCGGAACAAGAAGTTCTCACTACACAGAATGCAGCATACCAAGCAGATGATTTGGATTCTTACGATTCAGACTGTGATGATCTTCAATCTGCTCAGGCAGCTCTTATGGCAACTATCTCTAGCTTTGGGTCAGATAAAATATCTGAGGTACTTACTAATACCACTGATACTAGTATTCAACCACATCAAGTTGGGCAAGAAGGTGTTGATCCAAATGAGTCTTCGGTGGTGAGTCTTTCAAATGAGGAGACAATCAATGATAGCAATATCAATGCAAGTCCCCAGACTTTGAGTGAATCACAACTGGGAGTTATTTCGCATACGCATATTCCTGCTCAACAAGATTTGGTCATGGTTCCTGCAAAGTTACTTAGCCAAATGAATACTGCACTTTTAGAAACCCTAGCTACGAATAAGAATCTGTCTGCTGAGCTTGCCTTGTGTAACGAAAAAGTTCAAACTTTGGAATTAGTTCCTTCGTCCAATGTTCTAACAAATCCCGAATATGATCATTTTCGAAACAAACAAATGGGTCATTTGCAAGAAATTGAAACCTTAAGAGCAGATCTTTCCAACGAACTTAAAGAAAAAGAGTTAGTGGTCACTAATTTTCACAAACTTCAAACGGATTTTGAATTACTCGAGTCTAAAAAGAATGAAATGGAAATTAATGCGGCTAATAAGATTAGAAGTTTAGATTACTTGATTTTAAGACAATACGCTGCCTCTCAACTAGTGCACTTATTTGACGCATCGTTTAGAGAGTTTAACTTATCGCGTCAAAAAGACCTTCCCCCTAACCCACAGTATGCAAGACAAGCTTTTATCCATAATCCAAGACTTTATGATGCAACTAAATTAGGATTGGTCTTAGATCCGATTGTTATTTTTTAGGATCGTGAGAATAAGGCTCTAGTTGATGAGAGTCGGTCATACAACTTTGCAAAAATATCCCCAGTGTGATTATTTTAAAATGAATCAAGAGCTTGCAAAAACAGACTTTAGAATTCGCTTCCATATGGAAAAAGATCTCATCACAACACCAACCTACATGTTAAATGAAGAAAACCTAGTACACTTCCTACACTTGTCAAAATGGGAGGACCTAAGGAAATTCCAAAGGATCTTCCACCTATTAGCACTGTATGGATAAACTTGCAAGAGATTAATCAATACTTTGCTAGTTTTGACAAGGTCATCCGGGAATGTACGACTTCAAATGGTCTAAACGCCGGAGAATGGGCTTTCGAACACATGAACGAGGTATTTAAGAATGAGATCAACCCTTCTGTCGAAAATCTAAAAGGAAGTTTTGCATCTCTTTCGGAAAATCTCGATTTTGAAATTAAAGAAGTTCAAAAAGTGTTTTATGAAATGGACACCGCCTACGAACTACAATTAATTGAAAAGGAAAAGATTTTATCCGAGTATGACCGATTCTTGTCCCAAGTAATTTCGTGTGATGTGCTTACTACTGTGAATGTTAATTACTCGAATGAGCTTACACCCGCTATGATTAAATGTGATGCTGTGAATATATGTGATGATGTGTGTGATCTCTCTGTAAATGTTGCTGATACTGTAAATGACGTAGATAATCATTCTTGTCACGAGTCTAACGCTGAATTTTTAAAGCTTCAAGATTCTTACAATTTACTTACAAAACGCTTTAATCAACTTGAACAACATTGTATATCTTTAAAATTAAAACAGCAAACTCAAAATGAGGATCTTTTGATAACAAATGGTTGTGAAAACAGTGTTGAGACGAGTGACAAGATGATTGAGATGGTTAAGGCATTAGAGGAAGAGATTATGAGATTAAAGAGAGATGTGTCATCGAACGAAACACTAAAATTGGAACTAGAGGCTGCAGAGTCTAAAAACCAGTGCTTAGAAACTAGACTTTCGTCTATTCTAGGGGAGATGGATCGTGCAAGACAGTGAATGTCCACTCTTTATGGTTCACTAGAAGAACGCTTCGCTTTTAATGCGGCACAACAACAATCTTATGTTGAACAATTGAACCAAAAATGTGAGGAAATCTCTGACTTAAATATCCAACTCATTGACAAAAACATGGTTTTGTCCGAGTTAAAGGAGACACTTCTTCTCACCCTACAAGAAGTTGTTAATAACTTAGCTACCAACTCTGCACCGTCCTCTAGTGCTCCATTAACCAATTCAGTAGTGATCTATAAGAACCCGCGCCATAAGCAAAATCCGGATACTTACGATGTTTATATGATGAATGCAATCAAGCACGTGGACCTTGTTAGGGATATTTTAGATGATTTGTATGCTTTAGATCCCTCAAGCAGTTACTATTATTCAGCTCATGCATATATTCAGCGAGTTCAATATTGCTTAGCATATTTGCAATACATAGGAAAACTGGGTTCTGCACTACTCACTAATCGACCCATTGCTGTGACTCCATTCAATAAGACCCCAGGAGCAAAACCGTCATTGGCACCATCAACTAAGGCACCTTTAAAATCTGTTGCTAATGTTCCCACTTTGCCTTCTACAGGAATAAAAGAGTCTACTAAGGCTAAAGGATCGCCACTCAAGAAAGATAAGATCAAGCCCTCCACTAGTAGTACCATCAAGAAGAAAGTAGAAGCTCACCCTAGGAATGTTATCTCAGATTTAAATAAACAGAATCATGTTGCTAAGACTAAAAGCTCTGTGCCTGTGCAGAAGCCTAAACCATTTGTGAATTCTAATTTGAAATGTTGGAATTGTAATGAATGCATGTTTTCCCAACGTCATGATTTGTGTCTTATTGATCATGTGAATGAAATGAATGCTATTAGGAATGATCTTGAATGGAAGCCAACGGGGAGAACTCGTACCCAAGTTGGATGGCAATGGCGTCCCACTGGTAGGACCTTTACATTAGATGGAAAAATGTTCCCTTTAACTAGGAATGCATCCATTGAGGTTAGGTCTCAGCGTCCTTTAATTAGGCACACTAGCACTAAAGTATGGAAATCGCGCCCTTTAATTAGGTCAGCCCCCACTATAGTGCCTATTAGTGAAGAAATACCTCAGGATTTAAGCCAACTTGAATCTACACCACCAACTAGGAAGAAGGCTAGGAAATCTAAGAAACCTAATGTTAGCAAATCTAAGATCATTAAATGTGTACCTGCTAATAACAAGGAATATTCAGATTCCGAAACCTATACATTGTCCTCATCTGGTGATATTTTCAGGTGGTCCAAATCATCCTCTGGTATTTGGACTCCGGTTGCTCAAAACATATGACCGGAGATCGCTCGATGCTCCGAAATTTCGTCAGCAAGTTTCTTGGAACGGTTAAATTCGGTAATGATCATATTGCAAAGATAATGGGGTATGGTGAATATCAGATTGGAAATGTTACGATTTCAAGGGTATACTATGTAGAAGGTCTTGGTCATAATTTATTTTCAGTAGGACAGTTCTGTGATTCCAACCTAGAGGTGGTTTTTCGACAACATACTTGTTTCATCCGCAACTTGGAAGGAAAAGACTTGTTGAAGGGGTCTCGTGGTGCAAATCTTTTCACTTTGTCCCTACAAGACATGATGGCCGCCTCTCCAGTATGTCTTCTCTCCAAAGCATCTAAGACCAAGTCATGGTTATGGCATCGCAGATTATCTCATCTCAACTTTGATGTTATTAATCATTTGGCTAAAAACGAATTAGTTCGTGGTCTTCCAAAGCTCAAATTTCACAGGGACCATTTATGTTCCGCGTGTTCAAGGGGGAAAAGCACCAAGAAATCATACAAGCCCAAAGCTGAAGACACCAATCAAGAAAAACTTCATCTTTTGCATATGGATCTTTGTGGGCCAATGCGAACCGCTGTGTGAGCGGTAAGAAATTCATTCTTGTTATTGTGGATGATTTCTCCAGGTTTACATGGGCTAGATTTCTACGTACAAAGGATGAAGCACCGAAGGCTATCATCACTTTCCTGAAATTCATTCAGGTACGTATAAATACTACTGTCCGCTGTATTCGTACTGATAATAGAACAGAGTTCGTCAGCCAGACTCTTCGTGATTACTATGAAGAAGTTGGTATCTCACATGAAACATCCGCTGCACGTACTCCACAACAAAACGGTGTCGTTGAAAGACGGAATCGTACGCTTATGGAAGCTGCTAGGACTATGCTGATTTATGCGAACGCTCCATTATTCTCAGGGGCAGAAGCTGTATCTACTGCATGTTACACCCAAAACCTTTCTACCATTCGGAAACGCCATGGAAAAACACCTTACGAGCTTCTACATGATCGTAATCCCGATGTTTCATTTTTTCATGTGTTTGGTGCTCTTTGTTATCCAAACATTAATAGTGAGAATTTGGGTAAACTTCAACCGAAAGCCGATATAGGTATTTTCATTGGTTACTCACCTTCCAAGAAAGCATACCGAATTTACAACCGTCGTCTTGGTAAGATAGTAGAAACTATGGACGCAGATTTTGATGAGCTGACAGCGATGGCTTCTGAGCAACGCAACTCTGAACCCGCGCTTCACGAGATGGCAACCGGTGCTATTATTTCCGGATTAGTTCCCAATAATCCTACTTCTACATCATTTATACCACCTACAAGGCCCGAGTGGGATAAACTCTTTCAACCGTTGTTTGATGAATTCTTTGATCCCCCAAGTGATGAAGTTCCCGCACCTGTAGTGATAGCTCCAATCCTTGAAGTGGTTGCTCAAGCTAATGAAGCTTCATCAAATGCATCTTCAATTAACATTGAACCGGATGCACCTCCCCCAAGTAATTCTCAAACTACACCTGAATCTTCACCCTTACTTATGCCTAATGATGTTGAAGAGGATTCTATTGATCACGATTTGGAATATGCTCACCTACAAGAGCTTCCATTCTTTGGTATACCGATACCTGAAAACCCTTCAGCCGCGTCTACCTCAGAAGAAGCTCCTACAATCGTTCACTCCAGACCACCACGGATTGAAAATCACAGCACCAAATGGACAAAAGATCACCCAATTAGGAATATTATTGGAGGTCTCGATCGACCAGTCTCGACACGCCATCAATTACAAGAGAGTGCACTCTATTGCTATTTTGATGCATTTCTCTCCGAAGTTGAACCTAAAAACTGGCAACATGCTATGACTCAATCATCTTGGATTGAAGCCATGCAAGAGGAACTAAATTAATTCCAAAGACTTGAAGTATGAGAATTAGTTCCTCTCCCTGACAAGGTTAACATCCTTACTTTGTTGTGGGTTTATAAGGTTAAACTCGATGAGATGGGTGGAGTCTTGAAGAATAAGGCTAGATTGGTTGCTAGAGGGTACAAACAAGCCTTGGGTATCGACTTTGAAGAATCTTTTGCTCTTGTTGCAAGATTGGAGGCTATTAGACTATTCCTTGTGTATGCTGCTCATATGAACATGATCGTCTATCAAATGGATGTGAAGACGGCATTTTTGAATGGTGAACTAAGGGAAGAAGTCTATGTTAGTCAGCCGGATGGGTTCGTTAGCACGAAGTTTCCTAATCATGTGTACAAGCTTAAGAAGGCTCTCTATGGGTTGAAACAAGCTCCTCGCGCGTGGTATGATCTCCTTTCAACATATCTCATTTCGGAAGGCTTCTCAAAAGGCAAGGTGGACCCCACTCTATTCACTCTCAAGGAAGACAACGACATGATACTGGTACAAATTTATGTTGATGATATAATATTTGTTGCCTCTAACATAGAATTGTCAACCCGCTTTGAGAAAATAATGTCCACACGCTTTCAGATGTCAATGATGGGAAAATTTTCATTTTTCTTAGGATTACAAATTTCTCAGAATCCCAGAGGCATCTTTATTAATCAATCCAAATATGCTCTAGAATCTTTAAAGAAATATAACTTTGAAAATTGTGACCCCGTGGACACTCCAATGGTGGAGAAATCCAAGTTAGATGAAGATAGGAATGGGACTATTGTCGATCCAAAACTCTACCGTGGGATGATCGGCACCCTTCTCTATCTGACTGCTAGCAGGCCTAATCTGCAATTTTTCGTATGCATGTGTGCCCGGTATCAGGCTCGGCCTACCGAAAAGCACCTACATGCTGTTAAAAGGATCTTTCGGTATCTCAAAGGAACACTTCATCGTGGTCTATGGTATCCGAAAGATTCCTCTATTGCTTTAATATCATATGCAGATGCCGATCATGCTGGGTGTCAAGACACGAGGCGTAGCACTTCTGGGTCTGTGCAACTCCTTGGAGACAGATTGATTAGTTGGTCTTCAAAAAGGCAGAAAAGCGCTACAATTTCTAGCACGGAGGCTGAATACATTGCCATGTCCGGTTGTTGTGCTCAAGTCCTTTGGATGAGATCACAACTAACTGACTACGGTTTGGGATTCAACAAAATCCCGATGTATTGTGACAACAAGAGCGCCATTGCCCTTTGCTGCAACTACGTTCAACACTCCCGGGCAAAGCACATCGACATTCGCTACCATTTCATTAAAGAGCAAGTGGAAAACGGAGTGATCGAGCTGTATTTTGTCACCACTGAGTATCAGCTGGCATATATGTTCACCAAAGCCTTAGATCGAGGACGAATCGAGTTTTTGATCGACAAGCTTGACATGAAATCATTCTCTCCAGCGACTCTCAAAGAGTTGGCAGAAGAATCAGCAGAATAGTGGTGGTAAACTATTCATGCGTATTGTGATCATGTATATTATCGTATATATATAAACCACAAAAAGAAAAATACAAAAATATAAAACCAAGAAAAACCATAAAAAATATAAAACCAAGAAAAACCATAAAAAATATAAAATCAAGAAAACCCAAAAATATTTTCGTTTTTTAAATCGGGCATGTCTTTTAGTACGGTAATATTTACGGCTTTAGAAATGTCGATCAATATTGACACGACGCCATAAATAGAGTCCGTATAAAAGTTGTACATTTTTAAAACATGCCCATTATGGCTTGTAGTTATTTCTGACTGCAACTCGTTTTTCGCATTAAAGTCACGTATTTCCTTGGAAAACGTTGGCTCACAACGGGAATTAATTTTCTCGGGCATGATTTACAAGCCAAATCATGCAAAGGGATCAAGTTTACTTTATAACTTGGTCTAACACGAGTTAGTGTACGTCTCAGTGCATTAATTTGTCAAAATAAGAGAAATCCTATTGCCACCATGAATCAATCTTTTCAAGACATTAATTGGAAAATGTTTTCATCAACATGTGCCTCCTTAAACAATGACTACAGCTCTTTAAATAGAAAACGGGTCATCGTTTAAGGGGGAGAAAATGTTAAATCGTCTTCGTCATCAAAAAGGTTTACAAAAGTGTTCAAGGAAAATTAATTTGCTAAATGGTTAATGATTGGACTTGCTTTAGAATACGACTTGTGCTTGTTCAATGAGATAGGACTTGCTTTAGGTCTCGGTTATTTACTAATAGGATGCGATGGTTAAGTTGTGTGATCGGTTACGGTGGTTAAGTTTAACGATGGTTAGGGTTAGTGACTAGAAACGAAAAGAAAAGGAAAAGAAAAGAAAAATGAAAAGTTAAGGGACAATAAGTGTAAGAGACTTAAAGTGAAAGGGTAAAAATGGAAAAAAGTAAAACTTGTGAAGGTTTGACTTAAGTCAACCCCCCCCCCCCCCCCCCGGTCCTATCTTTCTCTTTTCTCTCTTTCTGTCATTCTCTTTTTCCGCCATTAAAACACACCAAGAAACTCACACATAAGGTCTAAATCTTCTCGTTTAATTAAGCAATCCATTTCATTCGATTATCAAAGGTACATAATCGCTTCTAATTCGTCTAATTCGTTGTCTTATCCACTTAATTAATCCAATTTAATTAGGGTTAATCAAATTAGGGTTTATAGCTGATTAGACGTTAATTGATTAGGGTATTAAGTGGGTTTCACGCGGAATAGGTTGAGATTAAGTTTAGTTGCCTTTAGAAAGCTGAAAACACTCATCTGCCCTTAGAATTAATCGTTTAAGTATATTCCGAACGAATAACTTCCGAACGAATTACTTCCGAACGAATAACTTCCGAACGAATAACTTCCGAACGAATAACTTCCGAACGAATAATTTTCGAACGAATAAACTTCCGAACGAATAACTTCCGAACGAATAACTTCCGAACGAATAACTTCCGAACGAATAACTTCCGAACGAGTGACTTCCAAACGAGTGACTTCCGAACGAGTGACTTCCGAACGAATGACTTCCGAACGAATGACTTCCGAACGAATGACTTCCGAACGAATGACTTCCGTACGAATGTCTTCCGAACGAAGGTGTTCCGAACGAATGACTTCCGAACGAAGGTGTTCCGAACGAATGACTTCCGAACGAATGACTTCAGAACGAAGGTGTTCCGTACGAAGTTGTTCCGAACGAAGTTGTTCCGAACGAAGGTGTTCCGAACGAAGGTGTTCCGAACGAAGTTGTTCCGAACGAAGGTGTTCCGGACGAAAGTGTTCCGAACGAAGGTGTTCCGAACGAAGGTGTTCCGAACGAAGGAGTTCCGAACGAAGGAGTTCCGAACGAAGGAGTTCCGGACGAAGGAGTTCCGAACGAACGAGTTCCGAACGAAGGAGTGTTGGATTGATAATCGGTTGCTTGTTATAATTACTTGAAGATGGTATATATATTTTTCTGTGTATCAACCTTTTTATGTCTTATTTTAAGCAGAAACCATGACTAATCCAACCGTGCAAGAACTCCAAAATGCCAGAGCAGACGCAATTGCCGAGGCAAAAGACCTAAAGTTCATACCAAACAATTACCGACTGAAGGAAGTTTCTCAATCCACTCACCATGGATTCAAAGTCGCCTCAGCAATCCTTGATCAATCTCACTTCAAGAATGCTTTAAGGAGTACTGCTTCGGTGCCATTCGATTACATGTACGAATTCTGGGCTACCAAGGAAAGTACTTCAAACAAAATCACCTTCTCCCTCGACAACAAGCAACAGACACTCACCACTTCAGACTTCCACAAGAATTTGGAATTCAGGATACACCCAAGGGTTTGTCATTTTCAAGGAACCCTACCAAAGACGAACTCTTGGAGATGTTCCGTGCTCTTGGATGTCCTGACATACGAATAGTGTTTGATTTTACCACAGTCAAAGTGGGTCAACCTTGGAGAGCTATCTTTGGTATCCTCAGTAGATGTCTTACACCTAAAACAACTGGGCATGATGTTGTGCGTGGTCCAATTATTAACATCTTCTATGGAATGTACAAAGGCTTAAATACAGATTATGCATCCTTGTTGTGGGAAGAGTTTAACTTTCAACTCTTCCAAAACAAGAAGCTGAAGGCTAATGTCTTTCCTTACCCTCGGTTTATCAAGCTTATAATTCATTATTTTATGAAGAATGATGCTTCTATTGACAAGCGTGCAGAAAGCCGTCACCACACTGAAGAGGCTGATGACATTGTGGACCTAAGGCATGAAGGATCCTCTGGTGCTGTTAATCCTGGACCTGTTCCTAGTTATCTCCTGACGGACAAAATTCTAGCTTCTGATGATTACAAGAAAATGCTAATAGAAATCAGAAAACAACAAGAAAAAGTTCAGGCAGGAGAATTTTCGTCAACTACAGTCAAAAGCAAAGGCAAACGTAAGCAAGATGTTGACTTACGTGAGCCTAAACCCAAGAAGACAAAGACTGTGGCTAAGAAGGGTAAGAGCACGGCTGACGAGCTTGTTCTTCACGATGAAGAAGATGTTGATGACGATCCTACTCTCGAGCTAACTAGTAAGACTGAGAAAAAGTTAATGAAGATGGCTATGGAAAAGAGTAGGAGAGACACGGGCGGTAGTGGTGCGGGTGCACAGATGGATGTTGAAGAAGAATACGAGGAGCCATATGACATTAGTGAGTTTGGATCACCCGAACGTTACTCAGCATCGAAGGAGACATCCATTGCTGATACAGCAAGTGTTGAGAAGGAGTCCGGTGCTACAATAATCATTGTGACTACACAGCCTCTTGTAACTCAACCTCCACCAATCCAGCCTTTACCAACCCGACCGGTGCCAACACCATTCCCTCCACCTCCACCTACTTCCGTCATGAGTACTGTAATCACAACCGTGCCTCTTCAACCATCCCAGAGTAGCTCTGAACCATCTTCAATGGCTGCATTTGTAATGGCAGAAATGTTGGATAAACACACGGAAAATCAAAGAAAAGAGATGGATCAACTTCGAGAAGAGCTATTTCGACGAGTAGAAAGTGAAGAGGCATCCAAGAAGGCCCAAGAAGAGATGCTAGCTAAGTTCACTACAGAGATGGAGTTGACACGTAAAGCTCATGCAGAAGAACTTGCTCAGGTCAAACAGGCTGAAGCTGATAAGCATGAAGCACGATTTACGAGACTTCGAGCTATAAAGGATAAATATAAGGAGCAGAAAGAAACACTTGAAGCTTCTATTGTAGAGAGAGTGAATGAATCTGTTGAGTCCCTTATGCCAAAGCTGTGTGATGAGATGAGAAAACTTGCGGCTGATAACTTGATGATTAAGTCGTCCAACCCTTCCGAGTCAGCTTACAAAATTGCATATGACTTAACGGATTTTGAATTAAAGAAGATCCTCAAAGCTCGCATGAAGGAAGTTGGATCTTTTGACAAGTCTAAAGTTCAGCGGACACTCTACAAAGCACTCAATGAAGCTATCTTGGAGGATGATCAGTTGTTTAAGATGTTTGGAAGTGTGGTACCTTACCACATTTTGGATGAGGAGGAAAAGGAAGATAGTGAACAAGAGGAGGATGATGGTGAAGAAGAAGAAGAGGATGATGATGATGGTGATGACAAAGGTAGTGATCGTGATGATGGTGATGATGGTGATGATGATGATGATGGTGATGGTGGTGATCAAAATGAGGAGAGTGATAAGGGTAGCAACGGGGATGATGATGAGGATGATGGTGGTAAAAATGACAAGCCTGATCAGTCTGATGATGATGAAACGGGGGACAAGGTTGCCAGCAAAAAGAAACCATCCAAGTCTGGTACCAAGTCTCAGAAAGATGCTATCCGAAAGGAAAAGTCCACCTCTACGGAGTCAGGACGAACTAAGTGGCGCCATGATGTGAATGCTGCTACTGCATCATCGATTCCCGGTACATCTGTTTCTGTTTCTATACCTGTTACCACTAATCCTGTTAGTTCTTTTTTTGCTACTGTGATTGCAGAACCAGTAACTAAACCTGAATCTGCACAACAGTCGCCTGTTCATGATACCGCCGAAATGCCTGAATCAGAACCAGCAAGTGTTCATGTTTCTACTCCTCAGCAAAAAGAACCACAATCTACTGTTCCCGATTCAAGCACACGGGACTGGGCGGATACATTGGAGATTGATGAAACTGCACCGCCACAAGCTTGGATCACGGCAGCTGCTAAATATGATCCAATCACAGACGCTGATAGAGATGTTCTATATCTCCGTATCCGTAGTCCGATAGACTTGTGTGCATTTTTGGCTCATGAGTTCAAATCTTCGGTCACTCCGTCTTTGGTGAAGAGAGCGCTAAAGGACAAGAGAATTCACGCCAAAACCAGGTTAAGCCGCATGGAGTACGAGTATTATGCTGACGAGGTCCTGAAAGCTCTCAATACCGTTCAAAGGCCAGGCCTTCATGAGACAGAAAGAGCTCCACCTCCACTTGATCCCTCTCAAGATAATCAAATTGCTCTTGACTTCTTTGTCACCTATGATCTTGAGTATCTCTTAAAGGGATCATCCAAGTACGCAACCTCCCTGACCTTGTCGAAAGCTGCTAATTGGGGGACAATACCCTGGATCAAGGAAAAGGTAAACCAACTCTGGGTTCCAAAGGTAAGCCGTAATTATGATATGTATGCTGCTATAGGAGCATCACATTGGGACGAGCGAGTCCGAAGGGCGTACAGAGGTTGCTGCTTAGCTAACTCAGGTAATATTGTCAAATCCGATATTCGCATCTCAAGTATTTTGGGACTGAAAATTGAACCCAAGAATGGCTATCATCATGTGACAGAGATTCGTCTAAAAAGGGAGGATGACAGAGAATACACGATACAGCAGGGAGATTTTTCTATCATTCGCCTTGAAGATATCGAAGACATGTTGCTTATGATGACCCGTGATCAACTTACCCATCTTACTCGTGAAGAAATCATTGCCTTGAATACAGCACTTCGTATGTTCACACGAAGCGTTGTTATCAAGAAACGAGTTGAAGATCTTCAATTGGGAGTTGAAAGCTACCAAAGGAAGCTTAACATGACCCGTCCAATGAATCAAGTTCTACCTCAACATGTCAAAAGATGTCCCTGTACCGGCATTACCGTTCTGATGTACGGAATTTTCTACATGAACAGTCGTGGGATCATGAAGTTTATGAGGGTAGGTGAGCTTCATAAATACAGTGATGGGACTCTCATATACGTCAGAGGAAAATTGGAGCATCTTAATTCTGGTGGGTCATTACCAGAAATGATTGAGGATTGGCATCCGGGTTATCGGAAAATGGCGACATATGTGATCAAGAAGATTGATGAAAAGCTCCGGGAACGTAGATTGATGAGGAGCTTAGAAAGATTTGTTGGTGGTAGACCATATTGAGTGCACCACAAGTTACTGCAACGATCCATCTAATAGGTCGTACATCTCAGGTTCACTCTATATTGGTTTTAATTGTGAATATGTAAATTTTGTGAATATTGTGCTTTTATGGCTTGATGTAGTGATAAGGTATGATAATTTTTCAAGAATTTCTCACGAGATTCTAAATCTTTCAAAATATATCATACTAAAGCACTATAATTAACCCTTATTAATTTAAGGGGGAGCATTCATATGTTCTATGGCCAAACATTGATTTTATTTTTACCCAAAGACCGGTTAATCCATTCAATATCCCAAATATTAATGGTTAACATTTTGGATAAGGGGAGAAAATGGGATTAAGGAGACTTAAATGATACTTGGCTAAAAGATGAAAAAGACTTAACGATGATCCAACTTAATATGTGTAAAGCACGTGTTAAGGGGGAGCGTTTTTTGATGAACAAAACAATTAAGGTACAAAACTCTTGATTTCAATATCACAAGTACCTTAAGTGATTTTCAAGGATTTTTCATGGTGACTATACTTTCCCAAAACACGCTTTATTCATGACGGATGTGGTGACAAAAGGGTGGTAGGAATAGGTATTAGTCCAATGATTCATCAGAGCCGATGGAATCTTTCCAAGGACAATTCCCTAGATAGAATTAGAAGTCCTAGGAAAGATGGAGAAAGATTGTGAACGTAGCAGAGTACCGACTAATTACTGATGCTAGCACTGGAACAATCACAACAAGGTGCTAGTAATGATGTATTGGTAAGTACTGAAGGGGTTGAAGAATGAAAAAGAAATGTAAAGATAAAGGGTGTAAAGAAAGAAGCCCTCCTTACAACTTTAGGCAGAAACCGGGTCAATACATATGCTATTGAGATCATTTGTTAATGATTCTCGATATTGAAGAAAGACATCATGGACCCAGTGATGCAATGCACAACCCTTCCCAGTTAACTCAAATATCTCTCAAAAGGTATTTGTTTTAATCACACGGAGATCAACACGTTATCTATTGGTTTATTCACTCCGAATAGACTGATATTGAAAAGGTGACACTCCTCTCCAGCCATCGCTCACTAAATCAAAACGCATTATCGAGTCTAGAGCCACGAGATCATCAAAAGTCTCATTAGGACACTTTCCATTTATTCCTTGCTTTCTCACACACTGTGAAAAGTAAGAGATTTTTATGAGTCCTACGCAGTATTCTTGTAATATTGCCAGAACATCCGAGTAATACGCAAGTATTACAATGAAGATGGAAATCCTGCTTGAGCCAACATCAAACAAGCTCATGGTAGGTTACACGTGCGGTTCTTTAAGAACCAATCTTGTGAAAAACTGGAAAGAAACAGTAGTTTAATTCTTAATTGAACTTAAACTCGTTCCAGGCCTCTACGCATTATCGTATGATCTTGCCAGAACACTCAGAGTGACACTCTTTAATGTTCACAGTGATCAGTGGAAATCCTTCTAGTGTTAACATCAAACAACACTTGGTAGGTGACGTGCAAGATTCTTTATGAATCAAGCTCGTGATAACTGGAAAGCAACGATGGTGAAAATCTTAATTGAAATTCACTTGTTCCAGGTTTCATGAATTGACGGCTTCAATCACAAGGATAATTTATCCAAGTGATTCACTCTTTATGTTCGCAGTCAAGCTTAGTGATCGTCGAATAAAGAGAACGGGTTTACCCGCGAAATCCTGTCAGGAAGTTACTTAATTGAAACTATCCGTCACAGGTACGATATCTAATATCGTCCAACGGTCTTCACCGACCGGAGGTAAAACGCTACCGATTTAGAATGAAATGTTCTAAGCCATTTCATTCATGTCTTATTATGTTGCTGCGAAGACGGTGGCGTTGCGGTGTACCAGCTGAAGTCGTTCCCACATGCTTATGTTTTTCTGCATCAAAGTTCAGCAAAATTCAAGAAAGTACAAAATGAAGTCTTCCGCTGTACCAAACTCTGAAGCTTTCAAGAATTCAACAAAAGACATAAGTGTGTGGAACATGGAGTCACGAGGAGGCAAGATTCACAAGAAGGCAAAGATCGCACGTGATTGGTCAAAAGAACAATGCTCTCAAGCCAAGGCCTAAAAGATCAAATCAACATATTCACAACAAAAAGAAAAGAAGAAAAGACTACGAGCTGAAGAACGAAGACTTAGTATAGTATGCTAGGTTTAGAACTGTGTAACATGGAGTGACCTCCCTTAGGGGGAGATTGTTAGAAATACGTTTTTAACGTATATTAGAAGTATCGGTCACTCCACAATATTATTAATGTTGTATAGCTCGTAGTTAATGTTTGCTTATTTAGTTAAGTAAAAACCGGCCCATGGGCTTGTCATGGGTCGGCCCAAGCCCATTAGAGGCTTGGATATAAATACCCCTTTCCACCATGGAAAGGGGTTGGTTGTTGGTTATTGTTTCATTCCATTTTTAATAGAAAACACATATTTCTCTCTCATTTTCTCTCACTACTTTCTCTCTCTAGAAACCTTCAACCCGCCTTATTGATTCATAAGATTATCATTATTCTTCATAAAAACAAATGATGGTGTTTGTCTCTCCCAAAGGAAATATTACCTTAAAATTCTCTCTAAATATGGCCTCCTAGCCTGCAAACCATCTTAAACACCAATAAAAATAAAAATGACCATTGGTGACAAACCCATAAACAAGAAAGATAAGCCTCTAAAAATGTAACCGAATATCACAAATTACTTGGGAAACTTATCTATCTCACCCATACCAGACCCGACATCTCGTACGCCGTCCATTCACTGAGTCAGTTTATGCACTCTCCCCTTGAGTCTCATCTAAAACTTGGCCTAAGAATCCTAAGGTACCTAAAACAAGCTCCTGGTAAAGGAATCATGATTTCAAAAGGCTCAAACATGAACTTGTGCAGTTACTCTGACTCCGACTGGGCTAAGTGCAGAAGCACAAGTAGATCTGTAACGGGATTTGCCATTTTTATGGGAAATTACCTTGTCTCATGGAAAAGCAAAAAGCATACCGTGGTCTCGCGGTCCTCTGTAGAGGCAGAATATAGAGCTCTTGCTTCTGCAACGTGTGAAGTCATGTGGCTAACCAACCTTTAGCAAGACTTAAACATCAAATGTCCCAAACCTATCACTATGTATTGTGACAATAAAGTTGCTATACAGATCGCTTTGAACCCTGTGTTTCATGATAGAACCAAACATTTTGAGATCGATCTCCACTTTATCAGAGATAATATGATTGAAGGAATAATAAAACCTTCAAACATGAACTTGTGCAGTTACTCTGACTCCTTTACTTATTTATCTCTTTTACTTATGGTATGATTAGCATAATTGCTGGGATTGATTGTGCAATTATAAGAATGTATCTCTGGAGGGGCTGTTGTGCAAAGTTGATGAATAAAGAAGGGCTGGTGGTGGTGGTCAGCTCTTAGCTATAAATTGAAGGCTGTGATTCAGACCGAAAAACACCACAACGACAGAATACCAAGATCATATTCTGAGTTCACCTTCATCACAAATCACAGATAATCATTTGTGTCTGTGATATTGCTCTTTATTTTATATATTTTTTGAATAATCATTGTGTATAAAGATCATTTTGATTATTAATCATTCAACAAGAAGTTTCGTTCTTACTGTTTATCTTCTTGACTTGTGATTCTGTTTACCATGATTCTGTTCATGGTTTTCTTCATACAGTGTGTTGTTTTAGTGGGAACTGTGAAATTACGAAAATGTTACTTTTATGTTATCTAATCGGTAGGATCACTTTTGAAGTAAAAGGCTAAAATGAAACGGCTTATACTTTGTTTTTATTCATGTTCCTTTGGAACTTTTATCTTCCCACTAACTCTCTACATGAAGTAATTGATTATGAAACTCTTAACAATATACTTTGATTTTAATTTATTATGGGGGGAGTTACTACAGGTGCACTCATACATGCAATGTGAAGAAGTAAATACAAAGGCTCTCAAATGACAACTCTATTGTTGTGACAACTTATGTATATATAGAATGCAAAGATGAATTTGCATTTTTGACAAAGATTATGATAGGGTTTTCCAAAACCAGTACATAAGTTTTAGGTTAAAACCTTTTCGCAATAGTATAGCCAGATTTATGCTAACTTTTATTTGGGAATCGACGTTAAAAAAAACAAATAGACTGCATATTGGAAATCAGTTTTCAAAGATCGAACATTATCATTGTGAAGTAACTCTAACGACTACAAGACACTTATGTACACCGACGGAGCCAGTGGGGGCCAGCGGGTGCTGTGCCACCCCCAAGAATGGAGATGTTCCGTGCTCTTGGATGTCCTGACATACGAATAGTGTTTGATTTTACCACAGTCAAAGTGGGTCAACCTTGGAGAGCTATCTTTGGTATCCTCAGTAGATGTCTTACACCTAAAACAACTGGGCATGATGTTGTGCGTGGTCCAATTATTAACATCTTCTATGGAATGTACAAAGGCTTAAATATAGATTATGCATCCTTGTTGTGGGAAGAGTTTAACTTTCAACTCTTCCAAAACAAGAAGCTGAAGGCTAATGTCTTTCCTTACCCTCGGTTTATCAAGCTTATAATTCATTATTTTATGAAGAATGATGCTTCTATTGACAAGCGTGCAGAAAGCCGTCACCACACTGAAGAGGCTGATGACATTGTGGACCTAAGGCATGAAGGATCCTCTGGTGCTGTTAATCCTGGACCTGTTCCTAGTTATCTCCTGACGGACAAAATTCTAGCTTCTGATGATTACAAGAAAATGCTAATAGAAATCAGAAAACAACAAGAAAAAGTTCAGGCAGGAGAATTTTCGTCAACTACAGTCAAAAGCAAAGGCAAACGTAAGCAAGATGTTGACTTACGTGAGCCTAAACCCAAGAAGACAAAGACTGTGGCTAAGAAGGGTAAGAGCACGGCTGACGAGCTTGTTCTTCACGATGAAGAAGATGTTGATGACGATCCTACTCTCGAGCTAACTAGTAAGACTGAGAAAAAGTTAATGAAGATGGCTATGGAAAAGAGTAGGAGAGACACGGGCGGTAGTGGTGCGGGTGCACAGATGGATGTTGAAGAAGAATACGAGGAGCCATATGACATTAGTGAGTTTGGATCACCCGAACGTTACTCAGCATCGAAGGAGACATCCATTGCTGATACAGCAAGTGTTGAGAAGGAGTCCGGTGCTACAATAATCATTGTGACTACACAGCCTCTTGTAACTCAACCTCCACCAATCCAGCCTTTACCAACCCGACCGGTGCCAACACCATTCCCTCCACCTCCACCTACTTCCGTCATGAGTACTGTAATCACAACCGTGCCTCTTCAACCATCCCAGAGTAGCTCTGAACCATCTTCAATGGCTGCATTTGTAATGGCAGAAATGTTGGATAAACACACGGAAAATCAAAGAAAAGAGATGGATCAACTTCGAGAAGAGCTATTTCGACGAGTAGAAAGTGAAGAGGCATCCAAGAAGGCCCAAGAAGAGATGCTAGCTAAGTTCACTGCAGAGATGGAGTTGACACGTAAAGCTCATGCAGAAGAACTTGCTCAGGTCAAACAGGCTGAAGCTGATAAGCATGAAGCACGATTTACGAGACTTCGAGCTATAAAGGATAAATATAAGGAGCAGAAAGAAACACTTGAAGCTTCTATTGTAGAGAGAGTGAATGAATCTGTTGAGTCCCTTATGCCAAAGCTGCGTGATGAGATGAGAAAACTTGCGGCTGATAACTTGATGATTAAGTCGTCCAACCCTTCCGAGTCAGCTTACAAAATTGCATATGACTTAACGGATTTTGAATTAAAGAAGATCCTCAAAGCTCGCATGAAGGAAGTTGGATCTTTTGACAAGTCTAAAGTTCAGCGGACACTCTACAAAGCACTCAATGAAGCTATCTTGGAGGATGATCAGTTGTTTAAGATGTTTGGAAGTGTGGTACCTTACCACATTTTGGATGAGGAGGAAAAGGAAGATAGTGAACAAGAGGAGGATGATGGTGAAGAAGAAGAAGAGGATGATGATGATGGTGATGACAAAGGTAGTGATCGTGATGATGGTGATGATGGTGATGATGATGATGATGGTGATGGTGGTGATCAAAATGAGGAGAGTGATAAGGGTAGCAACGGGGATGATGATGAGGATGATGGTGGTAAAAATGACAAGCCTGATCAGTCTGATGATGATGAAACGGGGGACAAGGTTGCCAGCAAAAAGAAACCATCCAAGTCTGGTACCAAGTCTCAGAAAGATGCTATCCGAAAGGAAAAGTCCACCTCTACGGAGTCAGGACGAACTAAGTGGCGCCATGATGTGAATGCTGCTACTGCATCATCGATTCCCGGTACATCTGTTTCTGTTTCTATACCTGTTACCACTAATCCTGTTAGTTCTTTTGTTGCTACTGTGATTGCAGAACCAGTAACTAAACCTGAATCTGCACAACAGTCGCCTGTTCATGATACCGCCGAAATGCCTGAATCAGAACCAGCAAGTGTTCATGTTTCTACTCCTCAGCAAAAAGAACCACAATCTACTGTTCCCGATTCAAGCACACGGGACTGGGCGGATACATTGGAGATTGATGAAACTGCACCGCCACAAGCTTGGATCACGGCAGCTGCTAAATATGATCCAATCACAGACGCTGATAGAGATGTTCTATATCTCCGTATCCGTAGTCCGATAGACTTGTGTGCATTTTTGGCTCATGAGTTCAAATCTTCGGTCACTCCGTCTTTGGTGAAGAGAGCGCTAAAGGACAAGAGAATTCACGCCAAAACCAGGTTAAGCCGCATGGAGTACGAGTATTATGCTGACGAGGTCCTGAAAGCTCTCAATACCGTTCAAAGGCCAGGCCTTCATGAGACAGAAAGAGCTCCACCTCCACTTGATCCCTCTCAAGATAATCAAATTGCTCTTGACTTCTTTGTCACCTATGATCTTGAGTATCTCTTAAAGGGATCATCCAAGTACGCAACCTCCCTGACCTTGTCGAAAGCTGCTAATTGGGGGACAATACCCTGGATCAAGGAAAAGGTAAACCAACTCTGGGTTCCAAAGGTAAGCCGTAATTATGATATGTATGCTGCTATAGGAGCATCACATTGGGACGAGCGAGTCCGAAGGGCGTACAGAGGTTGCTGCTTAGCTAACTCAGGTAATATTGTCAAATCCGATATTCGCATCTCAAGTATTTTGGGACTGAAAATTGAACCCAAGAATGGCTATCATCATGTGACAGAGATTCGTCTAAAAAGGGAGGATGACAGAGAATACACGATACAGCAGGGAGATTTTTCTATCATTCGCCTTGAAGATATCGAAGACATGTTGCTTATGATGACCCGTGATCAACTTACCCATCTTACTCGTGAAGAAATCATTGCCTTGAATACAGCACTTCGTATGTTCACACGAAGCGTTGTTATCAAGAAACGAGTTGAAGATCTTCAATTGGGAGTTGAAAGCTACCAAAGGAAGCTTAACATGACCCATCCAATGAATTAAGTTCTACCTCAACATGTCAAAAGATGTCCCTGTACCGGCATTACCGTTCTGATGTACGGAATTTTCTACATGAACAGTCGTGGGATCATGAAGTTTATGAGGGTAGGTGAGCTTCATAAATACAGTGATGGGACTCTCATATACGTCAGAGGAAAATTGGAGCATCTTAATTCTGGTGGGTCATTACCAGAAATGATTGAGGATTGGCATCCGGGTTATCGGAAAATGGCGACATATGTGATCAAGAAGATTGATGAAAAGCTCCGGGAACGTAGATTGATGAGGAGCTTAGAAAGATTTGTTGGTGGTAGACCATATTGAGTGCACCACAAGTTACTGCAACGATCCATCTAATAGGTCGTACATCTCAGGTCCACTCTATATTGGTTTTAATTGTGAATATGTAAATTTTGTGAATATTGTGCTTTTATGGCTTGATGTAGTGATAAGGTATGATAATTTTTCAAGAATTTCTCACGAGATTCTAAATCTTTCAAAATATATCATACTAAAGCACTATAATTAACCCTTATTAATTTAAGGGGGAGCATTCATATGTTCTATGGCCAAACATTGATTTTATTTTTACCCAAAGACCGGTTAATCCATTCAATATCCCAAATATTAATGGTTAACATTTTGGATAAGGGGAGAAAATGGGATTAAGGAGACTTAAATGATACTTGGCTAAAAGATGAAAAAGACTTAACGATGATCCAACTTAATATGTGTAAAGCACGTGTTAAGGGGGAGCGTTTTTTGATGAACAAAACAATTAAGGTACAAAACTCTTGATTTCAATATCACAAGTACCTTAAGTGATTTTCAAGGATTTTTCATGGTGACTATACTTTCCCAAAACACGCTTTATTCATGACGGATGTGGTGACAAAAGGGTGGTAGGAATAGGTATTAGTCCAATGATGCATCTGAGCCGATGGAATCTTTCCAAGGACAATTCCCTAGATAGAATTAGAAGTCCTAGGAAAGATGGAGAAAGATTGTGAACGTAGCAGAGTACCGACTAATTACTGATGCTAGCACTGGAACAATCACAACAAGGTGCTAGTAATGATGTATTGGTAAGTACTGAAGGGGTTGAAGAATGAAAAAGAAATGTAAAGATAAAGGGTGTAAAGAAAGAAGCCCTCCTTACAACTTTAGGCAGAAACCGGGTCAATACATATGCTATTGAGATCATTTGTTAATGATTCTCGATATTGAAGAAAGACATCATGAACCCAGTGATGCAATGCACAACCCTTCCCAGTTAACTCAAATATCTCTCAAAAGGTATTTGTTTTAATCACACGGAGATCAACACGTTATCTATTGGTTTATTCACTCCGAATAGACTGATATTGAAAAGGTGACACTCCTCTCCAGCCATCGCTCACTAAATCAAAACGCATTATCGAGTCTAGAGCCACGAGATCATCAAAAGTCTCATTAGGACACTTTCCATTTATTCCTTGCTTTCTCACACACTGTGAAAAGTAAGAGATTTTTATGAGTCCTACGCAGTATTCTTGTAATATTGCCAGAACATCCGAGTAATACGCAAGTATTACAATGAAGATGGAAATCCTGCTTGAGCCAACATCAAACAAGCTCATGGTAGGTTACACGTGCGGTTCTTTAAGAACCAATCTTGTGAAAAACTGGAAAGAAACAGTAGTTTAATTCTTAATTGAACTTAAACTCGTTCCAGGCCTCTACACATTATCGTATGATCTTGCCAGAACACTCAGAGTGACACTCTTTAATGTTCACAGTGATTAGTGGAAATCCTTCTAGTGTTAACATCAAACAACACTAGGTAGGTGACGTGCAAGATTCTTTATGAATCAAGCTCGTGATAACTGGAAAGCAACGATGGTGAAAATCTTAATTGAAATTCACTTGTTCCAGGTTTCATGAATTGACGGCTTCAATCACAAGGATAATTTATCCAAGTGATTCACTCTTTATGTTCGCAGTCAAGCTTAGTGATCGTCGAATAAAGAGAACGAGTTTACCCGCGAAATCCTGTCAGGAAGTTACTTAATTGAAACTATCCGTCACAGGTACGATATCTAATATCGTCCAACGGTCTTCACCGACCGGAGGTAAAACGCTACCGATTTAGAATGAAATGTTCTAAGCCATTTCATTCATGTCTTATTATGTTGCTGCGAAGACGGTGGCGTTGCGGTGTACCAGCTAAAGTCGTTCCCACATGCTTATGTTTTTCTGCATCAAAGTTCAGCAAAATTCAAGAAAGTACAAAATGAAGTCTTCCGCTGTACCAAACTCTGAAGCTTTCAAGAATTCAACAAAAGACATAAGTGTGTGGAACATGGAGTCACGAGGAGGCAAGATTCACAAGAAGGCAAAGATCGCACGTGATTGGTCAAAAGAACAATGCTCTCAAGCCAAGGCCTAAAAGATCAAATC
Source organism: Glebionis coronaria (assembly GCA_025667525.1). Classification (NCBI taxonomy): domain Eukaryota; kingdom Viridiplantae; phylum Streptophyta; class Magnoliopsida; order Asterales; family Asteraceae; genus Glebionis; species Glebionis coronaria. The sequence continues at coordinate 567,200 of JANFOE010000679.1, forward strand.
AACATATTCACAACAAAAAGAAAAGAAGAAAAGACTACGAGCTGAAGAACGAAGACTTAGTATAGTATGCTAGGTTTAGAACTGTGTAACGTGGAGTGACCTCCCTTAGGGGGAGATTGTTAGAAATACGTTTTTAACGTATATTAGAAGTATCGGTCACTCCACAATATTATTAATGTTGTATAGCTCGTAGTTAATGTTTGCTTATTTAGTTAAGTAAAAACCGGCCCATGGGCTTGTCATGGGTCGGCCCAAGCCCATTAGAGGCTTGGATATAAATACCCCTTTCCACCATGGAAAGGGGTTGGTTGTTGGTTATTGTTTCATTCCATTTTTAATAGAAAACACATATTTCTCTCTCATTTTCTCTCACTACTTTCTCTCTCTAGAAACCTTCAACCCGCCTTATTGATTCATAAGATTATCATTATTCTTCATAAAAACAAATGATGGTGTTTGTCTCTCCCAAAGGAAATATTACCTTAAAATTCTCTCTAAATATGGCCTCCTAGCCTGCAAACCATCTTAAACACCAATAAAAATAAAAATGACCATTGGTGACAAACCCATAAACAAGAAAGATAAGCCTCTAAAAATGTAACCGAATATCACAAATTACTTGGGAAACTTATCTATCTCACCCATACCAGACCCGACATCTCGTACGCCGTCCATTCACTGAGTCAGTTTATGCACTCTCCCCTTGAGTCTCATCTAGAACTTGGCCTAAGAATCCTAAGGTACCTAAAACAAGCTCCTGGTAAAGGAATCATGATTTCAAAAGGCTCAAACATGAACTTGTGCAGTTACTCTGACTCCGACTGGGCTAAGTGCAGAAGCACAAGTAGATCTGTAACGGGATTTGCCATTTTTATGGGAAATTACCTTGTCTCATGGAAAAGAAAAAAGCATACCGTGGTCTCGCGGTCCTCTGCAGAGGCAGAATATAGAGCTCTTGCTTCTGCAACGTGTGAAGTCATGTGGCTAACCAACCTTTTGCAAGACTTAAACATCAAATGTCCCAAACCTATCACTATGTATTGTGACAATAAAGTTGCTATACAGATCGCTTTGAACCCTGTGTTTCATGATAGAACCAAACATTTTGAGATCGATCTCCACTTTATCAGAGATAATATGATTGAAGGAATAATAAAACCTTCAAACATGAACTTGTGCAGTTACTCTGACTCCTTTACTTATTTATCTCTTTTACTTATGGTATGATTAGCATAATTGCTGGGATTGATTGTGCAATTATAAGAATGTATCTCTGGAGGGGCTGTTGTGCAAAGTTGATGAATAAAGAAGGGCTGGTGGTGGTGGTCAGCTCTTAGCTATAAATTGAAGGCTGTGATTCAGACCGAAAAACACCACAACGACAGAATACCAAGATCATATTCTGAGTTCACCTTCATCACAAATCACAGATAATCATTTGTGTCTGTGATATTGCTCTTTATTTTATATATTTTTTGAATAATCATTGTGTATAAAGATCATTTTGATTATTAATCATTCAACAAGAAGTTTCGTTCTTACTGTTTATCTTCTTGACTTGTGATTCTGTTTACCATGATTCTGTTCATGGTTTTCTTCATACAGTGTGTTGTTTTAGTGGGAACTGTGAAATTACGAAAATGTTACTTTTATGTTATCTAATCGGTAGGATCACTTTTGAAGTAAAAGGCTAAAATGAAACGGCTTATACTTTGTTTTTATTCATGTTCCTTTGGAACTTTTATCTTCCCACTAACTCTCTACATGAAGTAATTGATTATGAAACTCTTAACAATATATTTTGATTTTAATTTATTATGGGAGGAGTTACTACAGTTGCACTCATACATGCAATGTGAAGAAGTAAATACAAAGGCTCTCAAATGACAACTCTATTGTTGTGACAACTTATGTATATATAGAATGCAAAGATGAATTTGCATTTTTGACAAAGATTATGATAGGGTTTTCCAAAACCAGTACATAAGTTTTAGGTTAAAACCTTTTCGCAATAGTATAGCCAGATTTATGCTAACTTTTATTTGGGAATCGACGTTAAAAAAAACAAATAGACTGCATATTGGAAATCAGTTTTCAAAGATCGAACATTATCATTGTGAAGTAACTCTAACGACTACAAGACACTTATGTACACCGACGGAGCCAGTGGGGGCCAGCGGGTGCTGTGCCACCCCCAAGAATGGAGATGTTCCGTGCTCTTGGATGTCCTGACATACGAATAGTGTTTGATTTTACCACAGTCAAAGTGGGTCAACCTTGGAGAGCTATCTTTGGTATCCTCAGTAGATGTCTTACACCTAAAACAACTGGGCATGATGTTGTGCGTGGTCCAATTATTAACATCTTCTATGAAATGTACAAAGGCTTAAATATAGATTATGCATCCTTGTTGTGGGAAGAGTTTAACTTTCAACTCTTCCAAAACAAGAAGCTGAAGGCTAATGTCTTTCCTTACCCTCGGTTTATCAAGCTTATAATTCATTATTTTATGAAGAATGATGCTTCTATTGACAAGCGTGCGTGCCATAAGTTATTTGGACCCATTGACTAATAACATCTATAACATAAGTTATTTGGACCCATTGACTAATAACATCTATAACATAAGTTATTGACAAGCTTATAATTCTTTTTTTCTCGTAATATCTGTGGCAAATGGAGATTGCGTGAGGGATTCAAAAGTTTTATATATGAGTCACGTAGCATAAGTTATTTGGACCCATTGACTAATAACATCTATAACATCTATCGACTAATATGTAATATATATGAGTCACGTAACATGAGTTATTTGGACCGATTAACTAATAACATCTATCGACTTATATGTTTTATATATGAGTCACGTAACATAAGTCAATTCATTTTGTCTTACCTAGTGAGAAACATACACGCGCGTTCTGTTTATATTTGTGTTCTACTTTTCCACTATATCCTTCCTTCATTAGTAAGATAATACTATTCTTAAGATGGTTAAGATTGCATGAGTCGACATATACCCATTTGCTTCATTAAGCATATTCTATACGTTAGAATAGTTACTTGAGGCTAAACTAAACAATATATACAGAGTGTAAATGATATATGTCCGACAAAAGATCAACATAGACCCCGGCCGTTTTAATCATAGGGGTGGCAAAACGGGCGGGTGGGCGGACACGGGCGGCGGGTTAAACGGGCAACGGGCTAAACGGGCGGCGGGCTAAACTGGCGCGGGCTAAACGGGCACGGGCAAAACGGGGAGGCGAAACGGCCGGGCGAAACGGACACAAGCTAAAATGAGAAAAAAGATATAAAAGCGTAGAATTAATAAATAAAAATACTTGTTTAAAAGTCGAAAAAAAAAAACTAAATATAAAATATCCGCCGAGTAGCATAATTAGTGTTTTACATGTGCGCCCATTAAGCCCATAAGTTTCTTGCATATGCGTCCGTTTAGCCATTAATAACAAATAATGGGCAAAAAGTGTCTCATCCTTTTTTAAAAATGGGCAAAAAATGCTCATTATTTATCTAAATGGGCAAGATTTGCCACCTCTAATCATAGGCGTGATCATTTACTCCCTAATTATTGTTTCAACGTCTCATTAACTCTCTCATTAATGAACACACAAGATCTCATTGATAAACTTAAATCTCTCAAAAAATAACTCTCATTAACACACACTCAACACTTCTTCAATTAGTAAACCCTAATTCTAACCCCATTAAGACACACCTAACACTTCTTTAGAAAGCCAAACCCTAATTCTACCCTAAAATCATATGAATAATGGATATACGGGATAAAATAGCAGCGAAAAAATAAATCGAAGATTGGTCAAAGTATGTGTAGTTTGTGTTTTGTGTATTTGTGTTTATATAAGTTTCTAGGGACTGAAGTTGACAAGTGTGGGAGTTGTTATGGGTTGAATGCAAATTTTGTTCTATTCTAGCTAGATGTGTAAAGATGGAGGGCTAAAGTGAAACTTCTTAGAGAATATATGTTGCTCCTAAGGGTGTCAGTATTTTCGACCTAATCCGAACCTGACCCGACCCGAGCATATTCGGTTCGGGTTAGTCGGGTTCAAATGTCAATTCGGGTTAATCAGATCAACCTGACTAACCCGAATACGAAGTCGGTTCGAACATCGGGTATAAAAATTATATCTTACTCGGGTTAGGGTCAACCCGATTGACTCGAATAAGCAATTTTTTTAAAAACTTTTTTTATATATTTTAAAATAACGTCTATTAGAAAAGAGTAAAAAAAATATTTGTTTATATATTACTCGAATTCGGGTTGACTCAAACTCGAATACACCAGACCCGACTAGACCCCGCCCGAATAGACCCAAACCCGACTAACATGAGTTGAAATCAGGTCAGGTTTAGGTAAATTATTTTTAACCTTAACCCAAATTCAACCCGACCTGAATAACCCGACCCCACCAACCAGACCCGATTCCCACCCCTAGTTGCTCATGAGCTAGGCTTTTCATATGTATCTCTCTCTTATTCCATCGTTTACACATTGTTGATTCTGGTTCTCTGATTCTGTTATATTTGTTCAATCGTTCAGTTATGATTGTTCATCTGAGTTCCTGTATTTCATATCAATCATCTTGGTTGATAGTTTAGTTAGTTTGAATATTGAGAGATTTGTAGTGAGGTGATAAGATCCACCTAGTGAGGATTATCTTTCTATAACAAGCATTCAATTAAGGACTTGTTTGTGTTGTATTACTTGATACTTAATTGCACTAAAGGGGAGGTTGGTTGAGTGTAGTCTTGTTGTTTTACATATCAGAGACATGTTCTATGGGATCGTGATTTTCAATATTAGGGTTTGATCAAAATTAGGGTTCTTTTTATTCTTGATGTTCTTGGGCTTTTTGATGGTCGATTCTTAATGGTTGTGTGACGAATCGTTGTTTGTGGTGTTTAGCTGATGATTGGTGAAATTAGGGTTTTGAAATCCTAATTTGGTTTTTGGTGCTTTCTTGCCTCGTTGGTTCTTGGTTGTTTACGTTTCTTATTAAGCTATGTAAGTCATCTCCTTTCTAGATTACCGTTGCAATTGTAGTGGGTGCAAACGGCATCAGTTCACTCCTTGACCCTCCAGCTTGACTGGCGTGGAATTCTGCTCTGGCTATCCCTAGTCCACTCAATCGCATTCCTGGTGATCTTGTTTATGGTTTCTTGTTGTTTTAAGTATTCTTGTGCTCTTGGTCTGTTTTATGGTTTCTTGTTGCAATTGTAGTGGGTAATTTGGCTTTCACAAGTCATGTGGAGAATTTGGAATTAACTAACCATGTTGTCTTATATGATGTTCTTGTTGTTCCTGGTTATTTTGTTAGTCTTCTATATATTACTAAATTTCTTAGAGATAGCAAGATGTTTGCTGGTTTTGATGAGGAAAAATGTTATATACATGACTTGACTAGAAAGATAACCTTGTTGACTAGTAGTGAATCTGGTGTCACTAGTTATTTGATATGTCATCTAAATGCTCTTTGGGTGAGTATAATATGGTTATGAGTTTTCATGTTTCTAAATTGCTTTGGCATAGGAGACTTGGTCATCTTGTTGATCAAGTTCCGCCTGATTTTCATAATGACCTTGATATCTCTAAATCTTCTTTTGTGCCTGTTTGTAAAGTCTGTCATAGGGCTAAACAAACTAGGGAGCCTTTTCCCTTTTTTGATCACAAGTCAGAAGTGATTGTGAATTAGTTCATCTTGACTTATGGGGTCCTTACAGAGTCATTGATAGGGAAGGTTTTAGATATTTTTTTACCATTGTTAATGATTTCTCTAGGTTGTTTGGGTATATCCGATTAAATCTAAGGATGAGATGTTGATGTTTGTTTGTCTTATATAATTTGATTCACACTCAGTTTAAAACTAAATTTAAGACTGTGAGATGTGAGAATGGAAATGTGTTTGTAAATAATATGATGAACAAAATGTTTTTAGATCTTATCACCATTCATCAAACTTCTTGTATTTATGCTCCTCGTCAAAATGGGATTGTTGAGAGGAAACACAGAGATATGCTTAATGTAGCAAGAAGTCTTATGCTTCAGGGAGGAATTCCTTTAAGGTTTTGGTCTGATTATATTCTAACTGTTGTGTATTTTACAAACAGGCTGCCATCATTTGTTCTAAATCGTAGGTGTCCCTGTGACTTGGTGTATAATGTCAAACCTAGTCTTTCCTATTTGAGATCATTTGGTTGTATGTATTTTACTAATATTTTATATAGTCATGATAAGTTGTCTTACAAGTCTGAAAAATATGTTCTTATTAGGTATTCTATTCTCAAAAAGGTTACAAATTATTGAGTCTTGATACTAGAAATGTTTTCATTTCAAGAGATGTGAAGTTTTATGCAACGATGTTTCCTTTTAAAATGAAAATAGAGGATTCAACTTCTGTTGTTGAAGAATCTAATACGTCTACTGATACTACTAGTAGTAGGCGTAGAAGAGGTATGTGCAACCTAAAATAGTGACCAAAATAGTCTGTCTGAGGGGAATTATCAAAGTCAAAGTCTTGGCATATCACCAACTCGCTTTAATATGTCTAATAACCATGACAATATGTGTAGACACCTGGTATAAAAGTTCTACTAAAGAGTCTAGAAGGCATGTGAAGTTTAATGATTATGTTGTTAGTTCTAATGTGAGATATGATATTGAAAAATATGTGAAGTGCTCTGGTCTTAGTAGACAAAATATGTGTTTTGCATCTAATTTGAACAAGTCTATTGAGCCTACTTGTATGTCTAAAGCTTTGTCTGGCCCTAATTGGGTAAGGCTATGAATAATGAAAATGAAGCTTTAAATACGAATAATACTTGGACTAATTATGATTTACCTGTTGGTAGGTGATGAGACTTGTATTATACATGTTTCATTACTCAAAACGGACTAAAAACAAATAAAATATCATCAAAAACATGTCAAATGCCCTTGTATTGCTTATTTGTATGTGTGCAGGCACGAATATCGAGAATTTACTTAGAAATCATAAAAACAAGCAAAAACGAACACTATAAACGAAGTTGTATAAGAAACCGAAGCCGGATGTGAATTTCCAAAAAGACCCTTGAAGATTTGAATATGTATAAGTTTGGTCCTCTAACTTTAAATAAATGACACTTTATACCCCTAAGAATCCTAAAAGTACCAAAGGTTCTCTATAGTTTGAAGACTTGTCAAGTTTAGCCCCTCAAAGATTATAGAAGTTCACAACAAGTCCTCTATTATCATAAAGGACTAACTTTGTAATTCATAAAAGACTAACATTGCAAAGTCACCAAGGATGGATTGTTAAATCCACAAGGACCAATTCCGCCAAGTTACAAAAGTGGAATTATACTAGGTCAACTGCTGGTCAATAAAGATGAATGGGCCAAATTTGCCATAACCTAAACTTATTATCAAAGGAAAATGGGCGTGTTTTGTTTGCAAAAGAGAGGGACTGAAATTAAACAAAGTCCATAGTTTAAGTTCCATATTCGTGCTAAATAACAAAGTTACCCCAAACCAGATCAAAATATTGCCATTTTTGGTAAAAACCCTAACTTCCACCCTGTTGCAATCTACACCAAAACAAAGGGTAAGTTAAAATTACTCGTTTGTATTTACAATTCACATGTGGTCCTTGTGGTTTGCTCATCACAAGTACAAGTCATATAATCACATGTGGCCTCATTGACCAAGATTTCAAACGAATAAACAAGGAACTTAAGTGCATCTTCAAGGGCACTTTAGGAAGTTATAAGCTAGGGTTTTGAGCTTCTTGAAGCTTCTCCTTTGTAATATAAATAGCCTAGATTAGATTATGTATCTTTTGTTCCAAATTTTGTCAATTTCAAATGTCTTTGTAATCTTAGTGAATTTATGAAATCAATGAAATCTTTGAGTTCATTTAGTTTATTTAATCTTTTAAATTCACTCTTTTACTTTCCTACAACTTTTACATTCTTGTTTATTCAAAGAACTTTTAAGATATTACAAGTTTTTTTGGAGATCCATTAGCTTAAATTCATATTACATGAGTCTGACTTGACAACTCAAGCTCAAGTAAGGAGTTTAAGTTAACGTTATTTATTTGTTAAACCATTTTTATTACTTGCAAGACTTGGTTCCAAAAGATTTTATCTAAAATCAGTATTCATGTTTTTATTTAATGTTCACTGTTCAAAAATACCTCTATAAGCTCATTTGACAAATGAGCTTATAGACATGACTATTGAGCTTGTAGTGTGTTTATCTATGCTTTGTGCATGTTTGAAGAAATCTCATACCATCTCATTTCAATTAGTGCTTAGCTTCTGCTGTAGAACCACCAATTAAGCACTCACTTGTACAAGCCACCTTCCCATAGTTCTTATAAGCTTCATAGGTTAGCTGGTGGAATCAGTTTGTTCAACTTGGCCTGAACAAGGTAAAGTTTGGGTAATACTTTGAACCCCATTTAATTTGTGACTGCTTAGACTGTGCTTATGTGGTGAGACATATGTCTGGTGATGTTCTGGTCTTGGTTGTGTAATTTCAGTTACTTCTGTTTTGCTAGTTCTTAGTTCTTGTTTGTTTTTAGCTTAAAAGTACTTTATGCTTTGTTAAATCTCTTGTTTGATTATCATAAAAAGTGTTCAGTAATGGTTGTTATAGACTTAAATGATGTAACAATTTAGCTGCTCAATACCTAAACACTTTTGTTAGTTTAGATAGACTTAGAATCAGTTGTTAGTTGAGGCTTTGTAGTGTTAAATTTGAATTTACTTGTTCTTGATTATTTCTGTAATTGTGTCTCATTTCCAAGTTTTTTATGTTGTCTGATATTTGATAAGATATTGTTGTTGTGTTGTCTGATATCTGATAAGATATTGTTGTTGTGTTGTCTGGTATTTGATAGGCCTATAGGGTGTTAGAATACTTTGTTCTTTAATAAGAGTTGAATATAGCAACTAAAATTTGGTCAAACCCACCAGATCTTAGAATTTCTTTGCTTTTAGGATTTAACTTTTGAATTTTGGTATGATGATAGTTTAGGTGGTACATTTCATCTTTTTTAGGAGCTTAGAGCATTTAGGGTTTTGCTGAAGCTTTTAGCTTAATTGGAAATTCAGTCTTGTGCATCTAGGAACAAGAACAAGCTTGTTTTACCTGCAAGGTTTAGACTTAGGATTTTAGTTATTGGCATTTTTATTTCTTTTTCTTGTAACCTGTGTTTTTTGTGCTTTTTGGTGCTTTTTGGTGCTTTTTGGTGCTTTTTGGTGCTTTTTGGTGCTTTTTGGTGCTTTTTGGTGCTTTTTGGTGTGCTTTGTTTATTTGTAAACTGTCTTATACCCAATAAGTTGTGCTTACTCGGCTTAACTGTCCACAAGAAAATCACAAAGCTAACTGACCAAACTTGTTCAGACCAAATTCTTGACCTTAAAACCACCAAACAGCTCAAAGTCACCATTTCTCAGCTTAATTTAGTGTCCTTTTCATTTTCTTTCAATTTTTGCTAGTTTGACTTTTTGGTCAAACGTACAAAAGTGACATTTAGCTTATTTTATATTTTCTGCTTATTTACTCTTGCATAACTTTTCTTTTGTAGTTAATCTCATTTTTTCTAGCTTATAATTGATTTTCCAAAGTTTGGTTTCAAATGGTTTAGATTTATTAGCTTTTCGACTTATTTATATTTTAAAATAGTGCTTATTAGCTTATTTATCACTTTCTGTTTAGCTTATTGGCTTTTTCTTTATTGATTAGTCTTAGTTAACACTCATTTTTTAGCTTTTGCAAAAAGAATAAGCTTTTGTAGTAGCTTATTTCTCATAAAATGAATGTTTTATCTTTTTGTGAAATAAGCCTTTTGTTAATTTCAGCTTTTCTAGTTAATCTTTTTAAAAATTTCTTTTTGCAATCTTCTTATAAGTCCAAACTAATGAGAGTCTGCCAAAAAGTAGGCAATAAGCTTCTGTGTTGAGCTTATTGGGTTTCTTAGGCCCATTAAGTTAGCTTATAGCTTATTTTTTTGACTTTTTTAAGTAGGATTCAGTTTTTGGGTCTTTGAAAAATTATGTTTAAAATTCAGTTTTACATCAGATGGGGCATTTAGAATTTAAAATTTTACAAGTTTTTATATTGGGCCCATTTTAGACCCATTAAACACCTGTTTTGGTTATGGGCCTGTTTGAGGCCCATTTAGGCTTTTTAAATATTTTAATTTCAATTTTGGTTAATTTAGGTTAACATAATTTAGTTTGCAACTTTTTAGAATTTTTGATTATTTTAATATTATTTTTGTCTCGATTTACGTGTCAACATAATTCGCCGTAGTCTTAATCCGTATTAGTGTAGAATCGTCTTTACTTTTAAACCCTTATTTTACCAAAAATCTTAACTAACTCAAGCACGCTAAATTGGCCGTAACTTTCTTCTCGCGTACAACGAACTTATCGGTTTTAATTCATTTGACGTTTTCCTACAACGTTAAGTATTTATACCTACCTAAACTATCAATTATTAGTAGGAAAGCTATTGATAGTAAGTGGTTGTGGAAAATTAAATATAAGTCTTCGATTGAGGTTGAGAGGTCTAAGGCGAGATTGGTTGCTAACGATTACTGTCAAAGAGAGGCCTTTGAGTATGATGAAACTTTTATTCAATGGTGAAAATTGTTATTGTTAGATGTTTGATTAGTATCGTTATGCATAAAAATTAGTCTTTATAACAGCTTGATGTGAATAATGCTTTTATGTATGGTGATCTTATTGAGGATGGTATACTTGAAATTACCTCAAGGATTTGATATTGTTGATAATAACAAGGTGTGCAAACTTAATAAGCCTCTTTATGGTCTAAAGCAGGACCCAAGATATTGGAATGCTAATCTTACCACTGCATTGGTTGAGCATGGCTTTGAACAAAGTAAGTTTGATAATTCTTTGTATGTTAAGAGCGATAGACTTTTGTTTGTAGCATTGCTTGTTTATGTTGATGATATTGTTATTATTGTGAACGATGAAACTTTAATTGGAAACTTAAAAGAGTTTTCAAAAACAAAGTTTTTGATTTAAGATCTTGGTGAGTTCAAATATTTTTTGGGTATTGAAGTGCTTAGAAATAAAAGTGATGTTTGTATGACTTAAAGAATGTATTTTATAGAGTTACTGCATGAGTATGGGCTTCTTGCAGTTAAACCTGTTGAAATACCATTTCTTGAAAATATTGTTCTAAGTTGTGAGGAGTCTGAGAAGGATAAATATATGGATTATTTTACTAATTATCAGAAGCTTGTAGGTAATTTGATCTATTTAACTACTACTACAAGACCTGATATTAGTTATGTTGTACATTGTTTGAGTCAGTATATGCATAAGCCATTACAATATCATTTCCAAGCTGCTTTAAGAGTTTTAAGGTACTTAAAACAGGAACCTGGACTAGGGCTTCAGTTCAATTGTGTGTCTGATTTAAAGCTTAAAGCCTTTTCAGATGCAGATTGGGCTAAATGCCTTAAGACAAGGAGGTTTGTTACTGGCTTTGTATATTCTTAGGAAATTCTTTGATTTCATGGAAAAGTAAGAAGCAAAATAATATTACTAGGAGTTCTATAGAAGCATAATATGGAAGTATGGCTTCTACCACTTATGAAGTTGTCGGGTCTGAAAGTTTTATATATAGTCTTGGTATTGATTGTTTATATTCTGTTGATTTGCACTGTGATAGTAATCATGCTATCCAAATTGCTGCAAATCCTGTATTTCATGAGACAACTAAACATATTAAGTTAGATGTTTATTTGGTTAGAGAGAAAGTGTCTATAGGTGTGATTAGAACTGTTAGGATTAACACTAAAGATCAACCTGCTGATATCCTTACTAAGTGTCTTGGCAATATGCAACATTTTAACTTGTGCAAGAAGCTTGGTCTGACTAATTTGTTTTACTAAGTGCAAGTTTTTTTGGGAGAAAACTTGAGGGAGGATGTTCAAAGTATGTGTTGTTTGTATTTTTTGTATTTGTGTTTATATAAGTTTCAAGGACTAAAGTTGACAAGTGTGGAAGTTGTTATGGGCTGAGTGGAAGTTTTGTTCTATTCTAACAAGATGTGTAAAGATGGAGGGCTAAAGTGAAACTTCTTGGAGTATATATGTTGCTCTTGAGCTAGGGTTTTCATATCTCTCTCTCTCTCTCTCTCTCTCTCTCTCTCTCTCTCTCTCTCTCTCTCTCTCTCTCTCTCTCTCTCTCTCTCTCCCTCTCTCTATCGTTTACACACAACGGTTTTTTGTTCTTTGATTCTGTTATATATGTTCAATCGTTCAACTACGATTGTTCATCTGAGTTCTTGAATTTCATATCAATCATCTTGACTGATAGTTTCGTTAGTTTGAGTGTTGAGAGATCTGTAGTAGGTGATAAGTCCACCTAGTTGGGACTATCTTTCTATAACAAGCACTTGATTGATGACTTGATTATATTGTATTACTTGATTCTTAATTGCACTGAAGGGGAGGTTAGTTCAGTGCAATATTGGTGTTTTGTTCGTTGTTTACAAAGATCGATTCATTATTTGTTCAAACTAATGTTGTTGTTGATTACGACTATCGTAAATAACATCATGATCAGAATAAAACCCCAATTGGTACTCAACCAATCATTCCTTAGTGCTTATTAACACGATTCAGATTACAATACAAATAAGTCATCAAATGAGTTCTTGTTAAAGTAAGATAATACCCACTAGGTGGATCTTATCATCTCACATATAAGACTCTCAACACTCAACTAATCTAATTAATCAATTAAAGTGACTGATTATGAAACAAGACCAAGATTGATATCCGGATGATAAAAATAATATCACACGATCAAATAAGAGAGGAAACTATAACAATGAATATGATAGAATGAATGAAGCCCTAGCTCGGATGAGGACTTATATAAGGTGAGAAGTTTTACTTTAAGTCCTTCAGCTATCACCACTTGACACTTGTAGACCAAACTTCCATAAGCTAATATAACTTTAAAACTCGACAAGTTTAGCCCCTAAACTCTATAACAAGAGCTTGAATACAAAAAACATCCCCTTTCAACCTTTTCCAGAATCAGCTTGATCTTTACCACTAGAGAACATGTTGATCATACCAACTTTTCTACAAAACAATTCATATTGTGTTGTACTATGGCACTTAGTAAAAATATTAGTTGGTTGATCATTAGTATGAATTTTAACAGCTTTGATAACACATGCACCAACTTTTTCTCTTAGCAAATGAACATCCCAATCAAAGTGCTTAGTTCTCATGAAACACTAGATTTGCAGCAATCTGAATAGCAGAAATGTTGTCACTTTTCCAAGAAACTAAATAATTCCCAAAAAAAACACAAAATCGAGTAACATATTTGGTCCTAAGACATTTAGCCCAATCAGCACCTGAAAAGACTCTAAGCTTTAGTTCATATAATATATTAAACTGAAGCCCAAGACCATGAGCTTGCTTTAAATATCTCAAAACTCTCAAAGAACCAACTGGCTTAGTGCAGTTGGCCTCCAAGGTTTCACGAAGTGGTTTCCTTGGGGAAGGATTCTTGGAGGTCTTGGGTTCAAGACCTGCCAAGGCCCTTTCAGGCGAAGCGGATAAGAAGTCTAACATAACTAGGCGAGGGTTCGAAGAAGACATTCTTCCGCTTGGATGTCATTGCACAGCTCGACCTACTAACCACTAACATTTGTTGTTCTAAAAAAATCTCAAAGCATCTTTAAAATGAGATTGTAAAGGTTTATGCATATACTAGCTTAGGCAATGCACAACATAGCTGATATGTAGTGTTAGTAAGATAGATCATTTTTCCCACAAACTGTTGATAACTAGTAAAACATTCAAGATATTTGAAAATTTGCAATTTTGGTGAAGCCTCATTGGAAGGCTCATCAAGCAACACTGGGGATGTAACTTTGAATTTAAAGGCGATGGAGGTGTTTGCAGTACGTCATCAATTTTCTTTTCCTCTCCAGCCTCATGAACTTCTTTATAATTATTAAGCCCTTGTACCTCTTCATCAAAGTGAATCAGTAGGCCATCATAATCTCCAAAGATCAGTGATAAGGCGTGGTCATCCTCTTCCTCTCACTAGAAGGTCTGCCTTTGTTTTAGTCACTCCTTGACACCTCAAGTCGAGTAGATGTGGTTTTGTCCACCTATGGATATATCTTGACTCTATAACTTCAAGAAAATGTCTATTTTTCGAGCGGACCAATGACCTTATTTTCTTGCTAGCTTTTATTTGGGAATCGGGCTAAAAAACCAACATACTGGATGTTGGAAATCAGTTTCCAAAGATCGAACATTATCTTTGTGATAACTATAACAACTAGAAGACACATACCATACTCCCTTATAAAGTTTTTTTTGCATGTTATTTAAGAAATACTTGAAATTTCAAGTTACAACATCTTATGCTATTTGTACAAGCAAAAGAAGCTTATATAATAGAAGTATCAACTTCAAACATTTAATTATAACATATTTGTATTAAATTCTATAATTAAGTTACCCTATCACTCTATTTTACAATTAAAATAACATATGATAGAAGTAATCTATACTCATATTAATAGTAAGAGTAAATCGCATTTTTGGTTCATGTGGTTTGGCCAAATTGCAGAGTCAGTCCCTATCTTTTTAAACATACAGTGAAACGTCCCTATTTTAAATTTTAAGTTGCATGCTTGGTCCCTGAGTAAGGACTGAATTTGTAATTTTTGCAAACCACAAGGACCAAAAATACAATTTAAAAAAACTAAAAATGCAACACAAACTTTAAAATAGGGACGTTCACTGCAATTTCAAAAAGATATGAACTGACTCTACAATTTGGCTAATCCACAGGAACCAAAAATGCAATTTACTTTAATAGTAATTAATACATAATAATTAATACACACTTAAAATAAAAATAGTTAATACAACTTAATATAGAATTAAAACAATCATTATTTTAAAATACAAGTATATATTTACGTTGTACAACAATTAAAAGAATATTTCTAAAAAAAAGTACATATGTCTACCTAAAATGACACCGTGTATAGTTTTAAAAACCGAACCGGGTCAACGGGTTCAACCGACAACCGGAGTCGCCATCAATTCGGTTAGACAGTTACATAAAGTTACGCAAACCACAAATTGTCGTTTTTCGAGATGTGGTTGTAAAAAAAACATAAAATTAAAAGTAATTCGCCAAATACTATGTTACAGGGTACCCGCCGCTGCAACGCGCGGTACCTGTTAGTGTTACTAAAACGTACACAAATAGTACGTAATTCTTGCTATACATAGTTAAATGCACTTGTGATCAATAATAGCACTCTTAAATCGCTATATAGATTCCATAAGCCATTTTATTTGTGTTGCGACTCACTGATCTGACATGCCAAGGTTTTCATGAAGAAATGCAGCCACGGATCCCACAAAAGCAGCATTCATATTGTAGGTTCCAAATGAGAATAGTCTGATCTTGTATCACTAAAGTCGTCGTTTGTTTGAGTTTGGCCCGCCAACAATTGCACCAACATGGATATTGGCATGGGGTTAGGTTTACTAGAAGAATAGTAACTCGAATAGCCGTCATTGCACCCAACCTTAGCCGGGTGTTTATAGACAGAGTCAATAGACGCACCCCGATGGTGCAATTGTGTTGGATACTTGTTACCATACCCAACCATGTATGACATCTTCATAGGGTTGTCTCCTAGAATGTAATCAACCTAACAATTTATATGAGTTAGAATGGTTGCCCTACCTATAGATTTGCCTAATTATATTCTTATTGACATATGACATTTACCTGAGATTTTGCGAAAGATTTTATCTCAGCAGGAGGGAATTCGATGGAGCCGCATTGGATGGGTTCGACTAGCATTAGGGAGTAAACAAGTAACACCATCGAAGCACTTGCAGCATATTATATTGTAAATTGCTACTATCTCCAGTGTTCAAAAGTCCAGCTGTAAACAAATTAAAGTAAAGTTTTAGAAACATTTCTAGTTAAATCATGATACGTTAAAACTTTCATAGATAGTTAAATCCTGAGTGTATATAGTTTGTTAGCCGAAACGTGGGCCTTGAGAATATAATCAGCGCCCCAACGGATTTCTGATCTTAGGTAATCGAGTTGACTCACAAAGTTTATCTGTTCGGAGTACTCAATAGCAGCCCAACTCAACATGGCAACGGTATATGCCATTGGCCACCCGAACTTCACATTATCACCCGCGTCATAGTATCCTCCACTTAAATTCACCTATACATTCCGTAACACATAATTACAAATCTTACATGAATATATATCCGAGACTACAACATATCACAGTAACAATAGTTAATTATCCGTACATTCTTGGACTCGCCATCAAATAATGCTGAATCACGACGCCATTTAACTCGTTGAGTCCCCGGCAATTATCCAGATCGTTGGCCTTCAAAGAACAATATGGCCTTGCTAAGTGCGTCCCTGTAGTCATGGTTCATGGCACGCACATTAGGACTAGCCAGGATGCACCAAAAGATTAGTGCCACAACAACGTTGTGACGACTTCGACGAACCATGGTTGATAACTTTTTTCTCGTAAATATTTGTGGAGATTGCGTGAGGGATTCAATGGTTTTATATATATGAGTCACGTAACGTAAGTTATTTGGACCCATTAACTAATAACGTCTATCGACTATGTTTTATATATGAGTCACGTAACATAAGTCAGTTCATTTTGTCTTATTTAATACATACATACCCTAGGGCGGATGCATGTAGTAAGTGTGCGGTGGTATTATCCTGATAAAATGAAATTTTATAGCAATTTTATTTAGTTTAATTTTGAGTGTTTTTTAATATTATTCCTTCACTCAAAACTTAAAATGTCTTTTATTCATATATTAAAGTCTAATTTTTAACATTTTAAAACTTATAAAAGTTTCATTTCTAGTAAAGATATTCGATTTTTCATTTTGAATCGTGTCATTTTCACCTCGCTATCGTCCAAAAACGATTTGCCCTTCAAATTCCAATTTCCTGGCTTGTTCCTTCTTTCTTGTTTTTAGTGTCGTATTAAGTTTTCTTTTTATATGTGTTCTACTTTTCCACTATATCCTTCATTAGGGCATCTCCAACCCATGGTATAATAGAAAGCTCAATACATCTCCACGTCATCGCCATATCAACGTACTAACTTTTACCTGAATCGTTCACAATGCATCGAACTTAAAATAGTCCAATGCATTACCACATCATTAAACTTTTTTTATAAAAAACAAATTTTAATAAACTAATAGATCTAAAAGAATTATATGGATATATAGTTATTAATATTATTAAATCATAAAAATTATTAATTAAATTACAGTTATAGAGAAAAAGTATATAAACACACAGACTATATATGTTGAATTGTTGATCACAAAGCATTCTTAAAAATTTATAACTTCAAGGAAGTAAAGTTATTTGCCACATATTTCATAAAGTTTGATAAATACCACCTACTGTAATAATAATGGACTTTTTTTTCGTATTTAGAGTTAATTATAGAACAAAAAGATAACTTCAATTTTTTTTTATCAAAGATAACTTCAATTTCTATTTACTTTTATCAAAAGAAAAGATATTTTCTTTCATAAAATAATTTTATTATATGAAGGTGGCCCACTAAAGTACAAATAACACGCATAATGGCTGTTTGTTCAGAGACATCCGCATATTATACGAACTGCTGATTTGGAGGTTTCACAATCGGTTGCACGCACAAATGGTTTTATTGAACATTGCCACGTATATGGGTTGTGGATGCCCTTAGTAAGAAAATACTTTTCTTAAAATGGATAAGATTCGCACATTAAACATGATTGTTCACGAAAATTGCATGAACCAACATATACACATTTGCATGTTGGGCTTCAACATTCCATAAGTATATTTATTTGAAGCTAAACTAAACAACCTATTCATATATATATATATATATATATATATATATATATATATATATATATATATATATATATATATATATATATATATATATATATATATATATATATATATATATATATATATATATATATATATATATATATATATATATATATATAGGGTGAGGTTATTTTCAGAACCAAATAAATGTACAGAACTGCGAGAACCACCTTTTTAGTCTTAAAATGCACATGTATATTCATCGAGTTAGTTCATTAGGTATAAATACATGAATTTTCATTATCCTAGGTGACTAGGAACATGTATCCTAGGACCATGCACATGTATTTGTTTTGTATGTATTATAACTATCTTTTCTTAGGATAATATGAAAACACATGTGCACTCTTTATATCGCTCATCATATTCGGATCTATAAGCAATAATAACATTATTAAATGTTAATTTAAACATAATAATAAAAATACATATGCATTGTTAATAGTATAAAGGTGGTTCTCGCAGTTCTGTACATTTATTTGTTTCTGAAAATAACCTTACACTATATATATATATATATATATATATATATATATATATATATATATATATATATATATATATATATATATATATATATATATATATATATATATATATATATATATATATATATATATATATATATATACTAGCGTCGTAACCCGCCCAACGGGCGGGGTCGTTCTTTTTATTGTTCCAGAGGATTTATTGTTTGTGCGTTTTTAGTTTATTTTTATTTAATTAAATTTTGTTATATTTTAATTATAGTTTACGTTTAAGTATTGTTAAATTTATATTTAAATTAGTCTTTTTTAAATTAATTTAAATTCGAATTTAAGTAAAAAAATCACAATATTTTTAATTTTTTAAAGTTCGAATAATATAATTTGTTAAACAATTCGATCTTTTTTAGAATAAGTCTAAACGCATTTTTTGTTTTAGTTATGTTTGTTGGCAGTGTATACATAAGTTTTTCTTATGGAAAATCGGATCGACCCCGCGGTCCTACCGGTGACCTAATGACTCGATTGAGTCGATTAAAAACCCGATTTTCAAAACACTGCTAAAAAATAAATATTTGTTTTGTAGAAATTTCTTTCAAGCCTCCCTTATTGTAGAACCTATGTTAATTCTTCACCCCTTCCACCAGTCACGACATTATAGTTTATACAAACCGCCATCTAAGTATTATTCTAACAAATTTACAAATTATCTCGATAAAAAAAAGTTGGGAACAACAATTAATCATAAATCATTAAAAGATTAAATTAATTTCTCTAATATCACCAATTAACCACATAATTCACAAATCTAGAATAATCCCTAATTCTTCATACACCAAAAATGATAAATTAATCAAAATAAAAAGAATATTGAAAATTACAAATATTGGACATCGTCAATAACGAGTATTGTCAAAGGATGGTTGGAATTTAAAAATCATCTATTCTCAGGTCTCAGTTGGAGGAGACATTTCTACTGGTAATAATTGTAGTTCCATGACACTTGATAGTTATCTTTAAGGTGACAAAAGGGTAGCCCATGTAACATTTCAAAATAATATTGGATATAAGATATGCCTTGTTTTACTATGGCTCAGAGCCACAAACATTTTTATTAAAGGAAAGTATAAAAATCATTTATATGTTATGGCGAAAAATCGAATTATATTAATTCGTTAGTTTTTTGGACACCAACAATCCTTCTGTTAGTGAACGGTGCATCATACATCCTTCTGGACGGATGATACAAATGATTTTCTCGTTGAAAATTAACAAAGTTCAAAAGGGAGGGTATTCTTGTCTTTTTCGTTTTAAAAGGATGTATAGTGAACCTTATCGTTTAAAAAAAAATTCGAAAAACGTTTTTATCTAAAAAATAAGTTTTTTCGAAAGAAAATGATATTTCTTTTGAAACTTTTTTTTTGAAATTTTTTTTTTTCGAAACAAGTTATTTTTAAAAAAAGTTTTATTTTTTTTCAAAACAAAGTTATTTTAAAAAAAAGTTAATTTTTTTTTTTTAAAAAGTTTGTTTTGAAAAAAATTAAACTTTTTTTTAAAGATAACTTGTTTAAAAAAAACTAAACTTTTTAAAAAAAAATTAAACTTTTAAAAAAAATAAACTTTTTTTAAAAAAAGTAAACTTTTCGAAAAGAAAATATTTTCGAATTAAAAAAGTTTTTTTTTTTTAAAACAATTTTTTAAAAATGATATAAATTATTGTACTATTATTAAAGCACCACCAAGGTGGCCTAGTGGTCGTTATGATGTCCTGACAATTAAGGTCTCAGGTTTGAATGTCCCAACATCTTGGGACTAAACACTCGATGATTATATTAAGGGCAAGGTTATAAAGACCCCCCCTAAAATCCCATCCATACCCCCCCTGTTTTTTATATTTTTTTATTTTTTTTTATTTTTTTTTTATTTTTATAATTTTTGTTTTGTTATAAAACTATGAACCGGAAAATACGGAATTAAAAAAATAAAGTTTAACAGGTTAAAACTGTTAAACTGATAAAAATACGGAACAGAAACTGATAAAAACACTGTCCAAAAAAATATATGGGGACAAAAAGTACACAAATAGTGTACTTTTTGTCCTTTTTATGTGGGCCAAGGGGGGTATGTATAGTAGCACCGATTATCTTGCATCTTTTGAGTGCCTCAGTGACAGTTGTACATTCAAAATATCATATTGTGTGGATCTAGATGTATTATGATTTTACAAAATACACCTATAGAACATTATATATCTCTCTTATTCATTGGAATGCTGGTTGTGATATATGTTTGCAAATTCTTGAATAATCTAAATAAGGTAACCTTAGTTCCTCATACTTTGTTTACCATTTAGTATTTAGAGGCTGCAAAGCATGCGGGCTAGGGAACAGGTCAGAGCAGAGTTTGTACCTGTCGGGATGGGTTAAGCGAGAACACTTTTTGCATTAATCTACTTGTTTGAGTAAATTAATTTGTGAGCTTTTCTACTTACTTTAACTGGTTTCTTTTATATGTAAGGTTTAAGACCTGTTTGACCCAAAATACTAAAACATTGTATGTATTTACCAATTTATAAGCAAATGGTTTGGAATAGCCGCCTCTATGATAATCATTTTTTACGTCATGTATCAAGTTGGACATAAGGTATTACTACCTTAAATGTGATGGGGCAAAAGGCACCAAAAATGTTTGTTTAATCTAACTCTTTACAACAACAAATACACCCATTCACATTCACAGAGACTGTAACAGATATAAAAAAATATTTGTGCGGATATCAGTAGCATAAAATTTAACAAAAGCTTCCCTCTTCAGCAGATATCCAATGCGATCAATATTTCAAGTAAACAGAGCGCCATTGGATCAGCTTAAAAGAATTTTTTGTGAAGTTTAAGAAACAAAGAAAAATAGATCCTACCTATGTTAAGTAACATCAAGAGAAAAAAAACATAATAGAACTTACTCTCACTTCAAACTTCATCAGTGCCTAGGCCAACAAAATATGTAAGCAAAGTAAACCATAAATAATGCAAATACATCTTTCCTTTTATTTGCCAATCATGAAGTATATTTTCTGGGATCATTTTCTTCTATCAAGAAGTAAACTGCAATTATAAAGTTGCAGAGCTATATATAGGCTAAACCTGGAAGCATTGTTCTGTTCATTGGCTGATGACAGATATTTGAAGAGATCAAAGTAGGATCCCTGCACAACATAGTGAAGTGCAGTCATCCCCTTGCGGTTTCCGGATTTCACAGAGGTCCCAGATGATACAAGTGTTTAAACGACTTCCAAGTGACCTTTTGAGCAACAAAGTGAATTGCACCCATGTCGTCCATGGCAGCTGCACCGCCATCTGCTTTGTTTTTGCAGAGGATATTCATGATCTTTTCGTGTGTAGAGTACATAAAAAACAAACAATCTTGTGACAATTGAAAATGAAAGAACAAAAAATAAAAAAAGGCATATGATCACCATCCCACTAACATAAAATCTTGTATCTTCAATGAAAGAACAAAAAATAAAAATCTTGGATTTAAGCTGCAGCAAAGTGAATATGCTCTTCAATGAAATTACAGCTTTGGTATGGACCAAAACTTGTAATAACCTCATTGGTATCGCTGTTAAAAAAACCCTCATTGGTATCACCATCCCACTGAAGAACACAAAACTTGTATCTTTCTGTGGCAATGAATGGAAGGTCTTGGGTTTCACCCTTCATAAAGCAAGAACATACACCAATAAGACGAAATGAATGAGAGAAGACTGTATTTCTTAAAAGATTTTAGAATAGCTCGACTCACATGAGGACATAACAGTTTGGGAGTTGCAATTCGTCCATATATTGGCACATCGCTGTTTTTTAAATTATATGCAGGTCTTAATCATCTGTAGAGCAGCTACACAAATTTAAAAGATATGGAGATATAGAACATATTGGATTGATCAAAGTATATCAAAGTGTACCGACTGTTAACTGTGAATTGTGTAAACCTTTCTATATCAGTAACTTAAAGTCTTCAAAATAGCTACATACATCAAGAAAACACCTAGAAGGGAATATTAGGTCTCAACAGAAAGCATGATTATAATCATGATAATGGAAGTTTTTGTAAATGAAATAAGACATCCATTTTGATCCCACACGGGACAAAACTGCAGCAACGCACTATTAGAACCCCTTTAGTTACGACATAGTGAGTGATTTTCTAACCGTGACATTCTGTAATTCAGAAGTTTCTTTGTTGCTCATTGGCAAGTTTCAAATCTTTCACAACCAACTACGAACACTTGAACTCTTTTTTGGTTGCATTTAGGTTATGCTGATGCAATGAGATAGTCTTCTTTACAGAATCCATAAGAGGCTGTTGAAGCACTTTCATACCGAAATGCTGAATTGAGAAGTATTTTAGAGCATCTATACATTAAAAGTAAGAAAGAGACAAGCAACTCAGAAGAACAAAAGTAGAAGGTAAAAGATTTGGAAAATGAATGTTCATTCCTACCTTTGTAATCATATGGATTACAGACTCCCGTGTTTTGGTGGTATTTTGCAAGCATTGGCTGCACTTGGTTCCTGCGTGCAACTAAAAACATAAATTAGATAAGGGCGCGAGCCTGAAAATAAGGTTATACAAACAGCTTCCAGCTACTCGGCTCAAAATCAAGCTCATGATTTCTAGCAGTCAACATCCAAGGTTGATAAGCAGTGCCACGTTCAGTGAACCTACCCCAGCTATCCCATCTTGAATTGTCATGAAACTTACATTGATCCGCATACGAATACGGATATACTTTGAGCTGATATACTTTGAACTGATCTGTGAGTATAGAAATGCAAGTAGCTTTTGGGTGATCTCAACTTGCTTCTGAAAAAGTTCCAGCCTCGCCTCCATTAAGCCGCTTGAGCATTTCTTAACTTCGAGAATGTCAACTTTTGTTCTATTATCTATTATATAATTATATGTAAGGATTATATTATATATACGCTAACGAACCTTCTGCTCAAAAAGAGGTGTTTGGTTTCTGTTATAACATCAACCAAACACCCCTTCTGCTGCAAAAAGGGGTGTTTGGCTGCTGTTATCTTTGTTTAAGATTGCATCCATCATGTGTCTTAACTGAGGCGGTCCATGAGGGTGTTGCCTTGGACCTGCTGAGCCATCATTCCTAAAACCACGTTCCCACTATCCCACTATCGCACCTTCATATGGTTGTAAGCAAAACCTTAGCTTTCATATGTAATGTAACTGAAAATTAGTTGTATTATTACTCACAGCTGCCGATAGCATTCATGACATTTTTTGCTCATAGTGGAGCTTGTGCCGACTACCAATACTAATGATAACAATAATTAGTATAAGATAAAAGTGAGCTTACCTTGAGTTTATCTTTTGTAGCAAAGGAAGGGCCCCTACCAGAACGTCTCTAGTAGTGGATCACCATGGGAAGTGGAAATAGCTCCAAAATAATAACCAAAAAACCACACTTCATTGTAACACATATTTTTCTCCCTTCTAACTGCAAAGCCAAAAAGCAGCATAAATTAAGAAAGTTGTGGAGCTAACCATTGGTCCATCTCCTGAACTTGTACTGGTAATGTTGACAATGCTGACACCTCTGTACTCCACTGTAACCTCGTACTGAATCATCCTGCAACGTCTGACATAGAATATGACAACCTCGTATGCTGACATAGCCACCACCTGAAAGTAATTACCAATCATTAGTAGGCAACGTGGTCCGATCATAACCACCAAATGCACCGGCAGGTCTCGCCAATAAAGAAATATTTTATCAGATGACCAGATACACTTAACAGGCTGTATATTAAGATGTCCGAGTTCTTAGAAAATTCTGATTAATAATTAATTCTCTATAGATAATGAGCAAAAAACAACATTTTTGCGAAAATTGGAGACTTTATGTGAAGTACGACTAAAATCTTGTTGAATTAGGCTAAATGGATAGGTCAATAATACCCCAAGTTATGCCCTTTAGATAATAATATAAGTTTAATGTAAGTTCTACCTGTGTTGAGTCGTTGTCCACAGCCAAACACAAAAAGTTCGCCATCCAACTTTGAAACTACAACATAACAATCCATTATTCGAGTGTTATTTTGGATTGTGTATCATCTTGGACCCATACATATATCTCTGCCACTGCATGTGCCAATGTATGCAAATGCAGATAGTTACACCAGTTTAGAGATCAAATTCTCAACGGATATTGATGCAAAGACGAGGATGAAGAGGAAGAAGATGAAGATGAGCAGGTTCGGCTCAAAATTATCTCACAAGACAAAGGGAACTGAAAGAAAGCGTGGAAAGATGAGAAAGATGGCGAAGAGGAGTCTAAATATAATAGTTGATAAGAACAGTCGACGGGATTCATATATTGGCGAGAGTGCATATCTTTTGCAACAACGAATTTTCAGTTTCTTGAAGCTTTTTCTAAAGCTGCAATATAAAAAAGATTAGTTAATTCCATGAAAGAATCTGATGCATCAGATAAGTGTTTTATGATCATCATATCATTATATTGTACCCCCAACGGACCACCACAACCATAAAACTAAAATCAGAGAAAGACAACCACTTCATATAAACAACTGAACATATTAATATTACCTGCTCCTGTTAAATATTACCTGCTCCTTCTGGACATAAAGACAAACAATTTTGAAGGCGTTTGATGGTGCTTTAAGGGTGTTTGGGATTGGTTAATAGCTCACTCCCCCAACCTCTTTCAACTGCTCTCGTTTAACGAAAAACGCGATTGTGATCCTACTTTAGGTAAAAGTAGTAAGTTCCATCCGAAAAACGCGAGTGTGATCCTTCTTTAGAGTATCGCTGTATCGGACACATACGAAAAACGCGTCCTTCAGTTTCTTATAAATATATAGTCCAACTATTATCACATTTATTATATCCTGATTAATTTCTCATTAGTATTAATTTTTCTATGCTAATTTAAGCTTTAGACAAAAGCAATTACCATATCTTCTGATTTATGATACGGCCCATTTCAATTACTCTAAAAACCCAGAGTTCCGAAGGAAAGTGTTGCTTGGACATGTGAACTCTGAAAGGATTCTAGAGTTGACCCGTGAAGAGATGGCAACCACTGAAAGACAAACAGAAATCAAGAAAATAAAAGAGAAACTTTGTTCGATTGTGAACGTGGTTTGCCACCAAAGGCTACTACTGATGAAATCGAATATGGTCGTTGTGGGAAAAAGAATTGCACTTTTTTCCAGCTGCAGACTTGGAGTGCTGATGAATCCATGACGACTGTTGTAACATGTGTCAAAATACTCTAAATTTATACCTCTAATTTTCTATGAAAAGATTTAATCTTATAAGTAATAACATAAACATGTTAACAAAGGGTGTAAAATTTATATATACGTCAAAGAAGTAGTTGCAAACACAATCCCAACTGAATGTACTTACTTTGGGGAAGAAGAAATAGAATAGTATCTCGGCTGCATGCTTAACAGCCATGTAATGACACATAAGTTTAGTTATTTTAAGGAGTGTATAAAGTTACCATACCAGAATCAGATCAGAAAGAATATGTAAAAAATATCCAGACATAAGCTTGTCAGAGATTGATTAAAAGTTGTTTCAGTATAAAAGATGCATGGGTAGATCATACTGAGGCTATAGTTTAACTGGGATCCGAGTTTTTACCGTAAGACCAAGTGAGATTGCTTCGGTGTTGGTCATCCTCACCTTGCTCAGAATCAACAGTAGCTCGAAATGCGAAGCAATATGCCAACTGTACTTGAGTATGTACTTACTTTGTGCTTTTATCACATACATTAGAATAGTATAGCTAATAATACTGGCGTAGTCAAATAGGTTACTTTTGTTCTAAGCGCTTTACAAACTTTTTCATAATAACAATACAAATCATGATCATGTTCCTGATCCAAATCCATGATCCTTATTGTGATAATATTGATGTGCATAAACCATTCATAGTATTGTGATAATATAGTTTCTACTTCAATCCACCTTATGCCAATTTTCTGTTTAAGAACTGTCAAATGCCCATTTGAAATATACTGGTAGCATTTTGGAGCTTTGTATTATTAAGTAATACTACAACGGAGATGAGGAGTACCTTAACGACGATCAGTCGAGTGGCTATATGTCAGAAAACCTTGCTACTGCCAATCTTCCCTTAGCAGCCTGCATAACTCGACTAACCACTTCAAAGTTAGATAGAGAGAAGTTTCATTATGCATTAACAGTTATATTTATTATATATTGAAACCCTTACTTGTAAACAACCTGGAGGAAAGTAACCTGCATAAATTATCCAAAACCGATATTAACAAAACACCCCTAATTCTGAAAGAACCCTAATTTCAAAATCAAAATAAAATTGAAATTGAAAGAACCCTAATTTCAAAATCAAAATAAAACTGAAAGCCAAAACCTAAACCCTTTAGCTAGCTTCTAATCCAACACATCTATTAATTGTGTATTTTTTAAAAATTATTTAAGTTTTTAAATATGTAAGATGTGTCTGTTATTGGCTGCATTGGAGTACTGAACTGAGAGGAAGATGAAAAATAGCAATCGGTTTGTCATACCCGTTGAACTATCATTCCATTCCTATATAGAATATATGCTTGTGAATACAACCTCCAATCGGACGGTAAAAGATTATGGGAACTACAAATCAAAACAAAAGATATCAAACACCGAAACATACCATTATTATAGCTCGTGGGAAGAACAAAACCAAGCAACAAAAAAAAGAACAGTAAAAGAGAAATAAAGTTGAAGAACAATTAGGGTTATGAGAAAAAGAATTTTACTTACAAAAAAAACACAAAGAATACGATCATTATGGTTATTAGGGTTTTAGAAGAATGAGGATACGTATGTTTTTTATTTTATTGATAAAAAAGATATGTAGTTTCTATTAAACAGGTGATAGATTTGAATGAATATAGGATATATTTTAAAATATTATTGTTATTATCTTAAATATATTATAAAACATTTATATCTATATAATTATCTTAGAGTTTTAAGAAGATATTAATAGAGTTTTTAATAAGGAAACACAAACAATTAGTTAGCATAGTTGGTAAAACTGGTGGCGCCTGAATGCATAGACCAGGGTTCAAACCTTGTCATTAATATTATTTTAAATAAATTTTGAAACTAAACAAATTTTTACAAAACGTGATTTATAAAACTGTGTTTTCAAAACTGCGTTTCCAAAACGCGATTTTCATAAAACTGCGATTTCAAACGGAAAATTCGTGGAATTTTGAGATTTTCTAGGGAATAGTCAAATACTATTGGCTAAAAGATGTGACTGGGATATGACTGGATTAAAAACTGTGGTTTCAAACCATAATTATACCTATATATAATATAGATATATATATATATATATATATATATATATATATATATATATATATATATATATATATATATATATATATATATATATATATATATATATATATATATATATATATAGAGTTAGGATCAAATAAGAAGATTAAGTAAAATGAGAAGAATGAGAAGAAACCACAGGCACACATTTCAGATGCACCTACAAAGTCAGATGCATCTCCCCTTAAAATTCTCCTTCCTTTATGGAATTTGTGGTCAGGATTTCTTCTTATTCTTCTCATTTTAATTTTTCTTCTTACTGGATCCCTGTTCTATATATATATATATATATATATATATATATATATATATATATATATATATATATATATATATATATATATATATATATATATATATATATATATATTACACTACAAGAAAACAAAGAACAGGTGACGGGGGTTTCCCTGGCGACACAATGTCGCCAGGAATAACCCCTTTTCCCTGGCGACATTGCGGACGTGGCGTTAAAGCAGATTTACTTTTTGTTCAAAGTTTGACTAGGGTTTCCCTGGCGACATGTCGCCAGGGATAATCCGTCCAAAATCAGATACCAAGTGAAAGAGCGCGAAATTTTCCCTCCAAATTTTCCCTGGCGACATGTCGCCAGGAAAACTTTGTCCCAACTTATCCTTGGCGACATGTCATCAGGGAAACTTTTTTCATCGTATTTAACAAAAATTCTTTTTGCTAATAACCTGTCAAACTTATCCCTGGCGACATGTCGCCAGGGAAACCTTTGCCATACGTAATTAGTTTCAAAGTTAAACACAAAATGTGTGGCGGGCTTTTACCCGCCAAATCCCAAATGTTTCCCTGGCGACATGTCGCCAGGGAAACTCCCTGTCATATATTTAATTAGTTTTTGCTTGTTATGAAAAACTATTAATTATTCCATATAATTATTATTTTAACTATCGATCCGATGTTATTTTATTTTTGCGACGTTTATAAAATAAAAATGAGACATTTATAAAACAAATATTTATTTATTCCAAATAATTATTATTGAACTATCGATCCGATGTTATTTTATTTTTGCTACGTTTATATAATAAAAATGAGACATTTATAAAACAAACATTTTTTTATTCATAATATTATATATAGCCCTTGTGGAATCAAATGGAAAACTTAAAAACAGACATTACTAATCAACTTAAAGTTCGTGAAGTAGTGCAGCCGATTACTACTCAACGCTAAGATTTTCCATTTCATTTAAAAGCTCATGAAGTATTGCAGCCGATTGACATGCATGGTCTTCAGGATGCCTTTTCATTTCTAGTCTTGCCTCTAACATCTTTATCTTTAGATCTTTGATCTTGCAATTTGAGCACTCAGTGGTTGCAGATTCAAAAGATCCTGTAGAAGAACTTGGATGTATTGAACGCCTTGAAGGAGAACGTTGATGTGTTGAAGATCCAGAGGAAGATCTTATACGGAGTTGGAGATCTAGATCATCCTTCCATATAAAATTTTCACATCCATAATCTTGTTTTTTTGGCTGTTACAAAATAAAAAAAATGACATGACATGTTATTTTAAAAATCACACATATTACATTAATAAAAATACTTTACATTGTTTACCTTCGAAAGAGGACATGCATAATAAAGTTTACCAAAGCTATGGTGTTGATGTGACTGTCTCAACACTATATATCCATTTCCACATGTACACTTATAAGCTTCACGGGGATCCATCTGCTACCAAATCAGGTGGTGGTGGTGGTGAGTTTGGTAGGAGATGATAAGTGTGTGTGTGTGATCTGCTGATGATAATGTGTGTGAATCCTTTTATGGTCAAAAAGTGAAGGAAATGGTTAACATTTTCCCGCCAATGTTTTCCCGCTAACGTTTTCCCGCCAATAGTTAAACGTTAGATGTTCAATGGATGACCCGGATTGTTATGGTTAAACGTTTGATGTTCAATGGATGACCCGGTTTGTTATGGTTATACGTTTGATGTTCAGTGGATGATCCGGTTTGTTATGGTTATACGTTGGATGTTCAATGGACGACTCGACATGTGTTGGTTACACGTTAGATGTTCAATAAATGAGTCGGCATGTCTTGGTTACACGTTAGATGTTCAATGGATGAGTCGGTATGCATTTGTTAAACATTAGATGTTCAATGGATGAGTCGGTATGTTTTGGTTACACGTTAGATGTTCAATGGATGAGTCGGTACACATTTGTTAAACGTTAGATGTTCAATGGATGAGTCGGTATGTGTTGGTTACACGTTAGATGTTCAATAAATGAGTCGGCATGTCTTGGTTACACGTTAGATGTTCAATGGATGAGTCGGCATGCATTTGTTAAACATTAGATGTTCAATGGATGAGTCGGTATGTTTTGGTTACACGTTAGATGTTCATTGGATGAGTCGGTATGCATTTGTTAAACATTAGATGTTCAACGGATGAGTCGACTTGTCTTGGTTACACGTTAGATATTCAATGGATGACCCGGTTTGTTATGGTTATACGTTTGATGTTCAATGGATGACCCGGTTTGTTATGGTTATACGTTTGATGTTCAATGGATGACCCGGTTTGTTATGGTTATACGTTGGATGTTCAATGGATGAGTCGGTATGCATTTGTTAAACGTTAGATGTTCAATGGATGAGTCGGTATGTGTTGGTTACACGTTAGATGTTCAATAAATGAGTCGGCATGTCTTGGTTACACGTTAGATGTTCAATGGATGAGTCGGTAGGCATTTGTTAAACATTAGATGTTCAATGGATGAGTCGGTATGTTTTGGTTACACGTTAGATGTTCATTGGATGAGTCGGTATGCATTTGTTAAACATTAGATGTTCAATGGATGAGTCGGCATGTCTTGGTTACACGTTAGATGTTCAATGGATGACCCGGTTTGTTATGGTTATACGTTTGATGTTCAATGGATGACCCGGTTTGTTATGGTTATACGTTTGATGTTCAGTGGATGACCCGGTTTGTTATGGTTATACGTTGGATGTTCAATGGATGAGTCGGTATGCATTTGTTAAACGTTAGATGTTCAATGGATGAGTCGGTATGTGTTGGTTACACGTTAGATGTTCAATAAATGAGTCGGCATGTCTTGGTTACACGTTAGATGTTCAATGGATGAGTCGGTATGCATTTGTTAAACGTTAGATGTTCAATGGATGAGTCGGTATGTGTTGGTTACACGTTAGATGTTCAATAAATGAGTCGTCATGTCTTGGTTACACGTTAGATGTTCAATGGATGAGTCGTTATGCATTTGTTAAACATTAGATGTTCAATGGATGAGTCGGTATGTTTTGGTTACACGTTAGATGTTCAAAGCATGAGTCGGCATGTATTGGTTACACGTTAGATATTCAATGGATGACTAGACATGTCTTGGTTACATGTTAGATGTTAAATGGATGAGTCGGTATGCATTTGTTAAACGTTAGATGTTAAATGGTTACCGAATTAGAATAAATCGAGAAACTAAACGGAATAAATCGGAATAAATTTAGAAATTAAACTGATCGGGATGATATAGTTATTTTATAAATAATAATAATTATTTTATAAATAGTAATAATAATAATTATTATTTTATAAATAACAATAATTATTATTATTATTTTATTACTAATTATAATAATATATAAGTAACAAAGAAATTTTATTTTCACAAAAATTATCCCTTGCGACATATTTGACTATCCCTGGCGACATGTCGCCAGGGAAGGTTTGGGAGATACGACCAAACAATTTAGGTACGTGTATATGCTTTGAAAAGTCAAAGGTATCCCTGGCGACATGTCGCCAGGGAAACTTTGTCACACCCCTCCAAAAACTTTCAATCACGCGCGTTTTTGGCTAAACGACAAAAGTGGATAGTATCCCTGGCGACATGTCGCCAGGGATTGTCGCCAGGGAAACTTTGGACCTTTATTGACCAGATCTCCTTATCTTTTCTCACAATACTTATCCAAAAAAAAACCCTCATCTCCTTCGTTGTTGCTGATGTATCACCACCACCACCACTCTCCTCCACCCCCTTCACTGCTATATCACCACCACCACCACTCACCACCACCACTCACCACCACTCTCCTCCACACCTGCACGCGTGCACTCACCACCACTCACCACCATCTCTAGTCGCCAACACCACCACCACGCAATCTACATTCACCGGCACCACCACCACCACCACCGCAATCTATATTAAGGTTTTTTTTATAATTTATATTGTAATTGATAGTTTAAGGTTTTTTTATATAATTTTTTTTATAATTTGTTTTGTAATTGATTTTTTTATATACTAACTTATATTATAATTGATAGTATATTTGGTTTTGTTTTTACATATCCGGTCACCGCAGCCGAGTCCCGACCGTAGCCGAGCCCGACCACAGCCGAGACCCGACCGCAGCCGAGCCCCGACCACAGCCGCGCCCCGACCACAGCCGAGACCCGACCACTCTTTAACGGTATGTTTTTTTAACTTTTAATTGTAATTGATAATACATATTGTTTTTTTTAGTTTTTTTTATATTCCCTGGCGACATGTCGTCCGGGATGTTTAAACTTGTTAATTTTTGTTAAACGTATATCCAAACACTCTTTATGTTACCTATTTGATGAGAATAAATTCTAATAATCTTTTTTGGATAAGCTGATTTCAAACAGGTTAACCTGGCTTATCAGAATAAGTTGTTTGATAACAGCTTATCCTAATAAGCTTATCAGGATAAGCTATTTGATAACAGCTTATCCCTCCTGATAAGCTTATCAGAATAAGCTGTTTGAAAACAGCTTATCCTGATAAGCTTATCAGAATAAGCTGCTTATTCTGATAAGCTTATCGGGATAAGCTATTTTCAAACAGCTTACTCTGATAAGCTTATCGGGATAAGCTGTTTTCAAACAACTTATTCTAATAAGCTTATCAGAATAAGCTGTTTGAAAACAGCTTATTCTGATAAGCTTATCGGGATAAGCTGTTTTCAAACAGCTTATTCTGATAAGCTTATTAGAATAAGCTGTTTTTATTATATGATATAAATGTTTTATTAGACTAAGCCTTAGGAATGTTTTAGGATTTTAGCGATTAATTTCGGAAAATTCCCGTCTGAAATTGATCAACCTATAGAAAACCCATCCGAAGTTAATTTATTAAGAATTAACTTCGGAAAGTCCCCTGTTTGGGACTGCTTTTTGAATGTTTTGTCTCATTTAGGATATGAATGCGTATAACCGATTTAGTATTTGAGATGATTTCGATAGTGTTTCTCCTTTACTCCTACGAATATGTCTTTAAACACATATTTGGGGAGTTGAGGGGAAATGCTGCCGAAATTTTCTCAAATAGTAAATCGGTTATACGCATTCATATATGAGATGAAACATTCAAAGGGTGTGTTAGGATTGCCTTCCATAGTTGCACTAGGTGAACATACAATTTTCTATACTTGATAATTATATCTTTTAATAAATATTATTATATAATTATATACTTTATAAATAATAATTATATATTTTATAATTATTTTTTATAATGTGATATAATACATATTATTATTTATGAAATATATAATAATTATTTTTTTAAATTCCTTGTGTTAATTAAGTTGCATATAATAACTAAATGTATCGTTAAAACATAGTTATGGTACTCATTGATAAGAGTTGGACACGGTTAGAGCGTCATCAGCCAGAATTTATATTGGGTCTTACCAGTTTTGTCAAGCATTCCAGGAAGTTTGTGAATCGTTTGAATGAGATACCATGTCCATGCAAGCGTTGTCGAACAAGACTCCTGGTACATATTGACCTTCTTTCGAATCACGTTATGAAGTCCGGGTTTGACAACAGTTATACAACATGGGTACACCATGGTGAACCGGCTCCTCCTGCACCTACACCTCCTCCACCACCACCGCCACCACTGCCAATAATAGATAACACAAGACAACCTTTGATTAGTTACATGACATCGTTACTTGATGATCTTACCTATATGCCTCCGGACTATATTCCTCATCCACCTCCTCCCAACTCAAGTAACAGACGGACTCAAGCTAACGAGTTTGAAGAGTTATATCGCAGTGCCAATGAGCCGCTGTACCCTGGTTGTGTAGAAGCAACTCGATTAGACTTTATGGAAAAGTTTACACATTTTAAGGCCAAAGGTAAAATCACCGATACCATATTCAATGATATTCTAGAGTGGATGCAAACTATCTTTCCCCCAAGCAGAGGATTCAAGCTCCCACCGTCATACTATGTGATAGGTGTAGAAATACGCGTTTAGGAAAACAACGTATAAATGCGGCAAGTATTAATCGACACGATTAATGAAAACCGTGAAGACGAATAAATTCTAAGTTCGTTCTCGAAGGAGGTGTGTGTATTAATGTGCCAATATATAAAATAACAATATTTGGATTAGTGACGTTTTTGGTTTTAAGAGAGAAAAATAAAGACGAGCTACGACTAAGATTACACTACGACGTAATGACGTAAAACGCGAACGTAAATACGTAAACGCGACGAAATTAAAAATTTATCCTAAAAAATAATTAAAATATTAAACTAAGTCTTAAATAATATAAATAATAATAAAAATCCAACAAATATATTTTAAAACCTTTTATTAATTAAATATTCAATTTTAAATGCTAATTAAAGCCCTAAAATTAAATATAATTAACAAAATGCCCAAAATATTAATTTATTTAACTAATAACTAACTTATATTATTTAATGACTAAAAAGTATTTTTCCTAAATTTTTAAAACTATTTTTCTATTTTTAAATCACTAAAAACTATTTTTTAATTAAAATAATCCTAAAAAATAATTAAATAATGCCAAAATTAATTTGAAAATTTTAAAAATCTTAAATTACCCTAATGAACAGTATAAAATTGAAAAAGTTTGAAAAATGTAAAAATTTGCACTAAAAGACAAAATAGTTTATTAATTAAACCCTAATTAAACTAAATTAATTATAAAAAATAATTAAAAAGTGAACAGTTACTAATTTTTAAACTAAAAATCTTAAATTAATATTCTAAGTCTAGGAAAAATTTTAAAAGTGAAAAATATTACTTTTTTACACTAAAAGACAAAAACTGAATAATAAAAAGTTAATTAAAATAGCTAAATTATATAAAAAATAGCAAATGAACAGTAACCTAGAAATAAATTATACTAAAAAATCAAAAATTAAAAAAGAAAAATAATGCAAAAAATCTGAAACCCTAACTCTTAAAAAAGTTCACAAAAGACAAAATTTTAATATCCTGAAAGTGACATGTGGAGAACTTCTGTCTTTTAGCTAGGCAGTGGGAAAAAAGAACCAAGCAGTGGGAAAAGAGTTCCCACTGTCAATGAAAATAAACGGGTCTGAGCACTATTTGATTTTTACCTTGCTTGTTTTTGAGTTTTGTTAGGAAACAAAGGCACCCCCACACTCATGGAAGTGTGGGGAGTCAGTTTAAGCTAGAAAAACACCAAGCACAATACAAAATTCTCACACAAAAAGCAAATTGCAGTTGCTGTATTGAAATAGGGGGCTGTGGGGGGCAGTTGCTGATATAGTTGGTATTTTGGTGAGTTTCAACTCACCAAATCTGACCCTATCTATTCACAAATCACAACTACCCTAGACTAAACCCTAGATGACACCTAGTTCTAGCAGACAATACAAAATGGTGGTCTAAATTAAGCTAAAACAAACAGAAAATGCAACTATCTGATTTTATGCTATTTGCCAAATTTTTTTAGCATGCAAACTACTTGATTAACCTACTCTACTCAAACCAAATACCCTATAGACTACTACTACCTTACTGGAACATGTCTAAGCAGATTTTAAGCTAAGTAAGTAATTTTTACTTGTTTAAAGATCCAATCCCAAACACCCCCTTATATTGCAGAATCAAACTTTTGCAAATCAAATTACTTTAAAACTTATCTAAACTGATCTCTTCTATTTCTAACATGCAACAACAACCTAAAAGAACTTGAAAATACTTTTAAACAGGCATGAAATCCTTTATCACAAAATCATATACTCACAAAAAAAACATGAAAAATTGCAAGCAGGGTTCAAGCCGTGGATACCTTGGCTGAATGCCTTCTGAATGAAATTTTCAAAGCTTTAAGTGAGCTTATGGAAGCTTTGCTGAAGTAGAGAAGTGCTGGTGTTGACCATCCAGTCAACACCCAATATTTCTTCAAACTTGAAAAATGAGATGGAAATGGTGGAAAGCTTGTGTACCTGCCAAGAAAGCAAGAGAAACAAACAAATGACCTGGGAAGAAACCAATAAGCTATAGACAAGCTTATTAAATAAGCTACTATAGCTTATGGCTTATAAAAAAAATGATGAAAACTGATTTCTTTTAAAACTAAATAAAACCAACTGAACTTTTGAAAACTTTTGATTGAAAATTGTCAAAACAAACAAACAGATATTTGAAATCCACTTTCACTTCATTCAAAAACTGTATGCAATATTTTGATAAACTTTGCCTCTAATAAAAAAAACGGATTTCTTGAAAAGCTTAAAAAAAACTGAAAATTAATCTAATTTAGCAAGAGCATAATGATTCTTAAACTAAATTAATAATTTAACTACTGGAACTCAACATTTGAAAATTTAATAAAATTGTACTTTAAATATTCATAAAATTAAGAAATTACAAATGTTGGAACAAGCTCCTCTCACAGATTGAGGGATGCTTATATACTACTGCATAGATTGTTCTAGATTAAGTAAACCCTAAACATGAAATTCCTACTATGCCTTTGGTCAAAAATTCCTCAACTTTGCCCATGTGACGATTCTTCAATGATGGTGATGTGCCAGCTAGAGTTTTGATCTTGAATCGTTTATTTGGTCCTTGGGGACCAAGGAGATGCATCAAAACCGTTTGATTTCTGCCAAGATTCGATTGTTGCTAAATAAGGTGAAGCAGGGGAGCATGGGGGACCACTTGTAGTAACGGGGTGAGTAAAGTGAGTGGTGGGTTTTGGTTGTGGTGGGCTTAATTAGCATTCTGGAGCGAATCGGGTCGAACCCCTTTGTTTTGGTGAGGAACCCAATTAGGGTTTATGGCTTGGATTAGGGGAGGATTAGGGGAAGGAGATGCGCAGTACATGTTTCCCCCCGTTTTATATAATATTAAAACGAGTTTAAACTTTTTAAGTAAGGTTTGACTGGGGGTGTTTGACTTGGGCCGGGTTTTGGGTTAAAGGTGATAAAAGGTGGGCTTATGTCGGGTTGGAGTTGGGTTTGGGTTTGGTTTTCACAAGTATGCCCCCTATACTTCCAATTTTGTTGCATATAAAGTTCTGCCAGCTTTCATTCCATTTTCCCTTTGTAATTGAAGTTTATAAAATCCCATTTTGGCCACCAAACTTTGTAAAGCATATTCACAAGGGTATTTTATGCATTGTTTGCATACTTCAAGGGCTAATAATGACATATCTTGAAATTTTAAGGACCCACTTGTAATATTGAGATTTACAAAGGCCTAAAGTGACAAGTCTTCAATAATTGAGGGACCAATCTTGCCAATTCTTCAAACTTTAAGGACTTGAATAGAAATTCATGATTCGGGCTTGGTTTCTTGTGCGGCTTTGTTTCCCGTGTTCGTTTTTGCTTGATTCCTTTGATCTTTTGGTGAAATCACGATATCCGTACCTAAAATACACAATGAACAAATACAAGCACATATATGGGTATTTTGATGATATTTTAAGCGTTTTAAGCCCGATTTGGACGATGAGACTATGTATAAATACAGTCTCATCACTCCCCCATACTAAACCATTGTCGTGTCCTCACGCAATGCTAGAATTAAGTATCTTAGCACTTCCAAAATTCATTTTATGATGACATTTATTGAAGACATAAACTTAAATGAACTACTACACGTGCTTTAGACATAATGTATTGTTTTCATCACGGTTGAGTGACTTTTGGGATCATAGAACAAGAACACGTGAATGCTTCGTTAGAAATAATTTCGTCGTCCTCGATTTTCACCCAATTCCATGCAAAGCGTGTAACGAGATCATTGCTATTATAAGTTAGCAACACGATCACATCTCATGAGTGTTAATTACGAACCTAAACTCCCTTATTCCTACTTGGTATCTCTTATATTTTATTTTGTATTAATGATCACGAGGATACATCATTGACTTATGCGTGAATAGAGATTAAGTCTAAAAATAGAAACTTAACGGTGTAGCCAAAATCATTAAATCAATAATTCATCCCAATAGACAACGATGTCAAAAAATTAAGTCAACAAGAAGGATCGATAAAAACGGTTTTATAACGGTTTTGAACATGAGACTTATTACCAAGACTTTTATACGCCCCCTAACGGAAGGGCCTTATTATCTTTGGTTTACCTCCATCTTTTATTCAACTTCGCCATGAAGCTTTTATTATGACTTCGGTCTTGCCTTGCCTTTTATTATCCGCCTCATCGGTGGTTTTATTAGCCAAAGACGTATATCCTCACGCTAAAGCGAATTTTGGATCTTTAAAGCTTCGAAGATTAAGGCTTGATTCACTTTCAATTTGGGCATAGATTTTTCGGCCTTGTGAGCTTCAAATTTTTGCTTAATTTAGGTGAGCACTTGAAATCTTATTATTAGGTGAAGCTTTCGATTATTCGGGTGCCAATACTTCAAAACCGTGACGCTGGCGATACCTTAATGTTTTCCTAGTTTATTTACATGGAAGCTACCAAAACAAATTAGAAACCCAACAATAGTGACTAAACCGCCAAATCAATATTTATTAACAATTATTTATGCAAAAGCGTTGGGAGAATAAGCTAATAATTACTACACATAAGATTGTGACGATTACGAGACTTATAAATAACTCTATCATTTCTCGTCCTCATTTAAGAGACTTAGCCTAAAAAGTTAAGGAATTGAAGCTAAGTGCTCAACACGCACGGTCGAGTCAAAAATTACTCTCGTTCTCACCATCGGAAAACCTACATTCGTGTCTTAAACACTTATGAAAAACAAGAAAAAATTTAAAATTTGGCCATTTTTAGCCTTATTTTGCAACAAAATGATAACAAAAAGATGAATATGGATTGCGTGTTGACGTAAGCAAGGTGAAGTATCTACTCACCCCCCCCATACTAAAACTAAACATTGTCCTCAATGTTTCGAGTCTAGGGGTGTAAACACCCCCATACTAGAGACGAAGTCGAATGCTTAATCTCGAGCATGGAAAGGGTAAAACGAATAACCTAAAAGCCGTTTATGAATTATGCTAATAAGATAAACGTTAGAACATAAAAGGATATCATCGAATATCGGAATCTCCAAAGGCAACGATCGAAGCTCGAGTGCTACGTAAAACGAACACGAGAGGCTTCAATGATGACGATGAACCTAATAAATCACAATCACAAACAACCACGAAACAAAGGTAGGAAGAGCAAAAGTTCCCTCGTTACATTAACTAAGAAAGCGATAATAT
Source organism: Glebionis coronaria (assembly GCA_025667525.1). NCBI lineage: Eukaryota > Viridiplantae > Streptophyta > Magnoliopsida > Asterales > Asteraceae > Glebionis > Glebionis coronaria. The sequence goes on from JANFOE010000679.1 coordinate 606,667, forward strand.
TTACAAGGATAAGCATGAGAATCCCCCACGAGGCACCTTGTTTTTGTTAACCGAGTCAAAAGCTCGACTCGAATCCCCATAAATGTGATCATTTAGGGATAATCATGGTATGGTCATTTTTGGTGGGACTTACATGATAAACAAGGCCCAAAAGTACGTGGAGTACTTTAAAAACCCGATAAACGTATACCGGGGTCAAAGATAGCGTCTTCGTTTTCGGATGAAAGACGAAACAACGCTACTCCAACACAAACTAAAACCCCAATGGGGTAGAAGAAAATAGATGAGAAGTAGAAAGGTGGGGCAATGGGTAAGTCACTAAAATGAGCTACTCGAGGTAGACTCACACCAAGCAAATAGATAAGTTTTCCATTTATTGCATCGGTGGAAGACCGAGATTTCCCTTTACAAGCAATTCCAGGATCGTAAATCTCGTCCTCGGTGGAGAAATGGGAGGGAACATTTGGGGCTTCCCCCATACTAAAACCACACACACTATCGTCAAAAGGAGTAGACGAGGTGGTAGTACTCATAACACGATGTGATGACGGAGTTAAACATGTAGAAAAATCATTTAAAACATTTTTAAAATCTTTTCCTTTTTCATCGTTCAAAAACTCTTTATGAAAACCCGATTGAATAATGTCGAAAATATTTGGCGTGTCAAATTGAAAATTAGTCGCGCTAAAAATTCTCACATTTAAGTCTTTGGCGGGAGGGGGTGGCGGATTATATAAGTTCTCAAAACGTTTGTCAATAAAGAACACCGCCCCCTCGGGGTCAACATACTCGTCATCCTCATGAACGTCGATCTCATCGATTTCTTCATCAAAGATAGGCTTGTCAAACCAAGGTTTGTCATTCCCCTCCTTGAGTATCTTAGAAACTCTCTCGAAGAGATCACGATCAAGCACGAAAGCATCATTCTTTTGTGGGGATCGTTGATAAGTTAGATCCTCACGAATGTGGTAAACGTCATTCTCAAATGAGGAGTGTTGATTAGGTAACTCCTCGAGAATGGGATTTTTGGTGGTCACATGAGTTGGTTCGTCATCGAAAATAAGATGTTCCAACTCATTTAGTTCATCCTCGATTTTGGAAAGATCGACCTCACTCGTAGGTGGAAGTGAAGGCATAAGAGCTAGCTCTCGTTCAATGATTTCCTCAATCTCGGGATCAAACTCGTAATCATCGTACTTCACATGTTTCTTCTTAGGAGAATCAAAAATAGCATGTGGATGTCTAAGTACGTGATCAAGCTCGGCAAAATCGCCATCGTCATCGTCAAAGAAAGAGTCGATGTGAGCACTCACAACCATGGACTTACAAGTCAAATGACTATGCTTAGGTGACTTTTCTAAGACGAGAGGATCGATGTCGATAAACCCTTTAGCCTCAACGGGTGTTGGGCTAGGCAAAGGAGGCACTTCGATGGAGTTAGAAGTTGAAGCCTCAAAGACGTGGTCCTTCGAAGGTGGTGAAGACGAATCCATTTTGTTCATTGTCGTGATGGCATTAACGTCACCCTTCGGAATTGGTGTTTCACTTGTTTCGCTAAAAACATCCCAAAGTGAGTTTTCATCCATAAATTTACACATACCCTTTTGAATTAGGTACACGTACTCTTTATCATCAAAATCATCATCTTTAAAACCGTTTTTCTTAATTCTTTCAAAACATGCATCAAGCTTCATTCTTTCCGCTAAAGTAAACATTTTGAAATCATTAGAATTTGAATCATTAGGTTTTGAAACCTCGGTTTTTTCATTCTCATTAAATCCTTGGGATTTTCTAGCGAAAAAGTCTATTTTCTCATCCCCATATCTCATAGTAAGTCTCCCCTCGTGAACGTCGATTACGGTTCTAGCAGTCGATAAGAATGGTCGGCCTAAAATAATGGGACATTTAGGGTCACACTCGTAATCAGATATAACGAAATCCGCGGGAAAAACAAACTTTCCAATCCTAACATAGACATCCTCGGCTATTCCAATTGGTATAAGTGGAGTACAATTTGCAAGCTCGATAGTCATGTTCGTGGGGGTAAGCGAAGGCAATCTCATCAATTTCCAAAGAGAATGAGGCATGAGATTTATGCTAGCACCTAAATCGGCAAGGGCTAAACATCCCTCAATCTCGGAAAAATCACAAGGTAGTAGAAATTGGCCCGGATCCTTTTCCTTTCTCGGCATACGCCTTTTGGGTTTTTAAGAAGGATCGATGCACAAGTTTCTTCAAGGGTTACTTTGGTAAGGTCAACAAAGCTCTCTTTTTGAACCGTGGATGGAATTTGAGGTACACGAGGGTGTGCACTCTTTTCCTTGGTCGCCACGTTCACCCCATCGACTTTAGAACAATAAGACGTCTTAGAAGTCGAGGGTTGAGAGGGATAAACAACACGGAATCCTTCAAGGTTAGGGGTAATCACACGACCTTTCTCACGAGACGAGGCGGCTTTGCATTGTTCTTTCGGATTAGCAACGGTGTCACTAGGTAATGAACTTGATGACGAACCCGAGGCTTTGTTCATTATGGCCGAAAACATCTTTTTAATATCAATTTGCCCTTGCTCAATCTTCGTGTTTTGCAATTTCAATGTATTTGTAAAGTCGTTTTTCAAAGTACCAATTTCTCCCTCTAATCGTCTCATATTAGCCTCATTCGTTTTCATGTAATTTTGAAAATCGTTTGACGAACTATTTTGATTTGAATTAAAGTTCCCTTGGTTTTGATTGTTTCTTTGAAAATTTCCTTGATTACCACTTGAAAAATTGTTTCCTTGATTGTTATCTCGATTTTGCCAAGTATGTTACGACCTTGATTATAACCTCCTTGATTTTGATTCGAAAAATTTCCTTGTTGATTATTTCCTTGAAAATTGTTTCGATTTTGAAAATTGTTGCCTTGGTTATAATTTCCTTGTTGTGATGGACCGGCGTTATTTTGATTTGAAAAATTGTTGTTTAACGCACTCACATTCGACGTTTGGCCATCCGTAGCCGCACACTCGTAATAATTATGAGGTCCACCACAAAACGTACACGAAACCTCAACCGCTTTCACCGTAGCGGGAGCGTCTTTCTTTTGCATCTCAATGAGATAAGACGTGAACACATTCGTCAACTTGTCAACTTTTGCATCAACTCTCTCAATGTCGCGATTAGAACTACTAACATTGGCGACATTGGCAACACTCGGTGCGTTGCGGAGTTGGTAAACCTTGGATCGGTTTTCGATAATTATCAAAGCTTCTCTCGGAGTCTTAACAAAAAAGTTGCCACCGGCGGCGGAATTCAACGAGTCTTGTTCGTGAAAATTAAGACCGTTGTAAAACGTATCGATTTGGTGCAACTCGGAAAAACCATGGTGAGGACATTGCCTAAGCAATTCCTTAAAACGATCCCACGCGTCTCTAAAAGATTCATTCGATTTTTGCTCAAATTTCGTAATCTCGTTTTTGAAAAACGTTGTCTTAGACGGTGGGAAAAAATAATTAACGAATTTGGAAACGAGATCCTTCCACGTAGTAATGGAATTAGGTGGCTCTTTCTCGTACCAATCCTTGGCGGCACCATCGAGCGAGTACGGAAAAAGCATAAGCTTGACGACATCGGTGTCGACGTTCTTAAACTTGCTCGTGGCCAAAAGACGATCAAAATTCCGAATATGGTCGTGAGGATTATCGGCTTCACGACCTCGAAACTTCGTAGCTTGGATCAACGAAAGCATTCCGCTCTTAATCTCAATATTCTCCGCCTCGATAGCGGGAATTACGATCGCGTCTCCATAACCCTCGGTGGGTGCTTGGAGCAATTCCATCATCGAACGATTGTCGGCCATCTCGTCTAAGGTTTCTTCAACAACGATATTAGGAACGTCGGTTTCTAATTCTCGTCTACGTCGTCGATTCCTTCGATTACGATTGCGCCGATTCGAAGCTTCACTAGAATTGGAATAATCCTTCGATCGAGTGCGCATGCACTAAGCGTAGAATGGGTGGTAGCAAAGAAGATTCTTTTTGTGGTTTTTCGATTTTTCAATTTTTTTGGCTTTTGATTGTTTTTTAATTTTTTTTTGGATTTTTGAATGTATTACGTAGACACAAATCTACAAATCTCCCTTCGAATCGACTTTCTCGATTAAAGGAGCCTCAAAGAATGAAAACGATCACGTGGAGTGAACGTTCTCGATGACTTTAGAACGTTGGTGGAACACCAAAACGTTCAAGAGGGTTTAATCTTGAAAACACAAGCAAATATAATATACGTAGATAATACTTTGGCGGAAAACCCTCGATTAGCCTTCTTTCTCAAAACACGCACAAGCAAGCGGAGGAAACGAGGCGGCGCGAAGCACTTAAGAGCCTTTTTCCTTTAGGTCGTGAAATACAACCGCCTTATACCCACCTTATAGTTTGTGTTAATTGAAATTAAGCCTCACGAAAGTATTTATCTATTTTGCCTTTAAACTTTTGCTTTGGATTCGAATACAATGATCGAGTGATGAAATCCCGAATCAAGGTTGCGTTTTCACGCTTTTGGAGTACTTGTATATCTATTGTTCTTACGTAGATACAATATAGTAATAATATATTCACAAAGAAAAATGAAAACCAATATATCTACAATATAGTAAATGATTGTTGTGTGTTTAATTTAGGAAAATTAAACACGATTTATTTGGATATTATAATATAGTAATGAAAAGTAACAAAAATGAGTATGTACGATATTCACGCTTTCCAAAAATGAAAAGCAAAAACGCACTACTCACACAAACACGATACTAATAATAATGGCACACAAACACCTCCCCGGCAGCGGCGCCAAAATGATAGGTGTAGAAATACGCGTTTAGGAAAACAACGTATAAATGCGGCAAGTATTAATCGACACGATTAATGAAAACCGTGAAGACGAATAAATTCCAAGTTCGTTCTCGAAGGAGGTGTGTGTATTAATGTGCCAATATATAAAATAACAATGTTTGAATTAGTGACGTTTTTGGTTTTAAGAGAGAAAAATAAAGACGAGTTACGACGTAATGACGTAAAACGCGAACGTAAATACGTAAAACGCGACGAAATTAAAAATTTATCCTAAAAATTAATTAAAATATTAAACTAAGTCTTAAATAATATAAATAAGAATAAAAATCCAACAAATATATTTTAAACCCTTTTATTAATTAAATATTCAATTTTAAATGCTAATTAAATCCCTAAAATTAAATATAATTAACAAAATGCCCAAAATATTAATTTATTGAACTAATAACTAAATTATATTATTTAATGACTAAAAAGTGTTTTTCCTAAATTTTTAAAACTATTTTTCTATTTTTAAATCACTAAAAACTATTTTTTAATTAAAATAATCCTAAAAAATAATTAAATAATGCAAAAATTAATTTGACAATTTTAAAAATCTTAAATTACCCTAATGAACAGTAGAAAATTGAAAAAGTTTGAAAAATGTAAAAATTTGCACTAAAAGACAAAACAGTTTATTAATTAAACCCTAATTAAACTAAATTAATTATAAAAAATAATTAAAAAGTGAACAGTGACTAATTTTTAAACTAAAAATCTTAAATTAATATTCTAAGTCTAGGAAAAATTTTAAAAGTGAAAAATATTACTTTTTTACACTAAAAGACAAAAACTGAATAATAAAAAGTTAATTAAAATAGCTAAATTATATAAAAAATAGCCAATGAACAGTAACCTACAAATAAATTATACTAAAAAATCAAAAATTAAAAAAGAAAAATAATGCAAAAAATCTAAAACCCTAACTCTTAAAAAAGTTCACAAAAGACAAAATTTTAATATCCTGAAAGTGACATGTGGAGAACTTCTGTCTTTTAGCTAGGCAGTGGGAAAAAAGAACCAAGCAGTGGGAAAAGAGTTCCCACTGTCAATGAAAATAAATGGATCTGAGCACTATTTGATTTTTACCTTGCTTGTTTTTTAGTTTTGTTGGGAAACAAAGGCACCCCCACACTCATGGAAGTGTGGGGAGTCAGTTTAAGCTAGAAAAACACCAAGCACAATACAAAATTCTAACACAAAAAGCAAATTGCAGTTGTTGTATTGAAATAGGGGGCTGTGGGGGGCAGTTGCTGATATAGTTGGTATTTTGGTGAGTTTCAACTCACCAAATCTGACCCTATCTATTCACAAATCACAACTACCCTAGACTAAACCCTAGATGACACCTAGTTCTAGCAGACACTACAAAATGGTGGTCTAAATTAAGCTAAAACAAACAGAAAATGCAACTATCTGATTTTATGCTATTTGCCAATTTTTTTTAGCATGCAAACTACTTGATTAACCTACTCTACTCAAACCAAATACCCTATAGACTACTACTACCTTACTGGAACATGTCTAAGCAGATTTTAAGCTAAGTAAGTAATTTTTACTTGTTTAAAGATCCAATCCCAAACACCCCTTTATATTGCAGAATCAAACTTTTGCAAATCAAATTACTTTAAAACTTATCTAAACTGATCTCTTCTATTTCTAACATGCAACAACAACCTAAAAGAACTTGAAAATACTTTTAAACAGGCATGAAATCCTTTATCACAAAATCATATTGTCACAAAAAAAACATGAAAAATTGCAAGCAGGGTTCAAGCCGTGGATACCTTGGCTGAATGCCTTCTGAATGAAATTTTCAAAGCTTTAAGTGAGCTTATGGAAGCTTTGCTGAAGTAGAGAAGTGCTGGTGTTGACCATCCAGTCAACACCCAATATTTCTTCAAACTTGAAAAATGAGATGGAAATGGTGGAAAGCTTGTGTACCTGCCAAGAAAGCAAGAGAAACAAACAAATGACCTGGGAAGAAACCAATAAGCTATAGACAAGCTTATTAAATAAGCTGCTATAGCTTATGGCTTATAAAAAAAATGATGAAAACTGATTTCTTTTAAAACTAAATAAAACCAACTGAACTTTTGAAAACTTTTGATTGAAAATTGTCAAAACAAACAAACAGATATTTGAAATCCACTTTCACTTCATTCAAAAACTAGATGCAATATTTTGATAAACTTTGCCTCTAATAAAAAAAAACGGATTTCTTGAAAAGCTTAAAAAAACTGAAAATTAATCTAATTTAGCAAGAGCATAATGATTCTTAAACTAAATCAATAATTTAACTACTAGAACTCAACATTTGAAAATTTAATAAAATTGTACTTTAAATATTCATAAAATTAAGAAATTACAAATGTTGGAACAAGCTCCTCTCACAGATTGAGGGATGCTTATATACTACTGCATAGATTGTTCTAGATTAAGTAAACCCTAAACATGAAATTCCTACTCTGCCCTTGGTCAAAAAGTCCTCAACTTTGCCCATGTGACGATTCTTCAATGATGGTGATGTGCCAGCTGGAGTTTTGATCTTGAATCGTTTATTTGGTCCTTGGGGACCAAGGAGATGCATCAAAACCGTTTGATTTCTGCCAAGATTCGATTGTTGCTAAATAAGGTGAAGCAGGGGAGCATGGGGGACCACTTGTAGTCACGGCGTGAGTAAAGTGAGTGGTGGGTTTTGGTTGTGGTGGGCTTAATTAGCATTCTGGAGCGAATCGGGTCGAACCCCTTTGTTTTGGTGAGGAACCCAATTAGGGTTTATGGCTTGGATTAGGGGAGGATTAGGGGAAGGAGATGCACAGTACATGTTTCCCCCCGTTTTATATAATATTAAAACGAGTTTAAACTTTTTAAGTAAGGTTTGACTGGGGGTGTTTGACTTGGGCCGGGTTTTGGGTTAAAGGTGATAAAAGGTGGGCTTATGTCGGGTTGGAGTTGGGTTTGGGTTTGGTTTTCATAAGTATGCCCCCTATACTTCCAATTTTGTTGCATATAAAGTTCTGCCAGCTTTCATTCCATTTTCCCTTTGTAATTGAAGTTTATAAAATCCCATTTTGGCCACCAAACTTTGTAAAGCATATTCACAAGGGTATTTTATGCATTGTTTGCATACTTCAAGGGCTAATAATGACATATCTTGAAATTTTAAGGACCCACTTGTAATATTGAGATTTACAAGGGCCTAAAGTGACAAGTCTTCAATAATTGAGGGACCAATCTTGCCAATTCTTCAAACTTTAAGGACTTGAATAGAAATTCATGATTCGGGCTTGGTTTCTTGTGCGGCTTTGTTTCCCGTGTTCATTTTTGCTTGATTCCTTTGATCTTTTGGTGAATTCACGATATCCGTACCTAAAATACACAATGAACAAATACAAGCACATATATGGGTATTTTGATGATATTTTAAGCGTTTTAAGCCCGATTTGGACGATGAGACTATGTATAAATACAGTCTCATCACTATGCAATAAAGAAGACATTTAAAACGATCGGGTTAGGGTATGATTCGATACATTCTTGTGAACACGATTGTTGCTTATTTCGGGAAGGATACGTCGATTTGGATTTATGTCCGGTGTGTAATACAAGTAGATGGAAAGACACTAACACGCCGGGGAAGAAAGTTCCTAAGAAGGTGCTGCGTTACTTTCCGATCATTCCTAGACTACAACGTTTGTACAAGTCTAGTAAAAGTGAAAAGGATATGATTTGGCATGCTACTGGAAAGTGTACGGAGCCCGGTAAGATGCAACACCCGTGTGATGGTGCGGCTTGGAAGAAATTTGATGCCAAGTATGGTGATTTTGTAGCAGAACCAAGAAATGTTCGATTAGGGTTGGATACTGATGGTTTCAATCCATTCGGCAACCTTAGTCAGACTTACAGCATGTGGCCGGTGATATTGACAACATACAACCTGCCTCCGTGGTTGTGTATGAAAGAGAGTTCTTTAATGCTGACGCTGTTAATTCCTGGCCCTAAATCCCCGGGCAAGGACATTGATGTTTACTTGAGACCTTTAATTGATGATCTAAAACTTTTATGGGATGGTGTTAGTACTATAGACCAAGCTACAGGCGAGGCATTCACCATGAGAGCGATGCTTTTATGGACCATCAATGATTTTCCGGCTCGAAGTAGTTTGTCTGGGTATAGTGGGCAAGGTTACAAGGCTTGCCCTACATGTAATGACGACACTCCATCTCTTCATGTGGCAAGCAAAATAGTTTATGTTGGTCACAGAAGATTCTTACCGCCCCGCCATAAATCCAGGACTTCACGTTTATTCAATGGTAAACCCGAACACCAGCCCCGTCCTAGAACATTTACCATGGACCGGATTAACGATCAACACGCTTCACTGCCAAATCGACTGCCCGGTAAACATAAGAATTTTGGGGGTGTGAAGATAACACGCAATTTTCGTGTTGAGCCTAACTGGTCTAAACGGTCTATTTTTTACGAGCTTAAGTATTGGCCTTTTCTTTCACTAAGACACAATTTAGACATCATGCATATCGAAAAAAATGTGTTGGAGGCCATCCTGAACACTTTGTTGATGAATGACAAATCTAAAGACACTGTCAAGGCAAGACAATACTTGGAAAAGTTGGGCATTCGAAAAAGCTTGTGGCTCACCCAAAGTAAAAACGGGAAGTGCAAGAAACCTCAGGGTTCATATTCCTTCACACCAGAGAACAGGAAAAAGTTTTGTCAGTACATCAAAAGTGTTAAACTACCAGATGGGTTCAGATCTAACTTCAAGCACAAAGTGACCGATAACGATACCAATATAACGGGCATGAAGTCTCATGACTGTCATATAATGATGAAACGTTTACTTCCCTTCGCACTTCAGGAATACTTGCCTGCTGAGATTGCAAGACCACTGATCGACCTATGTAACTTGTTTAAGCAACTCTGCTCTGCAACTTTAATGGTGGATGACATGTTGACTGCTGTAAAAAAGGTGGTTGACATTTTGTGCGATCTTGAGCTCATATATCCTCCTGATTTCTTTGACATTATGGTTCACTTGGTTATCCATTTACCTGATGAGGCCATTGAAGGCGGGCCTATCCGCCCCCGGTGGATGTATCCATTTGAAAGATACATGAAAGAGCTAAAAGATTATGTACGAAATAAAGCTAAGCCAGAAGGTTCGATTGCGGAGGGTTATGTTGCACAAGAAGCACTGACTTTCTGTTCTAAGTATTTTCGGGATGATGTTACCACTAAATTTAATCGTCTCGACCGTAATGTGGACCCCACTTCCACCAACGTGTCAGTTTCAGGTGTTCCGATCGGTATGTAACCCGCTTGGGAAAAATTCGTTTATTCCGTTCCCTTATCAAGAGTTCAAGAAAGTAGAATGGTATGTACTAAACAACAGTCCTGAAATCGACAAGTATATTTCCGAGTTCAAGAGGTACGCGTTTTTTATTTTATTTTGAAACTTCTTTTTCTTAACAATAGCGACTTATTCTAATACCTTGAACGTTTTTCAGATTATATCCCGACAAAGACACGAAAAAAGAATTCTCCGCGTGGTTTGGGAAAATGGTAAACTTAGACTTATCTTGTGTACTTACTTGTAAAAAAATAATATTATTATAAATAGTTTTCTGTACCTAATCCTTTATTCCTCATAGATCCGTCAACGTCACGTAGACAATGACAAAGACCCAGAGGTTATCCAAACCAGCGAGTTATTCGCTTTGGCTTGTGGAGCATCACCGCATCCAATCTCACTAAACTCTTGCATAGTCGACGGTGTGAGGTATGTCGTGCACAGTCGCGATGAACGTCGTACAACTCAAAACAGCGGCATTTGTGCGCCTGGCCCTGAGAACACAATGGCTTATGGTCAGCTTCAACAAATCCTCGTGTTTCATTATTTTTCGTTCAGTGTTGTGTTGTTCAAAGTTAAGTGGTTCGATACTCGCCCCACATTACGTAAACAACGTCTTATCTATAGAAACAACATGACTCAACTCACCGGAACAAGAGCTGAGTTTTGGAAAGATGATCAATACATTCTCACAACACAAGTCAAACAAGTCTTCTACATTGAAGATAAGAACAAACCCAACTCGAAGGTCGTTGAACATGTTAATCATAAAAAGTTTTCCAACGGGGGTGTCATAGTGTCAGATGCCGTTCCTGATATTATACATTTCGACAACTCATCTGATCTACCACTTTCCACTGGTTTGAATGACTTGGGTGATGTGACCTTGAATATAGATGGCCACGAAACGGAGGTTGATGCACCACCAAATATCATTGATGTTGATGACGAAGACGATGGTATTACTGATGATGAAGACGTCCCTCATGATTTAAGTGATGAAGAACGTGTGAATGATGATGATGGTGAAGACAGAGTTTATTCCAGTGAAGAAGAAGATTGACCTTTAGTTGTAACTTGCAAAAGACACTTATTTGTTTGAATGAATGAATCTAACTGTTGTGGATTGTTTAAATGTGTATATTTATTTGGATGTGTTGTATTTGGATTTTTTTACGCTTATATTATTTTGTTCATGAATTTGTCTATGTTATGCTAATTGTACTTGTACAAATGTCAGCAGATGTTGCAGGATAACACGATGGTGACGGTGGTGGTGAGGATGAACCTCCTACGCCAAACATCCGCAGCGGTTGTTTTTCCTTATTTAGAAATAAAGGTAAGAATATTTGGATTATTGTAACACAATCATAAATTTGGTGCATATATATGTTGCTTGCCTTGAATTTTTATGACTTTGTCACTCACTTGATTTTTGCGGGCAAAGGCAAAAGAAAAGAAAATTTGGGCGGCAGAGAGGCCGGTAGAAAGACTCAGCATTTATCTAATTACATTGGGGATTGTATCAGGAGGCTCGTGCCACTGTACTACCCAAGTTGGAATGATGTCCCTGATGAGATCACGACGTTGGTTTGGGTGAACATAGAGGTCAGTTATCATTTTTATGTTCATAACATTATTGTGTTTATTTATTTAATGGTGTATATATTTAAATAAAGTTGTTTATTTATTTATATCATATAAATAAATAACAAATTTAAATAAATATACAACTTGTATCTTATTTATTTATATCATATAAATTTTTTTTAAATATATATATAAAAAATTCGAATAAATATAAAAAAATTTAAATAAATATATATTTGATGAGAATAATGTAATAAGCTTTTTCGGATAAGCTGTTTTCAAACAGCTTATCCTGATAAGCTTATCAGAACAAGTTGTTTGAATACAACTTATCTTGATAAGCTTATCAGAACAAGCTGTGTGAAAACAGCTTGTTCTGATATGCTTATCAGGATAAGCTGTTTTCAAACAGCTTGTTCTGATATGCTTATCAGGATAAGCTGTTTTCAAACAGCTTGTCCTGATAAGCTTATCAGGAGAAGCTGTTTTCAAACAACTTGTCCTGATAAGCTTATCAGAACAAGCTGTTTTCAAAAAGCTTATGCTTATCAGGATAAGTTGTTTTTATTATAAAAAATTAAATAAATATATAATCCATTAAATAAATAAACAAAATAATGTATAAATTATATCTCTAACTCTAACTCTGTGTTTGTTTTATTTGTTGTATATGAATGCAGGCTAAGTTTAATTTGACGCCACACAAGAGTGATCATGATAGATGGAAGGGTATACGTGGCGACATCAATCAAATGCTTACAAACAGTTACAATTCTCGAAAAAATACGCTCAAGACAAAGCATTGGGTCCGAGACATCGATACCGGCATGGTAGATATCGGCAGAGTCCGCAGCGAGCGTCCTGAGGAAATTACTTCCGAGGACTTACTTCCGAGGACTGGGAAAAACAGATCGCACTTTGGAGTAATCCGGATTATGAGAAAAGATGCCTGACGAACTCCCAGAACCGGTCTAAGCTGAAGACGCCGAGTCGGCAGGGATCCCGATCGTTGGCACGCCTTCGAGACGAAGTGGTGAGAAATTCTATAATTAATTTACATACATATATGTCTTTGATTATATGTTTTGGTGTGTTGTGATTTTTTGTTTTGAATTTGCTTCATTCTATATATGCGTGTCTATGTATGTACAGACGCAAGCTGCAATTGAAGCTGATGTGCCACCCCCGACTGTCATTGATCACTTCTTCATTGCGCACACCGACCAGGATGGGAATTTTCCTTGCGATACGGACCGCGTTATGTATGTAAGTATTTTCTTTAAAATTAATTAATTAATTAATTAATTTGGATATGCCTTGGTTTTTTAGTATTCCCTGCCGATAAATAATGTACCAACCCGACTAATAAATAATATACTAACTGTCGTTTGTTTTTGTCACTTCATTAGGAAAGGATGCTTGCGATGAAGGCTGAAGTCAAAAATACAGACGACGAGATCAACTGTATCTGCCGAGCTGGAAAGCAGCTAGGCCACATGCCCGGTGTCCGCCAGATAGTGCCGAGAAGGACTACTCACTATATTCCTCCTCCTCCTGCCATCGACCTACGATTGGAACAAGCGGCTCAAGTGTTTGACTTTATGAGAAGTGACTATAGGTTTACTGATGCGTTCTCAGCATTTCTATCGGGTGGTGCTAGCGGTAGTGGCACGGGAGGCAGCGGTAGTGGCGCCGGTGGGAGTGGCGGGAGTGGTAATGATAATGTCGACGGGTAGAATGGCAATAATGGTTAGTATGCTTGTCTTGTTTTTCCTACCTTAGCATCCAATTTTAATAATTGTAAACCCCGAATTGCAAGTTTAATAAGTGTAACTAGGAACTTTGTACTCAAGTTGTGACATATGTATTTGTATTGATCGAGAGGTTACATGTTATTGTGTTTTGGTACTAGATTCGTGGTAGATTTTTAGTATTTGTATCTTCAGGTTTTGTATTTGTATTCCCAGGTTTTGGTGGATTTTTTTCGGAAAAAATCTGGAAATAGCTTGCTGTGCAGGCTGCTAAAAAATGTCAAAGTTTCCCTGACGACATGTCGCCAGGGAAACTATACACTCGCTTGACTTTCAGAAAAGTCATCAGAGTTTCACATAAAAAAGTTTATAAAAAAGACATTTACAACCGTACAAGGTACAAAGTCTATAAAAATATATTTTATAAACATATTAGTATTATAAACATGTTTTTTAATAATAAAATAAATAATTTAAATTTAATAAAATAAATAAAAAGTTTATGTAAAAAGTTTATAAAAAAATTAGTTTCTAAACACCTATGTACAAAGTTTGTAAAAAGGTGAATTCTTTAGTTGAAGAAATCAACATTCTTCTCCAACACGCCAATTTAAAAGCCATGAAATTAATGTGTTTTAATGATAAAAGTCACGAATCAATTATTTTTGGACATAACATTCAAATTCAAATATCACTTTTTTTCCATCAAATCAGTTACAATTCAATCTAAAACATGTACACTCCAATATAAATTCATTCAATTTCATCATTCATTCACCGCCTCTATGTTTTGTGTAATTTTTCATCTCATTTTAATTAAAACTATTCATTATGTTTGTTTGTATGAATTTTGATTATGCAGATTTAAAGATTGGGGGACAAAGATGGTGATGATCCGGAGCAAAATAAATGGATGGCTTATGATGTTCTTTTGTACCATGTATAATTTCTTCCTCATTAATTTTTTCATCGCCATATTAATTTTAATTTAGTATTGTTTTTTCTGCCCATATTGTTAATTTTTTTAGCCTGTTTGGATTGTGCAATATGATTATTACTTAAAGTTGCAACAATTCGTTTCTAGCATTAACATGTGTATTGTGTAATTTTTCTTGGTCAAATACTTGAATCAACAAATCGAGCTTCAAAACTATTCAATCCATGGTGAGGTGCCAAATACAAAACTTTTGTATGATAGATTGTGTTCTTTACTTTCTTTAATTAATTACATATTGAGAAGTTGGCAGAGCATGTTACCTTATGTAATGTTATTTTCAATTTCAAATCTCACTTTGCATTTTATTTAATTATCAGGATAATGAGTACACTATTTCCAGTATCACACGTTGTATCTCTTAATAGGTACTCTTTATCTTAATTCGTAAAAATATTGTGATGTTTTGTGTTTCTTTAGTGTTTCGATTCAGTTTATGATATATGATTGGCTTTGGTTTATTTCAATTCAAAAGAATGATAATTTTATTTTTTTGATCATGCAGGTTAAATTCGAAGGAGTAAACGTCTTCATACACACGATTGGTAAGTATTGAATATATTCAACTTTTTATTTTGTAGGTTATTCATGGAAATCTCAACGTTACAATGTCTTTTATGTGTTATCTTTTTAATGATCAATCAATTCTTTTGTTTCTCTTTTGATATGGTATGTGCTGTCTTTTTTTTTTTAATATAAGCTTCTATCATTTCTTGCCTACGAAGTATTTGATGAAATGTATGACTAAATAGTTTTTTCAATAAAAGATAATTGTAGATGTTTTTTAATAAAGTAAGTAGTTGTAACGGGTGAATATAGTGAGAATATAATTATGTGGTTGACAAATTTAGCGAATTGAAAAACTGTACTTGGACTGACATATTCCACAAAAGCCGCTGATGTGGATAGTGTTTAACAATGGTTGTTATCTGTTGCGACCGCCAACTAATTAATTATTGTAACTGCGTTTTGTAGGTTTGTTATCAACTGGAAGAACAATGTGTCAAGTGAACAGATTTCCATTTTCACATGATCTTATTCAGTATGAATTATAATGCTACCTACGTATGTATATTAGAACCTCAACAACCAATACAAAAATGTTTCACTTTTATACTTCATCTAATTTCTATACTATTATGTACGTTTAGGTGCGTGATGTGATATCATTGTTGAATTACTTGACTGATCAACCAAGGCTACACGGTTGTATGGTCCGCAATAGAAGGATGCAAAGCTTTTCGACCAAGGTATGTATATATATGAAATTCAGGCATAGTATGTTGCAGTAGGCCCTACCATGACAAGTTATGGAACTTGGTGTCGTGTTTTATTGGTTTGTTGAGTTTTAGTATTTATGTGAATATGTGTATTCAATTATATAGCACGACAACAAAAGAATTGAATAAGGAAATGATTTGGAGACCAATTATTATACATGTATAGTAAATATGTATAGGGCATTTGATAGAGTTTTAACTACCTCTTATCGCGAAAAATTATATGGCAATTTAGTATCTTATACGCCTAGTCCTCAAGATTCCACATAAATTTTATGTAACAAGAAAGACAAAAGAAACTCAAATTTAAAGTTGCAACGTATAAAAGAAGCCAATAGTGATACAAACCTATTAGTTTTTCATATCATTGTCTTATGTTTGTAATGGGGAGGGGTTGTATTGTGTTAGGTGTAGGGGTGTCGGGAGGGGAGGGGGTATTTGGCGGGATATTGTGAAGATCGTTGAAGAGGTTGACACGTTGGGGATATAGTTCACATCTTCTTGGAGCGGGCTGTTGGAAAATGGGAGAGATATTATGTTTTGGATGGATAATTGAAGACATTGGGACAGAATCCTATATCACTATTTAATCCGAGGTCTTAACTAATGAGATAACTATACGATTCTTAAACATTATAAAATACGGTAAATAACATAAAAAGGTACTTATTTTATGTCAAAATTCAATTAAAGGTACTCAACTTTTTTTTCTCAGTTTAAGGTATCGATCTTTTTTTTGTTGCAATGTCGGGACAATAACAAATTTAAAGGTTATATATTAACGACCCTTTACTTTATTATTGCATCGTTAGCCCTTTATATTAACGACACTTTATAATAACCTCAAAATTCGTTTTTTACAGTTTTAGACCGTTTTCTATCTTTTTTCGTTTGATTTTTACCGTTTTCATTCGGTTTTTAATCGTTTTAGTCTGTTTTTTTTCGTTTTATAGGTTACCGTTTTCGACCTCCTTTAATATGTTTGATATCATTTTCGACCTTTTTTTATTGTTTTCGCTTGTTTCTTGTCGTTATCGCCTATTTAATTTATGGACGAAAATAAATAAATAAACCAAATAAAGACGTTCATAAATGGTAAAAAAGAAACCGAAAACAGAAAAACAGACGAAAAAGTTAAAAGTCGGAAAATGTACACAAACGGTCAGAATTGCTCGAAAACGTATAAAGATGGACGAAACGATTGAATACGGTAAAAGAACGAGGAGTGTTGTAAAATGGACCAAAACGATTAAAAACAAACGAAAACAGTAAAAATCAGAAAAAAAAGGTAAAAAGCGGTCTAAAATTATAAAAAACGAATTTTGAGTTTATTATAAAGTATCATTAATTTAAAGGAATAACGATCGAATAATAAAGTAAACGATCGTTAATATATAACTTTTATATTAGTTAATTGTCCAACATTGCAAAAGAAAAAAGATCGACACATTAAATTGAGAAAAAAAAGTTGATTACATTTAATTGAATTTTGACTTAAGATGGTTACCTTTTTATGCTATTTACTCTATAAAATAAAACTGCAGTGTTTTGAATAATATGGAAGGTGACTATATATAAACATGGAAAACATATATTTATGGAATTGATATAAATAAAAGAAATTCAAAATTTCAAATTGTTTAATTTCCTTTTAGAATAAATTATACGATGGAATTGATACTAGTTTAAAATTGTTTTTCTTCCTTCCAGTTACATAGCTAGCTTTGGAAAGAACCAATAAACCGACATAAAGTATCTACTATAAATATAGGTGGTTGTATGCATGCGTTTTCATACAAAGAAGTACGTAGCAGGGGTATCGCATGGATAAACTGTGCGACGATATCGTCTCTAGCGAAATACTAATCCGGCTACCGGCAAAAGCTATTGTTCAACTGAAGTGCGTTTGTAAAAGATGGAATAGGCTTTCACGCAAAGCCACCTTTATTGAATCCCATGTTCGTCGTTCGATCAACAATGACAATACAGACGAAATTCTATTGTTCTTTAAAGACATGTCCAGACATCAATTCAAAGCAAGTTCTTCCGCATCTCCGGACGTCGAACTCATTAACTTTATCAAGTTTCCTGTTAATTTTCCATCTGAAGAGGCTCAGTTAAAATTAACCAGTGTTATTGGTGCTGCTAACGGCTTAGTATGTATTTCAATCGGGTATAGTGATAGGGATCCTGTCATTCACGTATGGAACCCTTCTCTATCCTTGTTATTAACTGTCCCGCCACATACTATCCGTGTGCCCTCTCATAAAGCCACTTGGCATTTAAGCTTCGGTTTTGATCCTCAGAATGATGATTACAAAATTGTTAAGCTTATTAGGGTTGAATTACGTGAATGTATAAGGTGGTTGCAAGTGGAGGTTTATAGTATGGGATCAGGTTGTTGGAAAGTAATCACCCAAAGGTTTCCAGATCGTATATCACAGGTTTGTGATAAATTTATCCATGTTGGCGTAGATGGACATCTATATTGGCAGTCCATGTATGCCCGTAATAAAACTATAGCAGCTTATGACTTGGCTGCGGAGTCTTTCAGCGAGATATTTCTTCCAGATCGGCCTACGAATATGGTAAGTAATAATAGTTATTATGGGTGGGTCATTTTGGGAGTTTTTGGCGGAAAGCTTTGTGCGATTTCATCCCCTGGACTAGAAGTTATTGATTACTGTCAGGTGTGGGTACTGGATCAATATGGATCATGGGTGGATAGTGGTTTTTCACATAGTCATGAAGGTGGCATGCTTGTGAATGGGTTCACATTAAAAAACAACTTCATCTATAGAGATCATAAACGAGATATCTATATGTACAATCCAGCCGCACCGTTCAACAAGGTTAAACTAATCCAGTATAACAAATTACCCTATCTAAGTAATGACACTACGATCATTCCCTATGTTGAAAGTCTTGTTTGGGTCACACCTACCCGTGATTTCCTTCTTCAATGTAGTGTTAATTTTTGGAAAAAACGTAGGTTTTTTCTAAAATCATCTTGAATGAAAACAAAGTACTTCACATAAGAGCCATTATTGAGGTATAAAGTTGTGCCTGGTAAAGTTGAGAGGGATCAGAAGCAGGGGCGGAGCTAGTAGGGGGACTAGTGGGTGCTGAGCCTCCCCCAATCAACCTATTTCGCTTATTATTTATGTGTATTACAAGCACTTTTTCTACTATTTTCTACATTCAGCCTCCCCCAACACTTTGAACTTTTGCTTTAAGTATGGTTAGCCTCCTTAACTAAAAATCCTGGCTCCGCCCCTGATCAGAAGCTTCTTATTAGGAAGATTATAATTGATGTTATTCAACTGAAGCAAAAAAGGAGTTCGCTTGGACAAGATACGTGCTACATGGAAGATAGTGAACCTAATCACTGATGCTGGCTGAGTTCTTTATTTGTATGCTACTGCTAGTAATCAATGTATTTTCTAAGGTTTCATTTTATTATTTACTAGTGGCGTTTGGTTACGCTATTGTGTTTTGAGTATGTTCAAAACACATAGTTTTCTTTAGATGGCATATCACGAGATGAGATCCCTATAGAAAGCTAACTTGAGTTTTTTACCAACTACTTGTCTTTAGAATATATAATTATCAGTATGTGGCAAATTCAAAAGTATTTACCGTTCTATGGTGTTTTATTACACACGAATATTTTTTTTATTGACTCACACCTATTGAATGTTAATTTTACATTTCATTATCATCATCGTCATGTCCTCACATCTCTCCTATCCTTCGATCGTATTTAAATTCTTCCCGTTATTTCGGTACAGTCTCACCGTTATTTATACCACATCCGTAACTTTGTCAAAACACTAAGATGATCCTTAAAGAAAAAACCAACACAAACAACAATTATTCCCAACCATATATGTTCTCGTACCTATATTGGGTTGATCATTAGTTTGTATAGATTGCATACCATTACATTTGATACAAGTTCATGGTACCATTTGGTTATTTGTTTATACAGATTGCACATTATTTTGTCGTAAATAGCAGCCGTCTCTTTTTCCCACATTCACTAAATTACCAATATGTTCATCGCAACATGCATTAAAGAGACTTTTCTCGTGTCCTCCCACTGAGTTATAAGAGGCGGAGGATTTTTAAGAAAAAATCTGAATCAATTCGTATCAGAAAAAATAAAAAGCAACATGCTTGGCTGACATTACTATATATTTTGATGATCACATATTAAAAAAATAGATCGTTTATCGGATCCAAAAAGAAGTAATACTTGTTTGATCTTAGGAGAAGGTAAATGAGTGTTCGACCTTGCTATGGAGCTATCTTATGATACGTGAAAGTATAAAGCAAGCGAAAATATAACGGGAATGATTCAAGAATTTATCCGAACAGTCGAAGTGGCAGTGATTGATTTTACGTGTGATGAAAGTTCAAATAATTCACAAGAATTCAGTTCACCTCATTTCCGCCAACCTTTGTCGAAAAGAACAATAATCGATCAATAATTCGGGTTTTATTCACGTATAAGCTTTGCACCATATTAGAAATCGGTCGACAAGTATAACCGGCATGCAACATAAAGGTTTGCTGTCAAGCTTTGCTTCTTGAAATAGTAACCGCCACTCGGTTTTACCGTCTTTTAAACTTGAATCCCAACCACCACTCTGTTTCGCCATAGAGTTGATGAAGGTTCACTGTGTACCATTTGATTATTGGTTTATAGATTGCATTGTCTTTTAGAAAAATAAGGGTATAAATGTAACTTAACGTTAATTGCTGTGGGCTAATGAAATGTATCCGTGAATATACTAACCAAACGCTTTATAATGGTGAATACTTTTTAGTTTGCCATATAGTGGTAAATATTTTTTAGAAAGGCAACTATTTAGTAAAAAACTCAAGCTAACTTATTAAAGAATAAAAGAGTACATCTGGCCTTTGATTTTACATCCCTACAATGGTTAATATCAAAGCCCTAATAATGTATAAAGCCTGAAAATCAACTAACTACCATCATTTACAGTAATATTTGACTTTCTACACACAAACATGGATTTTCAAAAAACACACACTATCGGCAAAAACAACCACCACCATAATACGTAACAACCACCACCGGACTTCATCCTACCACTGTAAATCATAGAGGTGGCAAAATGGTTGGGTTGGGTTGGGTTGGATCATGGGTCTTAGATGGGTTTGGGTTTAGATGGGTATGGGTTTAGATGGGTGTTTTAGGAGGTTGGGTTTAGATGGGTTGGGTCTAGATGAGTTTGAGTTTAGATGGGTTTGAGTGTATTTGGGTCTTTAGAAAAAGTATGGGTTTTTTGGGTTATTTTTTTGTTTAAATGGGTTTTTGGGTTTTTTTGGTTTTAAATGGGTTTTTAGAATGTTAGCCTTTTACTTTTTGACTTTTTTTAATAACTTTACGTTTTCCTCAGTAAATTTACGTTTTAGTCAGAAATTTTAAGTTTTCTTCAGTAAATTTACGTTTACGTCAGAAATTTTAAGTTTTCATCCGTATTTTTACGTTTTCATCAGAAATTTTACGTTTTCATCAAAAAAATTACGTGTTCGTCAGAAGTTTTACGTTTTCATATAAATTTTACGTTTTCGTCAGTAAATTTACGTTTTCATCCGTATTTTTACGTTTTCGACTGAAATTTTACGTTTTCGTCAAAAATTTTAAGTTTTCGTCAGAAATTTTACGTTTTCTTCCGAATTTTTACGTTTTCAACAGAAATTGATAAATCATCATAAAAATTTACTAAATCATCATAAAACTGTCGTCTTCGTCGATCCAGCATATCACCGTCCGATCTTATGTTGATACGTCATGGATCCGTAATCGTACCATCGTTGATCTGTAAATTGTTTATACATACAACATGTTGATTACAAGCCGCCGATGGATTAAATGTGAAGATGTTGCTAGGATTTTTAAGTTTTTTTAATATAACGTTAATATAGTTTGATAATTGATGTGAATTTATTGAATCATATATGATGTTTCTATTTGTATTATATATTTAAATGTGAAAGGTAATATAGTACAAATATAATGATACAAGTTATATCTATCTGCTTGTTCATCACATGTCCACAGTCCATCTATATATATTTGTAAATAACAAATTGTTATGTTTGAAATTTAATATCTTTTTTTATGTTGTCTAGTATGAATTGTGCATGGCAAGATATGGTTTTTATCTTAAGTTCTCTATCTAAAAAAGTTTGATATATGTATTTTCATGAAAACTTAAGGCTATAGATTGTCACGAGTGAATATGTTATTGAAGTGTTTTGTTATGAAAAAACGTAAATCACATGTGATTTGCTCTTTTTTATTGTAATTTGAAACTATGATTGTACTTTGATCTAGAAAGGATCAAATCAAACGTGATTATGTTGGTGTCGTTCTTTGTTAGGAAAATTTTCGAATTACGTGCAGATTTGCTCTTTTTTGTTGTAAACATAATTAAATTTGACTATGTTTTTATCTTGAAAGAAGTAAATCACGTCTAGTTATGTTTTTATTATAAAGTGAATCACATGTAATTCGTGTTTAAATCACGCGTGATTCGTGTTTGAATCACGTGTGATTCGTGTGTAAATCACGTGTGATTTGTGTAAATCACATGTGATTCATATATAACACAAAGCTGAAAAATAGTTCCTATTTCTTATGTTGTTATATGTTATTGTGTGTTGTATTTGCAGGAGCCGGAGAAATTACATGTAAAAATTCGTTACGGACTCGAACCAAACGTAGGAGTGAAAGGAAGATGATGCAAGAATGGAACCAAAATAAGTAAAAGTCAAAGTTGAGAAAAAAAGATGACAAATTGGTCAAAAAAAACTAATTGCATATAAAAAAACTTGTTCCTTAAAGTCATAGGCAAAAAGAAATATAAAAAGATGAAAGGGAGCTTATGTGTCTAGTGTTTCAATACAATGAACTATTTGGTAAAATGCTTTCTCTTAAGATTCTCTCTCGAAAGATATTTTTCAGATGCAACCCCATATAAAGTACAACAAAAAAAACTAGTACAACAAAATGGCCTTCAAACTCATCAATCAATTATATTAAAGAAGTGTGACCCGAAAAAAAAACACAAAAAGGCAAACAAAACTAACTTATACAAAATACACACGGGACCAAACATATATTCAACCCCATGATACCTCGCCCGCAATAAAATATAAATAGTTGTACGAGTCACATGTGATTGGTACATAATCACATGTGATTGTGTATGAATCACATGTAATGCAAGCAAAATCATATGTAATTATCACCGAATCACTTGTAATTCAAGCAGACAGTTTAATATATTAACAAGATTACATGTGATTAATGCAATATTCTTTTTGTGGGTCGACCGCTTCAGAAAGACACTATTTTTGATGATATTGTTTTATACTCATACTTATGGTGTCATGCTAGATGTAATAGGGCGTTTAGTTGGGATAGTTGGTTACAACATCCATATTTACTTTCTTTGTAATTTTCTAGCTCCTTGCTAGTTTTTTTATAATAAGTTGCCGTTCAAAAAAAACATGTGATTAAAAAAATCACATGTGATTCATTTAAAGTGTGTTTGTTAAAAGAAATTAAGGTTTTGGAATGCTTGAATCACATGTAATGCAAGCAAAATCACATGTAATTCAAGCAGAATTACAACTGATTCAAACAAAATCACATGGAATTTAGAAGCCAATTTGTTTTATATATTTTACATAACTGAAAACAGACAATTTAATATATTAACCGAATTACACATGATTAAAAAAACACATGTGATTCATATAAAGTGAGTTTGTTAGAAGAAGTTAAGGTTTCGGAGTGTTTGAATCACATGTAATGCAAGCAAAATCACATGTAATTATCACCGAATCATATGTAATTCAGAAGTCAATTTGTTTTACATATATTTTTTTTGGTAAAGGGGACTCCACCTCGGTAAAATGAACATATTTTATATTAATGGGTACAAACATTTTAATATATTGACAAGAATACATGTGATTCAAACATTTTAATGTAATTCACATAAATCACATGTGATTTTAAAGTGATGACGAAAATATTTTTGTCATTTAATAGACGGTTATTTTCATATACTTTTAACGATTTTACAATGTTGAAATTCTCGTAAAAAAATACACGTGATTTTCACAAATCGCATGTGACATTATAAATTCAAATGTGATTTTTAAAATAATAAATCAAACGTGAGTTTCCGAGAATCACATGTAATTTTCAAAAATCACATGTGATTTTTTTGTACGAAAATTTTAAAAAAAAGTTCGCCGGAACTATATAGAAGTGCATATCTATAGAAAGATAATTTAATTCCCGTCGTGACGGTATAATTACTTTTTCATAACGATTAATGGTTTGAGAGATATTTAATATTTAATAAATAGGATGAAAGTGAGTTTTTTTTAATTAAATAAATAAGATTAATATAAACCATTAGATGAGATTTAAATGAATGATTGAGATTGAAGGATTTCTACTTTTTTAAGAGAGTGTTCCAATTAAGTATCTTACCATTGTATCTCTTACATGGTATCACGAGAAAAACTTGAAAACATAATGGACATATCAGACCTAAAACTTTAGATCGATCACCCTAATGGCACCAATGCCTACATTAAAAAAGTTGGAAACTTAAGACTTAGTGATAAAATTGTTCTCTATGATGTCCTTTATGTTCCTGAATATACCGTTAATCTCTTGTCTGTTCATAAACTCGCAAGAGATAGCAAGCTCTTCATTGGTTTTGATGAACACAAATGTTACATTCAGGATTTGTCGGCACAGAAAACTCTGGGGACTGGTCGTCAAAGAGAAGGTTTGTATTTCCTTGACTTTAACGATCCAACCAACTTTATTAAAAGTAACAACATCATAAGCTATCACTCAAATTCTTTATGGCACCGTAGACTAGGTCACCCATCAGACCATGTCTTAAAAGCTTTAAAACACAAAATTAACATAAAAGGAAACTGCAACTCTTCACCCTTTGACATTTGTCAGCACTCTAAACAAACGAGAGAACCATTCCCCTTAAATGAACACAAAACCACTTCAGTTGGGGATTTGATTCATCTAGATGTGTGGGGTCCTAACAAAATCACAAATAGAGATGGATTTAAATATTTCCTCACTGTTGTCGATGATTATTCCAGAGCGGGTTGGGTATATCTTTTAAAATCCAAAAGTGAAGTCACAACAAACATAATTGATTTCCAAAGCTATCCAAAAAATCAATTCAACAAGAACGTTAAGGTGTTTAGAAGTGACAATGGAACCGAATTTGTCAACAACAACTTGCAAACTTTTTTCAAACTGCATGGAATAACCCATCAAACCACAGTTGCATACACCCCACAACAAAATGGGGTTGTAGAGAGAAAACATACGCATTTACTAAATGTTGCAAGATCTCTTCTTTTTCAGGGAGGAATTCCGCTCGACATGTGGACGGAATGCATCTTAACTGCCACTTACCTAATTAATAGACTACCTACCTTTGTCCTCAATGGAAAATATCCTTATGACCTTGTGTTTGGTACTGAACCGAACATTGATCATTTGAGATCTTTTGGATGCCTCTATTTTTCAACTATTTTAAACAACACATACAACAAAATCTGAAAAATGCATCTTTATTGGTTATTCTAATAAAAAAAAGGTTACAAATTACTTAGTTTACAAAATAAAACTATTTTTTTCTCTAGGGATGTCAAGTTCTATGAAAACATCTTTCTTTTAAAAATGAAAGAAAACCAACAAAAATTTTCACATCCAATTTCTCAAATAAATCATTTCAACTTTTTGACAGTCCCTATTTCAAACACCCTCCAGACCCCATGATTCAGCGGCCGGAAATCATGGTAGTGAAAATAGATCTCCATATGTTGATGGCACAGAGACGGCTAATAGTGATGCTAGTGATGCTACATCATCTACCAGCAACTCTGGAGCAACACATGATGAGGATGGCACAGAGTCACTTGGTAATGATCATAATTAAGGTGATAGTGACTCTGGAGCAACCCGGGAAGATCACATTCTCCCTTACCAAATTGATAATAACATTGTGGAACCAAGTTCCACTTCTGAGGGTAATAGTTACAACATTCAAAATATTGTGAATGAAACTGCTTGTCAGACCAGGTCTGGTAGGACGTCAAATCTTCCAAAAAAACTTTCTGATTTTGTTCTTGACAATAAAGTCAAAATACGGAATTGATAAAGTCGTCAATTATTCAAAACTTAGTAAAGAAAACTATTGTTTTGCTTCAAATCTTAACAAGACTTTTGAACCGAAAACCTTTCATGAGGCATATAATAACAAAGAATAGGTTTGTGCCATGAATAATGAAATGGAGGCTCTTAATAGAAATGAAACATGGGAGATTACCAAATTACCTACGGGTAGAAAACCTATAGGTTGCAAATGGATCTACAAAGTTAAATACAAATCCAATGGTGATAGAACGATATAAATCCAGATTAGTGGCAAAAGGATACAACCAAAAAGAAGGTGTTGACTATGATGAAACATTATCCCCTGTAGCTAAAATTGTCACTGTTAGGTGCCTTATAAGCATTGTTGTCAACAACGGGTGGCCCCTATTCCAACTTGATATCAACAATGCCTTCCTCTACGACAACCTAACTGAGGAGGTGTATATGACAATTCCACCCGGATATTTTTCTGCCAATGATCAAAGAGTATGCAAACTAAAAAAATCTTTATATGGTCTCAAACAAGCACCAAGACAGTGGAATAAAAAATTATGTCAAACTCTTATCAGTAATGGATTTAAACAAAGAATAAGTGACTACTCCTTATTTATAAAAAAATGATAACAATTGGTTCATTGCTTTGGTTGTCTATGTTGATGACGTTGTTGCCACCGAAAATAACTTAGATGAAGTCAACAAAGTCAAAATTTTCTTAAAAAATAGCTTAATGATCAAAGACCTTAGAGAACTTAAATACTCCCTTGGAATTGAAGTTATAAAAACAAATGATGGTGTTTGTCTCTCTCTAAGGAAATATTACCTTAAAATTCTCTCTGAATATGGCCTCCTAGCCTGCAAACCATCTCAAACACCAACTAAATAAAAAATGACCATTGGTGACAAACCCATAAACAAGAAAGATAAGCCTCTAAAAATGTAACCGAATATCACAAATTACTTGGGAAACTTATCTATCTCACCCATACCAGACCCGACATCTCGTACGCCGTCCATTCACTGAGTCAGTTTATGCACTCTCCCCTTGAGTCTCATCTAAAACATGGCCTAAGAATCCTAAGGTACCTAAAACAAGCTCCTGGTAAAGGAATCATGATTTCAAAAGGCTCAAACATGAACTTGTGCAGTTACTCTGACTCCGACTGGGCTAAGTGCAGAAGCACAAGTAGATCTGTAACGGGATTTGCCATTTTTATGGGAAGTTACCTTGTCTCATGGAAAAGCAAAAAGCATATCGTGGTCTCGTGGTCCTCTGCAGAGGAAGAATATAGAGCTCTTGCTTCTGCAACGTGTAAAGTCATGTGGCTAACCAACCTTTTGCAAGACTTAAACATCAAATGTCCCAAACCTATCACTATGTATTGTGACAATAAAGCTGCTATACAGATCGCTTCGAACCCTGTGTTTCATGATAGAACCAAACATTTTGAGATCGGTCTCCACTTTATCAGAGATAAAATGATTGAAGGAATAATAAAACCTTCAAACATGAACTTGTGCAGTTACTCTCACTCCTTTACTTATTTATCTCTTTTACTTATGGTATGATTAGCATAATTGCAGGGATTGATTGTGAAATTATAAGAATGTATCTCTGGAGGGGCTGTTGTGCAAAGTTGATGAATAAAGAAGGGCTGGTGGTGGTGGTCAGCTCTTAGCTATAAATTGAAGGCTGTGGTTCAGACCGAAAAACACCACAACGACAGAATACCAAGATCATATTCTGAGTTCACCTTCATCACAAATCACAGATAATCATTTGTGTCTGTGATATTGCTCTTTAATTTATATATTTTTTGAATAATCATTGTGTATAAAGATCATTTTGATTATTAATCATTCAACAAGAAGTTTGGTTCTCACTGTTTATCTTCTTGACTTGTGATTCTGTTTACCATGATTCTGTTCATGGTTTTCTTCATACAGTGTGTTGTTTTAATGGGAACTGTGAAATTACGAAAATGTTACTTTTATGTTATCTAATCGGTAGGATCACTTTTGAAATAAAAGGCTAAAATGAAACGGCTTATACTTTGTTTTTATTCATGTTCCTTTGGAACTTTTATCTTCCCACTAACTCCCTACATGAAGTAATTGATTATAAAACTCTTAACAATATATTTTGATTTTAATTTATTATGGGAGGAGTTACTACAGGTGCACTCATACATGCAATGTGAAGAAGTAAATACAAAGGCTCTCAAATGACAACTCTATTGTTGTGACAACTTATGTATAGAATGCAAAGATGAATTTGCATTTTTGACAAAGATTATGATAGGGTTTTCCAAAAC
This sequence comes from Glebionis coronaria, assembly GCA_025667525.1. Lineage (NCBI taxonomy): Eukaryota > Viridiplantae > Streptophyta > Magnoliopsida > Asterales > Asteraceae > Glebionis > Glebionis coronaria. The sequence goes on from JANFOE010000679.1 coordinate 635,090, forward strand.
CAGTACATATGTTTTAGGTTAAAACCTTTTCGCAATAGTATAGCCAGATTTATGCTAACTTTTATTTGGGAATCGACGTTAAAAAAACCAATAGACTGCATGTTGGAAATCAGTTTTCAAAGATCGAACATTATCATTGTGAAGTAACTCTAACGACTACAAGACACTTATGTACACCGACGGAAGTGGGGGGCCAGCGGGTGTTGTGCCACCCCCAAGAATGGCGGACTTATATATAGCAAGGTCTGACTAAAGTTAGCCAAAAATCAATATAATAAGAATTTACTCTTGTTTGAGTAGTTTTAATGGAGGTTTTGGGTGAGTGAAGAGGATGACCCAAATATTATAAGGATTTTGCTAACCACCACCCATAGGGTGGTTTTTATACATTCCATAATTAAAAATTTAGCAATTATGAATCTCAAGTATACCATGTTTAATATACTTACTAATTAATATATACCATATAAAAACTTACTTACCTTAATTATATGTGCTATAATCATTCATTTATAGAAATAAATAGTTTAAATTTGGAAATATTTATAATTATGGAGGATTAAAAAACACCCTATGTGTGTTTGTTAGCAAAACCCATATTAAAATAAGACAAATCTTCTCTTACACGTTTCTGTGTGTACTTTTACTGAAAAGTTAATTTAAACCCCTTTACTTTATAATTAATCATTATAACTCAAAATTTTCATTGAACCTTTCTTAAAAAAAAAAAAAAAAAAAAAAAAAGCCTATATACTGCTAGCGAAAAATAATTCGGACCCCCTCAACTCGGATTTCTGGCTCCGTCCCTGCTTATGTAACTAAATCATATTACACAAATGGTAATTCTTGCTACACAATTTAAATGCACTTATGATCAATAAAAGCACGCTTAAATCAAAGCTATATAGAGTCAATAAGACATTTTATTTGCGTTGTGAATCACTGATCTGACAGGCCAAGGTTTTCATGAAGAAATGCAGCCACAGATCCAACAAAAGCAGCATTCATATATGTTGTAGGTTCCAAATGAGAATAGTCTGATCTCGTGTCACTGAAGTCGTCGTTTGAGTCTGGCCCGCCAACAATTGCACCAACATGGATATTAGGGTTAGGTTTACTAGAAGAATAGTAACTCGAATAGCCGTCATTGCATCCAACCTTAGCCGGGTGGTTATAGACGGAGTCAATAGACGCACCCCGGTGGTGCAATTGTGTTGGATACTTGTTACCATACCCAACCATGTATGACATCTTCATGGGGTTGTCTCCTAGAATGTAATCAACCTAATAATTTATATGTGTTAGAATGGTTTCCTACCTAAAGATGTACCTAATTATATTCTTATTGACATATGACATTTACCTGAGATTTTGCGAAAGATTTTATCTCAGCCGGAGGGAATTCGATGGAGCCGCATTGGATGGGTTCGACTAGCATTAGGGAGTAAACGAGTAACACCATCGAAGCACTTGAAGCATATTGTAAATGGCTACTATCTCTAGTGTACAAAAGTCCACCTGTAAACAAGTTTAAGTATTAGAAACATTGAGCTATTCTGAAGCCCATGGGCTTCCTATGTTGGCCTAGCAAATTAGAACTTCCATAGAATCTCCTTGTTTCATGGATTATGCTAATGACTTATTTTCCCAAGTTATATCTTAGATTAAATGTCTTAGTTTGAAGCTCACCAGGTGTAGTTCTGATTTGTTTGGAGCCTCTCATGGGCATAACCGCGCATACAAATGAATCGGCTCCTCTTTTAAACACCTTCAATTCACGCCTTCCTGAAAAATACTCCTGTATTCAAAATAATTTTCCTCTTTTAGGCCTCCAAATCATTTTCCTTAAAAATAATATCGGATTAATACCTTTCAAAAACCTAGAACAAGTTCACGCAACATGGATATCATAGATGTATGTATTGTGTTTTTTCAGCTTCATACGTTATCGGTGGAAAAATTACATAGTTTGAAAGATAAGAAACACAACTACAAATTTCTATATTGCTTGAAATAGTACGATAAAAATATTGTATGACCTTTGCAAATAAAGTCTGAGCTCCTGCAAATTTGTTGTCCCAGCTGAACTCTGTAGCGGGTTGGTTCCATTCCCTGTGCCTTATTGCATACTTTAAGTACCGCTTTTCTCCACTCGCCTTGTGTAGCCAAGCCGCAGCCCATAACAACTCATCCTAGAACCATATATATACATTTCATATTAGCCAGACAAATTTTAAGTAATTCGATTATGTAAACTTTTAAGCAAATAGGTCAAAAACTTAAAAAAAAAATAGAAACGGTTACATGGTAACCAGAGTAGGAGCAGTAGAATGGGCAGGAACCCTGATATGATCCTCTATATTTGTCACCAAACCTGAATAACTGCAAATTCATTAACACACAACAATTAGGTATGATCATTTCAAAATTAAGCAACACTTACTAAAGGCATCTAGTAAATAGTTTTATCGTGCTACGTACTGATTTTGAATGCTTTAATAGCCTTGATGAGTAACCTGAATCAACCCTTTTAAAAACAATCGAGGCAGCAGCTAGTGCTGCAGCTGAATCAGCTGCCACTTCAGTTCCTGGAGAGTGTGTGTTGATTTCTATGACGGTTCGTGGTGTGTCCATATCCTCTGGCCTCTCCCAGCATGCATGATCTCTATTGCCGTCTCCAACCTACAAACATAAAGTGTATGTTAATGTTTTTCGCTTATCATGATTTTCCAAACCTTCATATCAGTAGTATATAAAATGCAGCCGTTTATAGAATAACTATTCGGCTACGGAGTGCATTAATCTTAATCGATCAGTTCGAGACCTGAGTGTATAGTTTGTTAGCTGAAACGTGGGCCTTGAGAATGTAATCAGCCCCCCAACGGATTTCTGACCGTAGGTAATCCAGTTGAGTCACAGAGTTTATCTGTTCCGAGTACTCAATAGCAGCCCAACTCAACAAGGCAACGGTATATGCCATTGGCCACCCAAACTTCACATTATCTCCCGCGTCGTAGTATCCTCCACTTAAATTCACCTAGTAACACATAATTACAAATCTTTACATCAATATATATTCGAGACTACATACAACAGTACACCATATCAATGTAACAATAGTTGATAATTCGTACATTCTTGGACTCGCCATCAAATAGTGCGGAGTCATGACGCCATTTAACTCGTTGAGTCCCCGGCAATTTTCCAGACCGTTGGCCTTCAAAGAACAATATGGCCTTGCTAAGTGCGTCCGTGTAGTTATGGTTCATGGCACGCACATTAGGACTAGCCAGGATGCAACAAAAGACTAGTGCCGGAACAACTTTGTGACGACTTCCACGAACCATGGTTGATGACTTCTTTTCTCGTAATATCTGTGGCAAATGGAGATTGCGTGAGGGATTCAAAAGTTTTATATATGACTCACGTACTCACGTAGCATAAGTTATTTGGACCCATTAACTAATAACATCTATAACATCTATCGACTAATATGTTATATATATGAGTCACGTAACATGAGTTATTTGGACCGATTAACTAATAATATCTATCGACTTATATGTTTTATATATGAGTCACGTAACATAAATCAATTCATTTTGTCTTACCTAGTGAGAAACATATTTGTGTTCTACTTTTCCACTATATCCTTCTTCCTTCATTAGTAAGAAAATACTTTTCTTAAGATGGTTAGGATTGCATGAGTCGACATATACCCATTTGCTTCATTAAGCATATTCTATACGTTAGAATAGTTGCTTGAGGCTAAACTAAACAATATATACAGAGTGTAAATAATATCTGTCCGACAAAAGATCAACATAGACCCCGGCCGTTTTAATCATAGGGGTGGCAAAACGGGGCGGGTGGGCGGACACGGGCGGCGGGTTAAACGGGCAACGGGCTAAACGGGCGGCGGGCTAAACGGGCGCGGGCTAAACGGGAACGGGCAAAACGGGCAGGCGAAACGGCCGGGCGAAACGGACACAAGCTAAAATGAGCAAAAAGACATAAAAGCGTATAATTAATAAATAAAAATACTTGTTTAAAAGTCGGGAAAAAAAAACTAAATATAAAATATCCGCCGAGTAGCATAATTAGTGTTTTACATGTGCGCCCATTAAGCCCATAAGTTTCTTACATATGCGTCCGTTTAGCCATTAATAACAAATAATGGGCAAAAAGTGTCTCATCCTTTTTTAAAAGAGGGCAAAAAATGCCCATATTTATTTAAATGGGCAAGATTTGCCACCTCTAATCATAGGCGTGATCATTTACTCCGCAATTATTGTTTCAACGTCTCATTAACTCTCTCATTAATGCACACACAAGATCTCATTGATAAACTAAAATCTCTCAAAAAAGCACTCTCATTAACACACACTCAACACTTCTTCAATTAGTAAAACCCTAATTCTAACCCCATTAAGACACACCTAACACTTCTTTAGAAAGCCAAACCCTAATTCTACCCCAAAATCATATGAATAATGGATATACGGGATAAAATAGCAGCGAAAAAATAAACCGAAGATTGGTCAAAGTATGTGTAGTTTGTGTTTTGTGTATTTGTGTTTATATAAGTTTCTAGGGACTGAAGTTGACAAGTGTGGGAGTTGTTATGGGTTGAATGCAAATTTTGTTCTATTCTAGCTAGATGTGTAAAGATGGAGGGCTAAAGTGAAACTTCTTAGAGAATATATGTCCTCCTAAGGGTGTCAGTATTTTCGACCTAATCCGAACCTGACCCGACCCGAGCATATTCGGTTCGGGTTAGTCGGGTTTAAATGTCAATTCGGGTTAATCAGATCAACCTGACTAACCCGAATACGGAGTCGGTTCGAACATCGGGTATAAAAATTATATCTTACTCGGGTTCGGGTCAACCCGATTGACTCGAATAAGCAATTTTTTTAAAAACTTTTTTTATATATTTTAAAATAACGTCTATTAGAAAAGAGTAAAATAAATATTTGTTTATATATTACTCGAATTCGGGTTGACTCGAACTCGAATACACCAGACCCGACTAGACCCCGCCCGAATAGACCCAAACCCGACTAACCTGAGTTGAAATCAGGTCAGGTTTAGGTAAATTATTTTTATCCTTAACCTAAATTCGACCCGACCTGAATAACCCGACCCCACCAACCAGACCCGATTCCCACCCCTAGTTGCTCATGAGCTAGGCTTTTCATATGTATCTCTCTCTTATTCCATCGTTTACACATTGTTGATTCTTGTTCTCTGATTATGTTATATTTGTTCAATCGTTCAGTTATGATTGTTCATCTGAGTTCCTGTATTTCATATCAATCATCTTGGTTGATAGTTTAGTTAGTTTGAATATTGAGAGATTTGTAGTGAGGTGATAAGATCCACCTAGTGAGGATTATCTTTCTATAACAAGCATTCAATTGAGGACTTGTTTGTGTTGTATTACTTGATACTTAATTGCACTAATGGGGAGGTTGGTTGAGTGTAGTCTTGTTGTTTTACATATCAGAGACATGTTCTATGGGATCGTGATTTTCAATATTAGGGTTTGATCAAAATTAGGGTTCTTTTTATTCTTGATGTTCTTGGGCTTTTTGATGGTCGATTCTTAATGGTTGTGTGACGAATCGTTGTTTGTGTTGTTTAACTGATGATTGGTGAAATTAGGGTTTTGAAATCCTAATTTGGTTTTTGGTGCTTTCTTGCCTCATTGGTTCTTGGTTGTTTACGTTTCTTATTAAGCTATGTAAGTCATCTCCTTTCTAGATTACCGTTGCAATTGTAGTGGGTGCAAACGGCATCAGTTCACTCCTTGACCCTCCAGCTTGACTGGCGTGGAATTATGCTCTGGCTATCCCTAGTCCACTCAATCGCATTCCTGGTGATATTGTTTATGGTTTCTTGTTGTTTTAAGTATTCTTATGCTCTTGGTCTGTTTTATGGTTTCTTGTTGCAATTGTAGTGGGTAATTTGGCTTTCACAAGTCATGTGGAGAATTTGGAATTAACTAACCATGTTTTCTTATATGATGTTCTTGTTGTTCCTGGTTATTTTGTTAGTCTTCTATATATTACTAAATTGCTTAGAGATAGCAAAATGTTTGCTGGTTTTGATGAGGAAAAATGTTATATACATGACTTGACTAGAAGGATAACCTTGTTGACTGGTAGTGAATCTGGTGTCTCTAGTTCTTTGATATGTCATCTAAATGCTCTTTGGGTGAGTATAATATGGTTATGAGTTTTCATGTTTCTAAATTGCTTTGGCATAGGAGACTTCGTCATCTTGTTGATCAAGTTCCGCCTGCTTTTCATAATGACCTTGATATCTCTAAATCTTCTTTTGTGTCTGTTTGTAAAGTCTGTCATAGGGCTAAGCAAACTAGGGAGCCTTTTCCCTTTTTTGATCACAAGTCAGAACTGATTGTGAATTAGTTCATCTTGACTTATGGGGTCCTTACAGAGTCACTGATAGGGAAGGTTTTAGATATTTTTTTACCATTGTTGATGATTTCTCTAGGGTTGTTTGGGTATATCCGATTAAATCTAAGGATGAGATGTTGATGTTTGTTTGTCTTATATAATTTGATTCACACTCAGTTTAAAACTAAATTTAAGACTGTGAGATGTGAGAATGGAAATGTGTTTGTTAATAATATGATGAACACAATGTTTTTAGATCTTATCACCATTCATCAAACTTCTTGTGTTTATGCTCCTCGTCAAAATGGGATTGTTGAGAGGAAACACAGAGATATGCTTAATGTAGCAAGAAGTCTTATGCTTCAGGGAGGAATTCCTTTAAGGTTTTGGTCTGATTATATTCTAATTGTTGTGTATTTTACAAACAGGCTGCCATCATTTGTTCTAAATGGTAGGTGTCCCTGTGACTTGGTGTATAATGTCAAACCTATTCTTTCCTATTTGAGATCATTTGGTTGTCTGTATTTTACTAATATTTTATATAGTCATGATAAGTTGTCTTACAAGTCTGAAAAATGTGTTCTTATTAGGTATTCTATTCTCAAAAAAGTTACAAATTATTGAGTCTTGATACTAGAAATGTTTTCTTTTCAAGAGATGTGAAGTTTTATGCAACGATGTTTCCTTTTAAAATGAAAATAGAGGATTCAACTTCTGTTGTTGAAGAAACTAATGAAATTGATCAGTTAAGGTTTTTTGATAACCATGGGTCTCAAAGTCCCTATGTTGAAGGTAGGACTTAATCTATTGTGGAGGGTATTAGCCCACTTTCTAATACGTCTACTGATACTACTAGTAGTAGGCGTAGAAGAGGTATGTGCAACCTAAAATAGTGACCAAAATAGTCTGTCTGAGGGCAATTATCAAAGTCAAAGTCTTGGCCTATCACCAACTCGCTTTAATATGTCTAATAACCATGACAATATGTGTAGACACCTGGTATAAAAAGTTCTACTAAAGAGTCTAGAAGGCATGTGAAGTTTAATGATTATGTTGTTAGTTCTAATGTGAGATATGATATTGAAAAATATGTGAAGTGCTCTGGTCTTAGTAGACAAAATATGTGTTTTGCATCTAATTTGAACAAGTCTATTGAGCCTACTTGTATGTCTAAAGCTTTGTCTGGCCCTAATTGGGTAAGGCTATGAATAATGAAAATGAAGCTTTAAATACGAATAATACTTGGACTAATTATGATTTACCTGTTGGTAGGTGATGAGACTTGTATTATACATGTTTCATTACTCAAAACGGACTAAAAACAAATAAAATATCATCAAAAACATGCCAAATGCCCTTGTATTGCTTATTTGTGTGTGTGTGCAGGCACGAATATCGAGAATTTACTTGGAAATCATAAAAACAAGCAAAAACGAACACTATAAACGAAGTTGTATAAGAAACCGAAGCCGGATGTGAATTTCCAAAAAGACCCTTGAAGATGTGAAGATGTATAAGTTTGGTCCTCTAACTTTAAATAAATGACACTTTATACCCCTAAGAATCCTAGAAGTACCAAAGGTTCTCTATAGTTTGAAGACTTGTCAAGTTTAGCCCCTCAAAGATTATAGAAGTTCACAACAAGTCCTCTATTATCATAAAGGACTAACTTTGCAATTCATAAAAGACTAACATTGCAAAGTCACCAAGGATGGATTGTTAAATCCACAAGGACCAATTCCGCCAAGTTACAAAAGTGGAATTATACTAGGTCAACTGCTGGTCAATAAAGATGAATGGGCTAAATTTGCCATAACCTAAACTTATTATCAAAGGAAAATGGGCGTGTTTTGTTTGCAAAAGAAAGGGACTGAAATTAAAACAAAGTTCATAGTTTAAATTCCACATTCGTGCTAAATAATAAAGTTACCCCAAACCAGATCAAAATATTGCCATTTTTGGTAAAAACCCTAACTCCCACCCAGTTGCAATCTACACCAAAACAAAGGGTAAGTTAAAATTACTCGTTTGTATTTACAATTCACATGTGGTCCTTGTGGTTTGCTCATCACAAGTACAAGTCATATAATCACATGTGGCCTCATTGACCAAGATTTCAAACGAATCAACAAGGAACTTAAGAGCATCTTCAAGGGCACTTTAGGAAGTTATAAGCTAGGGTTTTGAGCTTCTTGAAGCTTCTCCTTTGTAATATAAATAGCCTAGATTAGATTATGTATTTTTTGTTCCAAATTTTGTCAATTTCAAATGTCTTTGTAATCTTAGTGACTTTATGAAATCAATGAAATATTTGAGTTCATTTAGTTTATTTAATCTTTTAAATTCACTCTTTTACTTTCCTGCAACTTTTACATTCTTGTTTATTCAAAGAACTTTTAAGATATTACAAGTTTTTTTGGAGATCCATTAGCTTAAATTCATATTACATGAGTCTGACTTGACAACTCAAGCTCAAGTAAGGAGTTTAAGTTAATGTTATTTATTTGTTAAACCATTTTTATTACTTGCAAGACTTGGTTCCAAAAGATTTTATCTAAAATCAGTATTCATGTTTTTATTTAATGTTCACTGTTCAAAAATACCTCTATAAGCTCATTTGACAAATGATCTTATAGACATGACTATTGAGCTTGTAGTGTGTTTATCTATGCTTTGTGCAGGTTTGAAGAAATCTCATACCATCTCATTTCAATTAGTGCTTAGCTTCTGCTGTAGAACCACCAATTAAGCACTCACTTGTACAAGCCACCTTCCCATAGTTCTTATAAGCTTCATAGGTTAGCTGGTGGAATCAGTTTGTTCAACTTGGCCTGAACAAGGTAAAGTTTGGGTAATACTTTGAACCCCCTTTAATTTGTGACTGCTTAGACTGTGCTTATGTAGTGAGACATATGGCTGGTGATGTTCTGGTCTTAGTGGTGTAATTTCAGTTACTTCTGTTTTGCTAGTTCTTAGTTCTTGTTTGTTTTTAGCTTAAAAGTACTTTATGCTTTATTAAATCTCTTGCTTGATTATCATAAAGAGTGTTCGGTAATGGTTGTTATAGACTTAAATGATGTAACAATTTAGCTACTCAATACCTGAACACTTTTATTAGTTTAGATAGACTTAGAATCAGCTGTTAGTTGAGGCTTTGTAGTGTTAAATTTTGAATTTACTTGTTCTTGATTATTTATGTAATTGTGTCTAATTTCCAAGTTTTTTATGTTGTCTGATATCTGATAAGATATTGTTGTTGTGTTGTCTGGTATTTGATAGGCCTATAGGGTGTTAGAATACTTTGTTCTTTAATAAGAGTTGAATATAGCAACTAAAATTTGGTCAAACCCACCAGATCTTAGAATTTCTTTGCTTTTAGGATTTAACTTTTGAATTTTGGTATGATAATAGTTTAGGTGGTATATTTCATCTTTTTTAGGAGCTTAGAGCATTTAGGGTTTTGCTGAAGCTTCTAGCTTAATTGGAAATTCAGTCTTGTGCATCTAGGAACTAGAACAAGCTTGTTTTACCTGCAATGTTTAGACTTAGGATTTTAGTTATTGGCATTTTTATTTATTTTTCTTGTAACCTGTGTTTTTGGTGCTTTTGGTGCTTTTTGGTGCTTTTTGGTGCTTTTTGGTGCTTTTTGGTGCTTTTTGGTGTGCTTTGTTTATTTGTAAACTGTCTTATACCTAATAAGTTGTGCTTATTGGGCTTAACTGTCCACAAGAAAATCACAAAGCTAACTGACCAAACTTGTTCAGACCAAAGTCTTGACCTTAAAACCACCAAACAGCTCAAAGTCACCATTTCTCAGCTTAATTTAGTGTCCTTTTCATTTTCTTTCAATTTTTGCTAGTTTGACTTTTTGGTCAAACGTACAAAAGTGACATTTAGCTTATTTTAGATTTTCTGCTTATTTACTCTTGCACAACTTTTCTTTTATAATTAATCTCATTTTTTATAGCTTATAATTGATTTTCCAAAGTTTGGTTTCAAATGGTTTAGATTTATTAGCTTTTCGACTTATTTACATTTTTAAATAGTGCTTATTAGCTTGTTTATCACTTTCTGTTTAGCTTATTGGCTTTTTCTTTATTGATTAGTCTTAGTTAATGTAAAACCCACAAAATAAGGTCATTACTTAATCTTACTTTTTCAAATATTTTTGAAGTATTTTATAACATTAAATATTATTATGTTTAACGATTTAAGTTGAAACCGATATTAAATATTTTATTTTAATATTTTGACGAGCAACGAGGACTACTAGTGATCGCGATACCGACGGATGCCCATAATTTTATATTTTATTATCAATCGTTTCGATATTTAATATTTTCGACGATATCGTTTTAATTACGTATCGAGTCATTATATTATTATTTTTCGTGTGCGTTTAAACTTTTAAGTATTTTTACGAAACCCGAGTCCCGTAAATATTTGTAAAATTTACTTTTAGTCATTTCCCGCTTTTTAACGAATATTTACATTTTGGACCAAAACTATCACAAATTGGCAAAAACTACCCTAACTCCACACTATATCTAACACTTCCACTAACACTTTTCCTTTAATAAATTCATTTAACAAAAAAACAACCAACTTTCTCTTCTCCCTTTGTTTTAGCCGTCCACCACTAACACCACAAACACCATGATCAAAATTTTTCTAGCTTGATCAAGTCCCATCCTCCATTTTCAAAGGGCTACAATTTGGTATAAAATTTTCATACATGCAACCATATAAATTTTTCAAGAAAAGTTGGTTATGTTTGATCCAAATTTGTTGTATGCATGTGTTAGTAGTGATGATCAAAAGATTTTCATGCTATGTTTTTGTTAAAAAGTTGATTTTTAATTTTTGAGTTTTTGATTTTGATGATGATGCAAGTGTTAGGGATGGTTTATGATGATATTAGGGGCTTAGGTTGATGACAAAAGTTGTTATAATTGATCAAAAACATGATTTTGTGGGAGATTTTGAAAGGTGATTTTGGGCAGTAGGTTTGAGGCTATTTTTGGGGGGTCTTACTGTTTGATAATCACTTAACAAATAGGATAGGGTTGTATAGAATTTCGTTAGCTTCGATTTCATATAAAGTAGGCCTTCCAACTCCAAACGAGGTGGAAGATACACTAGTTTGATTTTCGTGTACCGGGAGACGAGTGTCGACACAATCAGAAAATTGTTGTCGATAATTGGATCGAATCTCGGGGACTATAAAATGAGTTTCAAAATGATTCAAGGGCTGTTCTCAGGCTCCAAGTTTAGCATTTTGAGTCTATTTTTAGAATCAAGTGGCGGTTTTACAAATGAAGTTGTTTAGAATGGTCAAAATGGTTTCGTAAGTCAAGGTCGCTAAACTGTCCGGATTTTGTGATTCAAAGATGAGTCGGGCAGGGAACTTTAGAAGTAAAATCTTTTAATGGGCTTTTGAGAGGACTTTCTATATATAGTAAGTAAGTTCTCTGAGTAGTATCATAAAATTTTGATATGTTTAAGTATGGGAAAACGTCTTGGACATTCGGTATGTTCAGGCAGATTTTTATTAAAGGCATATAATAATAAAAGGAATATATAGGAGAGTAAAATAGAACCACTTGCATCGTTTTCTCTCGAGTTGTCGTGATTTTATACTTGAGTTTGATTTTATTAAGTATCATTTATTTCTCGAGTCTATTATTAATGTACACACCTTATTTGCTAGGTTGCGGTTGTCGTGTTTTTCGGGCATCTACTATCGTCGGCGATCGTCTTCAACTACTATAAGTACTAAGGTGAGTCTATAGCCTCGCTTGCGCAATTATACGATTTTAATAACCCGCGAGGGGGAATACATGTTTTGTAAACTTAGAACACAAGATTTTTATGGTATGCTTGTCCCTTTATGAATGGACCCGTGGTTGCCTTTAAATTGCATTAAGTGATTGCCTTAGTTAAAGCCTCAATTGTGGACCGTTAATTAACCTATTATGGGTTAACCGCTAGTACAATTAATAGATCTATGGGGGAAGCCGCCCTGGTTCAGTTTTTGTGGACTTGTCATAGAAGCTTAGGCCCGACCTCCACACTGTTTGAACATATTGTATTGAGAAGTCGGGTATACGGCAATGTACCAATAATCTAGAGGTAACCGACAATTAATAAATCTCTCGTCTTATTAGACTGATATGGGAGTGTCTAAGGGCTCGGTTCCATGAGCTTATTGCAATTTATGCTAAATACAATTATTATTGTTGATGCAAATTATTAGATGCTTGTTGCCTTCAAGTATGCCACAAACTTATAATCTTTGCTTGTATTCAAAATGATTATATAAACCTATAGATTCACTCGGCATTTTTGCTGATGATTTTCTCACATGTATTTCAGGTAATCAGGAAGGGTGAAGCTTGGAAGCCACGGGAATGAATGTTGTGCACTACTTTGCAATATAAACTCTTTGAATATTTGTCGTTCCTTTTGTTCAAAACAATTTAAATCTTTTGTTTTGGTTGTACTTTGGTTACGATGTCTTGGGACTACGCTACTCTGACAAATGTTTTAGGAACGATAAATCTAAAACGTCTCTTTTTGAGTCGTTCTTTATAAATTATGTGTTGTAGTATCATTGTTTAGCACCCAAAGATGTATTCCGCTGCGTGTAAATTTGGGGGTGTTAAAGTTAACACTCATTTTTTAGCTTTTGCAAAAAGAATAAGCTTTTGTAGTAGCTTAATTCTCATAAAATGAATGTTTTATCATTTTGTGAAATAAGCCTTTTGTTAATTTCAGCTTTTCTAGTTAATCTTTTTAAAAATTTCTTTTTGCAATCTTCTTATAAGTCCAAACTAATGAGAGTCTGCCAAAAAGTAGGCAATAAGCTTCTGTGTTGAGCTTATTGGTTTTCTTAGGCCCATTAAGTTAGCTTATAACTTATTTTTTTTTGACTTTTTTTAGTAGGATTCAGTTTTTGGGTCTTTGAAAAATTGTGTTTAAAATTCAGTTTTACATCAGATGGGGCATTTAGAATTTAAAATTTTACAAGTTTTTATATTGGGCCCATTTTAAGCCCATTAAACACCTGTTTTGGTTATGGGCCTGTTTGAGGGCCATTTAGGCTTTTTAAATATTTTAATTTCAATTTTGGTTAATTTAGGTTAACATAATTTAGTTTGCAACTTTTAGAATTTTTTAGAATTTTTGATTATTTTAATATTATTTTTGTCTCGATTTACGTGTCAACATAATTCGTCGTAGTCTTAATCCGTATTAGTGTAGAATCGTCTTTACTTTTAAACCCTTCTTTTACCAAAAATCTTAACTAACTCAAGCACGCTAAATTGGCCGTAACTTTGTTTTCGCGTACAACGAACTTATCGGTTTTAATTCATTTGACGTTTTCCTACAACGTTAAGTATTTATACCTACCTAAACTATCAATTATTAGTAGGAAAGCTATTGATAGTAAGTGGTTGTGGAAAATTAAATATAAGTCTTCGATTGAGGTTGAGAGGTCTAAGGCGAGATTGGTTGCTAATGATTACTTTCAAAGAGAGGGCTTTGAGTATGATGAAACTTTTATCCAATGGTGAAAATTGTTATTGTTAGATGTTTGATTAGTATCGTTATGCATAAAAATTAGCCTTTATAACAGCTTGATGTGAATAATGCTTTTATGTATGGTGATCTTATTGAGGATGGTATACTTGAAATTACCTCAAGGATTTAATATTGTTGATAATAACAAGGTGTGCAAACTTAATAAGCCTCTTTATGGTCTAAAGCAGGACCCAAGATATTGGAATGCTAATCTTACCACTGCATTGGTTGTACTTTGGTTACGATGTCTTGGGACTACGCTACTCTGACAAATGTTTTAGGAACGATAAATCTAAAACGTCTCTTTTTGAGTCGTTCTTTATAAATTATGTGTTGTAGTATCATTGTTTAGCACCCAAAGATGTATTCCGCTGCGTGTAAATTTGGGGGTGTTAAAGATTGGTACCAGAGCCATGAGTTATAGAGAACTAGGTCTTTTTCTAAAAACCTAAACTATAACTGTCGGTTTTATTTTTCAAAGAGTCGGTGCACATGATTTCGCGTGACTTCAGGTTCAAGCTACTTCTGGGATTACAACTTTAGTATACATTATTATGTATGCCTTATTGCTAAGTATTTCTACATAAATACTATAATCCTTTATCGATATATATATTGATATCGTTAAACTTTTCGATAAGAGTTATCATTTATTAATGATTTACTTAAATAAATTTTTGGAATTTTTCCTGCAATTATTTTGAAGGATTCTCTACATTTATTTAAATTATTGGAAATTATCCTATTTTATTTTGTTATGACCTTATACCTATTTTGTGAAAATTTACCACCATCAAATTACGTCTTCGATGAGGAGGATGATTGATTTTGTACATGATATGACTATACCATGAATACAATTAACTCATTCATTTTATCTTCTCTTTGAGATGTGACAGAATCATGCCACCTAGGAGAATGACAAATGATGCCATTGCAAGGCTAGTTGCTGAAGAGGTTGCGAAAGCATTAGCTGCGGATAGAGTTGCGCGTGTTAACACTGAAGGAGCAGGTGGCTCTGGAGGTGCGGGTGCTGAAGGTGAAGGTGAACCTGCGGGACCAGAAGCTGCTGGGGCAGGTGTAGCTGAGAATCCTGCAGATGAGGTTGCTCCGGCTGCTGCTACGGTTAAAGAGTGTACTTTTGCTGGATACATGAAATGTGGAACCACTATATTTCAAGGAACTGGTGGAGCACTGGAATTGTTCAGGTGGATTGAGAAAACAGAAACAACATTTGAGATTAGTGATTGCTCAGAAAGGAACAAGGTTAAGTTCGCAATTGCTACCTTCAAGGATCGAGCTTTAAGCTGGTGGAAGACTCAAGTTGCTACAGTTGGTTTAGAAGCTGCAAACAGGAAACCTTGGGATGAAATTAAAAGGTTGCTAAAAGAAGAGTTCTGGCCAGAAGAAGAGTTATCTGCTTTGGAGGATGAGTTGAGGCACCTGAAGCTGAAAGACAATAACATTGCTGCATATACTAGCCGATTCAATGAGTTGGTTTTGTTGTGTCCAGATGCTTTTGCTACTGAGAAGAAAAAGATGGATCAATACATCAAAGGGTTGCCTGGGTACATTAAAGGTGAGACAACTTCATCTCGACCCAAGAACTTTGTTGAGACTGTAAGAATGGCTCATACACTCATGGGGCAGAAAGTTCAAGATAGGGTTGAGAAAGCTGTTGAGGGTAATAAAAGGAAATGGGAGAATTCGCAGAGTGGTAATCAAGGTAGTAACCGCCATAGGCAGTACAATCAGAAGAGAAATGATGGGGCTAGAGCTGCAACTAACAAGAATGACAATGCTGACTATGGGGGACCAGCCCAGAAATGTAAGAGCTGTGGTGTTTGTCACTTTGGTAATTGCCCACCAAGGTGCACTAAATGTGGAAAGGTTGGGCATGCTGCGGAGAAGTGCAAGCCATGGATCCCTGCCACTAGAGCAAATTCTATTCCGATCAAGACTTGCTTTGAATGTGGAGAACGTGATCATGTTCGTCCCAAATGCCCGAAGTTGAAGAACAAGAAAGCAGGTGAAGTTGTTGGGGCAGTTTATGTTGTTAAGGATGCTGATCAGGCACAAGGTCCAAATGTGGTGACGGGTACGTTCTTACTCAACCATCGTTATGCTAGTGTGTTGTTTGACTCAGGATCTGATAGGAGCTTTATAAGCACTTCCTTTAGTCGTTTAATTAATGTTGAGCCAACAAGCCTAAATGCTAGTTATGAGGTTGAGTTAGCTAATGGACAATTAGTTAGTACTACCACTATATTTAAGAAGTGTCCTTTGAATTAGCAAATCATTTGTTTGAAATTGATTTGATGCCGATAGAGTTGGGTTCATTTGATGTGATTGTTGGTATGGATTGGTTGGTTGCTCATGATGCGGTAATTGTATGTGGGGAGAAAGTTGTCCACATACCGGTTAAGGGTAAGGTGTTAGTAGTTAAAGGTGATGTCGGTAGATCTCGTCTGACAGTGATATCTTGTATCAAGGCGAAGAAATATGTAGAAAGAGGTTGTCACTTGTTCTTGGCTCAAGTAGTGGAGAAAGAACTACCGGTTAGGCGTGTGGAAGATGTTCCGATTATTCATGATTTTCCTGAAGTATTTCACTATGACTTGCCAGGGCTTCCGCCTCAGCGAGAAGTCGAATACAAGATTGATCTAGTGCCAGGAGCTGCACCGGTGGCGCGTGCACCTTATCGTTTGGCACCGTCTGAGATGAAGGAGTTGGCAGATCAGTTGAAGGAGTTAATGGAGAAGGGGTTCATTAGACCAAGTTCGTCACCTTGGGGAGCTCCAGTATTTTTCGTGAAGAAGAAGGACGGATCGTTCAGAATGTGCATAGACTACCGAGAGTTGAACAAGTTTACTATTAAAAATCGTTATCCACTTCCTAGGATCAATGATTTATTTGATCAACTTCAAGGTTCGTGTGTGTACTCGAAGATCGACTTGAGATCGGGTTATCATCAACTTCGTGTTAAAGAGGAGGACATACCTATTACAGCTTTTCGGACGCGTTATGGACACTTTGAATTTCAAGTAATGTCGTTTGGGTTAACTAACGCACCTGCGGTATTCATGGACTTAATGAATCGTGTGTGTAAGCCATACCTCGACAAGTTTGTGATTGTATTTATCGACGATATCCTGATTTATTCCAAAAGTCGGGAGGAGCATGAAGGTCATTTGAAGATGATTTTGGAGTTGTTGAAGAAGGAGAAGTTGTATGCAAAATTCTCCAATTGTGATTTTTGGTTGGATTCAGTCCAATTCCTTGGGCACGTGATCGATAGTAGCGGTGTTCATGTTGATCCTTCCAAAATTGAAGCTATGAGAGATTGGGCTAGGCCTATGACCCCGACTGAAGTTAGACAATTCCTGGGATTAGTTGGATACTACCGGCGATTTATTGAAGGGTTCTTTTTAATTTCTAAACCTCTTACTAAACTTACACAGAAAAACAAAAAGTATGAATGGGGTTCAGAAGAAGAAGAAGCATTCCAAACTTTGAAGCGGAAGCTGTGTTCTGCACCAATTTTGGCTTTGCCAGACGGAGCTGAAGACTTTGTGGTATATTGTGACGCATCACGTAAGGGTTTTGGTGATGTGTTGATGCAAAGGGAGAAAGTGATCGCGTATGCATCTCGTCAATTGAGGAAGCATGAGGAGAACTATACTACACATGATTTGGAATTAGGAGCTGTTGTCTTTGCTCTTAGACTTTGGAGACACTATCTCTACGGTACAAAGAGTGTGGTATATACCGATCATAAAAGCCTGCAACATATTTTAGATCAGAAGGAGCTCAATATGAGGCAGAGAAGATGGGTAGAATTGTTGAGTGATTACGACATTCAAATTTGCTACCATCCCGGCAAGGCGAATGTAGTTGCCGATGCACTTAGTAGGAAGGACAGAGAAATAACCAAAAGGGTTAGAGCTTTAGCCATGAAAACTTATTCTGATTTATCTAATCGAATACTTAAAGCTCAAACTAAGGCGATGGAGGAAGAGAATGTGAGAGATGAAGACTTGGGTAGAAGGACGACACCTATATTCGAAATTCGTGATGACGAAATTCGATATTTCGAGAATCGTGTGTGGTTACCGGTGTATGGAGGACTGAGAGATCTAATTATGCACGAATCTCATAAGTCTAAATATTCGATTCACCCAGGATCGGATAAAATGTACCAAGACTTGAAGAAATGTTACTGGTGGCCGAATATGAAGGCTAACATTGCTACTTATGTTAGTAAATTCTTGACGTGTGCTAACGTGAAGTTTGAGCACAAGAGACCTTCGGGTTTACTGCAACAACCTGAAATTCCAGAATGGAAATGGGAGAAGATCACTATGGACTTTGTTTCGGGACTTCCGAGGACTTCTAGTGGTTATGATACGATTTGGGTGATTGTTGATCGGTTGACTAAGTCGGCTCATTTCTTGCCGATAAAGAAAACTGATGACTTAGACAAACTTACTCGGTTGTATTTGAAGGAAGTTGTTTGTAGACATGGGGTTCCTTTGTCAATTATTTCTGATCGAGATAGTCGGTTCACATCTGAGCTTTGGAAATCGCTTCAGCGAGCTCTGGGGACTCAGTTGGATATGAGCACTGCGTATCATCCGGAAACGGACGGACAAAGTGAGAGGACTATTCAGACCTTGGAGGATATGTTACGAGCGTGTGTAATAGACTTTGGAGGTAGTTGGGATCGACACTTACCTTTGGTGGAATTCTCATACAACAACAGTTATCATGCAAGTATTAAGGCTGCGCCTTTTGAAGCACTTTACGGGCGAAAGTGTAGATCACCAGTTGGTTGGTGTGAGATTGGAGAAAGTCAGTTGACGGGTCCTGAATTGATTAGAGAAACGACTGAGAAGATCGTGCAAATCAAGAATCGTTTATTGACAGCTCGTAGTAGACAGAAGAGCTATGCGGATAAGAGGAGAAAACCATTGGAGTTTGATATTGGCGACATGGCTGAAAGTATCACCTTGGAAAGGAGTAATTCGATTTGGCAAGCGAGGAAAGCTTAGTCCACGCTATATAGGTCCATTCAAGATTATTGATCGAGTTGGTCCTGTGGCATACAAGTTGGAATTGCCAGAAAAGTTAAGTGTTATTCACAATACTTTTCACGTTTCTAATCTTAAGAGGTTTTTGGCGGACGAGAATTTGATAATTCCACTTGAGGAGATTCAACTGGACGACAAGCTGCATTTTATTGAAGAACCGGTGGAGATTATGGATCGAGAGGTGAAACGGCTTAAGCAAAGTCGGATCCCGATAGTGAAAGTGCGATGGAATTCCCGACGTGGACCCGAATACACTTGGGAGCGAGAGGACTACTTCAAGAGCAAGTATCCACATTTATTCGTAGACGGACCTAAGGAGAAGTAAGCCCCGGGACGGTGCTCTCCTAAGGTGGTGAGGATGTAAAACCCACAAAATAAGGTCATTACTTAATCTTACTTTTTCAAATATTTTTGAAGTATTTTATAACATTAAATATTATTATGTTTAACGTTTTAAGTTGAAACCGATATTAAATATTTTATTTTAATATTTTGACGAGCTACGAGGACTACTAGTGATCGCGATACGGACGGATGCCCACAATTTTATATTTTATTATCAATCGTTTCGATATTTAATATTTTCGACGATATCGTTTTAATTACGTATCGAGTCGTTATATTATTATTTTTCATGTGCGTTTAAACTTTTAAGTATTTTTACGAAACCCGAGTCCCGTAAATATTTGTAAAATTTACTTTTAGTCATTTCCCGCTTTTTAACGAATATTTACATTTTGGACCAAAACTATCACAAATTGGCAAAAACTACCCTAACTCCACACTATATCTAACACTTCCACTAACACTTTTCCTTTAATAAATTCATTTAACAAAAAAACAACCAACTTTCTCTTCTCCCTTTGTTTTAGCCGTCCACCATTAACACCACAAACACCATGATCAAAATTTTTCTAGCTTGATCTAAGAGAAACTAAAACAAGTCCCATCCTCCATTTTCAAAGAGCTATAATTTGGTATAAAATTTTCATACATGCAACCATATAAATTTTCAAGAAAAGTTGGTTATGTTTGATCCAAATTTGTTGTATGCATGTGTTAGTAGTGATGATCAAAAGATTTTCATGCTATGTTTTTGTTAAAAAGTTGATTTTTAATTTTTGGGTTTTTGATTTTGATGATGATGCAAGTGTTAGGGATGGTTTATGATGATATTAGGGGCTTAGGTTGATGACAAAAGTTGTTAGAATTGATCAAAAACATGATTTTGTGGGAGATTTTGAAAGGTGATTTTGGGCAGTAGGTTTGAGGCTGTTTTTGGAGGTCTTACTGTTTGATAATCACTTAACTAATAGGATAGTGTGGAAACCTTGGTTTCCGGATCTTTGAAGCTACTAGGAATGATCATTGTTCATGTGATTAGATAATCAAAGCGGAATTAGAACAACAACCATTAACAAGGTGTTTAGGCACAATAACATGAATTAAAACAATAGGGATGTTCATTATATTAATAACAAACATCCACTAGACGTGTATACATTGAATCCCACGTCTAGTGCACACACGCTTTTAGGTTTACATTGTGAATGAATTGATGAAAAACCTAATAACCCTTGGTTCCTTTTATAGTGTAAGGATTAGGGTTTTACAAGAGATAATGATGAATAAACAAGTAAATCTTCTTTTTAAATAAACTTATGCATAATATATCTTGCATGTTTATCTAAATAGAAGCTTCCATAAGCTTCTTTGTCTATGTTTTGTCAATGCTTGAATTGCATGTGACAATGCTTGGATTGCACACGACAATGCTTGAGCCATCAACGCTGGATTTGTTCTTGTCAACGCCTAAATTGCTCTTGACAACGCTTAGACAATATCTTCATGTTTTCTTCGTTTTTGAGTTTCTGCCACATCAACTTTTTGACCCAACAATCTTCCCCTAGTTGATAGTGGCAAAACTCTATGTGTATCTCTTGTAAGTTGTACATGATCTTCAAATTGCTTCCCCTCAAGTGTAGCATGTATTTCTTCCCCTTTTTATCACATCAACAGGAAAGTAAACAATGTATGCAATCGTTGAAGATTCTCAAAATGTAGCTCTATGTAATGATCTTGAAAAACAATTAATAAAGTATTCTTGATGTAGAAGTAGAATAACTCAACCTTGTGTTCCATGTCTTGTACTATCCATGTGATGAAGAACTTATACCTTTAGCAAATTATAAGCAGACCTCGATCTCTTGTCAATATTCTCATCCTTTGTGAGACACTGAGCACGATAATGTAACTCCTTCAAGTGTTATGACAAGCCTTCATCACCAACCATGTAAAGCACGAACAAGTTACCTTTAAAGTCACAAGTGCATGACTTTAAGATATGATAGAACACAAACTCGCGAAAATCTTCTTCAATCATCAAACTTACCATAAGAATTCTTCCCCTTAAGCTAACACCTCTTCATGATGACTTTTCATTACATCATAAATTGTTGCTAACTCGCTTTAAGATCATTAATTCCTTTTAAAAAGATCCGAGCCATAAATATCAACTTGATATTATAAATAAGAACGGAGATTCCATGTACCTTCGTGTGTATAATCCTCCTTTTTGTGTGCTCAAAACATACCAATTTTCTCAACAACAGCCTTCCTTGTGTTATCCGAGATCCTTCTCTATCCAATATATCTGGAATGTGTATTGTCACATATCGGACAATACCTAACAGCGTTTGAAAAACCATATCTCGGACGACACTGTCAACGCTGTCAGCGTTGACTTATTCTGTCAGCGTCAAAATACTTCCTGTCAGCGCCAAACCATTCCTTGTCAGCGTCAAATTCTGTCAATGTTGCATTCAACCGCTGATGTCATCACTTTACTTCAACCTCACGTGTGAAGAATAAAAATCAGCCGTCACTTTTGTATTGAACAGAAAACGTCCCCACATCCTTAACTTGCAGTTTGAATGTAGAAAATATGACTTTTCTTTAAAACACGTCATGACCACAAACTTGTCATCCAATCACAACTATAGAAACGTGTGAACACAAAATTAAATGTAACGTCACTTGCTTCTTAGATCGTGTGAACGCGGGTCTATAGTAATCATGCGAACACTCAATAACCTCCACCAATAAGAAACGACCGTATATAATATACCTCGTCATGTGAATATACTCAATAAACAAGCCTTCGTCAAGCATCAGACAACATGATGTACCTTCTACTATTTATCACATGTTCTCTATCATCATATGCACAATCTTTTCCACAAACGTGCAGCTATAATACATGTTGCTCGAACAACACCAGATCTAGGGTTTCACACAAACCCTAATAACTTAACAGACTTGAACCATCAAATCTGTCATAATACCGAAACGCTAACTAGGGTTTTGAGAACAAATAGATTCAAATCATACACCATTCTGCATTATAACAGCCTCTAAACCTCAAACGTTTCAGCCTTAAGTCGATCTAGGGTTTATAGAAACCCTAGTTCATGATTTTATGTAAAAGAGCAAAAACGTTTATACCATAATCAGCAAACTTCGACCTTGAATAACTTCTTCATTAGGGCTCAGATCAAAGATCGCTCCGGTGAGACTCTAGACACAAGTGCCAAGAATCTACATTTCAAAAATCACGAAGATCCAACGGTTAACGAAGGAGAGATCGTGTTTTGAACATGGCTGTTCACAGAAATCTGCATTCACTCACTGCTGACTTTGACGCTTAATAACTTTTGACCTTCTGAATACTGCTGCGTACACAAAAACGTCCAGAAAAACCCTAGACGGATTTTTCTTCTTTTCACCATACACGAACACCTTGTTGGTCCTAGCATCACGAGCCACGAGGCTCTGATACCAATTGTGGAAACCTTGGTTTCCGGATCTTTGAAGCTACTAGGAATGATCATTGTTCATATGATTAGATAATCAAAGCGGAATTAGAACAACAACCATTAACAAGGTGTTTAGGCACAATAACATAAATTAAAACAATAGGGATGTTCATTATATTAATAACAAACATCCACTAGACGTGTATACATTAAATCCCACGTCTAGTGCACACACGCTTTTAGGTTTACATTGTGAATGAATTGATAAAAAACCTAATAACCATTGGTTCCTTTTATAGTGTAAGGATTAGGGTTTTACAAGAGATAATGATGAATAAACAAGTAAATCTTCTATTTAGATAAACTTATGCATAATATATCTTGCATGTTTATCTAAATAGAAGCTTCCATAAGCTTCTTTGTCTACGTTTTGTCAATGCTTGAATTGCATGTGACAATGCTTGGATTGCACACGACAATGCTTGAGCCATCAACGCTGGATTTGTTCTTGTCAACGCCTAAATTGCTCTTGACAACGCTTAGACAATATCTTCATGTTTTCTTCGTTTTTGAGTTTCTGCCACATCAACTTTTTGACCCAACAGATAGGGTTGTAGAGAATTTCGTTAGCTTCGATTTCATATAAAGTAGGCCTTCCAACTCCAAACGAGGTGGAAGATACACTAGTTTGATTTTCGTGTACCGGGAGACGAGTGTCGACACAATCCGAAAATTGTTGTCGATATTTGGATCGAATCTCGGGGACTATAAAATGAGTTTCAAAATGATTCAAGGGCTGTTCTCAGGCTCCAAGTTTAGCATTTTGAGTCTATTTTTAGAATCAAGTGGCGGTTTTACAAATGGAGTTGTTTAGAATGGTCAAAATGGTTTCGTAAGTCAAGATCGATAAACTGTCCGGATTTTGTGATTCAAAGATGAGTCGGGCAGGGAACTTTAGAAGTAAAATCTTTTAATGGGATTTTGAGAGGACTTTCTATATATAGTAAGTAAGTTCTCTGAGTAGTATCATAAAAATTTGATATGTTTAAGTATGGGAAAACGGCTTGGACATTCGGTATGTTCCGGCAGATTTTTATTAAAGGCATATAATAATAAAATGAATATATAGGAGAGTAAAATAGAACCACTTGCATCATTTTCTCTCGAGTTGTCGTGATTTTATACTTGAGTTTGATTTTATTAAGTATCATTTGTTATTAATGTACGCACCTTATTTGCTAGGTTGCGGTTGTCGTGTTTTTTGGGCATCTACTATCGTCGGCGATCGTCTTCAACTACTATAAGTACTAAGGTGAGTCTATAGCCTCGTTTGCGCAATTATACGATTTTAAAAACCCGCGAGGGGGAATACATGTTTTGTAAACTTAGAACACAAGATTTTTATGGTATGCTTGTCCCTTTATGAATGGACCCGTGGTTGCCTTTAAATTGCATTAAGTGATTGCCTTAGTTAAAGCCTAAATTATGGACCGTTAATTAACCTATGATGGGTTAACCACTAGTACAATTAATAGATCTATGGGGGAAGCCGCCCCGGTTCAGTTTTTGTGGACTTGTCATAGAAGCTTAGGCCCGACCTCCACACTGTTTGAACATATTGTATTGAGAAGTCAGGTATACGGCAATGTACCAATAATCTGGAGGTAACCGACAATTAATAAATCTCTCGTCTTATTAGACTGATATGGGAGTGTCTAAGGGCTCGGTTCCATGAGCTTATTGCAATTTATGCTAAATACAATTATTATTGTTGATGCAAATTATTAGATGCTTGTTGCCTTCAAGTATGCCACAAACTTATAATCTTTGCTTGTGTTCAAAATGATTATATAAACCTATAGATTCACTCGGCATTTTTGCTGATGATTTTCTCACATGTATTTCAGGTAATCAAGAAGGGTGAAGCTTGGAAGCCACGGGAATGAATGTTGTGCACTACTTTGCAATATAAACTCTTTGAATATTTGTCGTTCCTTTTGTTCAAAACAATTTAAATCTTTTGTTTTGGTTGTACTTTGGTTACGATGTCTTGGGACTACGCTACTCTGACAAATGTTTTAGGAACGATAAATCTAAAACGTCTCTTTTTGAGTCGTTCTTTATAAATTATGTGTTGTAGTATCATTGTTTAGCACCCAAAGATGTATTCCGCTGCGTGTAAATTTGGGGGTGTTAAAGTTAACACTCATTTTTTAGCTTTTGCAAAAAGAATAAGCTTTTGTAGTAGCTTATTTCTCATAAAATGAATGTTTTATCTTTTTGTGAAATAAGCCTTTTGTTAATTTCAGCTTTTCTAGTTAATCTTTTTAAAAATTTCTTTTTGCAATCTTCTTATAAGTCCAAACTAATGAGAGTCTGCCAAAAAGTAGGCAATAAGCGTCTGTGTTGAGCTTATTGGGATTCTTAGGCCCATTAAGTTAGCTTATAGCTTATTTTTTTGACTTTTTTTAGTAGGATTCAGTTTTTGGGTCTTTGAAAAATTGTGTTTAAAATTCAGTTTTACATCAGATGGGGCATTTAGAATTTAAAATTTTGCAAGTTTTTATATTGGGCCCATTTTAGGCACATTAAACACCTGTTTTGGTTATGGGCCTGTTTGAGGGCCATTTAGGCTTTTTAAATATTTTAATTTCAATTTTGGTTAATTTAGGTTAACATAATTTAGTTTGTAACTTTTTAAAATTTTTTAGAATTTTTGATTATTTTAATATTATTTTTGTCTCGATTTACGTGTCAACATAATTCGTCGTAGTCTTAATCCGTATTAGTGTAGAATCGTCTTTACTTTTAAACCCTTCTTTTACCAAAAATCTTAACTAACTCAAGCACGCTAAATTGGCCGTAACTTTGTTTTCGCGTACAACGAACTTATCGGTTTTAATTCATTTGACGTTTTCCTACAACGTTAAGTATTTATACCTACCTAAACTATCAATTATTAGTAGGAAAGCTATTGATAGTAAGTGGTTGTGGAAAATTAAATATAAGTCTTCGATTGAGGTTGAGAGGTCTAAGGCGAGATTGGTTGCTAACGATTACTGTCAAAGAGAGGGCTTTGAGTATGATGAAACTTTTATCCAATGGTGAAAATTGTTATTGTTAGATGTTTGATTAGTATCGTTATGCATAAAAATTAGCCTTTATAACAGCTTGATGTGAATAATGCTTTTATGTATGGTGATCTTATTGAGGATGGTATACTTGAAATTACATCAAGGATTTGATATTGTTGATAATAACAAGGTGTGCAAACTAAATAAGCCTCTTTATGGTCTAAAGCAGGACCCAAGATATTGGAATGCTAATCTTACCACTGCATTGGTTGAGCATGGCTTTGAACAAAGTAAGTTTGATAATTCTTTGTATGTTAAGAGCGATAGACTTTTGTTTGTAACATTGCTTGTTTATGTTGATGATATTGTTATTATTGTGAACGATGAAACTTTAATTGGAAACTTAAAAGAGTTTTCAAAAACAAAGTTTTTGATTTAAGATCTTGGTGAGTTCAAATATTTTTTGGGTATTGAAGTGCTTAGAAATAAAAGTGATGTTTGTATGACTTAAAGAATGTATTGTATAGAGTTACTGCATGAGTATGGGCTTCTTGCAGTTAAACCTGTTGAAACACCATTTCTTGAAAATATTGTTCTAAGTTGTGAGGAGTCTGAGAAGGATAAATATATGGATTGTTTTACTAATTATCAGAAGCTTGTAGGTAATTTGATCTATTTAACTACTACTACAAGACCTGATATTAGTTATGTTGTACATTGTTTGTGTCAGTATATGCATAAGCCATTACAATATCATTTCCAAGCTGCTTTAAGAGTTTTAAGGTACTTAAAACAGGAACCTGGACTAGGGCTTCAGTTCAATTGTGTGTCTGATTTAAAGCTTAAAGCCTTTTCAGATGCAGATTGGGCTAAATGCCTTAAGACAAGGAGGTCTGTTACTGGCTTTGTATATTCTTAGGAAGTTCTTTGATTTCATGGAAAAGTATGAAGCAAAATAATATTACTAGGAGTTCTATAGAAGCATAATATGGAAGTATGGCTTCTACCACTTATGAAGTTGTCGGGTCTGAAAGTTTTATATATAGTCTTGGTATTGATTGTTTATATTCTGTTGATTTGCACTGTGATAGTAATCATGCTATCCAGATTGCTGCAAATCCTGTATTTCATGAGAGAACTAAACATATTAAGTTAGATGTTTATTTGGTTTGAGATAAAGTGTCTATATGTGTGATTAGAACTGTTAGGATTAACACTAAAGATCAACCTGCTGATATCCTTACTAAGTGTCTTGGCAATATGCAACATTTTAACTTGTGCAAGAAGCTTGGTCTGACTAATTTGTTTTACTAAGTGCAAGTTTTTTTGGGAGAAAACTTGAGGGAGGATGTTCAAAGTATGTGTTGTTTGTATTTTTTGTATTTGTGTTTATATAAGTTTCAAGGACTAAAGTTGACAAGTGTAGAAGTTGTTATGGGCTGAGTGGAAGTTTTGTTCTATTCTAACAAGATGTGTAAAGATGGAGGGCTAAAGTGAAACTTCTT